>BPTQ01000004.1:228067167-228259867 GCA_019973895.1 Chrysanthemum seticuspe
GAAGATTGTTGAGATTTATATTTGAGTTGATTAAGACAAAACATGAAATGTGAAGGAATGAAGATGATAAAGGAAGAATAAAACACAAGGGACCTACTTGTTAAAGAAGAAATTATTATTTAGTCCCTTGTAGTCATTTGTAACCCTAGTATCTCTATTATATAAGAGATACATGGAATTAGGTTTTAGTGTGTCAAACAATGTCAACACCAAAGGTGTATGTATGTGTGAAAACCAGGCGTATGGTTTATGTTAGACGCCTTAGTTAGTGTTTAGTAGAATAGTGTTTAGTAGAGTAGAGATGATGGCGATGAACCTTTAATAGTAACAATGATGTTTCTTATTCCGCTGTGCATTCTATTTATCGTTGTTATTGTTATCCCTAGAGCTCATAAACGATTTTCACAAACTAGTTGTTGATGATAATATAAAATATTTTGACTCATTAACCCTTCTAATAAAACATGACAAATTGATATCGATAGAATCTTAAGATTTTAATCCGTTGTTACTATTTATGTTTCTGCAAAATTAAAAGTGATCTTAGTTGAAATTTTGATCTTGATAGCCTTGCAAATTTGCAATTAATGCTTGCAATGTCTGTTTTTTGTTTTTTACTTTTCTCTTTTGTGCATAACTTAATCAAATTATTTTCAATTTAAGAGTAACGCCTTTTTTCTTTTGTGTTGTAACCTTCACTTAATGGGCTAAGGGGGTGTTTGATAGCCACTTAATAGGAGGATTAAGCTTGCATATCCTAATCGGTCAGTAGCATCGTTGTTTGGTACAAAAAAAATAGACACTGACTCGTTCAATTCCGTACTGCATGGGCCAGTGTGAAAAGGGTTGTCCTCCATTCAGTGGATAAATAATTAAATATTGATACATTTTGCACTCTCCTACCTTCTAACATTAATGAGTATTCCTTCCATCTATTCACCTTGTAAGACTAGTAATTATTAGTCAAATAAACACAAAAGATAATATTATTTTCAAACGTCTATCATATAATTTTTCTATATTTGATTATAGTAGAGTAGCATGTTTTAAAAAGCCTATTTGAATTATATTATTTTGCTTTATTAAGTTATACCATTAATTAAGATTTATTTTATTTGGTACGTAGTAGTAAATCATACAAAAAGTCACAATGGTAATTTTCTTCTATCATTTTAGAAATGGTTATCAAACAATCATTTTCATTCAGAATCATAATCACTCAGCAAAACTGAATCATTCAGCATCGTTGATTCATTCAGTACTAAATCATAATTTTTATCAAACTAAAAATCATTTATCAAAAAAGTTAATGGGCCTTGTAAATAAAGTAAAAGCTACAGGGTTTAAAGTTTAAATTGGGTAAATATGAAATTATCCCAAAACCTAAAATCATCAAACTTGTGATTATTGTTGTCATTGGTGTTTTTATTCAACTCTGGCTTACTAAACCCTAAAAGGTATACCATTTTCAATTTTATTTGTTTCTTTAACCTTGGATGAATTAATGCGATTTTTTTTTAAGTTTGAAGGTAATTTCTATAGTTCTATCTTTTGACTCACATGGCATTATCATAAAAATCATCTAATTTGACCGTAATATTTAGGTGTTTGGCCACCACATAAGTGGATATTTATCATAGCTTACCACATGATTTTTGTTCTAAAAAAAACTTAATAGCATTGTAAGGTACTCAATGTACTTTGAATAACTTGTACTTTATACATGTTAAAGCTCTATATATTGGCGTGTGCTAGTAATGGATGATACCATATCATCACCAAGGCCGTCTTCGAGGTTGTGCAAGGTGGGCGACAGGCCCCCAAAATTTTAGGGCTCTTAAAATTTGTCCCGCTAACAATTATATGCATGTGTACACATATTTTTCACGAAGAAAAAAGTATTTAGATGAGAAATATCCTAAATGAGTAATATATTGAACGTTTAGATAACTAATTGTATTTTATCTTATAAACGGTGCACTTTATATATAAATTTTCTTCTCGAAATTCCTCATTATGTAATTTCGTCCAGGGCCCTCAAAAATTTCAAAATTTAAAGGACGGCCCTGATCATCACTTCTAGCTAGTTGCTACTATAGAAATGCTTTCGTGGGATAAAGTTCGGCAGTAACGGCAATTTGTAGTTTTTGGCAGCCATGTTACAGCAAGGGATTAGCATTCTAGTGTTTAGGTAGAGTATAATATTATAATAGTATAGTTATCAATTTGATTGTTGTTAATATAATAGTATAAATGTTTTTAGCATTCCGGACGATCCAATCTTACTGATTACAGGTTAACAATTGATTACAATTCACAACTTTCATATGTTTTAAGTTACCTGGTAACTATGCCCTACATGCATTCAAAAACAATATTCCTTCTTAAAAACTATATTGACCTACTTTTTAGTTTTTACACTTTAGAATCCATATCCAATTTCCATTACTGCGGTAACATTGTTTAAAGGTTGTCCTTAGTATATATGGCTGCGGCAAATCCATTTTCACCATATAATATCTACAAAGTAAAGTTCGGTTTGACTTCATTTGAGATACAATAACCAAACTAATAGCCATTGAAAATAAATGTTTCACTCCTGCGTTTGTACAGTTTCTTTTTTTTTTTTTTTTTTTTTTCACTTCACTAGTTCACTTTAGATAAACTTTACCTTTTGGGCAATGCACTATGCAGGTAACTGTAAACTATTGCCTTCTTAGTTTTTACAATCATTATCAGAGGCACCATTGACAGTGCGAAATAGTCAACATAACATACCCTGAAAACAGAATACGTAATCAAACCATCTCCTAAAATGCGTTGACATTCGGTTTGAACCTACATAAAATCTTACCCTTTCTTGGGTTAGTTACACTGAACGCCAGTAATCTCAATTTTGTAGGTCTTCTTAAATCTTACTTGTGAATTATCTCTTCAACGAAACTGATAATAACGAAATCGTGTAATAATTTTCACTCTTAACCACCAACATTTCCTTAGTAACTTCAACAATACAACAATTTATATCACTCAGTTTTCCGTAGTAACACAAGTTAAGCTCTTCCAGTCCACATAGTTCGTCATCACATATTCAAAAACCCTAACACCCAAAACAATATTACTTTCTATAAACGATCAGACAATGATCAAGCATTTTTAGATTCAACTTTGCAATTACATGATCGTTTTCAGTGATCCAGAGGTATACTATAACAAACCGATCGATATGATAATTGATAAACACAGTAAAATATAAATTGATGACTATACTTGCATAGATTGCTTATTAGTGGATTTGATTTTAAAGATTTAAAAATCGAGAAGCAAAAGTGAATGATTTTAGGAAGAAGCATTCAATTGGAAAACTTGAGTGAATGGAAGGGGTAATGGTAGAAGTGTGCTGATGTGTTATATTCCGATTCTTAATCTGTTTGATTTTGATGATCATGTGCGAGGTTATGGTCATACGTACCAAAACCTGCACTGCTTTCTGGTTTAAGGAGTAGATTACTTCAGTATGAGCTGCAACTATTAAATTTGGATTATAATAGTATATTTGAAATATCTGATTTTTTAGATTTGCATGGCTAATATTGGTAAAAAAATGTTTTGTAAACAATTCATTTGCTTTTGCATTCTACATTGCAGCTTTATGGAACAAGAAATCTCTCTGTAATAAGATGAAAGCTCAACGTCTAAGTTCGGATATACTCAGCAACCTTCCTGAAAACATAATTGAATATGTTCTAACTCGAATGCCAATCCGAGATGCAGTAAGAACCAGCATTTTGTCAAGGAAATGGAGGTATTGTTGGATGAGCATTTCTAAACTTGTATTTGATGACAAGCTGGTTAAAGTATCACCTAAATCCAAACAATCTAAGAAATCTAAGCTAGCGGGTGCCATCTTCCATGTGTTATTACGACACACGGGTTCTATATTGGAGTTCAATATTGATGTTGGTAAACTTGAAATGTATTCGGAGTTGGACCAGATAATATATCATCTTTCAAAGAGCAATAGCGTGAAAAAGTTGCTTATTTCAAACAACTACTGCTATAAGCTGCCTTCTTTGTTCTTTTCATTGCAAGGATTGAAAGTTCTAGAGCTCGTAAATTGTGAGTTTGAACCTCCATCAACATTTAATGGTTTTGGTAGGTTGGAGAGCGTGAAGTTTATGCATGTTGAGATGACCTCCAAAACACTTAAACATTTCCTCTCCAATTGCCCATTACTAAAGAATGTCAGTTTGGTAAGGTTCATTCAACTACTTGTATTCTTGTAAAGCTCTTTTAATCATATATGTTATTATAAATTATTTTAATGCAGTTTGGACATGGAAGCAAAAAAGATTCTGCAGGAGGAAACAGGTTTACCTTTGTTGAGCTTTTCAAGTGTGCACCTTTGATTAGGGCTTTGTCAATCTCAGGATATTATGTGAAGGTAATTAAAACTTTAATATGATATCTCGGATAAGATTATTTTGTTTGCTGATCCTGATTTTGGTATTCGGTTAAAGTACTTGGCTGTAGGTGGTATGTCACAGCAGCTTCCAACTTCATTCGTCAACCTTGAAAATCTTCTTTTAATTCTGTGCTTAAGGGATCAAGATGAGATGTCTTCTGCCCTTTGTTTGATCAGGAACTCCCCATATTTAGTGAGACTTAATATAAGGGTAAATAATGCTATTACATATGGTAATTACACATTATTCGTTTGTGGTTTTATTGATATTTTTACATGTTTTGTGAGTAGTTTGAGAAGTCGGCTGGTCCTCAAGTTTCAATGAACTTTCTTGATTTCCAATACTCTGCTTTCAACTTTGATTATCTTGAGAATTTGGAGATGATAAATTTTTGTAACTTGGAACTTGAGTTGGAATTTGTGAAACTCGTCATGGCTAAGTCACCCGTGCTAAAGAAAGTTCAGATAGAGCTTAATGAAAAAGTTTCTGTCGATGAAGAACTCAAGATTCTTAGAGAGTTTGTACGACTCCCCTTTCCACGTGCATCACCTTCAACAATAACAATCATAGAACGCCGAAAAGCTTTTTCATGAAGGCTATTATTTTGATGACGCTGGCTGTTTGTCTTTGTTAAATCACGATTGTCAAAGCACACTGCTTTTTATGGACTATTTTGAAGTCTTTAGGTGCTTCTTTCTTTTGTTCTTCGGGATAATAAATTTAGATGTGTCTTTACGGTTGATTATGAACTGTGACAATTCCAAAGCTTGCTTTTGAAGTAAATCATCTAAGTATTATTGAACCCAATTTAGTCCATTTTTTTCATATCTGGTTGTATTGATTGCTTAATCTTGTATTACAAATGATATGAAACGATTGTCTGATCATGATAGAAGCCAGCCTTTGCTTAGAGATTCAAATGAGGGTTTTAAGCATAAATGGATTATCACTGATTAATGGTGAAAACCGTTTTATTATCCAAGTTATGATGTATCTGAGTCCTCGAGAACCCAAATCACTCTAATCTGGACTCATAAGCTGCCGGACGTGGGAATAGTTCTTGTGGATACTATGAGCTCGATTGGAGGGTTTACTCGGTTTCGGAGTCATCAATGGCGAATAAAAAGACACATCTAAGGCTGGACGCAGTGGGTATTAAAATTTCGGTCGGTCAACAAAAAAAAAAGCACAAGGAGAAAAGGTGAATATCGATTGAGGGATACCAATTTGGAGAGATCGGTCAATATTTCGACCGATTTTGCATTCAACAAAAATCCAAGAATTGTTATTTACCGTTTGATATTAAAAAAAAAAAAAAAAAAAAAAAAAAAAAAAAAAAAAAAAACCTTGGTCATCGACTGTGACAACTTGGTCGTGTCTGGTCGCCGGAGAGAGAAAGTTGACGTGTCACCCGGTGACCCAGGTCACGACTGTGTCCAGCCTAATGAACCGCTGGATAATAGCATTAAACACACATGCATCAACTTCATGGATTCTACACGGTATGTTTTCAGTTTTAGTGATTTGAATAAAAAGTTTGAAAAACTTTGTATTATTATTTAATGACAATTACCCAATAAGAAAATGTTTTGTAATGGGTGGGATACCAAATTCCCAATCGTTGTGGCAAGTAGTTGTTTTGCAGATGTGATATTTGTTCCTTTTAATACAAATAAGCAATCACCACAAGAGTTCAAAGGTTCAAACCTAGGTGTGTACATTTGAAGGGAAGGGTCGGAAACGGTCTTGAAAGTAACCCGGTGAGGCTGGGTACATCCGAGTCAAAAGGCTCGCCCTCCCCAGGTAACCTAAAGAGGGAAAAACCTCATTTGTTTATCTGTTTCTGGTCTTAAACACTTGTTATGTAGTATGGATATATGAATTAATACATGCACGTATACATTCTAGTCACACATATAAATACCAGATTTCAGTAATGGATCTGTCATATAAAACCAACCTCCTTTCATGTACAACAGGAATAGCTATAAGGATTTAAAGCCTAACCATTGAATGAGAGAACCACAGAAGACAAAGAACCAACATTTGATAAGCTTATAAGCCAAAGAAGATTTTTCCATCAGGTAGCTTTTTCAAGGTTAAAGCAATCATTTTACAGAGTCTATTCAATGAAAATCATGGGTCTAACAAAACTAAA
The DNA here is from genome assembly GCA_019973895.1 of Chrysanthemum seticuspe. Lineage (NCBI taxonomy): Eukaryota > Viridiplantae > Streptophyta > Magnoliopsida > Asterales > Asteraceae > Chrysanthemum > Chrysanthemum seticuspe. The sequence goes on from BPTQ01000004.1 coordinate 228,073,792, forward strand.
TGCAGCTGAAATACACCAAAAATTTCTACCCAAACATGAACGCAAAGTGTGATTAATCAATGCGCCTCATCACCTTCACTTTGAGGACCATCAGCAAACAATAGTTCCTCCGAATTACCACTTTCATTTGAATCACTATCATACTCATCCCAATCAGTATAAGAGTATAAATGTGCAGTAGCATCGACAACCTTCAAGTTTGATGGAAAATTTAATCCTTTTGCTTCCAAACGAGAGAAAACCTAAAAACAAAAAAGTAGATATGCAAAGAGTACAACATTAGAAGATTGATATGCCTGTGAAAGCTGGTTAAGATGAAAGTAAAACGAATGTAGAACGTCCAATCACACCCCTTATGAGCTAAAGAGACACTCTCAAGCGAAAAAAATGTAAGCTTTCGTGTTGTGAACTCAAAGGGGTGATCCTTTATGCTATTAAACTAGTTAATGTGGCGTGGATCGCAAAACTTTGTTTTAGCTTCGGGGTAAACATAATTATATTACAAGTTATTTATAAGCTACGAGTAAATTATCTACCAATCTCTTGTTTAAGCAACTAATAATCTTTTTGTTGTTGTTCAAGTCCTGACAATCACTTTTAAAATGTGCATCCAAACACCTGAGTACTAACATCTGCCTTTGATCAAGAATAATCGGTATAAGTACTACTAAAGCAACAAAGACACGAATAGCCGAAATAAAACAAAATTTGTTTACCTTTGAACATAAAGTCCCTATTATAATCTCCTTGACATGGCGAAGGCTATGTATAAGTCCTTTGAAAAACTCTTCTTCCCCTTCCTCACATGGTGTGTCATCATACTCACCCTCACCAGTCATGTAATCTAAGTGAGCTTCGACTAGAGAAGACACATTTAGCAGCAAAATATTCCCCAACAAAAGATCATCTTCGATTGCTAGCGACGCAATATAAGGAGCATTAATTTCGATAATATCATTAAATCCATCCTGATCCTCTTCAGACATGTATCCAGTGAACACAAATTTCTTAACACTCTTGGACGTAATATCAATCCGCCTAAAACCATTGCATCTGTGCAACTTCAAAGTTTCCAAAAGAGGACTTCCAGATAGTATATTTTGAATCAAATCTTCACTTAAATCCCCATCGGAAATAAACAAACTCGTAAGTTTATTCCAACTAATGACACCAGTTGGATTATATAAACACCCTCCTAAAGACAGTTTCGTAAAACATGAATTATTGAAAAAGAAGTCAGAATGTAACTCAAACTCAGATACATCACTAAGATTTATATTCCATAACGTTAACTGAAAATCTCAAACGTTACAACTAACAGCGTAATGAATCCAGCTATTGACTTGTGACTCGAATTGGGTACCATATCTTGTATGGATATTGAATTTGTTAAGGTTTGATAGGCGACATTGAATTAAGGTTTTGTCAACAAATGAATAGAAATCAGATATCAAATGATTATCATCATGGTAAGAATCGGAGAATATGAGATTTGGAACATAAGTCCAAAGATGTTGCCATCGTTTCGAAAGTGTACTTGTTTTAATAGCCTCTTTTGTAGTTCCTAAAAGAGAGATGATTTCGATGAGTAAGCAATCGTATTGTATGCGCCAATTGCCATTTAGCTAATAAACCAGTGGATATTGAGGGGTAACAAACTTATTCGATCTTGATCTTCTATTTCCATAGTTTCTTCAGTTTTTTTATGTTGGGTTTGATCTTCTGCTTCAACCATTTCCATGGCTGCTGTGAATGAATACCCAAATGGTGAAATTAGGTTTCACTTTTGCCTCTATTCTTTCTCTATACTAAAAGTACATTATAGTCCCTATGCAATTCTTTTGGACATAAACTATATGATTAGATGCACATTGCGACGGCGGATACTTGCAGTTAAACGTTTCAACTTTAATTAATTATACTTGTATATGTTTATGAGGAAATATAAAATACCCGCACTTTGTTGAGGTTATATATATGTCGCGGTAGTGTATTGCTTGATCAATTAAATAGTTTAATTACTTATATTTTATCAGATAAAAAATATTACATATGTATGTATAATTTGATTGTATGCGTTTTATATAAATAAATTGTATAATGCTATTTAGCGTCTACACAATTCAAACATTTGTAATCATTTTGACATATTTTAAAATTTTAATCACTATTTTTTTTAGAACATCATTCGTAAGTTAAAGCACTCATCGCTGTTCGCTTTTGGCTGCAAATTGTATACCCTCATCTTCTTCATCATTTGATTTTCTATTGAATTTATATTTAATAATAATACAAATTGAAGAACACTTAAAACACCAAACCCATAAATTCAAAAAAACCCAAATCGTCAAGATTACAACACACACACAATGATTGCTAGTTACACTCAATCAATCAAGAAAATCACTTCAAAACTCAATCTATCAAGAACATCACTAAAAAAACAATTAAATTATCAAGAACAATTATACCACATAACATGATAAAATTACTGTGGACTCATCAAACAATATGAGTTCATTAATACAATCTGACGAACGCTCATGCGCTAAAAAAGATGTTAAAAAAGTCTTATGCATCCATTGTAAGCTCCCTTTTATTAATCCTTATGTTGCTTAATTATATCTTTCAAATGAAGATAAATTTAAGTAATAGTGCTCCTAAATGTAGATCACAAAAGCCAGTTCGTTAACTATTCCGAAGGCTGTTGTTGAAGTTTCTCAAAAAACAAATGGACAGTCTAGTGCACCTCCAAAGAAAGGTATATACTAGTAATTTAATTGCTCATTTATTAGATTGTCTGCTGTATAAATTAGCCAATTTTCTACTTTGTATAGAGAAAGATATTGCAACAAAAGCTGTTCGTGAGGTTCTCAAAATGAACAAAAGCAGCAAATCTAGTTCTAAAGATGAAATTATCGATACTGAAAAGGGCCAGGATGAAAATAATTTACCTTCGGATCCTTAACATAAAGTTGAAGACAAAGAATTGTAAGCTTATTCAATATGAAGCATATATAATTTTTTTAGTTTACCTATATATTAAATTCTAGTTAAGCGTTCACTACAGCGTAGCTACTCTTGAACACAGCTCACAAAACCAAGCTTACCAACCAAAACTGGATCATCATCTACTGCTATTGTTGTTCTTGATTGATTGAGTTTTGAAGTGGTATTCTTACTTGATTGAGTGTAACTAGCAATCATTTTGTGTGTGTATGAGTGTTGTGTGGTACTTTGTTTTTTTTTTAATGATTTATAAGTAGGCAATAAATATGTAAAGAAGAAAGTGATTATTACATGAGTAAATGTATTTGAATATAGTGAATACCTTTTCTTAAGACATGATCGTCCCGAATACCCAATTGTTTTCTAAATAACTTGGAAAAGGAATGTTCCACCGATTTCTTTAGAGACTTGCTGAGCCGAGAATGTAAAATCTTTTCTGAGAAAGATTTATGTTTCCAAGTGTCATTTGGAATAAAAATGTAAAGCTTTAACTGAAGATAAGTAGTGTACATAATGATCTCAGCTATTATGTTGATGAAGCTAGAACATCAACAGATGGAAAGATAGACCACGTAAAACACAAAAGTATAACGATATGAGATCGAGATAATGTGTAAGGAGATAAAAACTTGTGAGCGAGAAAGAATCAGTCATAGAAAGACGTTATATAGAGAAATTATGGCTTATGACCGTTACACAACGGTCGAATATTATAAATTGGTTTTATGACAATTACACAACAGTCAAGGATAGAATAATGGTTTTATGATCGTTACAAAATATCATACATTATACAGATAAATTTGGTTTTATGACCGTTACACAACGATCAAACGTTATAAAGAGAAAATTGGTTTTATGACCGTTACACATAGGTCAAGTATTATATAAACCATTATGCAAGGTTATATTGTAACAACTCGTGATTTTCCATACATGTCTTTGCAAGGAATTATCCTTAGTTTTCATTTACAAACTTTTTTGAACTCATTTAATTCGAAAACGAGAAGTTATCTCGTGAAAAGTGAAAATTGCATACAATGCATACCGGCACAATCGTAAACTTGTTAAACAATTTGATTTGATCATTGTATTGGTTTCGGGAAATTAGTCGTGTGAATACTCGTTTTGATTGGAAAATTTATTTTAAACGCAATGGCGTAATTTTTCATGAGTTGAATCGATCGTTATCGAGCCTGAATGTGTCCCGAACCTCAAAATCATAAAAGTTTGGAGAAATTACAGAGATTGTCCTTATGGAATAATTACACCGCCGCCTCTTGAGTTTTGATAACTTGTAATTTGGTTTTTAAAACTTGTGAGAGTATAAATAGAACAAATTAGGATTTTTGTCTTCATTTTGCAACCCTAATAATAACACAACACCTCTCACCTCCCTCCTCACCTCTGGCCACAAGCCGCCATGGCCGTCACAGCCACCGCCTCTACTGCCGTCATCAGCCACCACCCCATATGTTGGGTCAAGATGCGAAGAGAAATGGTCGTGGTTACAAGATCGGGTTAAATTTAGGGTTGATGCGAGCGATGTGATCGTGGTGTTGTTGGTACTTTTTGGTTCGTGTATTGGAGTTATGCTCGGGTATGGTCTAGGGTTTGTCTCTCACCTCATCACCCTTCTTTTCTCTTCCTCTTTCGTTGTAAGCCGAAAGCCCCAAATCACTCTTGTTTGATCTATTGTTAAAACCAAATATAAAGTGTTTTGTAATGATTTCGTGGATAAAAAAAGGGATTTAAAAATTCTTTTAGTATAAATCGATTATAACAGATTTGTGGTAGAATTAATGGATATGAACCAGATTTAAAACATATTTAATATGTTTCGTGTGGTATTGACATGTGCGTTGTGGTGTTTTTTGATGTGTGTAGTCACGGGTGGGGTTTAAGACCCCTGTAGTCGCGAGTCAAACTGTACACGTGAAGATTTTGAGTCGGGTATAACCTAAATAGTGTTGCAAGCTTGTCCATTTATTTAATTTCTAATCTTGACATGGAGTTGGAATTGTTAATCTTGTTGTTGTCGTTGGATTCAGATTGGGATTAAAACCAACTAGAATTCAAGTCGGGTTGTATAGTGAGCTCATGGGTTGAATTGGAATGTGGTTATACAACTGGTCTTAATCTCAGCTTGTTTATTTGATTTAGTTTAATCTTTTTGAATTTAAGTTTACTTATGGACTTGTTTGTTTGTTCTCGGTTCAGGTTCACAGAAACAACACCCAAAGGGTGTTGGTTATGTCTTGGGGTTAATGACAACACCCAACGGATGTTTATGTCAGTTTGGTATCGAGTCAGCCATCACCCAAGAGGGTGCACTTGTGTTAACGATGTAAAATTTAGGGTGCGTTTGTCTGTGACAACAATGGGCTAACAACCCATTACTAAGGGTGTGTTTGATTTAAGAGTGGGCCAAACCCCATTGAGGTAAAATGGTTTTGGTTTCGTTAAAAGTTTCCTCTTTTATTTATAGATTTATATATTCGGTCATTCACGAATATTGAGCATAGAACTAACGTAAGCATTTACTTTAACTTTGGTGGTTGGTACGTTTCGGACAATAATAGGGATTTGATACTTGATACTTGGTACTTTAAATTTGGCACGCTTCGGATTATAATTGGGATTGTGATTTGGATTTGGATAAGGATTATTTTGTGGGATGTATATTGGATTTAATAAAACTTGGACAATATGAATATTTAGTGGACAATTGAATATCGGATTTGGATGATTTGGATAATTATTGGACATTGGATGTTTATTGAACATTGGACAAATTGGACTTATTGGACTTGGAAACGAATACAATGTATTAGACTCATTATGAATTTAATATATTTGATTCGAATGAATACAATTAAAAAAAACTATCTAATAGTCAATGAATACTCGTTATTGGTTTTCTATTAAGCTGTCGGGAAATATTATTTGAGAAAATTGATTTATTAAAGTCACGATGAGTTGAGAATGTTGTATAAATGGACGCGTCATGTCGAAATTTATCGAACATGCTACACTTATACTTTTATTTTCAAATCTCGTTTATTGTTATAAAACCCGACAAGGATCGAAAAATATGGTTTTACTCAAGTGTAAATCCTTGTTAATTAAAATATTAACATGTGTTCTTATAAACACAATTTGGCTTTCCAAATTATTTGGGATTATTGGGTAAATACCGAAATTTATTAATTGACTTCTTTTGACATAATTCTTGGTTGTTACTTTCTTGACTTCTTTTCTTGTCATTGTTTACTCGACGTGAGTCTATGTCAATACTTATTAACTATTCTTTTATAATATATTGGGAAATATATTATACTTGGTGTGAGTTGTATGTCGAGTATATGTTTTCTTACCACCACACGAAACGTTGATACTAAACTTTTCTTACAAGATATGACACTAAGATTTTTACAAGATATCGATGCGATTATTCCACAAAAACTAAGACACTTTCTAGCAGCATACTTATTAGGTTGTGCCAATTCCGTACCGTTGTGCCTGTGTTTCTTGGTACCGTTGTGCCTGTATTCTTGATTTCGCTGTGTTTTGCTCCTAGATGCCAGTTGTGATATTTTGCGTTGCTTCATATTGAGGGGAGTTCATGGCTCTACTTTTACTTGTTTTATAACCGTTTTGGGGGAGAATACATGCTCGTTTTGACTAAATACCAATGCTTGATTGATTCGAATATGCCGTTGATAACTTGATTTGATGAAATGCGTGATATGATTGAATTGAATATGCTTTTATGTGGACATAGGATTGATATAAATGAAGTGTTTTGATTGGACATGGGAATGTTTTTGTGAGCTATTACGTGTTAGGTTAAGGTTAGAAACCCAAACGCTGTTATGAATTGTTAAATCTTGGCTCAGGATAGCGCGAGTGTTATAGATAGATCTATCGTGGTTGCCAACCCAGTCTGGATTTTGGAAACCCAACTTGCCATGAGTCAGTCTGGACTTGGGATGCTCCAACTTGCCATGACGTATAACATGTCGGATGTTGCGTGTGTTTAGAGACAGTTATGGTCCGTGTTTTCTAAGTTAGTTCATCCTGTGTAATAGTTAAGCTTGTGTGACACTATATGCGTTGTAGTGTCTACTTTTGATTTGACTGGATATGGTCCAAATTGATGTTTATTGATACACTTCGCGGATATTCTTTTGATACTGTGAGTTAGGCAGGATATGCCTTTTCAAAATTTAAATTGTTTGTGAACGATTATTTGCACTTGAAAAACCTTGTGGTCCACATTACTATTTTACGAAAGGTAAAATCTGTTTTCGCGACATTGTAGATGACACAATGGTCACAAAGCTCTCTTTTGGAACTCGATGTATTTTATACAAACCTATGAACTCACAAACCCCGTGTTGACGCTTTTAGCATGTATTTTCATATTTTGAGGCGATAATTTACTTTTGGGAGGCGCTTGGCAAATGGCATGGCATGGTCATAGATTACTTTGATGTATATTTGGGACCACTTTATTTTTTGTGGGCCTATATTTTCGCACTATTTTTGAATAATATAAACTTAATACCTTTGAATATGAAATTTCTTAAGGTAAATCCGTTATTCTAAACCTTATGTTTGTGATACCAATTTAGTAGCACCCGTGACATAATTTTCCGCTGTGACCCATTTTTTAGGGTGTTACAGATTGGTATCAGAGCCTTGCTTATAGAGAAATGGGTAGTTTTTAAAACCTAGACTATTCCCGTTTATTTAAGATTCTATGTTTCGTATTGCTTAGTTTATGCGTTTGTCTATTGTATACGCTCATTTATATGATTGTGAAGTTTAAGTCTAATACTGCATGGACCAAGTGGGTAGTAGATGTATATTTTTTTTCCTTAATGGTAAATTTAATTAAGGATGAACCCAAAAGGGCACAAGAAAACAAACAAAACAAGCACAAAACACAAAAGCTGTTAGGACACATCCCTAACTAGCCAGTTTTGGCTTAGAGCTCATGGCCATAACCAATATATAACAAACCAACATACAAACAAAACTACAAAAATGAAATACAAACTAAAGCAATACTAAGAACCAGAATACAGAAAACATAAAGATAACAGCAGAACAGACCAAGTGTTCAAGACAGTATACTTCTGAATCATTGGGACAAAAAGAGACCAATCTAAATGCCCCAAACCATCACAATACACTGCCCTAATCCACAAGTCTGAATTCTGAGTAGAGAACCAACATAAGCCAAGAGCATAATTCATCATCAGGGATCCATCCTTAGGGGCAAAGAGGACTAAACAGCAGCAAATGAAATCCTCATAAGAAACAATCCAGATCAACCAATAAAGGGAATGCAATGTAGCAGTCTAAAGGAGATCACCTCCTTAAAAAACCTACCCAAAGTAAAACCACATGGGAAAAACCTTAAGGTAGGAAAAAGAGTGTGAACCTCCCTTATCCGTGCTCCCAAGATAAGCTAGAGGTCTGAGCATATGAAAATCAACCCACCAGCTAGCATGAGAAACAAGAAACTGAGTGCACCATTACCTTCTTGGGAAACCAGAAACATCAAAGCACCAATAAGCCTGCTCAATAGAAACCTTACACCAATTCCAACCAGACCAGAAACAAACCAGGTTAGTACAAGAAATAATAAACAATAAGTGTTTCCTTGGATGACCTCTATCAAACACCTCATTACACTTCCAGAAACCCGTCCCATCCAGATCTCTGTTAACCCAACCAATGTCCAAGACCTTACCCTGCATCATCATCATTAAAACACCCCAACTCCCTAATGGTACCCCTATACCTCATGTTCCTACTTAAAGGAATATCCCAGACCTTAAAAGCCTTTAACACATCAGGCGTGTACTTAACAGTAAGACCCCTCACTTTGAATCTAATGACATTAACAATCTGGTCAAACAGAACATCCACAGTTCTGTAGTCTTTCTTAAAGACTCTAAAGTTCCTTTCCTGCCAAAGATAGTACACCACAGCTCCAAAACTTAATCTTTGGAGGACACTCCAAATACTATTCCTAGCCGGTTTATTAACAATACCTGATATAGTACTAGCCCAATTATTACTAACATCCTCCATTTGAGCCATAGGTTTGACCTTAACCTACTAGAATAGTTACATGAGAAAAAGAGATGGGCATGGGATTCATTATCAGTACCACATAATTGACACGTCACATCCTGAACACTAAACCACTTAGATAATCTATCAGTAGTTTTAAGCCTACCTTTCACAGCCATCCAAGTAATAAACGCATGCCTAAGAATGCATTGAGAGAACCATATTTGTTTATGCCAAATCACTTCAGGGAACTCAGTTTTAACAACAATGTAAGCTTCCCTCACACTAAAACACTTTTCTATACCCATTTTGTCAATCCAGACAACCATATCCTCCTTACTATGGTCAATAGTGGGCACCGGGACATCAACAACCTCCTTAAATCTATTCTCCCAATCTAAAGGCCAATCCCAATTCCCATTATCGATAAGGTCCCAAATTCTAGCATTAAGACTAAAACCAGCTTGAGTAATAGTTCTATGGTCAATTAGCTTGCTTCAACGGGCCATTCTCATGCCATTTATCAAACCATATGTTGCACTTACTACCATTCCCTATCTTCACATTTAAAAACTTCTTAATATCATCTCTAAGGTTAAGCAGCTGAGTCCACACCCAAGTACGCCCCTTATTAAGCTCAACATCCCATAAACTACTACCATTAAGCTTATGAATTTTAACCCACTTAACCCAGATGGAATTTTTATCAGAAGCAATATTCCATAGATATTTAGCCATAAGAGCATTATTCCAAGAACGTAAAGGTTTGAGGCCAAGACCACCCTGGGATTTTGGTTTGCACACCTCATTCCAACTCACACTAATAATACCATTCACACTACCATTCACATTACCCCCTAGCCCATAGAAAGTTCTTAAGCATTTTGTCAATATTATCACAAATTGTCTTAGGAAGAATAAAGACAGAACACCAATAAACTTGAAGGGCAGATAACACAGAAGCTATAAGCTGAAGCCTCCCAGCAAACGAGAGGCTCTTATTTCTCCAATCATTAAATAGTTTTTGGACCGTCTCAATAAGCACCCTACAATCATCAGTAGAGACTCTTTTCGCCATCAAAGGCACACCTAAGTACCTAATAGGGAGGGTCCCCTCTCTAAATGGCATAGCCAATCTAATATTCTCCTTCTCAATAGGGGTAATACCACAAAAGAATGAATTGCTTTTGTTCATACTAGGATACAAACCTGAAGCCAAACTGAATTCATCAAGACCTCTTCTAAGGATACAAGCAGACTCTAAATCCCCATGACAAAGAAGCAACAAGTCATCATCAAAACAAAGACTAGTGATCTTAAGCTTCTTACATCCCGAATGGTACTTAAATCTACCTGACTTCCTAATCTGCCTTTTAATCATACGGTTCAACACTTCCATCACAAGGGTAAAAAAATGTAGTGAGATTGGATCACCTTGTCTCAAAACCCTCTTAGCTCTAAAAAAACCCATCAGACTCCCCATTCACACAAATCGAAAAAGAAGCGGTAGTGAGACAAACCATAATCCAATGGACCATAACAGGGTGAAAGCCAAACTTCCTAAGGCATGTTTCAAGGAATTCCCAACTAATAGTATCATAGGCTTTCTGAATGTCAACCTTAAAAGCACAATTCTTAGCCTATTCCTCCTAATATAACCCATCATAAATTCCTTAGCAAGCATAATGTTATCGCTAATCTGCCTACCAGGAATAAAGGCGCTTTGGTTAACATCAACCAGATCATCAAGGACATATTTCAACCTATTGGTGATAATCTTACTAATGGCCTTATACACCATATTACAACATGAAATAGGTCTATAGTCCGTGACTTTAGCCGGGGTCTTAATCTTAGGAATAAGAGAGATAAGAGTGGAATTAAATTCAGTTAGGGGCTTACCACTTACGAAGAACTCCCTAACAGCGGCACAATTATCATTGCCCACCACACTCCAAGCAGCCTTGAAGAACTTTGAGGTGTAACCATCAGGCCCCGAAGCTTTGTTGTCTTCAATACTGAAAATAGCATCTTTAATTTCCTTGTCCGTCACAGGCTTGATGAGCTCAACAGATTTTTCAATATCCAGTTTGTTATAAAACAGATCATAAATGTCTTCCATAGGGTAAACCACATCATGAGTCCCTAGAAACTTTTTGAAGTGAGCTAAGAAAATCTTCGGAACCTCATTCCCAGTATACATCTCACCCCCGTCATCAAGCACCATCTCAATTCTACTCTTACTGATCTTACCCTTCATAGCATTATGAAAAAAAGAAGTATTCAAATCCCCATCTTTAAGCCAAACAATCTTGGTCTTTTGCTGCAACAACCTTTCTTCATCAAGAGTAGCTTCCCTATAAGTCTGATCATATATCATTTCTTCTTTCCGTAAACACACGTTAGTCAGTCTTTGTCCAAACATTGCTGAACTTTAGCCAATTCTGCTTTAAGGACCTTGACCTTGTCAAAAACATTTCCATTATCTCTATTCAACCTTCTCAGATGACTCTTCATAGCTTTTAACCTTTTAGATAATTTGAACATAGAAAACCCCTCAACCTCAATCTCCCAATTATCTTTAACAACCTCCAAGAACTCTTTCTTGTGGGCTAAGAAGTTCATAAATCTGAAAGCCCCGGCCTTCCTCACAACAAGACTAGGGAAAGAAAGGATACCTGGGCTATGATCAGAAGTAATATATGGCATAAAAGTAGCAGAAAAAGCAGGATAACAGTTAACAAAATGCTTATTGCCCATAATCCTGTCAAGCTTTTTTAATGTGCCAAGCTCCGGGTTTTTCATTTATTGAATCCAGGTATAAAACATACCATACATGCTGATGTCTTCCATCTCTATATTATCCACACATTCCCTAAACTCTTTCATACTATCCCCTCTAACACCAAGACCCCTGGCGTTTTCATCAATCCTAAGAATAACGTTAAAATCTCCCATCATAACCCAAGGATTACCCCCAACCAGCATATTATGATCCATCAAATTTCTTCATAGTTTAACTCTTTTCTTAGGGGTATTTTCACCATATACAACAAATACAAACATACTCTTACCATCAACTAAAGACTTGACAGAAAAATGCATAACCTGGTCTATTTGAGATAATAGTTTAATCGAGACCACAAACGAGTCCCATCCCACAGCTATTCTGCACCCTTTGCAACTATCACTAGAGTTCGACACCCAATCCCATTTACCAAAAACACTCTCACAAACATTATTAACAAATTTCTTCCTTAGCTGAGTTTCAATAAGACCACAAAAGCTAATTTGATTACCTTTGATGAAATTTTTGATCTCATTTTGTTTAAGGGTATTGCACATACCCTTAACATTCCACGCTGCAAGTTTCAACATCATTTAACCAGATTATGATAATGCAGCTACATCCTGCATTTGGTTGAGGTCACAATCCATACCATTTAAAACCATATCCTGAGTTAATATCTGAGCAGTACCCGATTTATCATCAAGAACCTCTTCTTCCACACTTTGAGTAAACTCAGTCTTGACTAGTTCCTCCATCTTATTATATGCATCCTCGCCAATCTTTGACTTGTAGAAACTTTTCATCTCATCAGTCCAAGTCTCCCACTCATAAATGGTAAAAAATTCTCCCGTAGTGAAGAACAACTCTACATCAGTCAATCGTTTGTCCACTATCATTTTGTTAATATTTTCCTTTTCTCCATTGTACACCTCTTCATAGACCTTAGCATAAGCTTGGTTTTCAGTCAACCCTTGAGCCAACAAACCAGACTTATCAATACTATCCGCCTTCCTTCTTGAAGCCATAACAATACTTTCATTACTCGTTTTAATGCTCCTCTCCAAATTCTTAATCTTCAATCTCAACATGTCCACCTTACCCTTCTTCACAAATTTCTCCATTTTCTTCTTGTAGTACTCCATCAAGTCACTAGGCCACCTTTTTTTTCTTTAATACTAATAAACAACCCCTTGTTACATGCCTCATCAATCCTATCTCTACTCACCTCCCATTCCAGATTCTTCTCCATTTCAACTTCATTAGCTAGCATAGCAAATTTATTCCTAGAACTACTATCACTTTCCATACCACTACCTTTTTTACTCTTCTCACCACTGTCCATCTTACCCTTACCCTTGTTATTTTGCCCCATTACCTTCTCCAAATCATCCTTGTCTTCAGTCGGTTTCTTCGCTGGAGCTTTTTGCACAGGCTCACTCCTATTAAACCTTTGAGAACCACCACCCCTTCCATTCAAACCTCCTCTACCCCTTCCACTAAATCCACCCCTACTATTTGAACTTTCCCCAACAAAAAATCTTTGACCACCAAACCCACTGTTACCACTTTCATTCCTAGTATTCCTCCTATTATTCACTTGTTGCCACTCATTCCTATTGCTATTCACATTCCCACCAGCAGCCTGTTTAGTCACATTTGCTTCAGCTCTACAGGTCTTCTTAGCATCAGAAAGTTCCCTCTTCTTACACTTATCATATCCGTACCCAAACACTTGGCAATGAGAGCAGATGGGAGGCTTCCAAGGATACTCAACTCTCAACATCATGGACTTGCCCAAACTCTTATAGCATACTTACACACTATCAACCAAACCACTCAATGCTTCAACTTCAATCAACACCCTAGCAAAACTAGCCCTACCATACCCATTCTCACACATGGCAGCTGTAATCCTATCCATGATGATAGGATTACCAATACTACTAGCAATCCTACTAATACCTTCATGGATCCAAGCTTCCAGTGGGACATTCATAATTTTTACCCAAATAGGAACCTTAGAAGGTTAAGGCTTCTCCATACAACACCCGGCTTCCCACTTCTGAACAAACAAAGGCTTTCCATCAACCAACCATGGACCATTCTCTAAAACATATTGCATAACCTCATCCACCTTAAACTTAAAGAAATAAAGACCGCACTCATTCATGATAATCTCATCCAGATGGAAGCTTCTCCACATCCTTCTTAAATGCCCCAATATCTCCCTATGGGGTCATTTTCAAACCTAAAAAAATACCCAACCAAGGTCTTTGCCCACATCTTACTACCATCTTCCACCACATGATCAAGGATTACCATCTTTTTTCCCTGCTCATTAACAATAACAGGATAATAGCTCAACTTATTACTACTATTTCCACTTCTACCCTGCAAAGCATTGACAAAGGACTTAGGCTTAACAGGGGAGATGTTTTCCTCCATCACAGCATCATTTATGACTCTAACCCCATCAATATGACCCTCAGACTTATCCATACCCTTCTCCTTAACCTCATTCCCTAAACTTGGCCATTTCCCAACACTATTAAAAGAAAAAGTAGCATTTTCCTTGTTCCCCCATCAACCAAAGCCTCACCCCTCTTCAAAATCCTAGGACTGTGACTAGAATTACCACTAGAATGAGCAGGGTTTTCACTAATAGGGATGGGGATATCCCCCACATTAACACTAGTACCCCAAAACATATCATTAATAGAATAAGAAACATCATTCTTACCACTTTTAGCAGACACATCAGGTATATCGCCCTCCATTCCCTCAGCCGCATCATCAAGGAGATCATTCTCAGAAACAGTATCCCCAACACTCCTTGAATCCACACTCTGAGCATCCACATTGGAGTTGATATCACCATCAATCTCTTTATTATTAACCCCACCAGCTTCACTGACATCCTCCTCAAACTCAACACCAACCATTCCCTCTCCTACCTTACTACCTTTCTTACCCAATCTCCCAATATTCTTCTTGAAACTAACAGACTTAGCACCAACCTTAGAACTCATATTCTTACTCTTCAAAGCACTATTTTGACTCCTCATTGTCCTTGAAGGACGGATGACGTCATCTGATCCTCTAGGGGGAATCAAATTAGGGTTTATGGGGTCAGGTTCAGTCATAGTGTGAAAGGGGTTGAAAAGAAATGTGAAAATGAAGTGACGAATTGCATAGAATGATTTAGGTATTAGATTTGAATCTGGGAAAAAAAACAATACGATGAACAATATGTTTTTGTGTGTGTAACGGAATTTCAAACGGTAATAATGATGACACAAAAACTAATGAAACAAATATAAAATTGTTATGGAACTGTAGATCAAGAAAAAATCTAACCAATTCCAAAATCCAAATTTAAAATTCAATGGTTATATTTTATTTAGATGATGAAATACAAAGATTTTTTGTGTTTTTTTTAAGGGTTTTTTTAGAGAGAAATTTTTTGTTTTTAGTAGATGTATATTGCATGAACACTTAAGTTAGCATTACTCTTCTCGCATGGACCAAGTGGGGAGGATTAGGTATCGCATGGACCAAGTGGGTACCTTGAAAAATCACGTAGATTAGTTGACACTGCTTAACGCACGCTTGCACTTGAATAGCTGCATGGACCAAATGGCCTAAGAGATTACTTGTGTAGTGGCTAGATGCATGGACCAAGTGGTCTAGTCTAGGTTAGATAGGATTATGGAGGATATTGTCTGGACCAAGGAGATATTCACTATACATCCTGATGTCACATGTACGTTACATATAAATCATTACACTAATAAAACGGAATGACTAAAACGTAGTAGGATTAATATGGCTAACACTTACCACTATTTATTGATTTCCACCGTAGTAGTAATTATTTTATTTAGTTTAATAATTAAATCTATCAAAACCCCCTTTAAATCTGTACAACTCATTAGATTATTACCTATGCGTACTATTCTCGAGATCGAACTTGTACTTACCCCACTAGCTAAAACTGACTGGGTACAATGCCCGTGAAGGTGTGTCTATTAGGTAGAGTCCAGCTAAATATAAATGTAAAACTTGAATCCTAAATGAGCACCTAACGACATGCTCATCAGTGACCTTTGCTCTCCATTTAGGATGTAGAGCTCTTAGAAACTTCATAACATAATTCTTGCTAGAGTAACCTTCATCAAGAGCTTTAAGACTAGTGAAAATAGTATTAAATCTAGCAAAAGTATTATCTATAATTTCATCTTTCGGAATGGAAAATTGTTCATATTGTTGCACAAGAAGATCAAGATTGTTCTCTTTGACTTGACTATTACATTGATGGGTTACTAACAAGGTTTTCCAACTTTCTTTTCTCGTACTACACATAAAAATTCTCTCAAATTCCTTTTTCGGCAAATCATTATAAATCATCATTTTAGCCTCATAATTTTTGTCTAGTTTATTTTTAAGATTATAACTTTGTTTATCATAAGGAACTATTTCATCCTTTTTAGTTTTCGAATTTCTTTCTATCGGTTTAAAGTCACCCTCGACAATGACATGCCAAAGATCAATATCTTTTGATTTCATATATGTTTCGAATCTTGTTTTCTAATAGATAAAACTATCGATTTTAAAAAATGGTGGTCTTTGCATAGATTTCCCTTCTTGATATTTGTCAAAGTTCATTGATCGATTCAAGTTTTAAAGTAAAATATATGTTAAATATCTTGGTTGACATAGCTCTGATACCAATTGTGAAAAACTAGAAGGGGGAGGGTTAATAGTTTTACCGTTTTTACTTCGTTATAAAATTTACTTTTGAAAAACTTAAATCCGAGTTTTCATGAAATCAATCAATTGCAATATGAACACAATATAACTATACTAGAGTAAACTAACAATAACTACTAAGAAATATTAAGTGCGAAATTAAAGATAAGAATTTAAAAGATCAAACCGAGACACAGAAATTTATAGTGGTTAGGTAACGAAGCTCCTCTTCGCCCTACTCTACTCTTCGAATACCCAACTCGAGAGTTCAATGCACTATGTCAACAAACTCCCTTCAAGCGAACAAAACCGCATAACATCGCTTATCACAATTTTCGACACTAAGTTAAATGTCGAGTACTAATCTGGCTAGTACCAATCTCACTAACGATCTACCTGATCTTCACGCAAATCACACAAGCTAAACGATCTACCTGATGTACACTCGATCTACACAATCTACACACGATCAACCCGTTCTATACACGATCTACCCGATCTACGCACTATCAACACAAGCTACATAAGATCTACCTAATTTCTACACGATTACAATGATCCACATAATTTATCAAGATATGATGACTAACAACTTGATGTATAACAATATACAACAAGTACGTAACAAGTGTTACGAGTGCACTAAACTAATTTTTTGTATTTTCTCGGTACGGTGTATTCTTCTCTTTCAATAATAGCGGAATGAAGGTGATCACTTGGTTGGATGATTGGATCACTATTAAACAAAAAACAAACTAACTAAAGGATCAAAGAATCAAGATTAGAAAGAGTGGATTTAACTCAGAAAGTTTTGTGTGAAAAATGATGAGTTGGGAGTGAAATATGATCCACTATTTATAGGCAAAGAAAAACTAGCCGTTACAGGCGACGGTACCATTAAATGTCAGACGGTACCGTTAAATGTAACGGTACCGTCGGGTTTAGTGGTACCGTCCCAGGCAAAATGCTCCTCTTTTTGTTTTAGTGGTGAAGGTTTATTTGGGGATGTTTAGAGCCGTTTTGGGGGGAATTAGAGCCGTTTTGGGGGGAAAATAGTTGTATTGTGATTTTTAAACTTATTTTTTTCAAATAAAACATTTCTTTTTAATTCAAAAATAATCTGTAAAATGTATTTTTTTTTAATTATTTTGTGACATTAAAAATGTGAAGATTTTGAGCAAAAATTTATTCCTCTAATCATTTGTCAAATTGTAAATTTGTTTGTTCTTACATCGAGTGATTTACGTCGAACTGGAATATCATGACTAAAAACTTGTTTACGTTAATTTTGACGTAAGACGGTTTTATATTTTGTTATTATCAAAATGTAGAGATGTCGAAAAATATAAATAACGTTTTTAGACATTACTCATATTAACAAAACTTAACTGGCTAATTGTAAATGAAGAAAAATTGAAGGGTTTAAACAATTATCATTAAAACCTCAAATCATCGAGCTTGATAGAAATTTGAAATTGGGACACTCTTGATTCTTGATGAAAATGCTCTGTTAATAGGGCAAAAGTATTTAGTGTGTAAAAAATTATCCATTTAGATTATGAAACATGCCGTCAAAGAAAAGTTTGTAGAACTTGAAGATTCGCTTTTATTTTGTTCCACCCTAGCCTGACAGGTAAACCATTTTAATCTTTTTTTGTAAGAGCCTTTGATAAACTAACCGTAATTGATTTTTAGAACTTATGAAAATGAGGTTTATTTATTTATATGGCATTTCATCAAAATAATGTAATCTTATTTTACCTTAATATGTAAGTTTTTGACCACCAAACGTATTGGTTTTTATCATAGCGTATAACATGTGTTATGTTGATAAACATAATTGCATTATAAGGCTATTAACGTAGTTCGAGTAGTTTGAATGACTTGTACTCTATACTTGTCTAACTATTGGCGTGTGTGATACCTTATCATTCTTTATAGCTACTATAGAAATGATTTTGTGGGATTAAGTTCGCATTAATGACAATTCTAAGAGTGTAGTTTTGTGGAGTCGTCTTTTTCCAAACGAGCTTTCCAGATTTGTTAAGTGTTGACCAAACTCTTCCTTTCAATCTCACTGTCGTTTTTCAAACACTAACTTCCCTTATTTATTTCCGAATCACATTATCAACACAACAACAATGCCCAATCCCGCCACAAAGATCTTTGGTGGCAGTGACTAAAAGGCATCATAAGAACCATGTTAAGAGAAAGGGATTGAGTCGTAGAATAGCAACGTACTTTTCCAAGTGTCCCGTTCTGGTACGTGTACTTTTTTTAAGATGTAGAATAGTAATGTACTTTCCATAAGTGTCCCGTTCTAGTACGTGTACTTTTTTAAGTCGTAGAATAGCAATGTACTTTCCATAAGTGTTTCAATTTGGTATGTGGATGACGTACCAAATTGGAACACATATGGAAAGTAGGACGTACCAAATTGGAACACTTATGGAAAGTACATTGCTATTCTACAACTAAAAAAAAATACACGTACCAGAATGGGACACTTATAGAAAGTACATTGCTATTCTACGTCTTAAAAAAAGTACACGTACCAGAACGAGACACTAAGAAAAGTATGTTGCTATTCTACGACTTAATCCCTAAGAAAAAATGGTGGTTCTCCAAATTATTGAGTAGAATAAACAGAGAACATTTTCTTAGGTAGTAAAATTTAGGTTAAATATTTTACGTCAAGCCTAAATCTCCATATTAATTTCATCACAAACTACACAGCTAGTTTTAGATACAAAATGATGTTGTTTAGTACTAAACCATATTCCCGCAAAAAGGATTACAAAGATTGATGCAGCTATAACAAACTATAGTGCAATCCAAACAAATTTTGAAAGTAATATACTTTTTCATGGGAAGGTGATTTGCACACTCTTTTAATTGATTGACACACTTTAAATTAAAGTGTTTTGACATTTATACCCTCACAAGGTGAAAATGTGTAAAAGTATATAAGGGTATAAATGTCAAGACACTCTAATTTAGAATGTGCCAATCAATTTGGAGAGTGTGCAAATCACCTCTTTTTTTTCATGTAGTTGGGAAGCAAATGTGAAGGTTATTGTGCATTGTCATCATCTTTAGGGATGCATAAGACAAAACTAAGTTGTCATATATGTGTTTATTTAAGATTACATAGATATACATGAAGACAGATGAATGGCTGCCCATCAATTTCAAATAGAACAAAGTTCGTCTGATTGTGGTTATAAACTTGCGTATATCAATGCGAGATATAAAACTGTAAAACTCATAGATTCTTTCTCCAGAAAAACAAGTTAATAAAAAATAAAATTGCTTGATCAACCTCAATCGCCTTCTTTTTGTAATCATCAAACCATCTACAACCATTTGACTTTACTTTGTTCCACCTCAAGTTATACACAATTTTTTGTAATCATTTAAAATTCAATTGTTGACTAATCATCTAAAACCATTTCACAGTCTTTCTAGTCATCGATATATGCTAAAAGACAATTATGCATAAACAAATGACATATACTATTTCAATTATGCATAAACCACTGACATCTGCTAATTCCATTATGCAGAAACTAATTACGAGCAATATACCGTGTTCTCTCCTAGAGGAGCTCTAAGAGCCAGCTGATCAATAGTCAAACTCTCCACCAGCCTTCTCTATCCTAGCCTTGGCAGCCTCAGTAAACCTCAAAGCACTTACCTTCATGCAAGGAATCTCAGGCACACAAGCGTCATAGTAACTGTACTAATAATCACATCAATCTTCTCATCCTTGCAGCCATGTTTCGAATCACATTATCAAAAGTTAAAGTAAATAAACTTTCAGTTTTGACAATGAGTTGGTTATAGTACAGTTAACAAAAGGGGTTGACGTTAAAGGGATACTTTTTCGATTCTAGTTGAAATAACACCCCATATTTCATTGAGAGTAAATTCCTATGGTGTTCTGATTTATTAAATATCAGACTTCAGTTTTGCATGTACCGGTAACTCCATTTAGAGTAAATAATAAATTCGACAAGAGACACAACCACTTCATGCTGACCAAAAGATGTGACAAGATAAAGTATTTTAGCTTGTTGTTTTGACCTATTACCATTCCATCCTGACCCACCTATTGTACACATTACCCATGTTAAAACCCGACCCGCCCTTTCCCATAAGCGCAATAGTACCTACTACACAGTTTAAAACCTGGCCACCCATTTTTACCAATTGAAAATTAACAATAGCCATTTTAAACTCGTCCTGCCCAGTTTACCCATTACTAGTATCCTTTAAACCGAACCCGCCTATTTAGTCCATTACTAGATCTGGTTGACTGGTTGTACTTGATCTTCATTGAATTGGGTGCTGCTAGCTTAGAATAAATGTTTTGTATTTTTTTTTTCATCATCTGGTTGTCTGTTGGCTCTGTTGTTTGTATTTTGTATTCAAAGAAACTCAACATATGTTTGAATCAAGAATCCATTGTTTTATTGTTGGGTTAGAAATGCATGGCTAATATTGGTAAAGAATGTTACATAAATAACGTTTTTGGTTTTACATTCTAAATTGCAGCTTGTGGAGTAAGAAATATCTTCGTAATAAGATGAAAGTTCAACGCCTAAATTCGGATATACTCAGCACCCTTCCTGAAAGCATAATTGAATTTGTTCTAACTCGCATGCCAATCCGAGATAAGGAAATGGAGGTTTTGTTGGACGAGCATTTCTAAACTTGTATTTGATGACAATCTGGTTAAAGTATCACCTAAATGCAAACAATTGAAGAAATATAAGTTTGCGTGTGCCATCTTCCATATGTTATTACGACACACAGGTTCTATATTGCTGTTCAATATTGATGTTGGTGAACTCGAAATGTATTTGGAGTTGGACCAGATAATATATTATCTTTCAAAGAGCAATAGCGTGAAAAAGTTGCTCTTTAGTATTTCTCACAAATACTGCTATAAGCTGCCATCTTTGTTCTTTTCATTGCAAGGATTAAAATCTCTAGAGCTCTTAAATTGTGGGTTTGAACCTCCATTAACTTTTAATGGGTTTAGTAGATTGAAGTAGGTGAAGTTTATCGATGTTGAGATGAATTCTAAAACACTTCAACAATTCCTCTCCAATTGCCCACTACTCGAGATTGTCCTTTTAGTAAGGTTCATTCAACTACTTGTATTCTTGTAAAGCTCTGTAAATCAATAATGTTAATTATAAATAATTTTAATGCAGTTTGGACATGAAAGCAAAAACGATTTTGTAGGAGGAAATAAGTTTACCTTTGTTGAGCTTTTCGAGTGTGCACCTTTGATTTGGTCTTTGTCAATCTCAGGGTTTTATGTGAAGGTAATATTAAATTTTAATATTATATCTCAGTTAAGTGTTAGAACATTGTAAACCCCGTGCGGTATTATGTTTATTCATCAGGTATTTATAAAGTAACATACCCGGAAACCCTAGTGGACCCTAAGCCCACAGACCGGGCTTGGGCCTATTTATCTAAGATCATTGTGTTTGCTGATCCTCATTTTGGTATTTGGTTAAAGTACTTGGCTACAGGTGGTACTCAGAAGCTTTCAACTTCATTTGCCAACCTTGAATATCTTCTTTTAATTCTGTGCTTAGCGGATCAAGATGAGATATTGTCTGCCCTATGTTTAATTAGGAACTCCCCAAATTTAGAGAGACTTACTTTAAGGGTTAATAATGCTACTCTTATTACATAAGGTAATGGCACATTATTCTCTTGTGATTTTATTGACAGTTGTACATGTCTTGTGGTCAGTTTGAGAAGTCGGATGGTCCACAAATCTCGATGAACTATCTAGATTCCCAAGATTACTCTGCTTTCAACTTTGATTATCTTGAGAAATTGGAGATGGTAAATTTTAGTAACTTGGATCTTGAGTTGGAATTTGTGAAACTCGTCATGGCTAAGTCACCTGTGCTAACAATCATAGAACGCCGAAAAGCTTTTTCATGAAGGCTGTTAATTTGATGACACTAGCTGATTGTCTTTGTTAAATCATGATTGTCAAAGCACACTTCTTTTTATGGACTATTTTTAAGTCTTTAGGCGTGTCATTCTTTTATTCTTCGGGATAATAGAATTTAGATGTGTCTTTTTAGCTGATTATGAACTGTAACAATTAAGCTTGCTTTTGAAGTAAATAATTTAAGTACTATTGAACCCAATTAAGTCCATTTTTTCTTATCTGGTTGTATTGATTGCTTAATCTTGTATTACAAAATGATATGAAACGATTGTCTAATCATGAAAGAAGCCAACATTTGCTTAGAGATTCAAATGAGGGTTTTAGCATGAATTGGATTATCAATGATTAACAGTGAAAACCGTTTTATTATCCAAGTTTGTAAATAATGATGTATCTGAGTCCTCCAGAACCCAAACCACTCTTATCCGGACCCATAAGCTATTGGACGTGGGAATAGTTCTCTTGGATACTATGAGCTCGATTGGGGGGTTCACTCAGTTTCGGTGACATCAATGGTGAATAAAATGACACATCTTATGAACCGCTGGATAATAGCATTACACATACATGCATCAACTTCATAGTGGTACGGTCCTTGGCTTCCTCACAAGAGGTTAAAGGTTCAAACCCAGGTGTGTGCATTTGAAGGGAAGGGTCAGAAACGGTCTTGAAATTAATCGGTGAGGCCGCTTACATCTAAGTCAAAATGCTCGCCCTCCCCGGGTAACATAAAGAGGGAAAACCTTGTTCGCTTAGGGTCTCTAACACTTGTTATGTAATATGGATATATAAATTAATACATGCACATATACATTCTAGTCGCACATATAAGATTTCAGTTATCAGATTTTAGTAATGGATCTGTCATTTAAAACCAACCTCCTTTCATGTGCAACAAAAATAACTATTAGGATTTAAAAGCTACCATTGATTGAGAGAACCACAGAAAACAAAGAACCAACATTTGATAAGCTTATGAGCTAGCCAAGATTATTTTTCCAACAATTAGCTTTTTCAAGTTTAAAGCAATCATTTTACAGAGTCTATTAAATGAAAATCATGGGTGTAATGAAACTACATGCAGTTGAAATACACCAAAGATGTCTTCCCAAACATGAACGCAAACTGTGATTAATCAATGCGCCTCATCACCTTCTCTTTGAGGACCATCAACAAACAATAGTTCCTCCGAATAACCACTCTCATTTGAATCACTATCATATTCATCCCAATCAGTATAAGAGTATAAATGTGCAGTAGCATCAACAACCTTCAAGTTCGATGGAAAATTGAATCCTTTTGCTTCCAAACAAGAGAAAACCTAAAAACAAAAAAGTAGATATGCAAAGAGTACAACATTAGAAGATTGACATGCCTGTGAAAGTTAGTTAAGATGAAAGTTAAACGAATGTAGAACGTCCAATCACACCCCTTCATGAGTTAAAGAGACACTCTCAAGGAAAAAAAATGTAAGCTTTCGTGTTGTGAACTCAAAGGGGTGATCCTTTATGCTATTAAACTAGTTAATGTGGCGTGGATCGCAAAACTTTGTTTTAGCTTGGGGGTAAACATAATTATATTACAAGTTATTTATAAGCTACGAGTAAATTATCTACCAATCTCTTGTTTAAGCAACTAGTAATCTTTGTGTAGTTGTTCAAGTCCTAACAATCACTTTAAAATGTGCATCCAAACACCTGAGTACTAACATCTGCCTTTGATCAAGAATAATCGCTAAAGTAATACTAAAGCAACAAAAACTCGAATGGCCGAAATAAAACAGAATTCGTTTACCTTTGAACATAAAGTCCCAATTATAATCTCCTTGACATGGCGAAGGCTATGTATAAGTCCTTTAAAAAACTCTTCTTCCGCTTTCTCACATGGTGTGTCATCATACTCACCCTCACCCGTCATGTAATCTAAGTGAGCTTCGACTAGAGAAGACACATTTAGCAGCAAAATATCCCCCAACAAAAGATCATCTTCGATTGCTAGCGACGCAATATATGGAGCATTAATTTCGATAATATCATTAAATCCATCCGCATCCTCTTCAGGAGACATGTATCCAGTGAACACAAAATTCTTAACACTCTTGGACGTAATATCAATCCGCCTAAAACCATTGCATCTGTGCAACTTCAAAGTTTCCAAAAGAGGACTTCCGGATAATATATTTTGAATCAAATCTTCACTTAAATCTCCATCGGAAATAAGCAAACTCTTAAGTTTATTCCAACTAATGACACCAGTTGGATTTAATAAAAACCCTTCTAACGACAGTTTCGTAAAACATGAATTATTGAAAAAGAAATCAGAATGTAACTCAAACTCAGATACATCACTAAGATTTATATTCCATAACGTTAACTGAAAATCTCGAACGTTACAACTAACAGCGTAACGAATCCAACTATTGACTTGTGACTCAAATTGGGTACCATATCTTGTATGGATATTGAATTTTTTAAGGTTTGATAGGCGACATTGAGTTAAGGTTTTGTCAACAAACGAATAGAAATCAAATATCAAATTATTATCATCATGGAAAGAATCTTTGAATATGAGATTTGGAAGATAAGTCCAAAGATGTTGCCATCTTTTCGAAAGTGTACTTGTTTTAATAGCCTCTTTTGTAGTTCCTAAAAGAGAGACGATTTCGATGAGTAAGCAACCTGGTAACAAACTTATTCGATCTTGATCTTCTACTTCCATGATTTCTTCAGTTTTTTTAGGTTGGTTTTGATCTTCTGCTTCAACCATTTCCATGGCTGCTGTGAATGAATACGATTTTGACATATTTTAAAATTTTAATCACTATTTTTTTAGAACATTGTACGTAAGTTAAAGTACTCATCATTGTTCCCCTTTTGACTGGTCAACAGCTTGCAAATGACTAATATACCCTCATATTCTTCCTCATTTGATTTTCTATTGAATTTATAATTAATTTTAATACAAAATGAAGAACACTAAAAACACCAAACCCATAAATTCAAAAAAAACCCAAATCGTCAAGATTACAACACACACGCAATGATTGCTAGTTACACTCAATCAATTAAGAAAACCACTTCAAAACTCAATCAATCAAGAACATCACTAAAAAAAAATTAAATTATCAAGAACAATTATACCACATAACATGATAAGATTATCGTGGACTCATCAAACAATATGAGTTCATTAATATTATATGACGAACGCTCATACGCTAAAAAAGATCTTAAAAAAGTGTTATGCATCCATTGTAAGCTCCCTTTTATTAATCCTTATGTTGCTTACTTATATTTTTCAAATGAAGATAAATTTAAGTAGTATTGCTCCTAAATGTATATCACAAAAGCCAGTTCGTTAACTATTGCGAAGGCTCCTGTTGAAGTTTCTCAAAAAAAAAACAAATGGACAATTTAGTGCACCTCCAAAGAAAGGTATATACTAGTAATTTAATTGCTCATTTATTAGATTGTCTGCTGTATAAATTAGCCAATGTTCTACTTTATATAGAGAAAGATATTGCAACAAAAGCTGCTCGTGAGGTTCTCAAAATGAACAAAAGCAGCAAATCTAGTTCTAAAGATGAAATTATTGATACTGAAAAGGGCCGGGATGAAAAGAATTTACCTTCGGATCCCTAAGATAAACTTGAAGACAAAGAATCGTTTGCTACCATTGTAAGCTTATTCAATATGAAGCATATATAATTTTTTGTTGTTTACCTATATATTAAATTCTAGTTAAGCGTTCACTAAAGCGTAGCTGCTCTTGAACGTAACTCACAAAACCAAGCTTACCAACCAAAACTGGATCAACATCTGTTGCTAGTGTTGTTCTTGATTGATTGAGTTTTGGAGTGGTGTTCTTACTTGATTGAGTGTAACTAGCAATCATTTTGTGTGTGTATGAGTGTTGTGTGGTACTTTGTTTTTTTTAAATGAGTTATAAGTAGGCAATAAATAAGTAAAGAAGAAAGTGATTATTATATGAGTAAATGTATTTGAATATAGTGAATACCTAATCTCAAGACAGGATCGTCCCGACTACCCAATTGTTTTCCAAATAACTTGGAAAATGAATGTTCCACAGGTTTCTTTAGAGACTTTATGAGCCGAGAATGTAAAATCTTTCCTGAGAAATATTTATGTTTCCAGGTGTCATTTGGAATAAAAATGTAAAGCTTGAACTGAAGATAAGAAGTGTACATAATGATCTCAGCTAGTATGTTGATGAAGCTACAACATCAACAGATGGAAAGATAGACCACGTAAAACACAAAAGTATAATGATATGAGATTGAGATAATGCGTAAGCAAGCAGATAAAAAAATGTGAGCGTGAAAGAATCGGTCATAGAAAGACGTTATATAGAGAAATTTGGCTTTATGACCGTTACATAACGGTCGAATATTATAAATTGGTTTTATGACAGTTACACAATAGTCAAGGATAGAATAATGGTTTTATGATCGTTACACAATGTCATATATTATACAGATAAATTTTGGTTTTATGACCGTTACACAACGATCAAACGTTATAAAGAGAAATTTTGTTTTTATGACTGTTACACATAGGTTAAGCATTATATAAACCGTTACACAAGGTTATAATACTAGGCCCAATACACACTATACATACACTGGGCTCAGGCCCAATGATTACAAACCCTGGGCCTACAGTAAGCCCAATGACTAAATTGGCTATGGTCCAGACCTTGAGACGCGCGCAAAATACATAATGGGATGAACCTTCGACCGTTAGACCTCTTATGTCCGCGTCCGCGATTAGCACGAAACCCTTGTCCGCTAAGGGTCCGGCTCCGACAACTAACCACTATATGCAAGAATCCAGGAGGCCCTAGCAGCAAACCTCGCCTATAAAAGGGGCTCTAATCCCCATACAAGGTACGACAACTTTTTCTCTCACAATTACACACACATACTTCTACTTTCCCTCTCAAGAATGTGTACTTACTCTCACGCCGGAGTCTAATCGTGGGGTCCGTCCCCACGGTAAGACTAACAGTTTGCTCTTCTTGTGCAGGGATCTCATTCAAACAACTTGGATTAGTACAAGATCAGCCCATCAAAGGCTTGTTGGCCCAGTCCGACAAGCTATATTCAGACCCATTATAACCAGTCGCACAAATTGTACTAACAAGTTGGCGCCATCCGTGGGACCCAGTACACAACTTCGTTCCAGAAAATACTCACCATGAGCACTCGATTTGGACCAACTCTTGCTTTCATGTCTACGTTGCGGAGTATGGTAGAAAGGGAAAATCACACGGTCTCGACGGACCTTGAGGGACCCGCGTCCGACGCAGCCCTTCGGAATTATTGTGATAAATATTTCGACCAGATCTTGCCTATTGTGACAGAGAAAGTTCAGAAACGAGAAGAAAGAGCCAAGGCGGCAAAAATTCGGAAGGATTACTGTGAAGCCCAACATCACCATAGAGCGGAAATACCAAGTGGAGATTTATGGAAACAGCTCGAGGCGGCAAAAGGACAGAAGAGTGATGGTGGCAGAAGACGCACCCTATCTAGTTCACCTAAAGGGAAGGAAGGCGGAAGGGAAACAGTGTTCAAAAGGCTACGCAAAAGTGTGTTCCACCGACTTGGAGACAAGGAGGAAAATACTCCTGTATACTCCAAAGACCACAGGCATCAAGTCCGCCACAGTACCGGAAGAAAGGAGAAGGGCAACCACATGGATTCCCAATCACAACCGGTAGGATCAGGATTGGGAAGGCACAAAACCAAGAAATTTTGGTCGTGGAAAGCGAATAACTGTTCAAGTGATGGGCCTCACGGAAGCGGATGCCGAGGGTCCAAAGTCAAAAAGCGGAAGTCAAATGACAACAATGACTGTGACCTGGCTAGACCCTGGGTTTGCAAGGAGACAGATCCGTTCACTCCACGTATCCGCTACTTCGAAATGCCTATGAAAACGCAGATGCCAACCAACGTGGAAACATATGATGGGAGCGGATACCCTGAGGATCATCTCAAAATCTTTCAGGCAGCGACAAAGGTGGAGCGATGGGCCATGCCAACGTGGTGTCACATGTTCAACTCTACATTAACTGGATCTGCTAGGGTCTGGTTTGACGACCTTCCACCCGAGTCAATAGATAGCTATGATAAACTAAAGGAAGCTGATGCAGGTTTTACTGACCAGGTCTTAATATTTATAGTGTCTCGCAATACCTATGGTCTACCCTAGTGCACTAACGGGCAGTGTACCCGGCCGTGTGTAGTGTAGTAAATGGTAAAGCCGAGGTCGTCCCAAGAGCTATGTGTGTTGGATTATTACTAAGTCTAATTGTCACAGAATAATAGTTTCGATAGGGATTTAATTAATTAAACTACTAATGCAGAATAAAATAAAGCAGATAAATGGCAAAGAGAAATCAATAGAGAGAAGTGGTGCTAACCTAGTTAATCATCCTAGCTAGTTATGTCTACGTCTACTTACTTCCAATTACTTCAGGTGGGGTCAAATTCGAGAGGACAACATTTGGACAATTCGCCCTAACCTATCAGCAAAGATGCCACCACAGGAGAAATCAAGCGCACCGTCATAAGTCCTGTTGTTCCTGGTCCCATAAGCCAAGTCATTAAGTACCGCTACATGCTAGATTCAAAATAGTGAGTGCCCGGCCGTTAGGAACTTAGACACTACACCCTCCAATTCTTAAGTTCATCCAAACGATAGGTGATCAGTTGGTCAAATCGCACAAGTAGAAGTCAGTTGGTCATATCTTACCCTTCCTGTCTCAGTCCGCTCACCTAGGGTCAGTTGGTAATATCTCCTAGGCAATTGGCCTCTACCGCCATTCAAAACTACCAAACCAAGGGTGGCTACCAATAAACTATGCATGCATACACTTAGAAATAATTGTACGGAAGTAAAGGTAAACGCAAACAAAACAATTAAGGAATCATAACCAGGCTAGCACCAAAAGGTGCTTAGCCGCTCATATTAATCATGCAAATCAATTCAATATTCAAAGGTACGAAATACATGAATTGAAAGTAAAAGAAATATAAAACGCTAATTCTTATCGTAATGAAGTGACTTCTCCCTTGGAAACAGCTCCGTATGCTCCCCTAGACCTGCCTTGAGCTTTTTCCCACGTTCTCAGAATGTTGTGTGTGGAATGGGATGATTAGAAATGCTGGAATTCGTGGGGTATTTATAGGCCAGATCTGGGTTACGGCGTAACCCATATAGGAGTTACGCCGTAACCTTCTATTTCTTTGTAAAATGCACTAGATCTGCTGGTTACGGCGTAACCTAATGAGTGGTTACGCCGTAGTCTTCAATAAACTCGGTTACGTCGTAAGAGATGCAGTAGTTACAGCGTAAGTATCAGTGGCGTGGAACCTCTTTTGACCTAATGTAGTTACGTCGTAACCTTTGGGAGGAGTTACGCCATAACCTTCTGATAAGTTGGCATACTGAGTCACACAATAGTTACGGCGTAATGTAAGAGATGAGTTACGCCGTAACTTCTTCAAAGTAGCATACCGTGATCAATCTTTAGATATGTTTCCATTTCCGCGTCACTTTAGCTTCAATGCTCGTAATTTACCTGAAAGTGGAAAACAATGGAAAACAAGCGTAAATCCATATAAATGATATAAATAACGAGCATTATCGGGGGAAATTGACACTTAATATTCAGGACTACTTGATGTTATCAAATATCCCCCCACTTGAAATCTACTTGCCCTCAAGTAGACCTTATTAGATAAATTCCTAAAAAGATATTTCCCATAACCTGGAAAATATGAGTTTACAAATCCCTTATGCTAGAATAAAACAAAGCCGAACACCTCACGAAAGGGGAACAAACACTCAAATCTCTCAACTATTCTAAGTGTCAATTTCGGGGTGATCACTCAATCGCACAGTCATAGCATGTATTCTATCATAAGCTTGGCGGTTACACAAATCTCCACCACTAGAGTTAAGGGCTAAACAATTCTCGAAGGCAATATGGGTAGACACGACAAAGGTTAAGGGGTGACTCGTCATTACTAACATGCCACGGCGAAGTGGACAAAATCAATGATACATGACCAAATCCATGGCCAAGACACCAAAGATTGCTCGCTGCATCACCTAGACAAGCTTCATGACTAAAAGGGTAGGATAAGACATGGGATATATAATTGGTGTAAAATAAAAAACAAGCAGGTAGTCTAAATCTATAACCAAGTCATCACCACTTACCGTCCGCCCAAAGTTCAAGCTTAGAAGTCAAGAAACTGGATCATGAAATGCAAGGTAGATGTGTCATTAGAGGACGTCGTGATGGGCACACTACCTTTTTCTCCAACTGTTGGCATAACTACCAACTCCAATCTTCAAATGTGACCGAGGCGGCCTCCTCGATACTAAATCAATAAAGCTCATACTACAGTGCTTATAACATCACACTTTACAATAGCATAATCATAACAACTATTATTTTTTATTATTATTTTTTCAACATAACAATAACATAACATAATATCCCCCCACTTGAGATGAACAATGGGAATTCGGGGGGTCTTCAATGATCTTCAGAAATGTTGTCGGTGAAAGCGTGATTTCCGAACCTTTCCACTCGAACCTTGAACTTAGGCAAATGATGACTTCCCAATTACAAATAAAGACTACAGGGTAGGCTAAGGTGTACAGGTGTATCGAAACAATATATTGGGCTAACAAAATGAAAGGAATGGCTCAGAAGGGTGTATCTAGAGGTATCTTGCACTAAAGATGAGTGCAACAAAAAGGGTTTCACATGGGGTTCGAAAAGTCGAGGTGACTAATCGATAGCTCACAATGGTAGGCTGTTTGGGTGATAATCATATAATATTGCCTTCTAAAACTGAAAAGTCCAAATACATCGAGCTAACTCAACATACCTCGTCTATGGTCTCGAAATGATGCAAAGGCCAAGTTCTAAAGTTTACAAGCTACCGGCACACTCATAATTTGGTGGATTTGGGGTAAAATATTGGAAATGGATAAGGCTAATCTCACCATATAATATCAATGGTTGCATGTGCTAGGCTAAGGTCTAATCTAGTTAGATAAGGAAAAACATGTCAAAATTTTAAAAATGGCATAATTTTTCAAAATAAACTAGAAAAATGAGGGCGAAATAAAGTTCAAGAGATAATTCTACTCTCGTCCCCCCACTTGAATTGTACAAAGTCCCTTTTGTACTAGGCATTAAAATAAAGGTGAATAGAAAGGTAGAATTAGAGCGAGAACTTCCCTGAAATTTGCTCCATAAAGAAGGAAGGCCCACGAACAAGAGACATGCCTTCGTATAAGTATCATGAACAAACTTCAATCCCTGAAATCACAATACCGACAAGCATAATTCTAAAAAGAAAAAAATGAAAAACGAAAAACAAACCTAACTCACTTTCGTAGGAATCACGGTTGCATTTAGCGCATGCAACAAGCCTTTTAAACCACTTGGTGTCCCAAGTGGACGAGTGAAGTCTCGTGAGAGTTTACATGGAACACACCCACAAAGTTCATTTAAAAACTAATACAAGGTTACTGTGTTTTAAAATGAAAGAATTAAAGCGGAGGAAAGTTACGTCGTAACTCCTTTTAGGGAGTTACGCCGTAACTGGCAAAACCTGGAATGAGCTGCAAAGCGAATAGTTACGGCGTAACTACTGAGATGGTATTACGCCGTAATTAGTGATGCGCCAAGAATTCTGCTGCTAAAATGTTGGTTACGGCGTAATTACCAAGATGTGTTAAGCCGTAACTCTGTACAGATCAGCAAACTGTAGCAGCAATTACTTGCTCATTTCCTGCAAAAATAGTTAGAAAACAACCCAACAGAAAAGGAAATAGAATAAAAGTAAGGGATAATTCGGGTTGTCTCCCGAAAGAGCACTTTTCTTTATTTACGAGTCTTTAAGTTAGACTCAGAGCCGCGGGGTTTCTATGGTGGCCTTTGGACTTCCACGACTACCTCCATGTTATCTTTCTTTGAATAAGGCTGGTCCCAAACATGTGGTGAAACATACCGAGTCATGGTGTATCTTTTCTGCAAAAAATTAGCTTGTGCCCATTCGAAACGAAACCTAGCCTCTTCTTCCTTATCAATTTTAACATACCCAAACTTTACTAGTAACCAATTTTCAAATGAGATCCCCCTGTATCCTACATTGCTTCTCTTATCATCGTCAAAACATGGCCATTCCTTGCGTTTGAGCCATTTAGGTTCAGGGTATTCTCTTCCATCGCAGATCTTACGATAGGGGTTGCATGTAGGCCATGCCATGGTGTATTCATCGTGCATGATAGCTGGTTAGAAAAAATGAATGGTCCAGTCAATATCGGAGAACCATTCGCTAAAAGCACTATGCTTTTGTAACCACTTTTCTCTGATACCCTCTTCTTTTTCCCAGCACCACCAGATTTCTGCAGCTTCTTTAATCATACGAATGAGATACTTTCCTCCTCCATTACATCCTTTTTGGAAAAGGGAACACGTGGTAAATATTACTTTGGTCCCCTCAACTAAAGGAACACAACAGTGAACTCTTCCTTTTACAACGTAACTGGGAACAGAGAACGGGATTTCTTCCTCATTATCGTCATCGTCACTGGATTCGGAGTCCTGCAAATGGAAAAAAGATGAAGGTGGAAACCTATCGGAGTCATCTAATTCTATCCTCGGTGGTTCCTTAGTCGAAAAATTTTTGTCTGGCTCAAGGCTCAAGGTTTTATCCAATTTAAACTCCACTATATCTCCATAGTATCCACCGTAACGTGCTAATGTGTCAAGGAATGGTTTACCAAGAATCAAATGCTCCTTTTTGTCTTTCACATTATCGATCACTACAAATTCGGGGGCTGAAGTAAATTTATCGACCTTTACACACGTACCACCTGTAATTCCTAAAGGGGCAATCTTAGTTTTAGTTGTTGATTCAATCACGATATCTGTTTCCCAAAGGTGGATTATCCTCAGTTTTAAGAATAAGGATAGAGCCATGATGTTTACACAAGACCCAAAATCTACTACCCCCAAGATATCAATATTACCAACAGAACACGGAATGACTAACCCGCTTGCACTAATATCCTTAACTGAGAATAAACTTGATCCTAACCTGGATACGCCTTCTGGAACATGGTTACACCATAACTCCGGGAAGTAGTTACGGCGTAACTCTACATGTTTGTCGGTATTCGTGACCTCCAACTTGTCGATTGAGGATTTGCATCCCTTAATTACCTCCTGAGAATCATTGGTGAAAACAGCATTGCATTCCTCCTTACGCTTGGCTTCATTAAGTTCAATTCCATCTATCTCAGCACTGAGTTTTTCAATCATTGCTCCAAGATTTTTTAGGGTTTCGTCGTGCCTGGAAAGATTTTTATTTGTGTTTTCCTGGAAACCCCTTAACCAAATATCTTGATTTTTTTGTTTCTGGGCTGAAGTTTCCAGGAACTTATTAATTGTTTCTTCAAGACTGGGCTTTCTTTCTCCACGGTTGTAATTTCCACGATAACCATTACTATTTCGATTATCTCCGTAAAAGGGTCGATTTTCTCCATACTTAGCTTCTTCAAGATTCTCTTCGTCCCCATGAGGACAATTCTTCTTAAGATGTCCTCATCCACAAATTTCACAACCTACTTGGATGGCATGAACGGTTTCTCTGACATTCAGCATATCTCGACTGAGATTTTCAATTTTACTAGCGATTGCTGCAATTCCGTCAAAACTTCCGCCTTGGTTCTTTTTACTTCCTCCGTCGTGCCATTTTTTAGAGTGATCTGCCATTTTTTGAATGGCTTCAATAGCAAGAGTAGGAGTCATGTTCGGGATAGGTCCTTGATAGTCCAGCATTTTCCTTGTAGTTACGTTAATTCCTTTGTAGAAAATGTTGACCTTCTGCTGGTTGTTCAGATCATTGGTAGGACACTTGTAAAGAAGATCGTTGTATCTGTCCCAAGCTTGATACATCGTTTTGTCGTCTTCTTGTTTGAAATTATGGATCTCAAAAGCTGGTTAGAAATCTTTGACGGCGGGCAATATCTTTGAATAAAGTGTTTCATTAGTAGCGCCCAAGTATTAATTGCCCCCGTGGGCAATCTTTCGATCCATCTTCTGGCGGCTCCAGTAAGAGTCATTGGGAATACCCTTAGCATAACAGCATCATGAGACACGCCCGGAATGTTGAAAAGGCATGCGATGTATAGGACATTTTCAACGTGCTCATATGCATCTTCGTCCCTGTTTCCTGAAAAAGGGTTAGCGCAAAGGTCCCTCATAAATTGGTCTTTGATTTCGAAACGGACATCCGCTCCAACTGCCGGTCTTACGAGACTCGACCCTTGTTCCGCTCTTGTCAATGCCAAGTATTCCTCAAGAGTGAGGTCATCGATGTTAACAACTTCCATGGTACCTGAAAACTTGAAATATGATCGTGAGAAAAGTTTAAAACGAAATTAAAGACTTAATATTAATCCTAATATAACTCCCCGGCAGCGGCGCCAAAAACTTGATGCAGGTTTTACTAACCAGGTCTTAATATTTATAGTGTCTCGCAATACCTATGGTCTACCCTAGTGCACTAACGGGTAGTGTACCCGGTCGTGTGTAGTGTAGTAAAGGGTAAAGCCGAGGTCATCCCAAGATCTATGTGTGTTGGATTATTACTAAGTCTAATTGTCACAGAATAATAGTTTCGATAGGGATTTAATTAATTAAACTACTAATGCAGAATAAAATAAAGCAGATAAATGGCAAAGAGAAATCAATAGAGAGCAGTGGTGCTAACCTAGTTAATCATCCTAGCTAGTTATGTCTCCGTCTACTTACTTCCAATTACTTCAGGTGGGGTCAAATTCGAGAGGACAACATTGGGTCAATTCGCCCTAACCTATCAGCAAAGATGCCACCACAGGAGAAATCAAGCGCACCGTCATAAGTCCTGTTGTTCCTGGTCCCATAAGCCAAGTCATTAAGTACCGCTACATGCTAGATTCAAAATAGTGAGTGCCCGGCCGTTAGGAACTTAGACACTACACCCCCCAATTCTTAAGTTCATCCAAACGATAGGTGATCAGTTGGTCAAATCGCACAAGTAGAAAGGGTCGTCAGTTGGTCATATCTTACCCTTCCCGTCTCAGTCCTCTCACCTAGGGTCAGTTGGTCATATCTCCTAGGCAATTGGCCTCTACCGCCATTCAAAACTACCGAACCAAGGGTAGCTACCAATAAACTATGCATGCATACACTTAGAAATAATTGTACGGAAGTAAAGGTAAACGCAAACAAAACAATTAAGGAATTATAACCAGGCTAGCACCAAAAGGTGCTTAGCCGCTCATATTAATCATGCAAATCAATTCAATATTCATAGGTACGAAATACATGAATTGAAAGTAAAAGAAATATAAAACGCTAATGCTTATCGTAATGGAGTGACTTCTCCCTTGGAAACAGCTCCGTATGTTCCCCTAGACCTGCCTTGAGCTTTTTCCCACGTTCTCAGAGTGTTGTGTGTGGAATGGGATGATTAGAAATGCTGGAATTCGTGGGGTATTTATAGGCCAGGTCTAGGTTACGGCGTAACCCATATTGGAGTTACGCCGTAACCTTCTATTTCTTCGTAAAATGCACTAGATCTGCTGGTTACGGGGTAACCTAATGACTGGTTACGCCGTAGTCTTCAATAAACTCGGTTACGTCGTAAGAGATGCAGTAGTTACGGCGTAAGTATCAGCGGCGTGGAACCTCTTTTGACCTAATGTAGTTACGTCGTAACCTTTGGGAAGAGTTACGCCGTAACCTTCTGATAAGTTGGCATACTGAGTCACGCAATAGTTACGGCGTAATGTGAGAGATGAGTTACGCCGTAACTTCTTCAAAATAGCATACTATGATAAATCTTTAGATATGTTTCCATTTCCGCGTCTCTTTAGCTTCAATGCTCGTAATTTACCTGAAAGTGGAAAACAATGGAAAACAAGCGTAAATCCATATAAATGATATAAATAACGAGCATTATCGGGGGAAATTGACACTTAATATTCAGGACTATTTGATGTTATCAGAAGCCTTCTTGACTAACTTCCTCCAACAAAAGAGATGCATCAAGGATCCTATAGAACTTCATCATATCAAGCAAAGAAACTGAGAACTAACGAAAGACTTTATAAGAAGGTTCAAAGAAGAAACAAGAAACATAAAGGGAGCCCCAGAAATTATGAAAGTCTCAGGATTCATGCATGCGATCACTGATCCAGAGCTGATTAAGCGGTTACACGACAGAATTCCGAAGTCGATGAATGAAGTAATGGGCATAACTACTTCCTTCATAAGAGGAGAAGTAGCCGCATGGAGTCTTGAAAGAAAAAGGCAGTGGGTGCAAAGACCAATGGAACGAATAACATTCAAGCATCGACAAAGTTTCAAAAAGGGGTTTAAGAATAAGCTAAGAATAAGAGAAAGGCAACAGGGTTTCCGCAACTCACGAAAACCTTTCGAGGAAATAACAGCGCAAAGTAAAGCAAGATCCGCAAACTTTTTCCCAACCACGACAGCCGAGAAGGAAACTGAAGGGAAGTTCTGCGAATTTCACGGAAAAGCAAGACACACCACAGAAGAGTGTCTGCATTTGAAAAAGCAAAGGGAAGAAAGGAAGAAAGGGCCGATGATAGAAGTTGATGAGTAGCAAGAATAAGCGGAACCGCACACGCATCAAGGAAAAAATGGAAAAGGAACTTCAGCAGAAGAAGAAATACAGGAGCGCCAATGAAACGAGCATGCATCAGGATATCCCTGACAAAGCGAATGAAGATCTCAACCCTATAAACCTCAAATAGAAAAAAAAACTCAGGAAGAAAGTACAAATGTTGAAAAGGCGCACCGCCACTTCAAAACAATCAAATCGCGGAAGGTCATGCGGAAAGGAGCAACAGTAAAGATGGAAACACGCTACGAATGCATGTGGAAAAACCATGCGGAAACGGTTCCCAGAAAATAAAAAGAAACAAAGACCTGTAACCTAAAAAGAGTTAGCTTCGGAAGAAGTAGCGCACAAAAAGAAGTACGCAACAAGTCGTGGCAGACATGACATAATGGATCTAGTCATGGAAAGGGAAATACTCAATAGCAAACAAGCAAGGGCGAAAGCAAAAGGGTAAACCTTATCCAGATAACAAGAGAAAAGATAAAATCTGCAAGTACAGATACGCTTTCCTTCCCAAGAAATATCATGTCAAATCGAGCAGAAGAACGTAGCCTAGACACACACTAACCTACCAACCGGTAGAAAAATACAAATGCTAGCACATGCAAAACAGTAAAATCTTTGCTATAAATACGCGAAGTAAAAAAGGAGAACACAAGGAAAGCAAAACAATAACCGTCGTTCTCCAGAATCAAACACTCCTAACAAGAAAAGTCTGAAGAAGCTCATTCTCATGGCAACATATCGCCAACATGACAGCAGTAAAACCATACATAGCCTAAACCTTTATCACCCTCACAAGAAAAATACAAAGGAGAACATGAAGAGAACCAAAATATGTTCTTAAATGACTACTAATAATACTTAGTCGTTCTAAAATGACGACTAATCACCCACCACAACAACACCCTATAACGCCCCGTCATTCAAACCTACTCCTATGGCATTTCCACGTACCTTGTCAATTAGGGCAGCGGCACCCGCGGCCGGAGCACTCCTGTCGATTAGACTCCCAGTAGCCATTGGGAAACAAGATCGAACAAGTGCTCACGGGTCAACTACGGAGACAGCCGGGACAAGGAGCCACGAGGAAACTGAAATGGTAAGGGCGGGAATGATGGAGTGTGGAAAAGGATGGGTCCTTAGGGAAGGATAAGAAGGAACGCTAGGGGCAAGGAGCTACATTAGGCAGTCCCTAGCTATTAAGAAGCTTCCCTTACAACGGCAAGCAACAAAGGATGCAAACTACGCATTCATCCTATTGTTGTTGCATCCCGGCCCCCAGACAAACACACGTCTACCAACCCGAGTCAATCAGGCTGGACAGACTGAATGTAAGCTAAAAATGACCAGCTTGCAGGTGCCGAGATATATATATAAAAGCTACCCTCATAGGCTACACTTTCAAAAAGACGGAACTAACCGAAAAATGAAAAGTAAAAGCCTGGTAGCCCCTCGGGGATCATCATCAGAAGAGAGTGACACGAGATCCTAGAGGAAAAAGTAGCATACAAGGAGAGGATTCTAGCCCACGAAGAGAGCAAGAATACTCACAAAGACGTTATCCACACCGGCAAAACCAGTGGAAAGACAACAATGACAATAACAGAAGGATCGCATTACGGACAACCATCAAAACAAACTTCCGCAATAAGTAAATCTTCCAAGAAGCAAAGAAAGCGATGTCCGTCATCAGCAAAGTTCTAAAAGAAACACGGCTCCAGTAGCCATAGAAGTAAAAGAGTAAGACTGGTAGCAGGAAAGTATAAAATGTATTTGAATTTACCTATTTTTGTAATGTATTTAAAAATGTGATTAATTAATAAAAAAATGAAGATTATCTACCTTCATTATTTTATTCTTTAAAATGTTTTTATTTTTATAAAGTGCATAAGACGCGCAAGCACAAGAATTGGGCACGACCCAAATATGTTATTTCCGAATAACATAGAGTTATCACGAATAACCCACTGGTGAACAGCATAATCACAAAAGTACATAAGAGGTATTGCAAGCCCAATACTGGGAGGATAGCCAAAAATTATCCAAAGACTATTACAAACGTGCATATCTGTATAACATTAAAAATAACACCGCACTAGCAAAAAGAGGTACGTGCGTAAAAGACTGTTAACTACCTTCATATCCGTATAACGTTAAAAATAGCACCGCACAAGCAAAAAGAGGTACGTGCGTAAAAGACTGTTAACTACGTTCATATCCGTATAACGTTAAAATAGCAACACAAAAGCGAGAAATTGCATGCACAAAAAACATCAGGAAATTATCTAAAGAAGAAGTTATAGCATAAGAAAATTTAGTGAACAACGTGCAGAAATACAAACAAAAAGCATCACGCAATTCTCAGAAACATCACAAAGAAGGAAAAGGACAAATATTGTTCAAAGGATCACAAGGCATCCATAAAAAACAATAAAAACTAAGATTGTATCACAACAACAGCACTCGATTCAGGCTCATACAGAACAATGGGGACCTCACTAACTCCAGAACGCGGATCATTCGCAACCTCAACAAGGGTGCTTGACCCACTAACATCATAATCTTCAACATTAAGAGTTCTCGTGGAGATATCAGAGATGCTGACAGGAAGAGGCACATGCGGCAAAGAAGTAGCGCAAGCAAAGGCTAACTCACTAGTAGAAGATGTTTCCACCCCCACAACATTACGAGCGGACAAACGGTCAACGGAGGAATTATAAACATCGGCAACAGATAACCGATGAGCACCAAGACATTTTCTAACCTGATCAACTCTCTTCTGAACAACCTCCAAAGAACAAGACAAAGAGCTGCTACCAACAACAACATTATCATCCTTATCATAAACAGGAACGACAAGTTGCTCAAGATCCGGTTGTAACTCTGCAATCATAGGAGCGTTCGCGGAAGGCCCATCAACACGAAGAAGATCCATAACATCCGCAATACCAGCATCTTTACTCGACTTAAGCACAGAAAGTAAAGAAAACTTTACATTCTCAAGGGCCCTTACAGCGAAAATATAATGTTCTTCCGCAGAAGGGTTATATACAGCAAGTTCAGCATGCTCTATGTTCTCCTTGCCATGAATGCCCGCCGCCAAAACTTCCTGCATACCCTTATCAACAGCACGCTCAATAACTTCTTCCATGGCCGCAGTATACCCTGGAAAATTCAAACACTTAAACACGGCCAGGCTTATACTGTTAGCTATCAACCAACGCCGGCTAGACAATAGCTTAAGGAATCGAGGAAAAAATTCATCAAGATGACTAGCCAAGGCATACAAATCAGTAACGGTCGAATCAACTTTCTTTTTAAGAACAACCATCTTAGCATCTTGAATTTTACAAAATTCCTCCTCCAAAGCAGCAAAGGAAGGAACTTGGCTGCAGAGCTTAGAGCATGACTCCTCCAAGGTACGTATCTGCAAATAAAACAGTCAGGAGGCAGCGGAAATACATACAAACGGAACAGCTAGCTAAAAAAGACACGGACGAACAAGTGTCCGGAAAGAGTGAAATTCTGAGACTTGAGAACAATAACTTTGGCCCTCAAAGTAGACGACTCAGAATCCTTCACATCAAGAAATGATCGAAGTGCCGCTACCTCAGCATGAAGAGAATTCCGTTCTTCCTCAGAGCAGAATCCTGTTTCTTCAAAGATAAGAGTTCTGCAGCAGAAGCTGCTAAGGATGCAACGGCGGAAGATGTCACAGAAGAAGTAGCATCATCAACTTTAGACTTCAGAACTGAAATCTCCTTATTCTTACTTGCCAACAAAGACAATAAGCATTTCCGCTCCGTAGCATTATACTCTAAACGCTGACGAACTTCAGAACTAAAGCA
Source organism: Chrysanthemum seticuspe (assembly GCA_019973895.1). Classification (NCBI taxonomy): domain Eukaryota; kingdom Viridiplantae; phylum Streptophyta; class Magnoliopsida; order Asterales; family Asteraceae; genus Chrysanthemum; species Chrysanthemum seticuspe. Next base: position 228,115,011 of record BPTQ01000004.1, read on the forward strand.
CAATTGTCGCGCCACAGCAACATTAAACTCACCAAGGAGACGCTCATACCCCATATCACGAACAATGGAAAAGAAGGTAGGAGGAGCGAACTCATCCACCATAACACGACATTCATCAACATCATCAAGAAGCGAACTCCTGATAACATTCCATTTCGGAATATGAACACTAGACGAAGAACCAGAGTCTGGATCATCAACAGTACGAATACCCACAGCTGAGATATCAAGATCCGAAATATCATCAAGAATTGGATGAATACCGCTGACAAGAGAAAGGCTGTCCGGAAGAGAGGAAGGAACATCCACTTGACCCTTTCTCTTCCCAACAGGAAGGACAGTAGTAACGACGACATCCGTCATAACGGGCGCAGGAGAACTGCAAATAAACAGGTAAAGAACAAGTGAATAAAAGGTGGAAAAAAAACAAAAGAATTATGAAAGGACAAAAACATAAACAACGAACCTGGGGGGAGAACCATCAAGATGGAGCAAACCAAAATCAGATTCAGTAGACGTTCCAGCTTCATGAAGGGGAGTAGTTGATAATAAAGGAGAAGAAGAAGAAGAATGAGTGGGCAAAGCACTTAAACAATATTCAAGAGATTGTGAACTTTGAGCCAACAACTTCTGAATGGACTCTGAAGACTTACCACCCGTAGAGGCCCTAGCAGAATCGTTAAGGTCACTCTTCGCCTTCTTAGGAGGATGGACAAGGCTAATACCAACTTTCCTTTTTTTCCTCTTAGAACCGGAAGCCATACCACTATCAAAACCAACATCAGAAACTGAATACGGTCGCAGGACGATATCACCACATGGTCGAGAAACTCCGATTTCCGAACAGATAGCTACACGTCCAACTTCAACAGAAGAGGGAGGGGCAAGAGAAACAGTACGACCTTCAGTCAGTTTTAGCAAAGGAACCTCATTCTCCTCCCGTGGCCGAGTATCAACAAGCAACTCCATAGGGTTCTTCTTCTTAACCAAAGACAACAGATCCATAGTTGCAGAAAAACAAACGAAAAGGAAACGCAAATCAGGACAAGACAAGAATAAATTAGCAGAAGGAAAAACATAGACATGGTATACCCACCCTGCTTCTCTTGATCATAGAACATAAGGTAAAAGTCATCGCCCAAAGTATAATTACGGCTCAACCCAACTAAACAAAGGAAAGGCTCTAGAAACTTAACAAAATAAGAAGCATTAGTAACAAGGGAGGCAACGTGTCCAGCATCAAACTCAGTATCCCTAGGAATGACATCCTTAGGAATTTTGCCCCCAACAAAGAAAGGATGAATAGATAGACAGGCAAATGAGTCAACCTAGAAAAAGTGATCATTCCAACTCTTAAGACATTCAAGGGATTTGGTATAACAAACGCCAAAGTTATCAACATGTTTACTAAAAGAAAGCCAACCATGTTGTTCAGACAAAACATAAAAATACCTAAACAAACCAACTGAGGGTTCAATACCAAGCGCAAAACAAAGAATCTCAAATTGAGAAACTTTAGCAGCACCAATGACAGAAAGCTGCGATATATGAAAATGGTAGTAGTCAAGAATTGAAACAAGAAAAGAAGACAAGGGGAGGCGAAAATTAGCAAACTCGAAAAAATGGGTATAAACACCGATCTTCCCATTCGGCGCTTCACAAATACTTTGGTTAGGACCAGGAAATTCCGGATGAACAAAGAGCGGAATTGAATAGTCAATACAGAAACAGTCAAGTGCCTTTTGTGATAGTTTAGATTTGGTGGATGAAAAAGTACCCATAACGGAAAAAGAAAAAGGGAATCAAGAACCTAACCTGACTGAGGACTTGGAAAGCAGATACGACCAAAGGTAAAATCAGATTGAAGAGCAGTGTTTGCAACATAAGAACAGTAAAATGAAAAAATGGGCTAAAGCCAAAATAAGGGGTATTTATATAAACGGAATGATGATTAACCAAGAAAACCCTAAAAGAGAACACACGTCCAAAAGCAATCTAATCCAACGATCAAAATCAAAAACACGCGGATAAGGATGGTAGAAGACCAAGGGCCCAAGGAGTCAAATCAACCAGAACATGGAAAGTCGTAAACCGTCCACGTTGTAAAAAACACTTTCCAAGGAAAGGGAGCGTCAAGAAAACGCTTCAAGAGTGCGGAAGGGGAAACGATCCGCAAGAAGTAGTTTAAGTAAATCCACCGCATGCGACAATATCCGCACGTAATGCACATACTAGACTGGGGGACTGGATGGTATAGCAGTCCCTAAGGGTAAAAAAGCATTCCGAAATGGAAAAAATGCACGGAACGGTGAAATGCTTAGTCAACTCAAAGCCTAGTGACATCCACTGCATGCGACAATATCCGCACGCAGTGAACATACTAAACTGGGGGGACTTGATGACGTATAGTATGTATAACAGGCCTACTAGGCCCAATACACACTATACATACACTGGGCTCAGGCCCAATGATTACAAACCGTGGGCCTATTGTAAGCCCAATGACTAAATTGGCTATGGTCCAGACCTTGAGACGCGCGCAAGATACATAACGGGCTGAACCTTCGACCGTTAGACCTCTTATGTCCGCGTCCGCGATTAACACGGAGCCCTTGTCCGCCAAGGGTCCGGCTCCGGCAACTAACCACTATATGCAAGAATCCAGGAGGCCCTAGCGGCAAACCTCGCCTATAAAAGGGGCTCTAATCCCCATACAAGGTACGACAACTTTCTCTCTCATAATTACACACACATACTTCTACTTTCCCTATCAAGAATGTGTACTTACTCTCACTCAGAGTCTAATCGTGGGGTCCGTCCCCACAGAAAGACTAACAGTTTGCTCTTCTTGTGCAGAGATCTCATTCAAACAACTTGGATTAGTACAAGATCAGCCCATCAAAGGCTTGTTGGCCCAGTCCAACAAGCTATACTCAGACCCATTATAACCAGTCGCATAAATTGTACTAGCAGTTATATTGTAAAAACTCGAGCTTTTCCATACATGTCTCTGCAAGGAATTATCCTTAGTTTTTATTTACGAACTTTTTTGAACTCATTTAATTCGAAAACGAGAAGTTATCTCGTGAAACGTGAAAATTGCATACAATGCATACCGGCACTATCGTAAACTTGTTAAACAGTTTGATTTGATCATTGTATTGGTTTCGGGAAATTAGTCGTGTGAACACTCGTTTTGATTGGAAAATTTATTTTAAACGCCTTGGTTATCGAGCCTGAATGTGTCCCGAACCTCAAAATCATAAAATTTTGGAGAAATTACAGAGATTGTTCTTGTGGAATAATTACACCGCCGCCCTTTGAGTTTTGATAACTTGTAATTTGGTTTTTAAAACTTGTAAGAGTATAAATAGAACAAATTAGGATTTTTGTCTTTATTTTGCAACCCTAGTAATAACACAACACCTCTCACCTCCCTCCTCATCTCTGGCCAGCCGTCGCCATGGCCGTCACAGCCACCACCTCTACTCTGCAGTCATCAGCCACCACCCCACATGTTGGGTCAAGATGCGAAGATAAATGGTCATGGTTACAAGATCGGGTTAAATTTAGGGTTGATGTGAGTGATGTGGTCGTGGTGTTATTGGTGCTTTTTGGTTCGGGTATTGGAGTTATGCTCGGGTATGGTCTGGGGTTTGTCTCTCACCTCATCACCCTTCTTTTCTCTTCCTCTTTCATGGTAAGCCGAGATCCCCAAATCACTCTTGTTTGATCTATTGTTAAAACCAAGTATAAAGTGTTTTGTAATGGTTTCGTGGATAAAAAAAAGGGATTTAAAAATGTTTTTAGTATAAATCGATTATAACAGATTTGTGGTAGAATTAATAGATATGAACAAGATTTAAAACAGATTTAATATGTTTCGTGTTGTATTGACATGTGCGTTGTGGTGTTGTTTGATGTTTGTGGTCATGGGTCGGGTTTAAGACCATGTAGTCACGAGTCAAACTGTACACGTGAAGATTTTGAGTCGGGTATAACCCAAATAGTGTTGCGAGTTTGTCCGTTTATTTCTAATCTTGACATTGAGTTGGAATTGTTAATGTTGTTGTTGTTGGATTCGGATTGGGATTAAAACCGACTAGAGTTTGAGTCGGGTTATATAGTGAGCTCATGGGTTAATTGGAATGTGGTTATACAACTAGTCTTAATCTTATCTTGTTATGGACTTGTTTATTTGATTTAGTTGCGTCTTTTTGAATCTAAGTTTGCTTATCTAATCGATTGATCTTTGACTCGCGTATTAACTATTTTTGCTCATTTAAATTTGATTGTTAAATACCGGAGTTCATTTATGTCTTGTGTTGATTATGTGTGATTTATACGGGGTTAGTCAAGAAACCCAAGAGGGTTGATGTTTGTTCTCGGTTCAAGTTCACAACAAAAACACCCAAAGGGTATTGGTTATGTCTTGGTGTTAATGACAACACCCAGCTGGTGTTTACCTTAGTTTGGTCTTGAGTCAGCCATCACCCAAGTGGGTGCACTTGTGTTAACGATGTACAATTTAGGGTGCGTTTGTTTGTGACAACAATGGGCTAACAACCCATTACTAAGGGTGTGTTTGATTTAAGAGTGGGCCGAAGCCCATTGAGGTAAAATGGTTTTGGTTTTGTTAAAAACTTCCTCCCTTATTTATAGATTTATATATTCGGTCATTCACAGATATTGAGCATAGAACTAACGTAAGCGTTTACTTTAACTTTGGTGGCTGGTACGTTTCGTACAATAATAGGAATTTGATACTTGATACTTGGTACTTTAAATTTGGCACGTTTCGGATTATAATTGGGATTGTGATTTGGATTTGGATACAGATTATTTCATGGGATGTATATTGGATTTAATAAAACTTGGACAATATGAATATTTAGTGGACAATTTAATATTGGATTTGGATGATTTGGATAATTATTAGACATTGGATGTTTAATGAACATTGGACAAATTGGACTTATTGGACTTGGAAACAAATACAATGTATTAGACTCATTATGAATTTAATATATTTGGTTCGCAATTAATACAATAAAGAAAAACTGTCTAATAGTCAATGAATACTCGTTATTGGTTTTCTATTAAATTGTAGGTAAATATTATTTGAGAAAATTTATTTATAAAAGTCACGATGAGTTGAGAATGTTGTATAAATGGATGCGTTATGTCGAAATTTATCGAACATGCTACACTGAGACTTTTATTTTCAAATATTGTTTATTGTTATAAAACCCGACAAGGATAAAAAAATATGGTTTTACTCAAGTGTAAATCCTTATTAATTGAAATATTAACATATGTTATTATGAACACAAATTGGCTTTCCAAATTATTTGGGATTATTGGGTAAACACCGAAACTTATCAGTTGACTTCTTTTAACATAATTCTTGGTCGTTACTTTCTTGACTTCTTTCTTGTCATTGTTTACTCGACGTGAGTCTTTGTCAATACTTCTTGACAATTCTTTTATAATATATTGGAAAATATATTATACTTGGCGTGAATTGTATGTTGAGTCTATGTTTTCTTACCACCACACGAAAAGTTGATACTAAACTTTTCTTACGAGATATGACACTAAGCTTTTTACAAGATATTGATGCGATTATTCCACAAAAACTAAGATAATTTCTAACCGTATACTTATTATGTTGTGTCGATCCCATACCTTTGTGCATGTGCTTCTTGGTACCGTTATGCATGTATTATTGATTTCACTGTGTTTTGCTCCTAGATGCCAGTTGTGATATTTTGTGTTGCTTCATATTGAGGTGTGTTCATGGCCCCTACTTTTACTTATCTTATAACCGTTTCGGGGGAGAATACATGCTCGTTTTGACTAAATACCAATGCTTGATTGATTTGAATACGCCGGTTGATAACTTGATTTGATGAAATAAGTGATATGATTGAATTGGATATGCTTTTATGTGGACACAAGAGATTGATTTAAATGAAGTGTTTTTATTGGACATGGGAATGTTTTTGTGAGCTATTACGTGTTAGGTTAAGGTTAGAAACCCAAATGTTGTTATGAATTGTTAAATCCTAGCTCAGGATAGTGCGAGTGATGTAGATAGATCTATCGTGGTTGCCAACCCCATCTGGATTTTGGACACCCAACTTGCCATGAGTCAGTCTGGACTTGGGATGCTCCAACTTGCTATGATGTATAAAATGTCAGATGTTGCGTGTGTTTAGAGACAATTATGGTCCGTTTTGTCTAACGTTAGTTTCATGACTTAGCATGTGTAATAGTTAAGCTTGTGTGACACTATATACGTTGTAGTGTCTACTTTTGATTTCACTGGATATGGTCCAAATTGATGTTTACTGATTCACTTCGCGGATATTCTTTTGATACTGTGAGTTAGGCAGGATATTCCTTTGCAAAATTTGAATTGTTTGTGAATGATTATTTGCACTAGAAAAACTTGGGGTCCACGATACTATTTTATGAAAGGTAAACTCTGTTTTCATGACATTGTGGATGACACAATGGTCGCAAAGCTCTCTTTTGGAACTCGATGTATTTTATACAAACCTATGAACTCACCAACCTCGTGTTGACGCTTTTAGCATGTATTTTCAAGTTTTGAGGCGATAATTTACTTTTTGGAAGCGCTTGGCAAATGGCATGACATGGTCATAGATTACTCTGATGTATATTTGGGACCGCTTTATTTTTTATGGGCCTGTATTTCTGCACTATTTTTGAATAATATAAACTTAATACCTTTGAATATGAAATTTCTTAAGGTAAATCCGTTATTCTATACCTTATGTTTTTTATACCAATTTAGTAGCACCCGTGACACAGTTTTCCACTGTGACCCATTTTTCAGGGTGTTACGGATTGGTATAAGAGCCTTGGTTATAGAGAATTGGGTAATTTTTAAAAGCTAGACTATTCCCGTTTATTTAAGATTCTATGTTTCGTATTGCTTAGTTTATGTGTTTTTCTATTGTATACGCTCATTTATATGATTGTGACGTTTAAGTCTAATATTGCATAAACCAAGTGGGTAGTAGATGTATACTGCATGAACACTTAAGTTAGCACCACTATTCTCACATGGACCAAGTGGGGAGGAGTAGGTATCGCATGGACCAAGTGGGTCCCTTAATAAATCACGTAGATTAGTTGACACCGCTTAGCGCACGCTTTAAGTTGAATAGCTACATGGACCAAATGGCCTAAGAGATTACTTGTGTAGTGGCTGGATGCATGGACCAAGTGATCTAGTCTAGGTTAGATAGGAGTATGGAGGATATTGTCTGGACCAAGGAGATATTCACTATACATCCTGATGTCACATGTATGTTACATATAAATCATTGCACTAATAAAACGGAATGACTAAAACGTAGTAGGATTAATATGACTAACACTTACCTCTAGTATTGATTTCCACCGTAGTAGTAATTAGTTTATTTAGTTTAATAATTAAATCTATCAAAACCCCCCCTTTAAATCTATACAACTCATTAGATTATTACCTAGGTGTACTATTCCTGAGATCGAACTCGTACTTACCCCACTAGCTACAATTGACCGGGTACACTGCCCGTGAAGGTGTGTGTCTATTAGGTAGAGTCCAACTAAATATAAATGTAAAACTTGAATCCTAAAAGAGCACCTAACGACATGCTCATCAGTAACCTTTGCTCTCCATTTAGGATGTAGAGGGCTCTAAGAAACTTCATAACATAATTCTTTCTAGAGTAACCTTCATCAAGAGCTTTAAGACTAGTAGTATTAAATCTAGCAAAAGTATTATCTATAGTTTCATCTTTCGGAATGGAAAAATATCCATATTGTTGCACAAGAAGATCAATATTGTTCTCTTTGACTTGACTATTACCTTGATGGGTTACTAACAAGTTTTTCCAACTTTCTTTTGTCGTACTACACATAAAAATTCTCTCAAATTCCTTTTTTCAGAAAAACATTATAAATCATCATTTTAGCATCATAATTTTTGGCTAGTTTATTTTTAAGATTATCACTTTTTTATCGTAAGGAACTATTTCATCCTTTTTAGTTTCCGAATTTCTTTCTATCGGTTTAAATTCACCCTCGGCAATGACATGCCAAAGATCAATATCTTTTGATTTCACATATGTTTCGAATCTTGTTTTCTAATAGATATAACTATCGATTTTAAAAAATTGTGGTCTTTGCATAGATTGCCCTTCTTGATATTTGTCAAAATCCATTGATCGATTCTAGTTTTAAAGTAAAATATATTTTAAATATCTTGGTTGACGTGGCTTTGATACCAATTGTGAAAAACTAGAAGGGGGGGGGGGGGTTAATAGTTTTACCATTTTTACTTCGTTATAAAATTTACTTTTGAAAAACTTAGATCCGATTTTTCATGAAATCAACCAGTTGCAATATGAACACAATATAACTATACTAGAGTAAACTAATAATAACTACTAAGAAATATAAAGTGCAAAATCAAAGATAAGAGTTTAAAAGATCAAACTGAGACACAAAGAATTATAGTGGTTCGGTAACGAAGCTCCTCTTCGCCCTACTCTACTCTTCGAGTACCCAACTCGAGAGTTCAATGCACTATGTCAACAAACTCCCTTCAGGCGAAGAAAACCGCATAACGTCGCTTATCACAATTTCCTACACTAAGTTAAATGTCGAGTACTAATATAGCTAGTACCAATCTCACTCACGATCTGCCTGATCTTCACACAAATCACACAAGCTAAACAATCTACTCGATCTACCTGATCTACACACGATCAACCCGATCTATAAACGATCTACCCGATATATACACTATCAACACAAGCTACACAAGATCTACCCAATCTCTACACGATTACAATGATCCACACAATTTAACAAGATACGATGACTAACAACTTGATGTATAACAATATACAACAAGTGCGTAACAGGTGTTACGAGTGCACTAAACTAATTTTTTGTATTTTCTCAATACAGTGTATTCTTCTCTTTCATTAATAGCGGAATGAAGTTGATCACTTGGTTGAATGATTGGATCATTATTTAACAAAAAACAAACTAACTAAATGATCAAAGAATCAAGATTAGAAAGGGTGGATTTAAGTCAGAAAGTTCTGTGTGAAAAATGATGAGTTGGGAGTGAAATACGATCCACTATTTATAGGCAAAGAAAAACTAGCCGTTACAGGTGACGGTACCATTAAATGCCAGACGGTATCATTAAATGTAATGGTACCGTCAGGTTTAGTGGTACCGTCCCAGACAAAACACTCCTCTTTTTGTTTTAGTGGTGAAGGTTTATTTGAGGATGTTTGGAGCCGTTTTGGGGGGAAAATAGCTGTTGTGATTTTTAAACTTAGTTTTTCAAATAAAACATTTCTTTTTTATTCAAAAATAATCTGTAAAATGTATTTTTTTAAAAATGTTTTTTGTCACATTAAAAATGTGAAATTTTTGAACAAAAATTTATTCCTCTAATCATTTGTCAAATTGTAAATTTGTTTGTTCTTACCTCGAGTGATTTACGTCGAAATGAAATATTATGACTAAAAACTTATTTACGTTAATTTTGATGTGAGACGGTTTTACATTTTGTTATTATCAAATTGTAGAGATGTCGAAAAATATAAATAACGTTTTTAGACATTATTTGTATTAACAAAACTTAACTGGCTAATTGTAAATGAAGAAAAATTTAACGGTTTAAACAATTATCATTAAAACCTAAAATCATCGAGCTTGAGAGAAATTTGAAAATGGGACACTCTTGACTCTTGATGAAAATGCTTTGTTAATAGGGGCAAACTCTTTCGTGTGTAAAAAATTATCCATTTAGATTATGAAACATGCAGTCAAAGAAAAGTTTGTAGAACTTGAAGATTCGCTTTTATTTCCTTCCACCCTAGCCTGACAGGTAAACCATTTTCACCTTTTTTGTAAGAGCCTTTGATAAACTAACCTTTATTGATTTTTAGAACTTATGAGAATGAGGTTTATTTGATGTTTGAATGTAGTTTCTATAGTTGCATTTTTTATTTATTTATATGGCATTTCATCAAAATGATGTAATTTTATTTTACCTTAATATGTAAGCTTTTGACCACCAAACGTATTGGTTTTTATCATAGCGTTTACATGTGTTCTGTTGATAAACATAATTGCATTATAAGCCATTAACGTAGTTCGAGTAGTTTGAATGACTTGTACTCTATACTTGTCTAAATATTGGCGTGTGTGATACCTTATCATTCTTTATAGCTACTATAGATATGCTTTTGTGGGATTAAGTTCACATAACAACAATTCTAAGAGTGTAGTTACTCAGGGGTACCTTGATTTTTATTTCATCATAACTACGGTATAGAGTAATCCACTCCACGTACTTACCTCGTTACATAATACTAAGGGTGTCCATAAATTAATAATAATTATTAGGTGAGTTCTAATTATTATTAGTTTATGGACACCCTTAGTGTTATGTAACGAGGTAAGTACGAGGAGTGGATTACTCTACACCTTAGTTATGATGAAATAAAAATATTCATCTTTTTCCAAACGAGCTTTCCAGATTTGTTAAGCGTTGACCAAACTCTTCCTTTCAATCTCATTGTCGTTTTTTTCAACACTAACTTCCCTTATTTTATTTCCGAATCACATTATCAACACAACAACAATGCCCAATCCCGCCACAAAGATCTTTGGTGGCAGTGACTAAAAGGCATCATAAGAACCATGTTAAGAAAACATGGTGGTTCTCCAAATTATTGAGTAGAATAAACAGAGAACATTTTCTTAGGTAGTAAAATTTAGGTTAAATATTTTATGTCAAGCCTAAATCTCCATATTAATTTCATCACAAACTACACAACTAGTTTTAGATACAAAATGATGTTGTTTAGTGCTAAACCATATTCTCGCAAAAGGGATTACAAAGATTGATGCAGCTATAACAAACTATAGTGCAATCCAAACAAATTTTGAAAGTAATATACTTTTTCACGGGGAGGTGATTTGCACACTCTTTTAATTGATTGACACACTTTAAATTAAAATGTTTTGACATTTATACCCTCACACGGTGAAAATGTGTAAAAGTACGTAATATGAGGGTATAAATGTCAAGACACTCTAATTTAGAGTGTGACAATCAATTTGAAGAGTGTGCAAATCACCTCCCTTTTTCATGTAGTTGGGAAGCAAATGTGAAGGTTATTGTGCATTGTCATCATCTTTAGGGATGCATCAGACAAAACTAAGTTGTCATATATGTGTTTATTTAAGATTACATAGATATACATGAAGACAAATGAATGGCTGCCCATCAATTGCAAATAGAATAAGTTCGTCTGATTGTGGTTATAAACTTGAGTATATCAATGCGAGATGTAAAACTGTAAAAACCATAGATTCTTTCTCTAGAAAAACAAGTTAATAAAAAATAAAATTGCTTGATCAACCTCAATCGCCTTCTTTTTGTAATCATCAAACCATCTACAGCCATTTGACTTTACTTTGTTCCACCACCTCAAGTTATACACAATTTTTTGTAATCATTTAAATATTGTTGACTAATCATCTAAAACCATTTCCACAGTCTTTCTAGTCATCAATATATGCATAAATAGATAACAGATACTATTTCAATTATGCATAAACCAATAACATCTGCTAATTCCATTATGCAGAAACTAATTACGAGCAACATGAAAGGTTTTATTGATATTTAAATATACGTATGACTGGATTCGAACTCGAGACTTCGGGATTGCACACATTACGTATGAGAGTTGATGTTAAATAATTAATGGGAAAATGACACAAATAGACCGCGCGCCCTGATGCATATCACTTTATGGACCACTTTTATTTTAAATTTGAAAATAGACCGAGGGCAACCGCTGTCATTGGGCAACTCATCGAAATTGTGACAAGTGTCCCGTATGTGTAAGGTATTGTTTTTTGGCCAACGAAAAAGCGCTGGGCAACCGTATTTTTTAAAAAAGATTTTTTGGTCATTTTACATTACATAGAACGTACACAATTGAATACTGAAAGTACATTACATATGTATTCAAAATCAATTTCCCACTCGCACAAAAACATTCATAGTTACCGGTTTTCTCTGTTTTTGCTTCTCGCATAAAAACATTGTAACTAAGTTGTTTTCACAAATGGGACCGTCTTCTTCGTCAGTCCCTCTTTTCCTTGTATCGTCAGTTATGTCACCAGCTATAAAGGTACACTGTTGAGTGCAACCCACATTGGATTGATCAAGTTTGTTTAAAAAATGTGGCCAAATATGATACGTAAATATTTTCCTCGTTTTTTATTGTACATTATTTATTTCCAATTGGTTATATGCTTCAACAAATCGTTGTTGTTATTCGATTAATACCTTTGATTTCTCCTCTTTTATGTCTGTCTGATTCGTAATTATGTAGGGTATAATACGGTAGATGTCGTCTGTTAGGTATGTAACATAACCTGTTCATTAAAAATTTTAGTGGCACTCTCTAGACTAATAAGGAGTGGTTTATATGCATTGTATACGCAATTGTTTACGACGTTGGTATAGATTCCATCCATGGTCTGATTTAAATTGTTTTTTTTGTTGACCTTTTTTAGGACTATGAAGCTAAGTTAATCATTACCAGTAAACTGAACTACTTTTGGTTGATAAAGCAAAAGTTAGACACAAGACGCCGCATCTTGTTTAGGAATACCTGCTTTGGAAGATGGATTGATCTGTTGTTTTTTGAACATGAAACGCACATCATAGATTATATGCTAAGGAAACAGCATAAAGTCGACGATTCTCACTATGATATGCCCTTCATTTTTTACATTGAAGGGCATGATTTACATTTTGGTCGTCGTGAGTTTTGTCTAATGACCGGTCTGCGGTTTGGATCTGTAAGCTTTGGGTTGTATACATCTGGTTCTCTAAATTTTCATAACAGGGTATTTCCTGACAAACAAGGGTATATTCTAACCAACTTACATGTTATTGGTGTTATCGAGGATGAAGAGCGGTTTCGACAGATATCTGATGAAGATGATGTACGTCTTTGTCTTTTGTTAGCCTTAGAGGTGATCTTTATGGGTCATTTGTTGACATGCGAGGTGGATGATACACTGATGAAGTTAGTTGATAATCTAGATGATTGGAATGCTTTTCCATGGGGTGAGCATATTTGGACTCATTTATACGACCAACTTCATAATGTATTTGATAAGCACGCGGATGACCACCTTTTAAGATTGAAGAAAGATCCAAAGCATTGTCCAACATACACACTGTCTGGATTTGTGCTTGGGTTTCAGGTATCCATTTTCCAACTTAACATTTTTACTGATTTGTATATAAGTTTATGTTTTATTTTCATTTTCTATTTTTTTATTCTCATAGGTGTGGATCCTTGAGTCGTTTGAAAAATCTCATGCTTGGTGGATTAAACATCCAAATGTGATACCAAGAGCACTTGCCTGGTCTAGGAAGTCCATCTTTAAAAGAACTGATCATTCGAACCTTTTTTCAAACGTAAGCCAGTTAAACTTTGTTGTTATTTATTTATTGTTTATAGGTAAAAAAAAGTAAACCTACACACAAAATTAGATGTTCTATTTCCACATATCTAAGCACACAATATCTTATCAGACTCAGATCTTCATCAAATGCTTTTTATCTATCTGCCTTTCTTTTCATTCTACCTTGAGGCTTGCCTTTGATGGCCAAATGAATTTCATAATCAGCAATATTCTCAATCTTTCTCAGCAGTAGATGAACAATTGGATTAGTTGATTTTGTACACTGCAAATTAAGGCTATATGCTCCTCTCTACTTTTAAACTTCAATGTTGGCTCTGCAATCCCTTTACCCTTTCCAATATCAGGTTCAGTAACTACACATTTCTGCACAGTTTCACCAATCTGTAGACTCTTAGCAATAGGTTTGGGTGCAGGGATAGGGTCAGATTGCTTTATGTTGACCAATTGTATGGCGACCTCATTCTCAGGCTTATTTTGGTTTTGGTGCTGGTGTTATTGTGGTGCTTATAATTTTAGCAGATGTTGCCTCTGGGCTTGAAATGTCTGGATTGGTAGTGGCTATAATAATACCAGCAGTTGTTGCAGCAGTGGTTACTTCAATACTATCAGCAGATGCAACAACACTGGCACTGATTGCCTGCACCACTTCCTTATCCTTTTCTTCAACTGCAGCCTTTAAAGAATCATCCAGTACTGCTTCTTTACCTTCCATGCGTCACCTGAATTTGTACTCTCACTCCTCCCCTGTTTGGATGCATCATCTAAACTTTTAATCATATTGCAGGTTGCCTTCTTTCCCAGTTTCTTCACTTTCCTGAATGCATGGAACCTTGGCCTTCTTAGTCTCTCCAAAACACTTGCCATGTGCTTTGAACCTCCTGATTGTTTCAGCGCGAGTTGTTGTCGAATTTTTAAGGCCAGTGATCTTTGACTCCATACTTGTGAATATATCCGTCAATTTGAGATTGAGTTTCATATTATCCTCACCCACCTTGACATGTGTAACCTGGTCCTAGAAGTGGATCATTGGAATTGTCATCATGTAGAAAGCCATTAGTCGTCAAATCATGTTGGTGTTCCAAACTACCCTCATCTATTCGAGATGTGTCTAACATTGCATCAGACCTAGCCTGAACATCCATGTCCCCCAAATTAGCCAGTTGTCTAGGGATTCCTCCACCTGTGTTGAATTGCAAAGAACTATTCACATTAGGAGTTGCCATTGGTTGGGTCGTTCTTACGTTTCCACTGCCCTGCCTCAGCAGTTTTTTGGGGAATAAATATGTTATCACCAAAAAGTTACAAAACAACTCTTATAGTTTCCACAATCATCAGAAACTAACTAGCAGTGATTGGCCAAAACTAGCAGTGTTTTCAAGCTAGCTAGCAGTGGCAATATTATTTGCAGTGATTCCCCAGAACTAGCAGTTTATGACTTTAATTACGAATCCCTTATAAAATGTTGTCGTATGTATCTCAAAGTAATTAACTAAACCATATATTTTTTTAACCATTACTGAACTTTAGGATTCAACTACAATTACTGATCTGAGACCTACTATACATGAGTTCCAATGTGTATGGTGAATAGATAGCCAAGATTTTTTCAATGACTACGTTCCCAGACCGCCGATCAGGACCTAGCACAGCCTTGTTGATACCTACTTTTCGAGGCTGGAAAAGTCACGGCAACGTGCGAAAACTGGTTTGAAAGTAAATTCAAAACAATGCAAGAGTGGAAGTAGTTCCAGAACAAAAAGACTTAAGGATCATGTAATTTTCGGTCTGAATGGTCAAGTTTTTAAACTTGAGTGTATTATTCAGGTTCTCTTTATATTCATTATAATATAAGAATAGTAGATTCACTTTTTTTTAACATCACCTGCCGGAATTTCCTAACACTTAGACCTTCACAGATTCTTGCACATGACAGAACTGGTGATCTTCGGGTATTCCTTTCAACTAATCTATAGTTATTTCTCGCTGCCATTGTTTATTTTTAGAAATTTCAGGCATATTTTTTTACAGGACAAGCTTGATTTTGAGTCACATTTTCCAAACACAAGGACTGCCTTTTCCGATTCACTTAACAGCATTTATCTCAAACTGATCGACTTGCCGGAATCTGACGTGGACGTTGCTCAGGTTAATATTTCTTCTTTGCATTTAGTTGTATGGCCGTTATATACAAATGTCATCAGTGCTAGTCTGTTCCAAGAGTATCTCCTTTTAGAGGAATTGAGATTCGCGTTGGCAGAGGAAGAAAGGTTACAGTTGGAAGAAGAGAAGCTGAATGCTGAGGCCAACATCTTAAGGCTAGAAGAGGCTAATAGGTTGCGGTTGGAAGAAGCTGACCTGTTGAAGTTGGAGGAGGAGAAGAAGACAAAACGACGCGCGTTTATGAATTCGTCACATTTTCAAAAGGCTTTAAGTCGGTTACCACCCGGCAAGAGGATTCTCATGGAACCTGTTTCGCCACAAAACAATCAGGAGGTTAAACGGAGTAAAATAAAAAAACACGGTCCTAACATGAACGACCCAACTATTGCTGAGGAGCTTAACAGAGTGAAACCTGGGTAGAGGTATTGTGATAGTTTTTACGAACTTGTCAATATACTTGCTTATGAATAATGCTCTGTCAAACTAATACATTGAACCTGTTTTTTAGGATCTAAGTAGATAGTTTCATTCTGTCGAAACTCTTTGTCTGTCTGATGAGATTGAAGAATTCCTCTGTGATCCTGATAGACACCGGTGTAAATTTCCATGGTCAGATGATTATACTGTAGACCGGAATTTCTGGCTTCGCTTAGTTTGCTTAGACCCTGCAAGAAAAGGTTGGCTAACTAAGGAGGTTAGTTTATATACGCATTCTTATTCTGATTTTCTTTTTTACCCTGTATTTGATTTTCACCATTTCTTAAATTGGTATTTTATTTGCTGCAAATGCGTAGCATATAGACCTATGGGTTGACTGCATGTGGCACGTACGACCTCAGAATGCTAACTGGGCGATGGTTAGTAGTTACTTTGTTCAGATTCTTCTTCAAAATGGCATGCCCGTGTTTTATGCAGACGGGACGAGGTATCCCATGCCCTGGAATGATGTTGAACAGGTAATACATTTACTTTTCATTTCCTCCTATTTTTATCATTTACGGTCACTCAAAAATTAGGTAGTTCATGATAGCAGCTTTAAAAGCGGCATCTTTTAAAGTATGAACAAACTTGATATTTGTCCCTCATCTTTTAAAGTATGAATAATCAGGTAGTTCATGAACAAACTTGATAGCAAATCATAAACTTTCCTTTACGTATTAACAAACTTGATACTCACAAACTTTATCCACAGCTTTTGATCTATCAGCAGTTCTTTCATTGCCACTAGCCGTGGTTTCTTTTAAAAGATGCTACTTGGTGCATACTTTGAATAATTCGTCCAACACAACCAAAAAACCAAACATTCCTCCCCTAAATTTGATATTTACAATCCAAATCATCAAGTTTTTCTTAGCCACAAAATACCTTCTTTTTGGACGGTGCTTCCAAAGTGCTATAATCTGTATGCTCGATCTCAGAATCTGAATACCTTGTTTTTGTATGCCAGTGATCTTAGACTCCATTGTAGTACATTTATCCGTCAATTCCTTTATAAGTTTCATGGTATCCTCATGATAAACTAACTAGCAGTGTTTTCGTAACACTAGCAGTTTCTCCATGGAAGCTAGCAGTTGGAACAGTTTTGCACTCCAATCTTCCATCCAAGTTATTATAATTTTTTTTACACAATGTTAGTATTATTATTTTTTTTGTTATTTATTTATTTATTTATTTAATGTTTCAATTCATTGTTTTTTTTGTTCATTTTTCTTTTTTTTTCTTTTTTTTTTTACTTTTTATTTTAATTTTTTTTATTATTTTTTTTACACTAAAAGGTCCAGCAGCAAAGGCCAAAAAAATCCTATTGCTCATAAACATAGTAGTTATAACTTATAAGTGTAACCCAACCACAAAAACATGATATCCACTAAAAGGACTTAACAAAAAGAACAAGCAGTTGAATCATACACACTAGCCGTAGTAAGATTTCCAATAGCAGTACTACCTTTGTTACAAAGTTTTGAAAAAAAACATCTTGAGACTTGAGACCAAGTATGCATGAAATTTACAATCCAAAACTAGTTGATTTAAAGCCTTGAATGACTAGTCGAGCCTTCAACGTAGTTCTAGAACGTGCAACAGCTTCATACTCACCTTCAGTGGTGGAATTCGCCATAATTGTTTGCGTCTTACACCGCCATGAGATAAGTCTGCTTTCCAAAAACTGAGCCCCTCCATTTGTAATCGTTCGATCCCAACAGTATATTGATTACCCTAGCAGCAGTTATGGTAACACAAGCCGTAGTTAACAGTTGGAGCAACATATTAGGAAGTACATAAGCAGATGAATTTCCCAAAAGCAGTAGTTTCTATACAACCCAAGACCGTGCATTAAAACGTTATCGATTATCTAAAACATCCATTAGTAAGTAACATATTGCTTACCAGCCGTAAGCCATGTCAACAGCACATACAAACACGACAATTGTATTCTTGTATTTACCTTTGACCAGATAAATAAAAAGTCACTTTTATTAATTTCAGACGTTGACCAACTATATCCTAATACACAACCAACTTTCTTTTATGTTTTTATTACTCTCAACGAGACTGTTAAACACTGGTGTCTTGCCCAATTTAACATACCTACAGGAGTGGTAACATTCTATGATAGCGGCGACACGCGTGACTATGAGTCACGTGTATGGTATGTCCGTGTTAGGGAGTGCTTACAGGTATCTTCTTATTATAACCCACTCATATTATTACTTGTTTGTTATACTTTGTGACCAGACACCATGCTTCTTATACAGTAATTTGTTATACTTTGTGACCAGACACGAATAAACCATGCTTGTGAGTAGTTGCCCATTATTTGTGTCTAGTTGCCCAAGAACAAATTTATTGTTGGCCAAAGTTTCTTAAGTGTTGTGTTGTAGCAGTTTGACTTTGAGTTTTGTGCACACTAATTCCCTTCAAGTACATGCAACTATGTACCACCATCATTTCCTTACATCTATTCACCATTAATAAACCGTCCTTCTTATTTGAAATCCTAATTTTTATTTACCACAACCAACAACATAGTTTCTCATAAACAATTGTTATACTTACTTGCCTATACTCTATAGTAGTAACATCAAACAAATACCACAACCAACAACAGATTATCTAAAATAGGTGTACATTAACTAGAACCAACCAAAAATAAAGTACATAAATCTGCTTGCTTCTGTATTTTAACAATTTATTTTCCTGATTTTAATTTACATTGCGTCCCGCACATATAAAACGATATAGGAAATATATACTTGGCTAGCAAGCTTGATTACTTTAAATTTACAACTGCACATAAGGTTCATGATTTAATAGGGCCACATATGATTTAGTTGCCCATCGTATGTATGTGCTTGCCCAAAAACAATTAACTTGTTGGACACAAGTTTCTTTGTGCCTTTTTTGTGCAATAGTTAAAGTTGAAAAATTAATGGACTAGTTCCCTTGAAGTACATGCCACTAGCTACCACCATCATTTCATTACGTCCTTTCCTCATTAATAAAGTTTGTCCTACTTATGTGCATCCCCGATTTGGGTTTTTTACAAAATATCCATTCAATATTGAAATAGCACAGCCAAGTGCACACTTAGTCAGACTTTATGATATAAAAGTCTGAGTTATATTATGGTAGTGTATTATTACATAAAATATAAACGATATGTACATATAATAATAGCATATGTGTGTTAGTTCATGTAACCAAAAAGTAATCAATATAAACCTGTTTAATGGCGTCTATTTACAAAACATACTCAATTAATAATTTTTCTAACCCAAGGGACGTAAAATTTTGTTGCATTTGGAACTAAACAAAATTCAAACTAGTTTAGTTGCCCCCAAACTGAAACTAGTTGCCCAAAATGGTTATCTTGTGGCCAGGAATCGGTTGAGTACAAAAGAAGCTTCATTAATTAAACTTGGCCTAATGTGCAACAGTAATTACTTGACATGACTCAACTATTCACCACTTGACTATCCACATTAATTCAGATAGACTTCAATTCAAAATAAACTCCATGTCACCCCACCCCCGCTCTTCCCCCCCCACCCCATTTGGGTTATATAA
Organism: Chrysanthemum seticuspe; assembly: GCA_019973895.1. NCBI lineage: Eukaryota > Viridiplantae > Streptophyta > Magnoliopsida > Asterales > Asteraceae > Chrysanthemum > Chrysanthemum seticuspe. The sequence goes on from BPTQ01000004.1 coordinate 228,134,799, forward strand.
ATGGACATCATATATCCCAATATCATACAACTTTTGTCAGGGGACACACACTAGCCACAGCACAATTTACTACAAAAGAAATGGATAACTTACTTAAAGACATGGTTAACAACGTGTTTGTGCGTGACAATGAACGTGACTTCAAGTTCTTAAGTGACATGCATGCAAAGGTGATCGACCTAATTCGTCGTTGCACTGTGAGGGCCGAGCAAATCAAGCATTTGGAGTGCGTGGTTGGGTCCAGGCTTGCCAGTGCTGTTTTGGAAATCCTGCGTGCAATTCAGGACGAGGAGCTTGAGAAAAACAGGACGCTGATGAGGCTAATGAGTGAGACTCAGCTCCAAGTTCTCAAAAAAATCTCCTTTCTGGCAAAGCTGCGCAAAAATTATTAATCCTCTACTCCTACCTTGTTATGTGGTCTCTCTTACGTTCTGTGATTGTCATATTTTGTGTTTTGGTATCTTCATGAATGTTGTTGCTACGTTGATGTATTTTGTTATCCGTTAATGTATTGAAATGAAATCTATTATGAATAAAAATATTTCGAAGCACATGTCAAATGTTCGAACGTTGTTTATGAATCACGAATAAAAAACATATAATACTTTTGAACACATATATATTTTACAACATGACACTAGATATCATATTTAATCCGGCTTGAACAAACAACTTTATTTCATCAATAATTTGGTGACAAACGTGGTTATTTTGATTATATAATACTAACATTTTTCTGACAAGCCTCTTACAAGATCACCCGTCTATTTATTTTAACAGTTTCTGTTATTCTACAGGTCAAACTACCAGTTGTTCTAGAGCAAGCAAATGTTTTTGATAAGATTGGAATACATCCGAATGACTATAAGATTTCATTTAGGTTAGCCGAAAATGTTCCTAAGCAAGGGCGGATTTTTGGTGATTGTGGTATGTGGGTTTGTATATTTTTATATCGATTGGCACATGGTCTATCGTTGCACGTTGATGATCCCGCTGATGTCGCGCTAGCATATCGCGAGAAGATGATTCAGTTTTTTTATAAACATAGATTTTATCGTTTGTACTAACAATTTTAAACTTATCTCCAACAGCACTTTCATTGTTTTATCATGCACCATCTATTGATATATTCATTCACACATAATCCATTAATGACTAGACAATGGATTCATAACAACTATTTACTACACTAAAGACACTTATAACATGCATACACAAACCAATAATCATACAATACCTTGCATGCAGCAACCTTGTGTACGTGTAACATTCATTCAAAAAACAATGGGAGACACGACGTAAAAGTATGTACACATTTTACATCTAAATTTGTTGTACAGTACAGATAATCTTTCTTTTTAAAACTCCACAACTCCAGTTTATTTATTCTTCATTTGGACGTCCATTTAATCATGACATTTGGCCGTCCATTCCAAGAAAAATTTAAAAAGGGCCACACATAGGTTTGTCAATTAATTTATTCCCACATATTATTACACAAATACACTACACATAAATACTTATAACAAATTAACCAAAAATTTACCTATTACTATTTCCATATTAAAATAAACGGATCATAGTTTTCATACTATTAATAACTACATTATTAATAGCAAAATAATAATACAACCTTTCCTAATATATATCAAATCTTCATCTAGATCACATTTGTACACAAGTCATAATGCCAATCTCCCAACCCTCTCTTTCATCAAAAAATGCTGCTAAGCCTCCAGTTGCCTTATTTGATTTCAAGCCAAGGTATGCCTGCCATTACCTTTCGTGATTGTCACTAGCCCTTACTAGGTTTTTGTCCATACTTGCTAATCTCATTTGTATACATTTATTTACCTTTATTACAGGAGTACTACACGCTATGTATCTGAGAATCTTGTAGTTGAGATTCACTACGATGGTGAGTTCATTCGATTGCCCAAATTAACTTACGCGTATGGGCGCACCCTTGTGCAAACGTTCAGTAAGTCCACAAGGATGAACTTTAATCAAATGCTTGACTTTTTGGCCAACGATTTAGAGTGTGAGATACGGGCTTTGTATTTATGTAGGCCACTATTTGCTCTTTCAACTGGTTTGACAGTTGTTGAATGCGATAATGACATTAAAAGGATGTTTGAACTTGCCGAGGAATGTGGGTTGATCGGCTTGTACATTTCACATGCACCTGATAACTTAGCATGTTTCTATTATGATAACCTAATTGTGGATCTTCTTGATGAGCCAACGCGTGCCAGGATAGCAATACATGATAAACTTGTGGAGCTTGCTACTTCTAATTCTGCCTCTGATATTGCTGCATGGGAGGAGGAAGAAAGGCAGTCACCTCCCCTAAGAAGCCCTCCGTTCCAAACTAGAAGTCAAGGAATTGAATGTCAAGGAAAGAATCTATTCATGGATTTTTTGGCTAGCGAAATTGTTGATGCTGACATTGAGTTCAGTGACGATGAATGGTACTATGGGGTATTTCTTGGGTCTGTATCTATGGATGTTGGGGCTTCTTCTTCTTCCGTTAAGGACAGTTCTGGTCATAAGGTCTCTAGAAAACCTTATGCAAGGAGGCACTGCTTTCAAACACCAAGATCGGGCTTACGGAAGTTCAAGATGTCGAGGCATTTAAAGGCTCTAACAAGAGACCGCCGTCGAGGAGGTGCAGGATTAAAATCAACTTGGTTTTTAAGGAACGGAAGGTTGGAGTGTAGGTATTTTTATGCAGCATGCTCATGCTGCCGATAACGTTTAGAAACTGGGGTGTTAACATAACTTAAAACTCAAAATAGTTTGTCTAGTTTAGCCTTTTTTGTAAGTCGATGTTATGTAATTGTTAAACATTTTTTTGTTGGTGCTTCTTATGATTACCAAAAAAAAATGTTCAACAATTACATAAAATTAACATGCGATGTTTTTGTGTAACCATCTGCTTTGGGGTTATCGTAGTATGCACCTGTTTTTTTATCTACGTTCGGTGTCCGTTTACATAATAATGTGTATGAATGCTTTATAGTATGATGTGTATCATGGCAACCTTGATGGGGCATCTCTGTTTTAGGATAGCAACCCTATAGGGCAACTTCATTTTTTTTTAGATAACTAAACAAAGTAGAAACTTATCATATAGGGCAACTTCATTTTATTGGGGGACTGTAGATACTTTTTTTTTGCCTTTCAATAGTCAGCATTTTTTGGTGGGTGTACACGTGTTCAACTATGTTTTGGGCACGTGCATGGTGACTATCTCTTCCTGCTTTAGTGCTTTATCTAGCCTTGTTAGTATTCACCCACTTTCACCTCAAAAAAATAATAATATATAATAAATAAATAAAAAACGCTAAAAAAATTGTATTTGATAGTTTTGCAGCTTGATTATACAGTTTGCATCTTGTCTATCTAGTGTTTGGATTTACCCATTTTTTGCTAACTAAATAAGTGCTTGCATTGGCATAACATAACAAATACATAATACAATTTAGTCTACATATATTATGAAATACAACATATAAGGAGAATAGGTCGTGGCTCACTTGTTCAATGACAAGCATGTCATTACCTAGGTGTATCAATTGCAGCTTGTTCAATTGCTCGGTCATTTTTAGGTGGTTCACTTGTTATTCGACTTGCAAGTGGTTGGGTTTCTTCATCACTAAGGTCACTGGGTTCTGTACACATAGAATCATGAATTTCATCAGCTGTTGATGTAGTCTCACTTCTACCTCTGATACTCACAGAACCACCGCTAGCGCCATCACACCATCACACCTTCACCTCTACGAACTGCAGTTGTTTTTTCCCTACTAACATGTACACCACCAAGTCTATATGCATCAACCCCACAAAGAGTATTGTTGTCGCTTCCATAAAAATTCATTGGACAACAATACCACATGATTTCTCTATTCGGTGCACGCCTTGCATCTAAGGTCAATCATACTTGTTTTCTCTTTCTATCCTGCAACCAATGCATACCATTTTCTCAACCGGTTTCGATGTTGTTGGGAATTACAAGTTTGAGTTGATAAAGACAAAAAGAATGAAACAAGAGGGACTTAATATGACAAGAAGGAAACCTACTAAAAGATGGAAGGGCTTGCTTGCAATGGAAGTTTTATTATTTAGTCCTTATCCTCTAGTATATAAAGAGGACATAGATGTAGGTTTTATATACAAGTCTTCCAATAATGTAGTCGACTAAAAGGTGTGTGTTTAGTCTAGACGTTAGGGAAGAACGTCTAGGGTATTAGTTTTAGATTAGTGTGTCCTAGGCGTATGTTCATGTAAACGCCTAGGTTATTAGTTTAGTTAGTAGACGTGTTCCTATAAACGTCTAAGATTATTAGAGTATTAGTGAATGAAAAACCTTGTTCAATAACAAAGTATTGTTTTGATTATTTCGCTGCGTATTATGTTTATTATCTTTGTTATTGATCCCTAGCTGAGCTTATAAACGATCTTATCAATTGGTATCAGAGCGGGGAGCTCTTGATATAGGGATCTACAAGGTTTTTCGAAGAAAAGATACAAAATTCGAAGCTGTTAAAATTTTTCGTATCTTTATGCAGGGCTGTTTTTAAACAGCGATAACTTTTTCGTTAACCGTTGGATCGGGACGAAATTTTAGGTGAACGTTCTCTATATGACAATCTAACTTTCCACTGGAGGGATTTTCGAGTTGAGCTTTTATGCAAAAGATATTAACTGTCGAAGTTGGCTGCTGAAGGTGTTTTTCAGGTTCGAATTTTCAAGGTTTATTCAAGGTTTAAGTTGTCGAAGCATATGGTTGTGATGTGAGTTTGATCTATTGACTTTTGATATACGGCTACTGGTCCTCACAATTAATTATGGTACGATTTGCAGAGTATCATGAGAAGGTAATTTTAATTTGATTATTGGTTGTGAGATGGACGTTGGATATTTTATGCTGTTCGTTTTTTTTTTTGCTTCTCACAACTATGATGGGACCTACGATGGCTTGAAGATTAAAGTAGTGGTTCGAATATAATGGAATTTGATTGGACATCATGATATATGAATTATTGATTGGATCACGTGGGTATTTGAGTTAAGATGTCGCTATCTGATGTTGATTTCTCATGGTACGAATTCGTTTCTCATGTTGCTTTCAATTATTTACACAATCACGTGGGACAAAGGTTGTGTGTTCGTTTCGAGTTATTATCAAGCAACTGTATTGTTTTATTAATATTATTTCAAAGTACTGCTTCACTATTTGAAAGTGCTGCTGCATGATTTTTACGTACTGCTCATTGGATTATTTGAAAGTACTGCGTTTTCTTCAAGGTGCTGCTCGAGGATTTTTTTAGGTACTGATGCATGATTATTTGAAAGTACTGCTGATCGAATTTTGTTAAAGTACTGCTGATTGAATTTGAAAGTACTGCTACTGCATTTATGAAAGTACTGTGGTTTATACGAAAGTACTGCAGTTTATACGAAAGTACTGCAGATTTTTATTGAAAGTACTGCTCCTTCCCAGACATACTGTTCATGCTTTATTACGAGAAGATTTCGATTTAAGGGGAAGTCGAGCATATGGTTATGGATTTTTGGATGACACACACACAGAGAGGTTATTTGGTTCACACACAGGAAGAAATTTATGTTCTTAAAAGGATTTAAAAAAGGCTCGTTATGGAGATTTATTGAAGAATTGATTACGAAGAGGATTATTTATCACTTATTTGAAGGTGAAGTGGAATTGCTTGGTTTGTGTTCTTATCATCTAGCTTGATGAATCTAGCAATGTGTGATTTTTCTTATAATGCTCTATGCACACATTGTCTATCACTTGAAGGAGTTACATTGTAGTGCTCAGTGTCTCATATAGTTGAGGATTCTTGTCAAGGGATTGCGGTCTACTTATATTTGGTTCGTATAAGTTTGGAGTTTCGTGGATTGTAAAGATTTAAGACACAAGTTTGGGAAATTTTACTTCTTCATCAAGTTTGTTATATTTGGTGTTCTTCACAAGTGATCATTACATAAAGCCTACAGATTTTGAAGAATCAAGAAGATGGTTAACATATGGTTTTTAGGGGAAGCTTATTGTTAAAAGTTTAACCATCTACATGCATCACTCAAGGGGAAGTTGTTTGGTTTTCACTATTGTTAATCATTATTACTACTGCTAGTTGAAGTTTTCTACTGTTTTGAGTCCATTTTTCTTATGATGCGTAATGGTGGGCGATTTGAAGCATTGGATGGCTTAGATTGGAAGTATGATATTGGTTCGTGGTGGTCAAAGATCAAGTTTTCATATGTTCCCTATTTAGATAATAACAAAAAGGGGAAAAGATGTTTGAGTGGCGTGGCATGGATTAAGGGGAAGACAAAGGAATACATACTTGTTTCATTCATGGTGAGATCCATGATCTCAATTTCTCTACTTCGTCTAGGGAAGTTCGTTCAAGAATGGTTTTGTCATTATCAACTAGGGGAAGATTGTTGGGAATTACAACTTTGAGTTGATAAAGACAAAAAGAATGAAACAAGAGGGACTTAATATGACAAGAAGGAAACCTACTAAAAGATGGAAGGGCTTGCTTGCAATGGAAGTTTTATTATTTAGTCCTTATCCTCTAGTATATAAAGAGGACATAGATGTAGGTTTTATATACAAGTCTTCCAATAATGTAGTCGACTAAAAGGTGTGTGTTTAGTCTAGACGTTAGGGAAGAACGTCTAGGGTATTAGTTTTAGATTAGTGTGTCCTAGGCGTATGTTCATGTAAACGCCTAGGTTATTAGTTTAGTTAGTAGACGTGTTCCTATAAACGTCTAAGATTATTAGAGTATTAGTGAATGAAAAACCTTGTTCAATAACAAAGTATTGTTTTGATTATTCCGCTGCGTATTATGTTTATTATCTTTGTTATTGATCCCTAGCTGAGCTTATAAACGATCTTATCAGATGTTATAACGAAAAGAATAGCATTCACGGTTTATATAAGAACGTCTACTAGCATAACCATCTGTATTTTTCCTCTTTATTTATTACACTTGAATGGTGTGTCATGCTAGTTGGTTGGAGAATTTAATTGAAGAGTAACACACACTGTTTCTAAAATATTCAATTACCTTGTGACTAGTCAAATTAAAGGTCTGCCAACATTGGTATAGCAGGAGTAACCTTAGAAAACATGTAGTAACAACATGTTTATATTATTTGGTCTTCAACACTAGCAATACTAACATGTAATAACATTTTTAAGTCTTAATTCTGAAACCTTAGACAACATGTAGTGACAACACGTTTATATGATAAATTGTCTTCAGCACTAGCAGTTCTAACTTTCACTAGCAGTTTTTAGTCGTTAGTGTGACAGCCGTAAGATACATGAGGGACCTAGAATGACAAACACTTAAACCTTTTATACCCCACACATCAGTTTATGGTCCCAAGTCCCAACAATCAACATCCCCACATTCCTTGTTATACACTAGGTCACTTTCAGCGAAGAATCCAAATAAAAATATATCGTTGTCCTTTTCGTCTATTTTTAGAAACAAATCCAGGTTTGTTGTACTCTCCCGTATGTACTTTGTTACCGTATTCGTTCATATATTTATACATGAATATAAATAACTGTGCACGTTTATATTTTATATTCTATTAGTAAATTTTGTATTTAATTCAAAGTTATTTAAATTGTTATTAGGGTTTATATTTTTTAGGTATGCTCATTATACCCCTTTAACTCTAGTGGTTCATTCTAATTGTTAGGGTTTATGTTTTATATGACATGTCGGAAACCAACAGCATGATGTTTTTTTTGTGTCGTTTACTTGATACACTTTGTTTGTTTGAAACGTTACATTCCCATATGCATATTTTAATAATGAGATTTACTTGCATTAACCAGGTAAACAGGTTCACAATGACAGCCGCTCAAACAGATTTATTCTTGAAACAATGGAGGCGGTATTCTTTCAGAATAGATCATGAGATGCAGACACAATTAAAGGTGACCATAATATAATTATTTAACAGAAACCATGGCTTTTATTTATTCAAATATTTTACATCCATTTGCCAAAGCCTAGACCCACATTTCACAACAGCAGTCAAACTACAATTCAACACAAGATACATGACTAGAAATAGAAATAGCAACATAAACAAGACATCGTCACCGCCAAGACAACAATTAGCCGAATCAGTACACCATGCCTTTCAACTTCTCTATGAATGACAGAAGCTCCTGGGCTCGCTTCTGCTTCTTCATTACATTGACCAATATCGCTGCGGCTTCTGTCAGATCTTCGGTTTGCAGCTTGGTTATTTCTGAAATACTTTCCACACAAGATTCAAATGGGTATAAAAGCTCCAACTCTCTAATAACATAATCCCTTTCAGCCACACGTGCCCTGATTTCTTGAGCCTTCTTCATCAACTCTGCTTCATCCACCATGACAACACTCACATCCCTTCGAAAACGAACAATCATCATATCTCTAACAAAACTAGATCCTGCAACACCAGCAAGTTCTTCACAGAATGGCATAGGTGTAGTCATCCTTTTTTCAGTTTTGTTTTGTATGTTTATTTTTCCCCCTTTTATTGCTATGTGTGTGTTTTAAATAGAAGGTTTAGTTTAAGTTATAATATAATTAGTGTTGTGTCAGTGTACAAAACTGATGCGTCCGTTGAGTTGACAGCCACCCTAAAATTTTGTCTACCACAAGAAGTAGTATTAAATGACCAACCTTTCACATACAAGCCTTTTCATTTTCCCGCTTTTTTATTACTCCGTATTACATATACTGCAATTTACTACTATTAAGATTAAAAACGAACCCACGTCAAACAAATTACGTGTATATATATGAAACCAGGAGGACAAAAAAAATATAATAAATTACAAAAAATAAATTAAAAATAATAATAAAATAAAATAAGATAAAACTGGAAACGTAAGAATTGCCGGATTTACCTTCATTTTTTATGGACACTTATTCATATTCTATGCTTACTTACTTGCAATATGTAACTTTTTATTGTTTTTTTTTTTTTTTTTTTTTTTCTTTTCTTTTTTCTTGCACTTTGCAGGTTTGATTTTTTTTTGGGCATAACAATACAAGAAGAGGGAACTTGGTATAAATTTATTCCAAACATTGACACATTAAAAAATAATTCGCTAGGTATATTGTATGTTTGATTTACCCAAATGTGTATTGTATTTTTTTTTACTCAAATAAATTTGTCAAGTTTTGTAACTAGTTGGCCAGTTTACATGAATACACGTATGACTAATAAAATATGATTGAATGCAAATTATATCCACTCAATCCCCACCCCTTTTTTGCATACATCACAACTGGACTAAAAGTACTATCGTAGTTGCCATGAGTACACTATTTAGTTGCCCAAAGTACCATTTGCTAGCTATGCACTAGCAAAGTCGTCATAAAAATAGAAAGATGTAAATTAAATCCAGTGAAACCCCAGCCCCTTGTTGCATACATCACCACTTGACTAAAAGTACTACTACTTAAACTAGTTGCCATGAGTACACTATTTAGTTGCCCAAAGTACCATTTGCTAGCTATGCACTAGCAAACTAGTCATAAAAATAGTTTAAAAAAATAGAAAGATGTAAATTAAATCCAGTCAAACCCCAGCCCCTTGTTGCATACATCACCACTTGACTAAAAGTACTACTATTTAAACTAGTTGCCATGAGTACACAATTTAGTTGCCCAAAGTATAGTTGCCATGAGTACACAATTTAGGTGCCCAAAGTACCATTTGCTAGCTATGCACTAGCAAACTCGTCATAAAAAATATTTGAAAAAAATAGGAAGATACTATAAAAAAACAAATTGTGGGTGGGTACTTATTTGGTGTGATCCACTTGTCCATTGGAAACAGACAATTGTCATAACTAGTTTGTCAGAAATTTCGTGTCTATATATGACGCTATGTAACAAAAACAGTTTTTGGTATCTCTATTAGTGATAGTATTATAAAAGCAAACATAACGATGTCTGCTGGCATGGTTTTATGTGATGAATTACCAATGTTTGGTGGCTCAAAGTTGTTAAAAGATATTACGATCGCGTACTACAGAGGTGAATTGGAAGTTGCTTTACGTGATGAAGCAGATAATAGGAGGAATGTTGTTGAAATAAGGGGTCGTGTCAACCGTAGATAACAAATGATAGCGGAAGTGGAGCTTTTATGCGGTTCGGATTGTTGGTTGCCAACTATTAATCACCTGTTAAGGATGCAAAATGAGGATCTGGCTGAGAGTTCCAAACTTCTGTATTCTTGGTTTAGAAAACATGACCGTGTTAAAGAGCTGAATGGTTTAATTGAAAAGTTGGAGTCAATGGAGGTTTGATGTGCTTTGTATTAATTACATGGAAGCTGCCACCTTTTGTTTATTAGGGGATCGTTGTTACATTTTGGAGTCACTTATCTCATCTTTGTATAGTCTGTGTATGTCATGTTAACCTATGGATGTGATCCCTTTTATGTTACTAGTATATATTTGTTTGCGTAGTTATTCAAACTGTGTTCGAGATAGTAAGTCACTTTAAAAAATAAAAAATTTACTAATAAAGTAGTAATATGAAGATGAAATTTTATTTAGTTAAAAAAAAAGTCTAAGTGTGGGTGGGTAACTTGTTTGGGGAATGCAAGGCAATGAGAGTATGAGACGATTAATAATGGTAGTTACATGCTTATTTATGTGTTAGAATAATAACCCTTATAATATCATTAAAAAAAATTAAATAAATACAAAAAATTTAAAAAAAGACATAATTTTAAGGGTGAAAATCATCAAATAGTAACCAAGTTTGAGATCTGTTTCAATTTGGTACCTCAAACTTCATATCAACCATAAAAACCATTAAAGTTTCAAAACTGTTCCATTCTTATGTAATTTTTATGTTAGAATGACCTTAATGGAACACTTCTCAAACTTGGGTATTATTTTGTGGTTATTGTTTATGTTTAGTCATGCATTAACAGGTTATACATAAAGTTGGTTGAAATTAGTTGAATTCAGGAGGTGGGTGTTTAAAATTAATGTACAACATGTTAATGCATAAATTGGTACATTAAGCACAGTAATTTTAAAAAATTACATAAGAATGAAACACTTTTGAAACTTTGATGGTTTTTGTGATTAGTAAAAAGTATGAGGTGTCAAATTAGAACACTCATAAAACTTGATTACTATTTGGTGACATATTCCCTAATTTTAACAGCACATGTTGGGAATTATACGTTTGAGTTGATAAGACAAAAAGAATGAAATAAGAGGGACTTAATATGACAAGAAGGAAACCTACAAAAAGATGGAAGGACTTGCTTGCAAAAAAAGTTTTATTTATTAGTCCTTTGTAGTATTTTGTAAACCCTAATCCTCTAGTATATAAAGAGAACATAGGTGTAGGTTTAATACAAGTCTTCCATAATGTAGTCGATTAAAGGTGTGTGTGTGTCCTAGGCGTATAGTCTTGTAAACGCCTAGGTTATTAGTTTAGTTATCTAGACGTGTTCCTATAAACGTCTAAGATTAGTTAGTGTTAGTGAATGAAAACCTTGTGTCAATAACAATTATGTTTTGATTTATCCGCTGCATATTGTCATTGTTATTGTTAAACCCTAAGGCTCATAAACGATCAGGAAACTATCTTCATCACGTTCTTAGTTTCTATAAATTGGTATCAGAGCGGGGAGCTCTTGATATAGGGATCTACAAGGTTTTTTGAAGAAAAAAGAAGAAAAAAATTTGAATCTGGAATTTTCGTATGTTTCTGCAGGGTTGTTTTCAAGAAGGCATAACTTTTTAGTGAACCGTTGGATCGGGCTTAAATTCGAACTGGAGCTTCTTGGTATATCTATCTTTAATCTCACTGAAGGGATTGTTGATCTGAGCTCTCAATCAAAAGTTATAAGCTGTCGAAGTCTGATGCTGAAACTCAAAATTTTTTCGTAAGGTTACTACATCACTGTTTTGAAACGATCATAACTTTTTCGCTAACCGTTGGATCGTGACGAAATTTTTGGTAGATGTTCTCTATATACTCATCTAACTTTCCACTGAAGGGATCTTTGATCTGAGCTATTATATGAAAGTACTGCTCTAAGTTCAAAGTACTGCTGTGAGTTTTCAAAGTACTGTTAGGGTTTATGCAAAGTACTGCTTTATCCAAGTTGAAAGTACTGTTATTATTGAAAGTACTGCTGAAAGTACTATTTTTATTCAAAAGTACTGCTGTCAAAACCCTAAATTGCTCAAAGTACTGATGTGTATTCTTGAAAGTACTGCTCCTCCTTGAAAGTACTGCTTAAGTCAAAGTACTGCTTAAGTCAAAGTACTGCTTAATGTTATACATGATTTTTGGTTCTGGATTCGAGGGGAAGTTGAGCATAATGATTGTTATGGATTTTTGGCGACACACACATGATATTGTTTCACACACACAAGATTGGATTTTTGTTCTTAAAAGTTTTTTAAAAAAAAAGCTCGAAGTTGATTTTATTGAAGAATTGATTACGAAGAAGGTTGAATATCATTTATTTAATGTTGTAGTTGAGTTTCACAGGTTTGTGTTCTTATCATATAGCTTGATGAATCTAGCAATGTGTGATTTTTCTTATGATGCTCTATGCACACATTGGCTATCACTTAAAGGAGTTACATTGTAGTGCTCAGTGTCTCATATTAGTTGAGGATTTTATCAAAGGATTGCGGTCTACTTATATTTGGTGTTTCGTATAAGTATGGAGTTCCGTGGATAGTACAAGATTTAAGACACAAGTTTGGGAAATTCTACTTCTTCATCAAGTTGGTTATACTTGGATTTCTTCATCAGTAATCATTACATGGAGCCTACAGATTTGAAGAATCAAGAAGATGGTTAACATATGGGCTTCAGGGGAAGCTTATTGTTAAATGTTTAATCATCTACATGCATCACTCAAGGGGAAGTGTTTGATTTTTACTATTGTTGATCATTATTCCTATTGCTAGTTGGAGTTTCTACTGTTTTGAATCCATTTTTCTTATGGTGCGTAATGGTGGGCGATTTTAAACATTGGAAGTCTTAGATTGGAAGTATGATATTGGTTTGTGGTGGTCAAGATCATTATTTGCATACGTTCACTATTTGGATAATAACAAGAAAGGGAAGAGATGTTTGAGTGGCATGGCATAGATTAAGGGGAAGACAAAGGAAGACATACTTGTTTCATTCATGGTGAGATCCATGATCTCAATTTCTCTACTTCGTCTAGGGAAATTCGTTCAAGAATGGTTTTGTCATTATCAACTAGGGGAAGATTGTTGGGAATTATACGTTTGAGTTGATAAGACAAAAAGAATGAAATAAGAGGGACTTAATATGACAAGAATGAAACCTACAAAAAGATGGAAGGACTTGCTTTCAAAAGAATGTTTATTTATTAGTCCTTTGTAGTATTTTGTAAACCCTAATCCTCTAGTATATAAAGAGGACATAGGTGTAGGTTTAATACAAGTCTTCCATAATGTAGTCTATTAAAGGTGTGTGTGTGTGTCCTAGGCATATAGTCTTGTAAACGCCTAGGTTATTAGTTTAGTTATCTAGACGTGTTCCTATAAACGTCTAAGATTAGTTAGTGTTAGTGAATGAAAACCTTGTGTCAATAACAATTATGTTTTGATTTATCCGCTGCGTATTGTCATTGTTATTGTTAAACCCTAAGGCTCATAAACGATCAAGAAACTATCTTCATCACGTTCTTAGTTTCTATCAGCACAGTTGGGGATATATGCGCCAAAAAATTAGTAACAACTGCTACAAGTGTTAAAAAAGTAAGTTTTTAGTACAAATTAATTTGGATTAAATTGGGGATACAAACTCGATTAAGAGTTACAACTGCTGCCGCGAAAGGAGGCTAAAGGTTTTGAACAAATTCTTAAGTCTGTTCATACGTAAATCCCCAACCACTGCTAACGTCGATCTAACCACTGCTAACGTCGTTGTACCCACTCCTAGTGTCGCAAAAACCACCGCTAGTTTCCTCGCAAAAAGCAAATTTGTTTGTGTTTACGTAATCATTTATATTCAAATAGCAAAAAGGAGAGAAAATCTGCATGTAAAGATTCACGTTCATTCCCAAGTAATTTTTTGTCAAATATAGCAGCAACAGTGTAGGAGCCTAAGCACGTGCCTACCCACAAAACAGTTAATGAAAATTAATGATAACGCGTGCACGAACAGTAAAATCCTAGCTATAAATACGCGAGGTAAATCAAGGGGAAAGTCCAGAAAAAGAAAAAAAGGAACCATTCCTTCACCTACAAAAATATTTCCACCTGCAAATCAGGCAATCGGAATATTTAAAAAAACCAAAGAGAAGTTGAAGATGTTATTCAGAAAAAGATACCGATGGTACACAGTACAAAAAGAATACATACGGACGTCAACAACAACTCGTTGCCCACGCACGGCCATTTCCAAACAGCCCATACATAGCCTAAACCTTTACACCAAAAAAAATAAAAAAAAGCGCAAAGCTGATGCTGCGACAACTGAAACATGTTCTAAAATGACTACTAATAACAATTAGTCATTCTAAAATGACGACTAATAACCCATCTCCGCGAACATCCACAGCACACCTTCACCCAAAACCCATGTCCATTCAAGTTATGGTTGTCTGCCATGACCATATGCATAGCAAAGGTAGGAGTTTAAACCTAGCAGACTCTCATTAGCAATATGGGATCTTGAAAGTGCAGGCATTTCCTTCGTAACCTCGGTGTTCGAGAGCGAAAGAAGGAAATAAATCATGGGAAATGGGTCATGGGAGTGACAAAATATGTTCGGCAGATGGGTCCCGTAGGGAAGGGCGACAAAAGGAAGTTAGGGGCAACAAAATACGTAAACCAGCCCCTAACTAACAAGAAACTTCCCTAAGAAAGTCAAACAACTAAGGATGAAAGCTATGCCTTCTTCCTCTGTTGGTGCAGCCCGGCCCCCATTCAAGTGTGCGTCTACTAATTCAGGGATATCTGGTTAGATAGACTGGGTCTAAGGAAAAAATGACCAGCTTGCGGGAGCCAGGATAAAAGAAAACCTGCGCGGGTTGGGAAGCTACATTACCAAAAGCCCTTCCTCTACCGCGCAGAGGGGCGTATTTAGACGGGAAACCCCCTGAAAGTCCCATTGAAGTTGAAAGGCCTATCTAATTCCTCGGGGAATCCCATGGGTTGAATACGTTGGGGCCACGAGGAAGCAAGCCACCGAAACTCCTTCAAGAAAAGGATAAAGGCAAAAGACCCGGACCGGAAAAGGTACCGGGAAAGCCAGCGGAAAAGAAGAGTGTCAGCAATACACAAACCAGTGGCACTAAAAGTCGCGTACCACTGCTAATGTACTTGTCACTGCTAGTATGATTGTGTTGGATGAATATGTAATATTCTAGAATGTCTTCGGTAGGATGTTTTGTATTAGATAAGTATTGTAAGTATATTTATATTATACAGTACTTAGTGTATTTTGTAAAGGACTCCTTATCCTATTAAAGGAGGTCCTATGTTTGAGTTCTATATATGTTTTTGGTGATAACTAGAGTCGATACACTTCAAGGTTGTAAAGGCAAATACTATTCAGAGTATTCGTGTATTAACAACATATCGAGGTGTTTAGTGAGAATAAATGTTCGTTAATTATTATTCTTCTTAAGGAGTACTAGGTCATGTTCGTTTAGTCACCTTCTATAGCAGATCCTTCGCTAAACTGGGATTTAAAACAGATTTTTATGTTAATGGACGAAACAATTTTAAAGACCATCACTCATTCTAAAAACATCAACATCTTCACTTGGATTATTTTTTAAAGAACATCTTCACAATGGCATCAGGTTATCAGATGTGTAGACTGACATTCGTTTGAGTGGATTATTTTGAGCTTTATACGACGTTTGTAAACATAAAAAAAATGCTACACTGCTTTTATGCTCGATTACTTAAATTAAGTTACAACTGCTAGTTGTTTTTTACTACTGCTTTTGTGGGGCTGAACAGGGACAGTCGTTTACCACTACTTGTAGTAAACTTACAACTGCTAGTTAATTTGTACTAGTGTTGAATGTTAAACCTCTATTTTTGGAAGTGTGCATTGTCTCAAGCTGGTAGTTATTAGTAGGTTGTAGAATACGAAATGTACGTCTAGAAGGAGTCGTGGGTTTATAAAAGTAGTCCGTATGGAAAACAAGTTGCCCTAAGAACAAAATTAGGTTGCCAAAATTATTTTGGGTAACAACTGCTTGTTGCCCAGATTAAAAAAAATGGATAATGGGATAACAGAAGAGATGAAATAGTAAATACGTTGACATACAACGTTTGATACAGACAACCAACTACATATTACGATTACTACATGGTTATAACTTTAATTGTTATATATTATATAACCACTTGATTGATAACATTCATCGACTACGAAAAATCTAAACAGTCCAATGCTTCCTTCCCACACAGACAGCGTACTAAAACCACAAACCTTCATTCCCATGTAGCCTGATCCGTAACTTCAGCCAAACAAACCTGTTGAAAATGGCATTGATATATCATTAACCAAATCAAGTGATAATGTTTAAAAGGAACATGAATAGAATGGTAAGTTATAAATAAAACATACTATAGGCAGCATAGTCTGTATGATTTAACAAAAGAAGAGATTCTTTGTATGGGGCGATGTAGAAAGATCCCGTATCTCCTAAAATTCCCATGCTGACAAATAATTCAAGTTCTTTGTTGTACAGGAATAGCGAGTGACCCAAATGGTTGCCAGTGTACGCTTCCACTATTGGAGCTTGATCCTTTGTAAACCCAAGCAAACGAACAGATAATAGGGTGGGGATGGCAAAGAGGCTTCTAAATGATCTTATGGCAAAACCATTCACGTCCAACACCCATCCACAAAACAATGACATATCTTCATCAATGATCATACTAGAAATCACTATAGAGGTTCCAAGATCGAAAACATAGAATGGAACTGGGAGTTCATTTTTTAAAATATGCGGAAGGTCTATAACTTTAAATTGGTTGGTTACCAAATCAAACAAAATCAACATATAAATCTTGTATGTAACATCGTCTTCATTAGTTAACTTTTCACTCCCAGTCCAATAGATAAAATGACCGATAACTGCCTGACTTTGACGTTTCAATTTGATAGTTTCACGATGGGGGTGGAAATTTTCAAGGCATGTCCACCTTAACGAGTTGAAAGAAAAGACAGAAACATACCAGAAACCACTTTGGAAAACAGGATAGGAGACCTTCACGATCGTCGGGTCAAGAGTGTCCGGACGGACGGCAAAACCGAAACAAATCTTTTTACATTCAATTTGATGCGTGTAAAATGGGACATGTACTGCAAGTGATTTTTGGATTGTCGGGTTCCAAATAACAGACATTAGATTAGAGCCATAAACAAAACACGAAAGACCATGAGAATTGCCAACTGCTGTCATAGATGAAAGCATTAAATCTGTACGAAGTACCGTAGCGGTCAGCTGTTCATTAAAAGCTAACATAAAACCTTTGTGACCCTGATCAAATGTTAGCGCAAAAAAACACTCATCGTTACGACGAACACCGTAATTAGAGATGAAAAAACCACAATATATACTAGCCTTTCATAACTTGCAAACACTACATAGCTGGAGTATAGACTTAGGAGGTAGCCTGCGAATGATATCTAGTTGAACATCCAGTGGGATATAGTCGGACATTTTGTTAAACAAAAGTAGAAAGATTGGGATAAAGATATGAAGTGAATAGACCAAAAGAAGAAAGAAAGATGTTGTTAAACAAATTAAGAAAGAGATTGGCAAAAGAAGACATTTAAGGAAATGTACCGTAATGTACTATAGGGCAACAAAATATTAAATTCTGCTAATATATACCAAATAAATTAATAAAGTATACATAACCCATAATATATAGAAGTGGTTTGCAAAGCATAGGCTTTTTTGTATATGTGCACGGGTATTAACTAAAGAAATGCCGTTGAGTTAAAAAAATATTATAATAATCGACTAATATATAATACAGGTAAAAATACCTACAGTATATGTTGAAAGAAAAATACTTCACATGTCAACATTAGACAATAATTATGGGTCAAACGGACATTAAGGATAGTACCTTGAAAGACCGCTATCATATTATGTATTCAACCTTGTGCTTCCAGAAGTATTCAAGCATCCGTTCACGGTAAGCTAAAGCTGTTTGAAGAGAGTCGTCTACTTCCAGAGGCTGGTTACGGAGCAATCTGTACAAAATAATGCACACCCATATTCCGCAGTCACCATACAACTCCGATTGTTTTGGTACTTTTGGACACTTGTATGTGATTTTATAATCCCCCGGTGATATGCCCTTACTATGCAGTACCCCAGCGTTTGTTAGGTACGATTTAAGCTGTGTTTGTAACTTTCTCTTGGAACCTCGCAACCACCGTTCACCTCCTGATGCTGACCCAAGAGAGTCATAAATGTAAACAACTCCAGTGCAGATATAGAGCTCACAGAGTACCCAGTGTTTTGTACTTTCATTCATGGGAAAATACACCTGATATATAAAACAAATGCAGGATATTATAAGCTGTTTATAACAGTAGTGGTATATGTACGGTAAGAGTCTGCCAAAATGACCTTTGCAACATCTTGCCAAGCCACAGGGTATGTTGTGCCATCTGAATAAGTGGTAGGCATGTTGCCACCTAGGATTTGATTGCAAAAAGTACACCCTGCCAAAGCCCAATCTGCATCAGTTGGTCTAAACAACCACATCAATTCAACCCATGCATCCAAGTGCTGTGGACAGATAAAGCAAATCAAAACTGTAAACATTCGTTTCATAAGTAACAAAACAAAATAATAAACAAGTGCAGTAGACCAGCTAGGCATCAGGTTTACTCACTAACTCATTAAGCCACCCGCCGGTGTAGTCTTCAACACATGCCAAGGCTACCCAAAAATTCCTATAAGCAATAACCGCACCGGAGCCCCAAGGAAACCTATAAAGTAATGGTTCTTTAAGCTTCAAATACTTGCGAAGGTAATCAGGAACAGTAACCTTCTTCTTGTTGCATTTCGGGTGTCGTAAAAGTTCCTAAAAAATTAATATATTCAATAACATACACACAATGATAAGGATGTTATTGGATTAACAAACAGAACCTACCTCTATAAACGGTTCAATTGTGGGCGAATAGAATCTACTAACTGGACACGTTCTGGGGTTTCCAGATGTTTCTTGAAAACAAAGTTGAAAGATAAGCAGAAAAAAAAATAAAAAAAAAGATTCGTTTCAGTTACAATTTAATAAGGTGAGGTACATCTGAAACGGCAGCCGGGATAATAGCCTCGTTAATGACACCCTGCGATCTTGTAACACGGCAGCAAGGAGTAGCTGATGTTTTTGATAACCCATTTTCCGAATTGACAGACCCAAACAACGTCGCGTAAGTTTGTACAGTGCGCCTTCTTTTACTGAGGTTGTCTTTCAATTTTACTCTCTTTCTTTTGTTCGTATTCATATCGGAGAAAAGATCTTCCAACAGAGGTTTGTCATTAGGACCTACCACATTTGCAAATGACACTTTCTTGGGTTTAACCTGAGATTCAGGGGCTTCAGCGTCTTTCTTTGTTGGTGTATCTTCTAGGCTAACCACAGCAACATCATTGTTACTGGATTCAAGTCCAACAAACGAATTTTTGTCAACCACATCCCCTTGTTGATCATCACAATCCATTAAATCTAAAGACGGAAGACACAATTTTGTATCGACGCTTTTGTTGACATTATGTTGGGAGGAAACAGGAGTGTCATTTTGGCCAACCACATTTACATATGGCAGGTTTTTGTCTTTAAACTGACATTTGAGAATATATTATGTTACAAAACAGCACATTAAACTATTTTATTTATCGGCGATGTTTTACAGAGAATGTAGATACCTCATGAGCTTTGTTGGTGGGTGTTCCTACTTCGGTCTGCACACAATCAATATTGCTAACTGGTTCAGATTGGCAAGCCAATTGTTTCTGAACCACATTTTGTTGTTCGTTATCACAATCCATTGCATCTAGAGAATTATCACCCGAATCTTTTTCATCGTTTATGTAAGACGACCAGTCATTACCACAATCCGGTTCCTGCTGAATTTTAAATATATATACATAAGTAGGGACGTATGCTATAGCTGATATTTAAACTGTAACTGAAATATAACGTACAATAATGGGGTCACCGGGTATTTTATTTTCCTCTTTAGGTGCAACTGGTGGAAGTTGAGTACTAATTTCACCTCCATATTCCATAACAGGACATTTTTGGGTCATGGCACAAGCTTCAACAAGCATACCAAGGTTACATGGTTGCGTTTCTTTAAGCCCATCATCATTGTCAATGTCCGTTGCATGGTCCACATGGACAACCTTATCCCCGTTAGGGCCTACAATATGAGACGACGTGGCCTGTATCAACCAATGTTTGATATAAGTGTGGACACGAACGATTATTTGAGTTTGGTATAAACATTGGAGGTAAACTGAAAAGTAAATACAAACCTTCGGATCATCGGGAGTAACGTCAGGGTCGTTTGTGGTGGCACAACTTTTAGTATGTTCAGGATCAACAACAGCATAATTATTAAGACCCAATAGTTGCTGTACTTTTGAAAGTCTGCTTTTCACAGTCATAAACACATCAAGTAAAAAAGGTGTATTTCTGACCGAATGAATGCCGTTTTCTATCATCAAAACTTTTTTTTCCAAATCCAGTAACTCACAAAATAGACCCCCTGTCGAATTAGTAGTTCTAGTTTGTGCAACATTTAAATTGAAATAGTCCATGCACAAGTTTAAATTGAAATCGTCCGCGAATTCATTCGAATGCTCTGCAGTCTTGTAACCATCGGCTGTCTCTGGAACAGACAAACCATCTATAAATTGGGCGCTGGCAATACACCATTGTTGCTTCATTTCAGCTTGTGTTGCAGAAAGTTCAGCAATGGGAGTTGAATCCTAACAACAACAAAAAAAAAAATTTAAAAACAAAAAAAAAATATTGAAATTACTCATTTACTGTGAACAAATTCAGGTACAAGTTAGTGGGGTCAACAATATAAGACTGTGTGATGCATACCGGTCCAAAGAGGTTACAACAGTCCGGTTTCCGAAACTTTGAAAGTCCTGACCAAGCAAGACCACGTGAAATGATCTTATTGTCTTTCACCCACCAACGTGAGCTTTTAGGATAAGTCTCCAAAATCCAATCTGTAATAGCCACAACTGTCATCTTTAAAACGTGTACTTATGCAGCTATCATTTTTGGAAATGTTTCAAGGTTTACCAAAGTAAAGGTCACCTGTTTAGGATGAAACAAGACCTTTATGGTTACAATTAAAAAAATAAATCACAAACTAAAATGTGTTATAACATTTTTGTTATCTAAATTACGGGTAACTTTTATATTACTTGTATACAGAACAAAACACCATGATTTTATAACAATAAAACAACAACATTAATTTTAAGTACTTTTGAAATGAATAAGTAATAGCACAACAAAATAGAATCAAAAGCAAACTACAGAGAATTCAAACCTTGAAAGCCCAAGCGAACCCGTATAGATTGTATGTGGCACTGAACTTTGGGTTTTTTTTCAATTTTAACAGATGATCTTTTTTGTGAATATGAACAATATTGACAGTCCTTTGATAAAATTTATGCCACATATATTCACCCCAAGGAAATACATTCCAGGCTTCAAAATCATCAACCAAGGACAATAAGTGATTATGGACGCAATTCCTGTCTTCTTTTCCCATAAACACCAGCTCTGCAGCTACCAGCAGACATACCTTAACAGCATCCTCATCAGAAAGAGATAACCACCTTTTCCCATCCTTTTTCCCGTCATTAACAAGTTCCAAAAGATCAATTGCATGTACATTTGTTATACCATTACTCTTTTTTCATGAAATACACGATCGAAAAATGCGCTAGATAGTTTAATAGGTTTTGAAACTTTGCCAAATCGAAACCTTGTTATCAGACAAAATTCTTTTCGGCCAAACCTTAACGAATGATCCCCAATTTGGAATTTTATTGGAGGGGAATCAGAGATGTTAGAAACATATACCTGGTGTTGCAAAACATAATGCATCAGAAGGCAGTCATTATCGCACGACTTTATATCCAACCATGGACCAAATATTGTTTGCCTGAACAACCTTTCGCGGTTTTCGATCTTTGACAAAGAGAGTTTAATATCTGGCAGCAACTTCAATGTAGAACGAACTGCGATTTTACAATTGTACAACTTTAATTTTGTCATATGGAATTATAGAGTAAAATTAATTAGGGTTTACAGGGTTTTCTGAATAAGATGTGGTTTGTGAGTGTGTGCGCATGATGTAGAAGAAGACGTTTAATTGTAGAAGCTGTTAGAAATTGTACAAGAAGATGTTTGATTGTGTGTGTACGCGCGTGATGTTGTGTGCGTTATTATTATTAGTTTTATAATACAACCAGTGTAAAATGACCATATTATCCTCGTGTATAAATACAAGTTGCCCAATATTATATAGTTGCCCGAAAATACAATTTGGTTGCCCAAAAAACAATACCTTACAATACATGACATATACTCTCAAAATACGTACTTCGGTCATACCTTTGTCGGACACATGGCACCCCATGGTTGGATACCAGGAAATCGCTGGGCAACTGGTCCATTTTCATTCGGCAAAAGGAAAGTGATAAGCCTCAGGGCGCGCGGTCTATTTGACTAATTTTCCCATAATTAATATATATAAATGTTATTATTATTAATTATTTGTCACGAAATTAAAACATAACGATAGTTAATATTTAACGGGGTTTGACTAACGGTCGTTAAATATAAACTACGAGGACTAAATATGAAATTAGTGGACAAGAAGGATCTAGAACCCCTTTGTAGGATATTAGTTTTCACATACACATCATAACATTAACACAATGAGCACATAGATGGTTTTAGAGAGAGAAAGAGTGGGATATTCTAGTAAGAGAAACTTGTGGAATATTAGATTACCAAAGAACATCCAACCCTCTACCTTGCAAGGTAGAGGGTATTTATAGGTTACAAACTAAACGACCTCCTATCGGCCTGTGGATCAGGGATACAATGGGTAAAGACCCGACCTTCCTCCACGGTGTTGCACTAAACTATTTTACGCTACTTGACTAACTAATTAACTACATAGAAACGTAAATAACGACAAGTCTACGAGCTAACTTATGCTAGATAATAGTTGGGGTGACCGACTCTTCAATACTGGAATTTTCTAATTCCTAACAATCTCCCCCTAAGGGAGGTCACCCCATGTTTTACATTTCAAAACCTAGCATTCTATTCTTGACTTTGTTCTTGACCTCGTAGACATTAATACTTCAACTTCGCAATCTTAGTGCATAGGTAGTGCAACTTCAAAGTCTGCATAGATTTGTACTTTAGGGTGGAGGTCATTAATGATCCATGAGATAATAATAATGAGCCATCTTTTGAGATCATCAGCTATCAAAAATCTCTGAGACATCCTTTGTGGTGTTGGTAAAATGTGATGTTGTGACTTTAGGACCGACATGCTCACATTCTGGATCATGATATCTTCTTATCAGAGTAGCGGAAGCTTTAGTTGATTCATGATATTGGCAGCAGCGTAGCAGAAGCATGGAGTGAAAATATCAGAGTCAGTGATGCACTAATCATGATTTCTTTTGAGTTGAATGTGTTAAGTGAGCATGCGGCTATGGATTGACCGCTTCATTCTGATCAGCTGCAAACGTCGGGCGTACCTGCATACAACAGTTAGCAACAAATCGCACGAAAGTGTCTTTGATCACTTTCGTTGAATTGAGGTACACGGCCCACGGTTCCCCGTTGATCAGTACAAGTACTGCCTGTGATCAGGTATAATTCCGAAGAATTTCCTTGACAGGGTTTTGCAGCTGCTCTAGCTGTTCTCAAACCGGAACATCTCAAAGAAGATAACACGGAGTGAGTGAACCAGCGAAGTTAAGTCCACTGATTGATGAAAAGAGATTTGAAAAACAATCGTGTATTGCTCAATAGAAATTGTTTTTGCAATACAACGAAGGTTTTATTGAAAATCAATTATCAATCATAAAAATACCTTTTGATTTGAAAAAATGAGTACACGGTCGATGTGCTAAAGAAAAGAGTTTTTAAGCACAACGACCGGTTTTTCAAAGGTATCCGTCAATCCATAACCTGAACCAGGATTTATTCAAGAGATTGAATCGCCCCATTGTTTCTGTTCAGTTGTCACATGGTTGATCTATATAATAGATCTCACATGCCACCTACCAGGAGCTTGTTTGATGTTGGCTCCAGAAGGCTTTCCATCTTCATTGTGAATATGTAAACACATCACTCAGATGTTCTGGCAATACCACAAGGATAATGCGTAGGACTCAAGATATAATCTCTCTTTCCACATTGTGTGAAACAGAGAGTCTTCATTGAAAGTGTCCTAATGAGATTTATTGATGATCTCGTGGCTCTAGACTCAATTTGTGCATATTTGGATCCTGTGCCGGAGACTAGGGAGAGGGTCTCCTTCTTCAATATCAACAATCTCTAAGAGAAGGTCGATAGATAATGTCGGTTCCCCGTGAGAATGAAACAAGTCCTTTTAAGAGGAACTTGAGTGGTTTGGAAAGTTGAAGTGCAGTGCGTCACTGGGTCCATGACGTCTTGTCTTCAATACCGATGTTACCATCAGTAGCATATGAATTGAACCCGGTTTCTGCCCTAAGGTTGAATAAATAGAGGGCTAATTGTTTTCACCCTTTCCTTATTCAATTCTTTTTAATTCTTCAACCCCTTCAGTGCTTACCGAGACTTCATAGCTAGAACCTTGTTGGGTTTATTCCAGTACTGGCTCAGTCTTAGTCTGCACTCTTCCCATATCTCATTTTTCTCCTTTTATCATCATACCTAAGGACTTCTACACTAACTAGTGGATTGTCCCTGGGTAGATCCCTCCGGTTCTGGCGGATCATGGGAACACATACCTAACCTTATCATCCTTATATCACCGTACATAAAGTAAAGTTGGTCGGTCTATTTGGTATTGTTCATCTGCCATTGGAACCAATTGAAAACCATTTGAAAATCAATTCAGATACCTGTGATATATTATCAAAGCATTTTGTACCTGAATTATTTTTGATATTTTTAGAACGAGAACTCCCCCTCAACATGTGCATTAAGTATTTGAAAATATTTTGCACACGGAGGCAAGAGAAAGAATTAACATCTTTGATTACCTTTTTCTAAAAGATATCAACATCACTTCCTACATCAAATCAAGTGGATATAGCATTTCCGGGAAGGATGAGGTTTCCATAAATTTCCTCCCCCTCAATATGTGCCTCGAGGTTTGAAAAGAGTTTTGCACATACTAGAGGGAACCCGTTAAGAAGTGCATACATGATTACCAAAGGATTTAAAGCCATACAATCAGGGTACCTTAGAAAGATTAAAAGTTGTGTGCCCTGATGACATGAATTTGCGAAGAGAATTCTCCCCCTTAATATATGCTTCGAGATTCGAAAATTGTTTAGCACATATTAGAGAGAAGTATGCAACAAAAATTGGTCATCTTATCTTTTAACATCTTTCATATTTATATCACATTTTCTCCCCCGATCAAAAATCTTAAATCCTTTGAGATTTTGGATCTCAATTGATTTAAATATGTATGAGGTAAAATATTTATAGGAGAAAACTGTGTCTGGTTTTATATGATCAGAAATGGACAACACAGATGTTTCCCTTTTTACAAGGGGAAACCACAGTACAAATCCTAGCACTATTACATGTATTACAGTTGTTCATATTTATTACACCACATATTACACATAATTAAAAACACACCATAAACAGCATCCCGAAGAAGTCTTCATTCAGTCCTCTGAAGAAGTTTGTAGTGACCATCCCGAAGCCTTCCACCAACAAAACTTTCAAGGCTGCGGAAGATCCTTCGTGTCTTGAGTCTTCGTCTGATTGCAGCAATGAAGTGTTCACACCTCTTCACGTCATCATCAGTCCAAAAGATAGTCTTAACCCAAGATTTCATATCAATTTTGACTTCTTTCATTCTGGTGTCAAGTTCTTCTTCGACCAATTTGAGAGTACCATCACTAAACTTGTAGAGCTCACATAGACGCATAAGCATACGAGATCCATATCTGTCGGTGAAGATGACGGCTCTAGGGGTGTCAAGAACTTTATATTCACGATGAAATTCATGCCCAGTTGCATTCCATTGTGGACTTGTAAGGTTGATCCTGGTTTGGTAGCTTTCAATGCCAAGCTGAAAGTCCTCAACTCGTTTTCGAATGACTAAGCCCCTGATCCAAAGAGTGACAGCTACAGAGAGGGGCTTTTTCTCACGGACAGGTAAATGCTCAAGGTGTCCTTGAAGATTTAAGAGATAGAGATCTTCAAAATCATTTGGCAGAAGATTTTTGAAGTCGTTCTCTTCAATAGTATACACTTTGAAGTCTGCTCTTTTAAGGACAATCTTCTTCAAGTACTCATAACCATAGATAGGGAAGATCTCTACACTAACAACACTTAAGATTTGCAGCTTTGATCTGACATCATTGCGTCTTTTATCTGCACCATGTCTTTCGATGTAGAACTTCTTCTTTTTGAACCACCAGTGAGAAATACCATAAGAAGCGGCAATATCATACTTTTGTTCTTCATCAGCCCAGAATTGATCAGGAACCATCTGTTCAAGCCCCTAATCAGAGTAGGTTGCAGCTTTCATCTTTGATATTGATAGAGCAGTTCTTCTTTCAGCAGATCGAGCACACAGATAGTCCAAGTCGTAATTGAAGAAGAATTCAGCCTGAATGGTCACCTGACCAGGTTCACCACCAAGAGGAAGAGATTTGTTGACATTGAAGCGACTGATTTGCTTACTGACTTGGTCATTCAGCATCTTATGGCATTCTTCCATCTGATATTGAAGATGATTTGCATCAGAGTGGAAGACTTTGACAATTTCATAAGCTTGTCCTTCAAGATCTCTTGGAGTTATGGATGAGATACTCTTCTGTTCACAAAACTATCTAATAAAACTTCCCATATCACCAGTGTAGTGCAGAAGAGAGTCTTCAGCTGGAACTTCATAGTTATTGGTGATAACTGATGCCCAATTGTTGTCAGGAATCATAGAGTCAGACTCTGGGATGGTCCATGTGGGTTCTGGAGAAGGAGGTCTATCTTCCACAATGCAGCTTTGAATTGTGTCTCTTGAAGGTGCTACTCTGGATGTGCTAGTGCGATTCCCAGCCATGTAAGTATCAAACCAATCTTCTGATGGCTTAGGAATATGCTTTGTAGATGCATCATCTTCATCTGGTTCTGAGTCAGCCATGACTTGCGACTCTTCGTGAATCATATGATCATCATGAATTGAGGTGGATGTGGATGTGAACCTTGAATCGACCGTCGTCCAGGCAGCAGATTTCTTCTGAGTACTCTGTTCTTTTGTAGGATCTGATTGATTGGAAGGTTTTGGCGGTGATGATGGTGGTTGTGATCGAGGTGTGTTGGTTGTTGTAGA
Source organism: Chrysanthemum seticuspe (assembly GCA_019973895.1). Taxonomy (NCBI): domain Eukaryota; kingdom Viridiplantae; phylum Streptophyta; class Magnoliopsida; order Asterales; family Asteraceae; genus Chrysanthemum; species Chrysanthemum seticuspe. The sequence continues at coordinate 228,162,506 of BPTQ01000004.1, forward strand.
AGGATTACCAGCTCCAGAAGTTCCAGCGCCCCCCGTTGGTGGTGGGGGAGGAGGAGGATCTTTGCGATCCTTCATCAATGCTTCCATCACAATTGTTCTCCTTTTCTTTTTAGCTTCTTTTTCCCCAACGTCAATCTTAAACTGCTCATAATTGTCGAACTTAATGGATTCTTCAAGTGCCTCATAGAGTTTCTTGTGAACCTCATGCTTGTCCTCTTCAGCCTCATACATCCTTTCAAACAGAGCAGCTCTCATATCGGTGATAGGGAGGTCCTTGAATCGTCTAAGAAGTGGAGCCTCCATAGCCCATTCCACAGCATCCTTGACTTCTCCTTCAATAGCGGCAGTAACCCCTTCATTGAAGTTGAGGTGCTCCAATCTATAGACACGATCCACCAGAGAATCAACAGATTTAGGAAGTTGCCTTTCCAGAGCTTCTATCCTTTTTATGGCTTTATCCAGTAGTTGATCAGAGGTGAGAATCTGTGGAGGGGAAGCTGGTGGAGCCACCTCATCTGCAATTATAATGACAGGTTCAGGGGTTGGTGACGATGTTGGTGGTGTTTGTACAGTTGATTGAGTAGGTAAGGGAGGTGGAAGTGCAGTTGATAGTGAGGATGCTGACATTGGAGGAATAGTTGACGTATCTTGCTGAATGCTGACAGTATACATGGATTGTGCAGTATCTAAGGATTTGTCATTAATGAATTGATCACCAAAAGAGAAATCTGCATCAAGATTCTTAAGTGAGGACAGAGAGTTAGTAGACAGATTTGGTTCATCCATCTTCAAGGTCTCATCAGATCTGGTCTCAAGGTTCTCCTGCGAGCCTTTTTGCAACAGAGCATCAACATTTAAGCCAGATTGAGTCTCACTAAGTGTAGGAGTTTCCTTAAACGTTTCAGGCACTTTGTCCACTCCAGATTGTTCTTTTGCATGAGATGATTCTGTTCTTCTCTTCAGCTCATATTGATTTGTGGTGCTTGATGGAGATGATGAGATAGTTAAAAGCATGTGAGCAGCTTGTTCAGTTTCAACACTTGCAACCCCTTTACCCTTGTCATGTGTAATTGGGGTTGTTTGTCGAGGTAGTTGAACGGGTTCTCTTAACACAATTCCACCTACTGGAGCTTTCACATTCTGACTTTCTAGGCTTCGCTGAATTCCAAGTTGCAGATCAGCATCATCTTCATCAGTTAACCTGGTAACATTCCTTGGTGTCTCAGTGTTCTTACCAATTTCCTTTTCCACTTTCTTCCTTTTTACATTCTGCTTCTTGGTTGTGGTGTCTGAATGTTGTGACCTTTCAAGTCTCTTTTTAGGAAGAGAAGCATAGGATGCTTGTGAGGCTGACTTGGTCATGGGAGCATTTGGTTGTAGAGGAGAGGGTGTGACATCAGCAGAGGATTTGGTTGCTCTTTTCTTGTATTGCTTGAAGTAGTCCTTCTTCTTGATATCTTCTGTGAGAAGACAATCAGGAATTGGCAATCCAAATAGTTCATTATCCATACCTCTAGGAACATATTTCAGGTTTCCTAAGACATATTCATCTTCTGCATTATGTAGAGTTGATTCACTCCTAGGATTGCATTTGTGAGTTTGTTGTAAGTACTGGATAACCAGCTTAGAGAATCTGATGCTGGGAATTACAAGCTTGTTCTGTTTCTTTCGGCCTTGAGCTTTGTTCTGGAAATTGATTCTGTCAGATATGAATGTGTTCATTGATAACGAAAATTCTTCCCAAATACGATCTGAGACATTCACATCAACCCTATTAACGATTCCCCATAAGATTTGCAAGATAGGGATTCTCACTTTATCGAACCCTGATGTTTTGCCAGATAAGCACAAGTTAAGAATAGTTGTAATAGCTCTCCAGGGTTGATACATGTGACCGGTGATGATGTCGGATGCTCTTGAAATACTGTTCTGATAACCCAACCCAATAAGAAAGACAATCAGATCGTCAGCACCAGGTGGAGATTCAGAACGAAAGTCAGGGTTACATGGGGTGATTCCAAGAGCCTTGCTCAGAATATCAGAATCAATTGTGAACTCCATATCATCCAGTTTGCAAGAGTATTGTGCTGTGATTTTGTTCCATTGAACGGTGTTCCAGAATTGTTGAATGTAAATGGTTGGAATTGAGCATTGCTTGGTAATTGCTCCGAAGAAGTTTGTGTTTTTGAGGATGTCAATAGAAACTTTGAGTATCGGATTTTGTTGAAGCCTTTGTAGGTCCACATAACAGTTGCTTTTTCCAATAACAGCCCATTGACTCCTGGGAAGGATTTCTTCGTCTGAGAGAACTTTGGATGATGCCGAAGGGGTAACGCTCTTTTCTGGGATTGAACTTGCCATTTATGGTCTGAGTAATCATACAATCAACAGTAATGAATGGGAATAGGTTAGATGATAAATGATAGGTGAGACAACATTGAGAGCACCCTTATGACATAGACACATAGAAGTAGTAACTCAGAAGGAGTCCCCAAAACACATACAGAGAAAGATAAAGTGGCATAGGTTACAAATATATGACAACTTTCATAAGTGAGATATTTCAATGAAGTATAATCTTACAGATAAATAATCACATGACGAGCTGATAAGGGATTAACAGGCAAAAGAGTGCATTGCAAAGGGATCATGTCATGAGCCAAGATACAAATGTAGATGTGATATAACAAATATGCATGAGGAGAAAGAAACATTTGGTTGTCGTGAGAGAAACCAAGTACCTTTTGCCTAAACAGACATGTCATAGCAGATTACAAGTTGAATTAGGAGTATGTTGACTCAACAAGTTGAATTAGGAGAACCTAAGTATTGTGAGAATGAGATCAACTTTAGCACTAAACCTCTTGTACATATTAATAACCCTTGACCCTAAGACTAATTCTCAACATGAAAGTGAACACTGTTGCTAACTTGTAAAGACAAGTCGCCATCATTAGTACCACAGACAAGTCGCTAATGGTTTAGCTCTCTAAGTCGCTATGCTAATTCGCTAACTTGTAGAGACAAGTCGCCATGAACAGTAACAAAACCAAGTTGCTACAAATCTGTTAACTAAGTCGCTAAGGTTACTAATTCGCTAACTTGTGAAGACAAGTCGCCATGAACAGTAACACAACCAAGTCGCTACAAATTTGTTAACTAAGTCGCTAATGTTACTAATTCGCTAACTTGTAAAGACAAGTCGCTGATTACTAACTCGCTAACCAAGTCGCTAGAATAAAATAAACTAATTCGCTACAAAAGCTTAGTCGCTATTATGAGAGCTAACTCGCCATGAAGAACATACAAGCTAAGTCGCTACCAAGAACATGTTAACTCGCCAACAAGAACACTCATAATCAGAAACCCAACAACCCAATCCGCTAACCATTCATCATCAGATCACTAAGACAAATTACCAAGCAATCAAGATAATATATTCCAAACAATTTGAACACATTCAATCATCATAATAACAACAAATACACGATTTCATGACAGATCGAACCTAGGTGGGAGACACAAATCAAGAGCTCGAAAGGATCTGAATAAGAAGACAAGTTAGATACTTAACACAAACGCTTAAGAAAACTAAGATACGAGAGATTCGAGACAAACCACTTACTAAGTCGCTAGGATGAGCAATTTGTCGAGAGAGAGAAAAAAAACAAGAGAGGAAAAAGTTTATTTGAGAAAACATTGGTAAGTCGCTAGGGGTATAGAAACCATTTTTGGCAATTTGACACATTTGGTCCTTGTGGTTCTAAAATGAAGTGATATAAGTCGCTAGTGCAACACAACTTTAAATATATGACAAGTTTGGTCCCTATGGTTTTGATGAACGAGTGGTAAATCGCTAACACGGATTATAGACTAAGTCTCTAGCATAGATTATCCCAATGATCACCATGAATCAATTAAACATTTAGTCAAATAAGCATTTAATGCTGAGCACTTAATACATAGGAACATCAGTTAGTCACACAGGCAAGACACAATCACAACATACAAATGAGCAAACATCATAACCAGCACGGACGCCAATGGCAAATAGAACTAATACAATATCTCCCCCTCAATCAATGTCATCAGAGACCATTGATTGATATTAACCAATCCCACTATAAAATAAGAATATATCATTTGTTCGAACTTCATCTATGATCCCGTGCCATTATTGAATGACATTTCTAGGACCGTAGATGTTATCGATAACAAGGAATGTATTCTTTATTAGATTGAGAAAAATGATAAAATTTTGAATTTAAAAGAATGACATATAAAAAAATTAAAAATTAAAATTGTAAAAGTAGTTTAAAAACGATAACTTTTTTTTTTTTTTTTTTTTTTTTAAGAGATTTGATTTATACACAGATATAGAAGAGCGAGTCCTGATTCAAGATGAATAGGAGTCAAAGTAAGAAGTACATCAACTCTGGCACGCTATAGCTCCTGAATGAGCTATGTTCATTTCTGATGGGAACCAAGTCATGAAGTTCCTGATTGAGTTGAGCATTGTACCTGAAAAAGACTGAGAGCACATTGTAATTGAAGCACATGTAGACTTGTACATAGAAGGGTTAGTGACATGTTTAATCTCACATTTGGATGCATCACAGTGTAACACAGATGTATCATTAATGGGGATCCTATTGGGTTCTACATTCTTGAAGAGTTTACCTGTGGGAATCCACTTGAGACATGATCTAGGAATGTAAGTTCGTTTAAGTCCTGTAAACTTAAAAATTCTGCCAGTGGGAATCCATTTGAAACCACAGTTAGTTGACCTAATTGAGTGCACACCCTTGTTTTGACTAATTGTCCTTATGTGATCCGAGTATTTCTTAGGGGATTGATCAGTCAAATGATGTTTTGCATGAGATCTAGTAATACTTGTTGCCTTACTGATCTGTGAGAATTGACTATAAGTCCGAGGTTTGAGATTCATCATATCTGAACTAGGCAATGAAGTGACTGGTTTTGACAAAACAGACATATTATCAACTTGGGATGTAAGCTTAGATTTCAATGGTTTAGCTCTTTCAGACCTAAAGGCATTAGGTTGTTTAATAACTGTTCGTTTCAAGTGATTCTGAACATTTGATTTTCCCAAAGTTGAAGGTTTTGCAAACTTAGTGTTCATCCTATTTCCAACAGACTTCCTGAGCTCATTTTTTAGGGCAACAATATTGAAGCTCTTATCCTGAATTTGTGCTTTGAGGTCATCAATTTCTTTCCTCAGGAGGTTAGATTGATTGACTAACTTAGAGTTTGTTTCCTCAAGGTTAATTCTTAAATGCTCATTTTCTCTTAGAAGGTTGGACACACATAGAGCTAGTTCAAAATTTCTAGATTCAAGTGCATCACTCATCTCATGACAGTCATATTTCTGGGCTTCTGAAAGAAGTAGTTTCAGATTGCCAATGGTCGAATCTTTGTCCTGAATCTGGGATTTTAACTGATTAATTTCAAAAAATTCTCTGAATTCTGGAAGTTCCTGATTAGTACACGGTTTTTTCACATAAAACATTTCATCCTTATGTTGTATTTCAATTTGCAATGAGATACAGTGTTTTTCAAGAATTGAAAATTTGTTTGAAAGCTCATCATATACCCTTTTTTCAATCATGTTACTTGCATTAGATTCAGGCAAAACAAAGACTGATTCCACATTGTTATGTTCAGAGTAAGAGTCATGTACCTTTTTATGAGAACTTGTGTGATCAGATAAGTGTACCTTATTGATTGATACCTTTTCTGACTCTGAGACTTTGATATCAGTGTTGTTCTCTTCATCCTTTTCCATCACAACTGAGATTCTGCAATCAGTGTCTTTTGCTGGTTCAACTGGAATGAAGCATGACACGTCATCATTGCTCCATGGAAACTCTTGGCACTCATTCAATTCATTCAGATTGTTATTCTCATTAGCAGCTTCCTTGATGTATGTTTCCATATTATTCATAAGTTGAATAAATGAGTTTCTGAACTCATGAATTTCCATTCCCGTGTGTTTCTTGAACGATATTCTAGTCATGATATCATCAAAATCTGAGGAGTATTCTTCCCGGATAAGTGGCTGAAATTGATTGATGATGGTTTGGAGAGCAGCATGAGAATCATCAGTTGAAAACTTTTCTTTGGTAATTTGAAACCTCAGTCGTTCTAAGTTAAGTAAAACAGTTCTTGTCAAAGTGGGAAAATCCTGACGAAGGATGGCACAACTTGTTCGATCCATGGTTGTAGATAAGAGTAATTTGAGAAGTTGACTGAGATTTTGAAACGGCTCACTGGTGCATTCCATATTCTTAGCATCATTTGCAGACATTAAGAGTGACTTATTTGAGTTGTTCTGATTAATCGATACTGAATCATTAAGTGTATGGCATTCAGATAAGCATTCTGTTTCACTATTCTGTGATGTGTCATAGAGAGCAAGTACTTTGGTGATTAAAGGATCCGTGATGACTGACATTGTGTTATTATGAATTACTCCCCAAGTCTCTAGAGATTTAGAACCAACTCGCTACCAACTAAATAGCAATAATCCCAAGTCGCTAGAAGATAATGCACCAAGTCGCTAACTCTTAATTCGCTACACCACTAAGTCGCTAGAGTCCCAAGTCGCTATACAAATGCAAGTCGCTAAGTAGTAACTCGCTAAGCTTCAAGTCGCTAGCAAAATTTTGGCAGCAATTCGCTACTCAAGTCGCTAAAGATACAAGTCGCTAAAGAGCAACTCGCTACCACCAAGTCGCTACCCATAGTGGAGAGTCCACTACTTGTACTGTAAATCGCTAGATCAAGTCGCTAGGTCTAAAACTGTAACTCGCTACAAATTTGTAAAGCAAGTCGCTACGAAGAAAGTATTCCGTGTGTTAAATCGCTAGCAAGAAAAAACCACATATTCCTCACTTTTCAATCCAAAAACAACCCAACCAAGATGATTCAAGCTTACCAAATGAAAACCTACACACTTGTGATGATTCTAAACATAAAAGTACTAACAAAAACCAAACTTTAACACAAGAAATCAACCAAATGATGCAAAAACCACTAAACTTTTTCAAACTCAAAAACCACCTAAAAACCACTAGAAATCCAAAGATGTGCAAGATATGATCTAACCATGGCTCTTGATACCAATTGTAGGATATTAGTTTTCACATACACATCATAACATTAACACAATGAGCACATAGATGGTTTTAGAGAGAGAAAGAGTGGGATATTCTAGTAAGAGAAACTTGTGGAATATTAGATTACCAAAGAACATCCAACCCTCTACCTTGCAAGGTAAAGGGTATTTATAGGTTACAAACTAAACGACCTCCTATCGGCCTGTGGATCAGGGATACAATGGGTAAAGACCCGACCTTCCTCCACGGTGTTGCACTAAACTATTTTACGCTACTTGACTAACTAATTAACTACATAGAAACGTAAATAACGACAAGTCTACGAGCTAACTTATGCTAGATAATAGTTGGGGTGACCGACTCTTCAATACTGGAATTTTCTAATTCCTAACACCCTTGGGTTTAGCTTTGGCCGGTCGTGGGTTCACAAAAGCCCAAGGAAGGCTTTTCTTGGTCACCAAGTTTTGAGAACCTATATATACAAACCCGTGTATTCATTATTCTCATAACCTTGGATCACTTTGATAACCTAATTTCTTCTCCTCTCCTCCCTATTGTCGTTGGCCGATCGGTTCCAACCCTCCCCATAGGGTTTCGATTTTCCAATCTCAAGAAACAAGTGTTTGGTTTTAATTGTGATTCAAGAACCTAGCTTTTCACATCAAATCGCTAATAGTACGTGTGTACAAGAACGAAGGACAAACGCACTTGTGTTTGTGGGATTTCTGGTGGTCGACTTCTTGTGGTTCGAATATACATAAACCCTAAGTTAGGGTTTTGGGTTTGGTTACTTGTTCACATTACCGTTTGGTTCTTGTTTTGCTAAAAGGTACGCGTTTTCTTATTCGGTTAATTAATATACATATATTATTCATTATACTTCCGTTGCATGCTTTGATGATGTTTATTTGATTTTATAATTGTTATGATTATTAAAACCCAACAGTGGCATCACGAGCCGTTAATATGATGTAATTAATTACCGAAACACATAAAAATTAAATCTTTATGATTATTGCATGTTTTTAATGGTTTCTAGGGTTTTGAAATTGGAAACCCTAATTTTTTTTTAATACGGTCGATTACCCTAATTTTATTTAAATAGGTTTTAATTTTGTAAAACTTGTAGAAACCCTAGGATTGCATGCTTATTTTATGTGGTTATTATGAATAATTGTTATGTGCCATGTAATATGCGTATCTTGGGTGATAATTGTTATGCGGAATCCATGGTGGAACATGCATGTTTTGCCATGGAGTATTGTTTGTGATAAATTGTTTAGTGATATACACATGTTTTATTTATTTGATAATTATTGATTTGGGGAAGACCTCAATTATACTAATAAAAATTCGTTATGTGCTAATTGGTATATTATTAACTTTGGCTTACGCAATCGACTTTTCGATGTATGTGGCTCTTCTACCTTGTAGTTGAAAGCCCTAGTTAATGTATTCATTTATATACGCCTAGAATTGTTTATTAGCGTTTATCGAAATAATTATGCATGTGGCTAATTGTTTTTACATATGTTAAATTGTTTAGTTATATGTTACTATTATTTGAGTTTGTTTAATTTTTATTAAAATGCTTTTTTGTTTATATATTGTTTGACATGTTAGTAAGTAAAAAGGGTTTTTTCTGAATAGAAAATTAAATGGACTAAATAATGGCAAAATTGATTTGTTTTCGAAGTATTAATTCTTGAACTTTTAATCGATTGATGTGACTGTACTAAATGGTTAGAACGGCTCACCCACTAGAACAAACTATAAAGGGGTTAATAAAGAAGTGCGCACAGTCACACTGAAAGGATGTCTAAGGTTATGCTTTTGCGCTTACCTGGTCCTCTGCCCTCTGTAAGTTCGATTGGAGCTACCTAGTATAACCATTATATGTACGAAGCATCTTAGTGCAAAGTTGTAAGTTTCTCAACGCATCGATTAAAACTTTGTAAAATTTAATCTTAGCAATTAAAATATTATGTAAGTTTTTTCGAAAATTTTATGCTATAAAGTTGTATGCATTCTTCTTTATACATAAGTTTTGATTACATGTCAAAAATTGTACCCTTTGAAATTTAAGTTTATGCCATCTAATGATATGAAACACTTGAAGTTGTAATTTAGTTATGTGAGACCTTGATCTAGATTACAATAACAAGGTGAATCTTTATGTTGTGTGAGACCACAGCTTAATAATTTGTAGTTTCTAAATTAGACAACTTAATTAAGTTAGTTAGTGAGACCTATGACTTAAGGCATAAGATGGGATAAAACATGCTTACATTTTGCATTAATTGTTTTGGCAAAATTGTAAATCCCATAAATCTTTGGAATTGAAAACTTGTTTGTCAATTATTGTTTTTCAACAATTACCTATTCTATACTTTCACCACTAGCAGATCAACTGATGTGGTGAAACTATGATAATGAGGATCCAAAATTTAAGGAAAATACTATGGTTAATATGAATATTGACCAAAGGGTATTTTATTTTCTTGAATGTTTACTTATCGAAAGTACTAACTTTTGAACTTTTATTTTCTGTAGAAATGGCTCAAGCTGAATCTACTGCACTAGCCTCGTTGTTCAAATCTATGTTTGATCGAGAGAAATTGACTGGTAGCGCGAATTTCAATGATTGGTATTGGCAACTCAGAATTGTCTTGAGGGTTGCCAAAAGACTAGATTATTTGACTACGCCTTGTCCTCCTGAACCTGCAGCTGGTGCTACTGCTGAAGCACGTGCTACATGGCAATCTGAGTATGACAAGTATAATGAGGTCGCCTGCATTATGCTTGGGAGTATGAATTCAAACTTGCAAAAACAGTTTGAAAATTACTTCCCTAGCCTCATGCTTGAAGAATTGCAAAGGTTGTTTGAAAATCCTGTGACTGTAGAGATGTATGATCTGATAGATGTTCTACATAGTTGCAAGCAAGGAGAAGGGAAACCTGTGAGCGCCCACTGCCTGGAAATGATGAGTTACATGGACCAGCTAGGGAGACTCAACTATGTCTACCCCAATGACATACAAATTGGCCTTATCAACAAATCCCTTAACAAGGAGTTTGATGGTTTCGTGCGCAATTACAATATGCATTGCACGGGGAAGACAGTCAGTGAGGTACATGCAATGCTCATTGATTACGAGAAAGGTTTGCCCAAGAAGGCCCCTACACCTGCGGTTCTAACCATCCAAAAGGGTAGGATTTCTAAGCCTAATAAGTCGCTAGCGAACAAGAAAGGGAAAGGTAAGGGTAAAGTTGATAAGGGAAAACAAGTTATGGCTTATCAACAAGAACCCAAGAAGTACCCTCCCAAAAAGCGTGAGAATTCCAAGAAGGATCAAGCTTGTCATCACTGCACCGAGGTAGGACACTGGAAGAGGAATTGTCCGCTCTACCTTGATGAGTTGCGTACTAAGAGGTATAAAAATACTGGCACTATGGCTAGTACTTCAGGTACTCTTTTGATGATAGAATTATTTGCTTTTCCTCATAAAATAAATTCCTGGGTATATGATACTGGATGTGGTATTCACATTTGTAATACACTGCAGGGACTTAGAGGTGCAAGGAAGCTCGCCTATGGACAACAATACCTACACGTGGGTAATGGAGCACATGCAGTCGTTGAAGCTATAGGCACGTTTGATTTAGTTTTACCTTCGGGTTTAGTACTGTCTTTGAACGATTGTCATTACACACCTTCTATTGTTAGGGGTGTCGTTTCTGTTTCCTTGTTAAAAGAGATTGGTTTTATTCATACATTTACTGATTATGGAATTTCGGTTTCTTTAAATGGTGTTTTTTACTTTAATGTTATTCCAGTAAATGGTGTGTTTGAAATTGATTTGCATGATAATGTGATTGATAAAAATAATTCTGTCTTTAGCATCAATAATAAAAGAATCAAAAGTGATTTGGATTCTTCATTTCTTTGGCATTGTAGACTTGCTCATATAGGCAAGAAACGCATGCAAAAGCTGCAACACGATGGGCTTTTGCAAGACATCAATGATGAATCATTTGATAAATGTGAATCTTGTATATTTGGGAAGATGACCAAGAAACCTTTTACAAATAGTTTAGAAAGGGCTTCTGATCTTCTTGGTGTGATACATACTGATGTATGTGGACCACTAAGACATGTGTCAAGGAAGGGTGCTAGCTACTTCTTAACCTTTACTGATGATTTCAGTCGTTATGGTTATGTTTCTTTACTTAAACATAAACTTGAAGTCTTTGAAACATTTAAGGTTTTTAAGAGTGAAGTAGAACTGCAACTAGGAAAGAAGATTAAAGCTCTTCAATTCGATAGAGGTGGTGAATATTTAAGCCAAGAGTTTAAAGATTATCTAGCTGAGTGTGGTATCGTCCAGCAACTCACCTCCATATACTCCACAACAAAATTGTGTATCTGAGAGAAGAAATCATATATTTTTAGACATGGTGCGATCAACGTTTAATCTTACTACTCTTCCCTTATCCTTTTGGGATTATGCTTTAGAAACTGCTGTTCGCATATTGAATATGGTTCCAACTAAGAAGGTTGAAAAGACTCCTTATGAAGTGTGGTATGGGAAAGCTCCCAACTTGTCTTACTTAAAGGTCTCGGGTTGTGAGGCGTTTGTTAAACGTGACTCTGTTGATAAGCTGCAACAAAGATCTGTTAAGTGTATCTTCGTAGGATACCCAAAGGAAACTATGGGTTACTACTTTTACTTTCCACCTGAAAACAAAGTAATTGTTGCTAGGTATGGAGTCTTTCTTGAAAAGGATCTCATATCTCATGAATTCAGTGGGAGAGTTTATGATCTGGAAGATGAAGAAGATACAACACCTTCTAAAAACACTAGCCAGCCTCAAGTAGAACTTGAAAGTCTGAGTGTTCCACCTGAAGTTGAAGTGGTTCCCATTCGTAGATCTGCAAGGATTACGCGTGCACCTGAGTGTCTATGTCTTAACGTAGAAGCTGAGGAAAATATGTTAGGGGATCTTGGTGAACCTGCTAACTATAAGGCTGCCATGATGAGTCCTGAAAAGGATAAATGGCAAGTTGCAATGAATGGGGAAATGCAATCTGTGGAAAACTAGAAGGGGGGGTTGAATAGTTTTGCCGATTTAAAGTTGATTTCAAAAACTTTAGATTCGATATTATGTGAAATCGTATGGATGTTGAGAACGTGTAGATCTAATGATAATGCAAGAAAATAAATAAAGTTAAGGGATAGAAATGACACAACCGATTTATAGTGGTTCGGCTACAAGGTCACCTTCCTTGCCCTACTCCACTCCCCGAGTCACCTACTCGAGAGTTCAAGCACTATGTCAACAAACTCCTTCACTTGGCGGAGAAGCCTTCACAAAGTTGCTTACACTTTTTCCGGTACAAAGCTAGATACCGAGTCCGTAGCACGGTGGACCAAACCAACACAACTATTACACAACAAATATGTGAAATATCAAATACAAGATCTTCGCTACATAAATCTTGCGGAGTGACAAATCAATCAAGGACCCTTTGCTTGGATGACTTGTAGAATGCTCGTGATCTCGCCTTAGAGAAGGACCTATATGAGGATCACAAATAGAAAGAAAGAAGAACAACTCTCTAGATCAAGTGATCTATATGTTAGAAGAAAATGAGAGTGTATGAGAGATTTAGTAAGAAGAGGGGTCAGTTAGAATGAAGAAATGGCTCTCTATTTATAGGCAAATTTCTCCTCTGTTCCACGGATCCCACGGATCCCTTCCACTTGGGATCCGTCTAGTGTAATCCTAGGGATCCGTGGTACGCTCCTCTTTGCCCATGGGTTTTTTGGTTATGGGTCATGGGTTATGGGTTGGTCCATGGGTTTTCTTTAGATTCAATGTATCTAAGTATACATTGTATCAAGTCTTCATTGGTATGGGTTAAGATCCATGGGTTATGGTCCATGGGTTATGGTTTTCACCCATCCTAATAAACTATTACAACAAATGCTTAGTTATTACATTTTTGTATTTAAATGGCTATATGTAAATGCTTTACAAAAATAACATGTATCCTTATAATTATACTTAAGATAACATTACATTTGTTATCAACAAAACACAAAGAGATCGCAAAATATTAATAAACGTTTTTACGGTTTATTTGTATTAACAATCTCCCCCTTTTTGTTGATGACAAAACATAATGTTATGATGAGTAAAACTTAAGAATAGATGTAAGTTTTGAAAGCCCTAAGTTTTACTTCTTCTCCCCCTTTTGTCAAAACAAAAAGTTAACCCTTTGAAGAAATAAACAAACTTCTAACTCCCCCTTAATGGTAGCTCCCCCTTGTTTGGGGCGTCAAGTGAAGAAAAATAAAAATCCTACAAAAAGAAAGGTTAGTAACATGCTTATATAATCTTGTGGTTGCCGAGAATCAAGATTGGGAGCCAAGGTATGTAAACAAGGCCTTGTATTAAAACAACAAATTGTAGTTGTATGTATGCCACTTACAAGCATGTAAAAATAAGAACAAGACTTGTTCTTGAATATGACTTCAAAAATAATAATAAAAGTAGAAAGTAGTAGTAGTGATTCCTTCCATGCTTGCATAAGGTTATGGATGGAGGTTTTGATGAGTAATGGTATTGATGCGATCAAGGATGAGGTTGAGTATGAAACGCATTTCTTCCCTAACTTCTATTGCAATTTCCCTAGTGGATTGGCAATGTTTACAATGTAAATGATGTGGGTGATGAGTGCGGAAGTTTTTCGGGTTGTTTTGATTTGAGTTATGCGGAAGTGGTGGTGGAAAAATAGGAAAATATGGATCAATATCCTGAATGTTAGTAAATGGTGGTGGAAAAGAACCTAGATGTTCTTGTAATGTGATGGGAGCTAATGGTGGTGATGTTTCAAGATCTTGAAATATAGTATTTGGAGATGTGGGGGGTGTTGAAAAGACTAATTCTTTTTCTTTAGGTTGGTTGGATCTTGTTGGAGTCTTAAGGAGTTTCAAAAGAGTTATTTTAGGTGGTGATGGAGTTGGTGTACTTGTTGGTGATGAGGGTGGTGCTATAATGGAAGCATCTTGTGGTGAGTTATTTGTTGAGGAAGAACCATTTGAGGTTGGTTTTGCTAAACAACAAGATCGGATACTAATCCGTGCGGATATCCTAGCATTTGATTGTGGTATTTTGGATGGTGGAAGTACAAAGGTTTGGATATCATGATTGTTTGTACTAGATGATTCTCCTAAAGGGTTTTTAGATGACATGATGAAGTGTGTTTGTGAGAAGGAGATGGAGTATGCAAGCATTTTGGGAGTTATATATATAGAAAAACAAAGCATTGTAATGAATGCTTGACCCAAAATGTGGATTAAAATCTAATGATTAGATATGAATTCAAGGCATGTGATCATGAGAACACAAGCATTAAAGAGCATACTCCCAAAAATGAAGCAAATGTGGATTTTTCATCCAAAGTGAAAAAATAGAAGTTGAAAACAGCTTCTGTTACACGGATCCCACGGATCCTTCCCTTGAGGGATCCGTCCAGCATAAAGGCTGGGATCCGTGGGTCTGGTGTTTCAGGCAGCACAAAATTTCCTTTTTGGAAACATTTTTGCCTAGTGTGTGCCTATATGCAAACTATTTGGAGTTTCGGTTATCTCGACTCCTAAAAAAAATAAACTAGAAGTATAAAACCGTCCTATTGAGATAACCCGAAGACACATATTTAGTACATGAGTACGTAATTTTGTGTTATCAATGCTCCTAATTCATTGTTGCTTAAATGAATGTACCCGAAAACACATATTAGTTATGTGTCCCCTTTAGCATTCAAAAGACATGAGATGCAATGAAAATGGGTTCTTACTTTGTATTAATAATGAAAAAGCGATTTGTCCTAGACGTGAGAAATTGCTTTTGTGAAATTGATACGGGAAGGTATCATCTTTTTAGAAAACATTTTGAAAGTAGGCTTTCTTTAAAAAATAAGAAAACTATAAGTGTAAAAACTCATCTTCGGTTTTGAAAATTCCCGTATTGTTTGTGAGTTGTGCGTGAAATAGAAATCCTAGACTCAGAAAGAGGAAGGCTAGTGTTTACATACCTTGTAGAGTCAATTAAGTTATGACGTTTGTTCCATTAGACCAAGACCAAGACGAAGTAGGTTGAATTGTTCCCGCTTCAACGGTTTGGTGAGGACGTCGGCTATGTTGTCTTCGGATGCAACCTCTCAATAGAGATGTTCCCCTTTTGAACATTGTCTCTTAGGAAGTGATGACGAATCTCTATATGCTTTGTGCGAGAATGTAATACCGGATTCTTGCTTAAGTCGATTGCACCTTTGTTGTCACATAGGATGGCTATGTCGCTTAGATGGATGTCGTAGTCTACTAACGCTTGTTTCATCCATAGTGCTTGTTGGCATGCTTTGCCGGCGGAGACGTACTCGGCTTCGGTTGTTGATATTGCAAGTGCCGTTTGTTTCTTAGAAAACCATGATGTTAAACAACATCCCATAAAAGTACATACCCCACTTGTACTTTTTCTATCAACGTAATCATCTGCATGGTCAAAATCTGCATATACAATTGTTTCTACTCCCGTGCCCTTAGGATACCATAATCCTAATTCTGTTGTACCCTTAATATATCTAAATATTCTTTTTACGGCTTCTAGGTGTGATATTTTAGGGTCTTCTTGAAACCTAGCACATAAGCAAACATTAAACATGATATCCGGCCTACTTGCCGTGAGGTAGAGAAGGCTACCTATCATGCCACGATATTTAGTATTATCAACGCATTCTCCGTCCTCGTCTTTTGTGAGTTTGGTGTCGGATGACATTGGAGTCCTAATTGGTTTTGACTCTTCTAGACCGAATTTCTTTAACATCTCCTTGATGTATTTAGATTGATTAAAGAAGATACCATCTTCTACTTGTTTTATTTGTAGACCAAGAAAGAAACTAAGTTCTCCCATCATACTCATCTCGAACTCGTCATGCATGATTTTAGAGAAATCATCACACATGTCTTGACAAGTGGATCCGAATATAATATCATCTACATATATTTGTACTATGATTATATGTGACTCTCTTTTCTTAGTAAAAAGTGTGTTGTCAACTAACCTCATGGTGTAGTTGTGTTTAACTAGAAATGACTTGAGTCTATCATACCAAGCTTTTGGAGCTTGTTTAAGACCGTAAAGGGCTTTCTTTAATTTATACACATGTTTGGGTTTTTCAAAATCAATGAAGCCCGGAGGTTGAGCTACATATACTTCTTCATTTATGACACCATTTAAAAAAGCGCTTTTGACATCCATTTGATAAAGCTTTATATCATTAGCACAAGCATACGCAAGAAGTATTCTTATAGACTCTAATCTAGCCACGGGGGCATAGGTCTCATCAAAGTCTATTCCCTCTTGTTGGTTATACCCTTGAGCAACGAGTCTAGCCTTGTTCCTAGACACTACTCCATTTGCATCTAATTTGTTTTTATAAACCCATTTGGTTCCTATTATGGTTTGATTACTAGGTGGAGGGACAAGTGTCCAAACATCATTAGAAACAAATTGATTTAGTTCTTCTTGCATAGCCATTACCCAACTTTCATCTTTTATGGCTTCTTGTGTATTCTTAGGTTCTAAGGTTGAAACGAAACAAAACAAGCTACTTTGGTTTTGAACTTGAGACCTTAATTTTCGTTCGTTTAGTTTTCCTATGACTTTATCTACGGGGTGATCTTTGGACTCTTTAATGTTTACTATTACATCACTTAGAGGTTCTTCTTCTTCACTTATCTTTTTCTTTATTACTATGGCTTCACTTTCTATAATCTCGTCATCGACAAGAGGTGGAGAGGGTTTGGGTGGACTTTCATCAAATTTTATATTTAATGACTCTTCTACCTTCATTGTTTCTTTGTTTAATATGACGTAAGCTTTGCTATTTGGCGAATAACCTAAAAAGATACCTTCGATTGATTTAGGATCAAATTTTGTAAGGTAATCTTTAGTGTTAAGAATAAAACATTTACTACCAAAGACTCTAAGGTGATTTAACGTAGGCTTTTTGCCTCGAAGTAACTCATATGAAGTTTTTCCTAAGATTGGTCTAATCAAGACTCAATTTAGTATATATGTTGAAGTATCAACGGCATTACACCAAAACATTTGAGGTATGGATTGTTCATTAAGCATGGTTCGACTCATTTCTTGTAGAGTTCTATTCTTTCTTTCTACTACCCCATTCGATTGTGGAGTGCGTGGAGCCGAGAAGTTGTGAGTAATACCATTAGCGTCACAAAAAGCTCCGAATTGCACTTCATTATCGAATTCCCTACCATGATCCGTCCTAATAGACACTATGGGTCTTCCTAGTTGTCTTTGGATCTTTTTGCTTAATATTTCAAAATAGTTAAAGGTTTCCATTTTGTTCTTTAAAAATTTTGTCCAAGTATACCTAGAGTAGTCATCCACTATTACCAAAGTATAGTAGTTGCCTCCATAACTTTGGATAGCGGATGGACCAAATAAATCCATATGTAGTAATTCTAGACACCTAGTTATGGACACCATGTTTTTAGCTTTATGACTCGAATGAGCTTGTTTTCCTATATTACAAGCATCACAAAAATGATGTTCATATTTTAACTTAGGTAGATCTCTTACTAGATCTTTGGATGATAGCGATTGAAGAAGTCGCATGTTGGCGTGACCCAATCTTCGATGCCATAAGGTCGAAGTATCATCCATAGAGGTAAGACATAGTTTGTCTTTAGGTTCATTACCGATTTTAATGACATAGACTCCATGTTTTCTAATTCCTCTTCCTATGGTTATGCCATTTTTAAGTATCTTACTACCGGTTTTGGTAAAAAGTACATTGCACTTTTTATCACATATTTGTCCTATACTTAAGAGATTAAAGTTTAGGTTTTCTACGTGACACACATCGTTAATGGTTAGAGATTTGTTAGAAATCGTACCTTTACCGATGATTCTACTTTTGCTATTTCCAAACACCACATTACCTCCATTAATGGATTCATATGTGGAGAATAGATTCCTATTGCCCGTCATGTGCCTTGTGCACCCGCTATCCTTGACCCATTCATCGGGGTCTAGGTCGACCTTTAAGCACACCTAAAACAATAATAAACTCAAAAGTTTGGTCCCCATTTGTTCATGGGTCCATTAGTGTTAAACATTCCATTCATGTTAGACATGTATGGATAAGATGAGTATGCATTCCATGGAGCAAAGTTTTGAAAAGGAAAACCGTTTTGCATGTTTTGATTCCATCCCATTTGATGGTTACTTTTCGGGTAAACGTTATTAGGTCTCCTAAATGAGTTAGGTTTTGAAAAAGATGGAGCTTTGTTTCTTGCAAAAGTAGGATTATATTTTGGAGGTGGTTGTCTAGTGGTGACATGATTTGGTTTCTTCCTATTAACTATATCAAACTCAGTTCTA
The DNA here is from genome assembly GCA_019973895.1 of Chrysanthemum seticuspe. Taxonomy (NCBI): domain Eukaryota; kingdom Viridiplantae; phylum Streptophyta; class Magnoliopsida; order Asterales; family Asteraceae; genus Chrysanthemum; species Chrysanthemum seticuspe. Next base: position 228,181,123 of record BPTQ01000004.1, read on the forward strand.
GATGAAGAAGCTACATTATTGCTACAGCAGATCCACGGATCCCTTTTTCTACACTAGCCGGTTCCCTTTTTAGAGGATCCGTGGGATCCGCCACAACAGTGGCTGGTTTTTCTAGTTCTTTAACAAATTTTGTTTCTTTACTTTCACTAGTTGATGGATCAAGTTGTTGACTCCTAGACCCTTTTGATTGTTACCAGTTTTAACGCTATTGAGTTGTTGACTCCTAGACCCTTTTGATTGTTACCACTAGTGTTTGAAGTTGAACGCAAAGTTCACATTCACCACTTGCTATTTTACCTTTCTCTAAACGTTTTAGTTTTGCTTTTAATTCTATGACTTCTTTATCTAAACGTTTATTTTGACTCTTTAAAAGCTTGTTTTTGTTAACTAGTTTTAAGCTAATATTGCATAGTTTATCATATTCATTATGCAATGAGTCGTCATCAAGTGATGAGCTACTATAGTATTCAAGACATACCTCGTCATTTGCCATAAGACAAATTTCTTCATCCTCCTCGTCGCTCATTCCCCACGTGCCGCTTACAAACGCCTTTTGATCATCCCGTTTGGGACACTTACTAATAAAGTGGTTTGGGTCCCCACACTTAAAGCAAGTACGATCATCCTTTGGCTTCTCGTCCTCTTAGCTTTTCCGAAAGCCTTTCTTATCGTCATACGGTTGTTTGACGTATCTACCCTTTCTTCTAAAGAACTTTTTAAAGTCCCTTACCGCCATAGCATACTCTTCATCATCACTACTCGAAGATGAGTTCTCCTCATCGCTCGAAGCCTTTTTGGCTTTAAGGGCAAGAGATTTGTGTTTCTCTTTCACCTTTGAGGCTTCGGAATCTTTAGCAAGGACAAGCTCGTAGACTTTTAGGTTGCCTATGAGTTCATCGAGGGTGAGGATTGTCAAATCTTTTGATTCTTCGATTGCCGTCACCTTGGATCTCCACTTCGTTGGAAGTGCCCTTAGATATCTCCTAACATGGTTACGGCTAGAAAAGGATTCATCAAGTGCTTGTAAAGATGTAATAATAGTATTAAACTTAGCAAATGAATGATCTATAGTTTCCTCATCCGATATTGAAAATTGTTCATATTGTTGAACAAATAAATCAATTTTATTATTTTTAACTTGTTGGTTGCCTTGATGAGTTACAACTAAAGAATTCCAAATTTCTTTAGAGGTTTTAAGCATAGAAATTCTTTCGAATTCCTTTTTCGGTAAAGCATTATATAAAACCATTTTTGCTTCACTATTTTTAGAAAGCTTTTTCTTCATTTCATCATTTAGTTTATCATAAGGTATGTGAACTAAATTTCCTTTATCATCATTTGAGGTAGCCTCAAAATCACCTTCAAGAATAATGTACCAAAGATCAATATCTTTAGACTTCACATATGTTTCGAATCTATTTTTCCAATATATAAAACCATTAGTTTCAAGTAGTGGTGGTCGTTGCATAGATTGCCCTTCCTTATAATTTTCAGAACCCATAGTGATCGAAAAGTTTTTAAAATACAATTTTATTTTAAAACTTTTACAAACTTAGCTCTTGATGCCAATTGTGGAAAACTAGAAGGGGGGGGGGGGTTGAATAGTTTTGCCGATTTAAAGTTGATTTCAAAAACTTTAGATTCGATATTATGTGAAATCGTATGGATGTTGAGAACGTGTAGATCTAATGCTAATGCAAGCAAATAAATAAAGTTAAGGGATAGAAATGACACAACCGATTTATAGTGGTTCGGCTACAAGGTCACCTTCTTTGCCCTACTCCACTCCCCGAGTCACCTACTCGAGAGTTCAAGCACTATGTCAACAAACTCCTTCACTTGGCGGAGAAGCCTTCACAACGTTGCTTACACTTTTTCCGGTACAAAGCTAGATACCGAGTCCGTAGCACGGTGGACCAAACCAACATAACTATTACACAACAAATATGTGAAATATCAAATACAATATCTTCGCTACAGAAATCTTGCGGAGTGACAAATCAATCAAGGACCCCTTGCTTGGATGACTTGTAGAATGCTCGTGATCTCGCCTTAGAGAAGGACCTATATGAGGATCACAAATAGAAAGAAAGAAGAACAACTCTCTAGATCAAGTGATCTATATGTTAGAAGAGAATGAGAGTGTATGAGAGATTTAGTAAGAAGAGGGGTCAGTTAGAATGAAGAAATGGCTCTCTATTTATAGGCAAATTTCTCCTCTGTTCCACGGATCCCTTCCACTTGGGATCCGTCTAGTGTAATCCTAGGGATCCGTGGTACGCTCCTCTTTGCCCATGGGTTTTTTGGTTATGGGTCATGGGTTATGGGTTGGTCCATGGGTTTTCTTTAGATTCAATGTATCTAAGTATACATTGTATCAAGTCTTCATTGGTATGGGTTAAGATCCATGGGTTATGGTCCATGGGTTATGGTTTTCACCCATCCTAATAAACTATTACAACAAATGCTTAGTTATTACATTTTTGTATTAAAATGGCTATATGTAAATGTTTTACAAAAATAACATGTATCCTTATAATTATACTTAAGATAACATTACATTTGTTATCAACAAAACACAAAGAGATCGCAAAATATTAATAAACATTTTTACGGTTTATTTGTATTAACACAATCCATGAAAGATAACGAAGTTTGGATAGAGGTTGACTTACCTCCAAATGCTAAGGTAGTTGGAAGTAAGTGGCTCTATAAGATAAAGACTGACATGGATGGCAATGTACACACCTATAAAGCTCGTCTTGTAGCTCAAGGGTTTACTCAAACTTTTGGGATAGACTACGAGGAGACATTTTCTCCTGTAGCAGACATTAGAGCTATTAGGATTCTTATAGCCATAACTGCGTACTATGACTATGAGATATGGCAAATGGATGTCAAAACTGCTTTCTTAAATGGTCGCCTAGATGAGGACATCTATATGGCGCAGCCTGAAGGGTTTGTGAATCCAAAATTTCCAAAGCGTGTATGCAAACTTCAAAGATCCATTTATGGGTTGAAGCAAGCATCAAGGCAATGGAACAAGAAGTTTGATGAAGAAATCAAGAAATTTGGTTTTACTCAAAATCTTGATGAGCCATGTGTATATCACAAATCTAGTGGGAGTAATGTTATTTTCCTTATCTTATATGTCAATGACATATTGATCATGGGAAAAAACATTCCAAGTTTACAAGATGTAAAGTCTTATCTTGGAAAGTGCTTTTCTATGAAGGATTTAGGGGAAGCAGCATTTATTCTGGGAATCAAGATCTACCGAGATAGATCAAGGCGGTTGATTGGACTAAGTCAAAGTACTTACATTGATAAAATACTGAAGAGATTCAATATGCAAGATTCCAAGAAGGGATATTTGCCGATGCAAGTTGAACATGGCTTAAGTAGTGAACTATGCGCGTCAACACCTGAAGAGGTGGCACACATGAGAAAAGTTCCTTATGCTTCGGCTGTAGGATCTATCATGTATGTTGTGAGATGTACAAGGCCTGATGTGGCATTTGCACAAAATATCACCAGTCGATATCAACAGAATCCAGGTGTGAAACACTAGCAAGCTGTTAAGAACATTCTTAATTATCTAATGGCTACTAAAGAAATGTTTCTAGTGTATAGAGGAAATCCAGATGCAGAACTTGATGTTACAGGTTTTTGCGATGCGTCTTTCCAAAATGATAAAGATGATAAGAAGTCTCAAACGGGATACGTCAATGTCATTAATGGAGGAGCAGTTGACTGGAAGAGCAAGAAGCAGACAACGACTGCGATGTCTATTACAGAAGCTGAGTACATAGCTGCTTCAGAAGCTGCGATGGAAGCTGTTTGGATTAGGAAATTCATTTCAGGACTCGGAGTAATGCCCTCAATCGAATTACCTTTAAATGTGTATTGTAACAACTCTGCTGCAATAACATTTGCCAATGAGCCTGGAGTCATGAAGGGCGCCAGACATTTTCCTCGTCGATATCACTATGTTCGAGAACAAGTCGAAATAGGTGAAATCAATCTACTCAAAGTTCATACAGATGATAATCTAGCTGATCCCTGTACGAAGCCTTTTCCAAAAGAAAAACTTACTCACCATGCTGATGGGATAGGACTTCGTTTAGCTAGAAGTTTCATGCAGACCTGTAATTAGTATTTGGATAAAGGATGTTATGAACAAATATTACTTTAATGAAATAAAATGGTTGTTTATGTTTATTTTTCATTTTCTTAATATTATATCCTATATTTACATGATTAATCCGTGAATAACTTATGTTATTCTAAATAGTCTGTTGTCAATCAATGATGTGGGAATGTCATTGAATTAAGACAAATCTGAGTTTTGGTAGAATATACTTAAAGTATATTGATGCGTGGGACATACCAGATTCACATGATATTCAATGAATTGAATATAGGACATATCCCAACTTTACATGATGATACTTTATGGATCTTTGTCATTAAGTATATCATGAAGTGTTTATCCTCAGACTTGAGATACCAGATAACTGTTATGAATGTAGTGCACTTGTGTAAGATAGTCTAACGCTATCCGTAACTGGTAGTTATAAGGGCTATTTTCAGAAGTGTTACAAAGTTCATAAGTTATGTTTGTAGTCAAGAGAATGTGTTCCTTTGAATTTGTTTCAAAGCATAATACTATATTTGGGCCCCTCGTAGGGTTGACAAGATGTTTGTATGGCCATACCCAAGATCAATCTGGAATACGTTCAGATGATTTGGTAATCTTGTTCAATCATATATAACGAAAAACAGAATATTGACTTCTGAAATGACTTGATCCATATTCATAGTTAATGTAGTATTAGTAACAAAAGGATAAGTAAAAATGATGAATCATTAAATGGTTTTTCCAGGAGACCATACTCGATTCGATCTGGGGGCATTAGTGTGTTAGGCTAGACTAAACCAATGTCATTACTATATTTAGTAATATCCAAGTGGGAGCTGAAAGGTTTTATGGATATTTAATTATACGTATGACTGGATTCGAACTCGAGACTTCGGGATTGCACACATTACGTATGAGAGTTGATGTTAAATAATTAATATATATAAATGTTATTAGTATTAATTATTTGTCACGAAATTAAAACATAACGATAGTTAATATTTAACGGGGTTTGACTAACGGTCGTTAAATATAAACTAAGAGGACTAAATATGAAATTAGTAGACAAGAAGGATCTAGAACCCCTTGGGTTTAGCTTTGGCCGGTCGTGGGTTCACAAAAGCCCAAGGAAGGCTTTTCTTGGTCACCAAGTTTTGAGAACCTATATATACAAACCCTTGTATTCATTATTCTTATAACCTTGGATCACTTTGATAACCTAATTTCTTCTCATCTCCTCCCTCTTGTCTTTGGCCGATCGGTTCCAACCCTCCCCATAGGGTTTCGATTTTCCAATCTCAAGAAACAAGTGTTTGGTTTTAATTGTGATTCAAGAACCTAGCTTTTCACATCAAATCGCTAATAGTACGTGTGTAAAAGAACGAAGAACAAACGCACTTGTGTTTGTGGGATTTCTGGTGGTCGACTTCTTGTGGGTCGAATATACATAAACCCTAAGTTAGGGTTTTGGGTTTGGTTACTTGTTCACATTACCGTTTGGCTCTTGTTTTGCTAAAAGGTACGTGTTTTCTTATTCGGTTAATTAATATACATATATTATTCATTATACTTCCGTTGCATGCTTTGATGATGTTTATTTGATTTTATAATTGTTATGATTATTAAAACCCAACACAACATACCGTGTTCTCTCCAAGAGGAGCTCTAAGAGCCAGCTGATCAATAGTCAAACTCTCCACCAGCCTTCTCTATCCTAGCCTTGGCAGCCTCAGTAAACCTCAAAACACTTACCTTCATGCAAGGAATCTCAGGCACACGAACATCATAGTAACTGTACTAAGAATCACATCAATCTTCTCGTCCTTTCCAGCCATGTTTCGAATCACATTATCAAAAGTTAAAGTCAATAAAATTTCAGTTTTGACAATGAGTTGGTTACAGTGCAGTAAAGTTAACAAAAGGGGTTGAGGTTAAATGGATACTTTTTCGATACTAGTTGAAACAACACCCCATATTTCATTGAGAGTAAATTCCTATGGTGTTCTGATTTATTAAATATCAGACTTCAGTTTTGCATGTACCGGTAACTCCATTTAGAGTAAATAATAAATTCGACACGAGACACGACCACTTCATGCTGACCAAAAGATGTGACAAGATAAAGTATTTTAGCTTGTCGTTTTGACCTATTACCATTCCATCCTGACCCACCTATATTGTACACATTACCAATGCTAAAACTCGACCCGCCCTTTCCCATAAGCAAAATAGTACCTACTACACAGTTTAAAACCTGGCCCACCCATTTTTACCAATTGAAAATTAACAATAGCCATTTTAAACTCGACCTGCCCATTTTACCCATTACTAGTATCCTTTAAACCGAACCCACCTATTTAACAACCCAACATCACAATTTGTGAGAGTTCATACATAATCCAACAATTTACCAGAGTTATGATAAAACTCTAAAATTATCACACTTAATGAAATTCAATTTAAAGTTCTAATATGATCAGATCTGGTTGACTGGTTGTACTTGATCTTCATTGAATTGGGTGCTGCTCGCTTAGAATAAATGTTTTGTATTTTTTTTCATAATCCGGTTGTCTGTTGGCTCTATTCTTTGTATTTTGTATTCAAAGCAACTCAACATATATTTGAATCAAGAATCCATTGTTTTATTGTTGGGTTAGAAATGCATGGCTAATATTGGATGTTAGGTAAATAACTCTTTTGGTTTTACATTCTACATATTGCAGCTTGTGGAGTAAGAAATACCTTCGTTATAAGATGAAAGTTCAAAGCCTGAATTCGGATATACTCATCACCCTTCCTGAATGCATAATTGAATTTGTTCTAACTCGCATGTCAATCCGAGATGCAGTAAGAACCAGCATTTTGTCAAGGAAATGGAGGTTGTGTTGGACGAGCATTTCTAAACTTTTATTTGATGACAAGCTGGTTAAAGTATCACCTAATCGCAAACAATTGAAGAAATATAAGTTTGCAGGTGCCATCTTCCATGTGTTATTACGACACACATGTTCTATATTGGAGTTCAATATTGATGTTGGTGAACTCGAAATGTATTCGGAGTTGGACCAGATAATATATTATCTTTCAAAGAGCAATAACCTGAAAAAGTTGCTCTTTAATATTTCACACAACTACTGCTATAAGCTGCCATCTTTGTTCTTTTCATTGCAAGGATTAAAATCTCTAGAGCTCTTAAACTGTGGGTTTGAACCTCCATTAACTTTTAATGTGTTTAGTAGATTGAAGAAGGTGAAGTTTATCCATGTTGAGATGAATTCTAAGACACTTCAACAATTCCTCTCCAATTGCCCACTACTCAAGATTGTCCTTTTGGTAAGGTTCATTCAACTACTTGTATTCTTGTAAAGGTCTGTAAATCAATAATGTTAATTATAAATAATTTTAATGCAGTTTGGACATGGAAGCAAAAATGATTCTGCAGGAGGAAACAATTACCTTTGTTGAGCTTTTCGAGTGTGCACCTTTGATTTGGTCTTTGTCAATCTCAGGGTTTTATGTGAAGGTAATATTAAATTTTAATATTATATCTCAGGTAAGATCATTGTGTTTGTTGATCCTGGTTTTGGTATTTGGTTAAAGTACTTGGCTACAGGTGTTATGTCTCAGAAGCTTCCAACTTCATTTGCCAACCTTGAATATCTTCTTTTAATTCTGTGCTTAGCGGATCAAGATGAGATATTGTCTGCCCTTTGTTTAATCAGGAACTCCCCAAATTTAGAGAGACTTACTTTAAGGGTTAATAATGCTACTCTTATTACATAAGGTAATGGCACATTATTCTCTTGTGATTTTATTGACAGTTGTACATGTCTTGTGGTCAGTTTGAGAAGTCGGATGGTCCACAAATCTCGATGAACTATCTTGATTCCTAAGATTACTCTGCTTTCAACTTTGTTTATCTTGAGAAATTGGAGATGGTAAAATTTAGTAACTTGGATCTTGAGTTGGAATTTGTGAAACTCGTCATGGCTAAGTCACATGTGCTAGAGAAAGTTCAAATAGAGCTTAGTGAAGAAGTTTTTGTTGATGAAGAACTCAAGATTCTTAGAGACTTTGTACGACTCCCGTTTCCACGTGCATCACCTTCAGTAATAACAATCATAGAACGCCGAAAAGCTTTTTCATGAAGGCTGTTAATTTGACGACGCTAGCTGTTTGTCTTTGTTAAATCATGATTGTCAAAGCACACTTCTTTTTATGGACTATTTTGAAGTCTTTAGGCGTATCTTTCTTTTATTCTTCGGGATAATAGAATTTAGATGTGTCTTTTTGGCTGATTATGAACTGTAACAATTAAGCTTGCTTTTGAAGTAAATAATCTAAATACTATTGAACCCAATTAAGTCCATTTTTTCTTATCTGGTTGTATTGATTGCTTAATATTATATTACAAATGATATGAAACGATTGTCTAATCATGAAAGAAGCCAGCATTTGCTTAGAGATTCAAATGAGGGTTTTAAGCATAAATGGATTATCACTTATTAATGGTAAAAACCGTTTTATTATCCAAGTTTGTAAATCATGATGTATCTGAGTCCTCCAGAACCCAAATCACTCTTATCCGGACCCATAAGCTACCGGACGTGGGAATAGTTCTCGTGGATACTATGAGCTCGATTGGAGGGTTCACTCGGTTTCGGAGACATCAATGGCGAATAAAAAGACACATCTAATGAACCGCTGGATAATAGCATTAAACACACATGCATCAACTTCATGGATTCTACACGATATGTTTTCACTATTAGTGATTTGAATAAAAAGTTTGAAAAACCTTGTATTATTATTTAATGACAATTACCCAATAAGAAAATGTTTTGTAATGGGTGGGATATTGATCTTCAAGTATCCAAAAAAGTGTACAAATTCATAAATTGAGCTAAAGAAGAGCATACCAAATTCCCAATGGTTGGCTGGTGTGGCAAGTAGTTGTTTTGCAGATGTGATATTTGTTCCTTTTAATACAAATAAGCAATCACCACAAGAGTTCAAAGGTTCAAACCTAGGTGTGTACATTTGAAGGGAAGGGTCGGAAACGGTCTTGAAATTAACCTGGTGAGGCCGGGTACATCCGAGTCAAAAGGCTCGCCCTCCCCGGGTAACCTAAAGAGGGAAAAACCTCATTTGTTTACCTGTTTCCGGTCTTAAACACTTGTTATGTAGTATGGATATATGAATTAATACATGCACGCATACATTCTAGTCGCACATATAAATACCAGCTTTCAGTAATGGATCTGTCATATAAAACCAACCTCCTTTCATGTACAACAGGAATAGCTATAAGGATTTAAAGCCTAACCATTGACTGAGAGAACCACAGAAGACAGAACCAACATTTGATAAGCTTATAAGCCAAAGAAGATTTTTCCATCAGGTAGCTTTTTCAAAGTTAAAGCAATCATTTTACAGAGTCTATTCAATGAAAATCAAGGGTGTAACAAAACTAAATGCAGCTGAAATACACCAAAAATGTCTACCTAAACATGAACGCAAAGTGTAATCAATCAATTAGCCTCATCACCTTCACTTTGAGGACCATCAGCAAACAATAGTTCCTCCGAATCACCACTTTCATTTGAATCACTATCATATTCATCACAATCAGTATAAGAGAATAAATGTGCAGTAGGATCAACAACCTTCAAGTTCGATGGAAAATTGAATCCTTTTGCTTCCAAACAAGAGAAAACCTAAAAACAAAAAAGTAGATATGCAAAGAGTACAACATTAGAAGATTGACATGCCTGTGAAAGTTAGTTAAGATGATCACACCCCTCATGAGCAAAAGAGACACTCTCAAGAGAAAAAAATGTAAGCTTTCGTGTTGTGAACTCAATGGGGTGATCCTCTTTATGCTATTAAACTAATTAATGTGGCGTGGATCGCAAAACTTTGTTTTAGCTTTGGGGTAAACATAACTATAGTACAAGTTATTAATAAGATACTAGTGAATTATCTACTAATCTGAACTAATAATATTTTTGGAGTTGTTCAAGTCCTAATAATCACTTTCAAAATATGCATCCAAACACCCCTGAGAACTAACATCTGCCTTTGATCAAGAATAATCGGTAAAGTACTACTAACGCAACAAAGACACAAATGGCCGAAATAAAACATAATTTGTTTACCTTTGAACATAAAGTCCCAATTATAATCTCCTTGACATGTCGAAGGCTATGTATAAGTCCTTTAAAAAACTCTTCTTCCGATTCATCACATGGTGTGTCGTCATACTCACCCTCACCCGTCATGTAATCTAAGTGAGCTTCGACTAGAGAAGACACATTTAGCAGCAAAATATTCTTCAACAAAAGACTATCTTCGATTGACAGCGACGCAATATAAGGAGCATTAATTTCGATAATATCGTTAAATCCATACGGATCCTCTTCAGGAGTCATGTATCCAATGAACACAAATTTCTTAACACTCTTAGAAGTAATATCAATCCGTCTATAACCAGAGCATCTGTGAAACTGCAAAGTTTCCAAAAGAGGACTTCCGGATAATATATTTTGAATCAAATCTTCTCTTAAGTCCCCATCGGAAATAGATAAACTCGTAAGTTTATTCCAACTAATGACACCAGTTGGATTAAATAAACACCCTCCTAACTATAGCTTCGTAAAACATGAATTATTGAAAAATAAATCATATAACTCAAACTCAGATACATCAGTATATAATGTTAACTGAAAATCTCGAACGTTACGAAGAACAGCGTAAATAATCCAACTATTGACTTGTAACTCATACCGAGTATCATATCTTGTATGGATACTGAATTTGTTTAGGTTGGATGGGTAACATTGAGTTAAGGTTTTGTCAACAAACAAATAGAAATCAGATATCAAATGATTATCATCATGGTAAGAATCTGAGAATATGAGATTTGGAACATAAGTCCAAAGATGTTGCCACCGTTTGGAAAGTGTACTTGTTCTAATAGCCTCATTTGTAGTTCTTAAAAGAGAGATGATTTCGATGAGTAAGCAATCTGGTAACAAACTTATTCGATCTTGATCTTCTACTTCCGTGATTTCTTCAGTTTTTTAGGTTGGTTTTGATCTTCTGCTTCAACCATTTCCATGGCTGCTGTGAATGAATACCCAAATGGTGAAATTAGGTTTCACTTTTGCCTCTATTCTTTCTCTATACTAAAAGTACATTATAGTCCCTATCTAATTCTATCGGACATAAACTACTAGTTACTTGCACACTACGACGACGGATAGTTAAACGTTTCAACTTTAATTAGTTATACTTGTATATGTTTATAACGAGATATAAAATACCCGCGCTTCGTTGAGGTTATACATATATCGCGGTAGTGTGTTGTTTGATCAATTAAATAGTTTAATTACTTATATTTTGTCAGATAAAAAAGATTACATATGTCTGTATAATTTGATTGTATGCGATTTATATAAATAAATTGTATAATGCTATTTACCGTCTACATAATTCAAACATTTGCAATCATTTTGACATATTTTAAAATTTTAATCACTGTTTTTTTTAGAAAATTGTACGTAAGTTAAAGCACTCATCACTGTTCACTTTTGGCTGCAAATTGTATCTTCTGACTCGTCAACGGCCAGCAAATGACTAATATACCCTCATCTTCTTCCTCATTTGATTTTCTATTGAATTTATATTTATTTTTAATACAAAATGAAGAACACTAAAATCACCAAACCCATAAATTCAAAAAAACCCAAATCGTCAAGATTACAACACACACGCAATGATTGCTAGTTACACTCAATCAATCAAGAACATCACTTCAAAACTCAATCAATCAAGAACATCACCAAAAAACAATTAAATTATCAAGAACAAATATACCACATAACATTATAAGATTACCGTGGACTCATCAAACACTATGATTTCATTAATACTATCTGACGAACGCTCATACGCTAAAAATGATGTTAAAAAGTCTTATGCATCCATTGTGAGCTCCCTTTTATTAATCCTCATATTGCTTACTTATATTTTCAAATGGAGATAAATTTAAGTAGTATTGCTCGTAAATGTAGATCACAAAAGCCAGTTCGTTAACTATTTCGAAGGCTGCTGTTGAAGATTCTCAAAAAACAAATGGACAATCTAGTGCACCTCCAAAGAAAGGTATATACTAGTAATTTAATTGCTCATTTATTAGATTGTTTGTTGTATAAATTAGCCAATGTTCTACTTTGTATAGAGAAAGATATTGCAACAAAAGTTGCTCGTGAGGTTCTCAAAATGAACAAAAGCATCAAATCTAGTTCTAAAGATGAAATTATCGATACTGAAAAGGGCTAGGATGAAAAGTATTTACCTTCGGATCCCTAAGATAAAGTTGAAGACAAAGAATCGTATGCTACCATTGTAAGCTTATTCAATATGAAGCGTATATAATTTTTTGTTGTTTACCTATATATTAAATTCTAATTAAGCATTCACTAAAGCGTAGCTGCTCTTGAACAAAGCTCACAAAACCAAGCTTACCAACCAAAACTGGATCATCATCTACTGCTAGTGTTGTTCTTGATTGATTGAGTTTTGAAGTGGTGTTCTTACTTGATTAAGTGTAACTAGCAATCATTTTGTGTGTGTATGTGTTGGGTTCAGTAAATACCCAAACCCCTTGATCTAGGATTTGAATAGAAAATAGCCCAAGTATTTATTCCGTTAACACAAACAGGTCACTGAGTGCATAGTCTCTCAGTGAGTTGTCTTCAGGATACTCAGTAAGAGGCAAAGAAGAAGTCTCTCCACTCAGTAAGGCGGAACTTAAAGGGTGAAGACTGAGTCAAGAAGAAGATGATGGATTTAGTGAGTGATGACAATAACTCACTGAATCCCTAAGATTCCTCTCCAACTTCTTACACTGAAGACAAACTGAAGTTGAAGACTGAAGGATGTAAAGACTGAAGAAAGAGCGGGACAAGGCGGGAAAGGTTGAATCAGATAAGACGAAGTCCTTATCAACCAAAGTCAACTTTCCCTGAATGGCAAAAGATCAGGCTCAGTGTCATCACTGAACTTAAGTAGTCTTGTCTCTTACCTAGAATAGTCTTTGTAAACAGAGACAAAATACATCAGTGTTTTGTCTTCTGTATGATGTCAGTTTGTCACTTAGGAAAGAGTCAAATATCATACATGTATAAATAGCATAAGAGATGGAGTGAAAAGGTTAAGCTTGTGAATTATAAAAACACATACACGCAAGCCATCTTTTCACTCCTCCAAATACAACATAGTTCCTGAGATAGCTCAGTGAGCTCTAAGAGTTGTGCTCAGACATAGCCTGAGCTTAGAGAGGAATCACCCAACTTTGTCATTTCAATCCCAAGTATTATTCCACAAGTACTTGGGTAACGTATTCTTTGTTGATTTATTTCTAATAAGAATATGATGTTGAAAATTACTTAGTGTGTTTTCTTTATGTTAATTTCAGTCATAGTTCACTTTTAACTTGTTTTATAAACTTAAATTGTTTTAAACAATAGTGAACGGGGAACAACAAGTGGTATCAGAGCAAGGCTAATTATAAAACTCGTTTTTAGGCCGCTCTAAAAGTTTTTAAATTAGGATCCTAAATGGCTGAAATTGATGTACCCCAACTAGTCGATAAAAAGGGTGGAGCTTATTCAGCTGTTGCCCCTAGACTTGAAGTTGGCAAATTCAACAAATGGAAAAAGCGAATGCTTTGCTATTTGATTGGGATGGAACCTTATTATGTCAAGTGCATAAATGAAGGTCCATTTGTCCCAAAGACTGCTGAAGGGTTGCCCAAACCTGAAGCTCAGTGGACCCAGGATGAAAGGAGAGTGGTCAACCAGGACCAAAGACTCAAAAGTATCATAATATCTTGTCTTCCTGACGATATTATGGAGTCTGTTATAAGCTGTAGTACTGCTAAGCAAACCTGGGATGACCTAGTTCATAGTCATGAAGGACCATCTGATACCAAGGAAAACAGGATAATGGACCTGAAACTTGAGTATAACACCTTCAGGGCTAAGGACTCAGAAACTCTCTCTCAAACTTACACCAGATACAAAACTCTTTTAAATGAACTTTCAAATGATGGTGTTAAGTTGTCTAAGCATGAAATCAATGTTGGTTTTGTAAACAGTCTCCCTGAGAAGTGGTTGAATTTCTCTCAGGGACTCAGGAATGCTAATCATATCCAAAATCTTGAGCTTCCTGAAATTTATGGAAAATTTGTCTATGAGGAAAACCTCATCAACAGACGATACCCTGACTTAAAGAAGTCTCAGGAAGTCAAGAAGTCCCTGACCACTACCTCATCACCAATATCAACTGCTTTCTTTTCTAACAATGTAGTTCAATATTTCCAAGAAAACTCAGATGATGAGCCTGATGAGAGATCAAGTGAGGAGTACCTAAGTGACCTGAATGCTGAATTTCAGGAAAGGGCACTCCTCGCTAACTCTCGAAGGTTTATAAAAAGAAACAAAGGTTTTTCAACTGCTAAAGCAACTGAAGACACTGAATGCTACAAGTGTCATAAAAGAGGCCATTTTGCAAAAGACTGTTTTTCAAAAACAACTTTTGAACCCTCTTACAAACCATCAGGATCTAATCAGTCTTCAGGCTTTAGCAAATTTCAACCAAAAATCTATCAGTCTCATCAAAATGTTCAAAACAAATCTGATCTTAACAAAACCATTGATTATGAAGCTAAGTATAAGAAAGCAAAAGCTAAGCTTGCATTGCTTGAGGCCAGTCCCTCAAAAACAACAAAAATTGTTCAATCTGTGCAGGGTAAGAACAAAGGCCTTGTGGCTGAAACCTTTGACTGGGATGAAGAGCCAATCTCATTGGATGATGAAATGGTACATGTCAGTGCTCTAATGGCTCTCTCTGAAGAAGACAAGATAGCTGTTGGGAAGAATCATGCTAGGAACGGGGAATGGGTCAACATCACAATGAAGAAGGTAAACACTTTACTTTCTATGGATGATGACTCTGATTGGCAGTCTTATATGAATTATCTAAATGTTGACCTTAAGTTTGTAGAAGAGCAAAGACTGAATCTTTTTTCTAAGTACAACAAGTTAAGTTTTGAATTGAATAAGTGTAGGGATGAATTGCTTATTTTAAAACAAGCTAAGCTTGAGGCTGTCACTTTGCAAATTCAAAACACTGAACTAGTTAAAAGAAATCAGAATCTTCAAGATGAACTTAAAAAGGCAAATGATATTCTTAATAGTTGGACTGCTAAGAATCCCAGGGTCTTTGATGATGTGGGAGCCCCCAGTAGTAAGAAGAGAGTCATAGGTGAAGATCATCTCCCTGACTCTCTCAACAAAGACCAGTCTCCTAAGCCATTTGTGTCTGGTGGCATGATTACAAGTATGTTGGCTGATTCCAATTCCAGTGAATGGATTGAACGAGTTAATCCTAAGAGTAAGCTTCCAAACTTCGATTCTGGAAGGATTCTAGAGCCTGAAAGTCAAGCTCTAAAGAGCATGCTCGGACTCCCTGATGTGCCCAGTTGTACTGAACACATCTCTGAGTCTGAAGCAGAATCTCAAGCATCGCTTCCACCACTGAAACCTCTTCAGGGTGCTGCTCCAAGCTCTGAGCTTACTCCACTACAATTCAATCCTCATTCACCAAAAGAAAGGTCTGGACTTGGTAGAACCATCCTATAAAAACAAGCAAAACTAATCCAACAAGAGTCTACTCCTGCTGAGACTTCATCATCCTCTGTCCCCACTGAAGCTGACCAAATCCAGCAACTGACTGAACTTGTGAGGAAGCTTACTGGAAAAATGGAATCCATTGAAAAGGTCCCTGAACCAATCAAGGAGACAAAGTCAGCTTCCTCCAGTTCCTCAAAGTCTAAGTCAACCTCCAAAAACAAACAAAAGTGTGAGCTGTGTCATTACACCACCCATACCACTGACAAATGCTATAGAATCCTTTTTTGCATGATCTGCAAAAAGGATGATCACAGGACTGCAGATCATCTACAGTATGTCAGTCAAGCAAACTACACCAAAGTTGGTCATCAGTATGCTTCATCCTCCAAAACTGCTCCAAAGAATAGAGCAAAACCTTTTCCTCTCTGCCCTCACTGTGGGTTCAATGATCATCATCAGGATGATTGTCTCATGAATACATGCTGTGATATATGCGGTAATCCAGCTCATGAGACATCCCAACATGACAGTATCATTCATGCAAGGAGAAATTCCAAACAACCCAGAGTCACTGAGTCATCCTCAGCCTCTAAATGCAAAACCTGTGGTAGCACCTTGCACACAGCCACTGACCATGAGTCGATTGCAAATTTCAAAGAGACCTTGAGATCCAAGCCCACTAGTAAGTGGGTCACGAAGAGAAACTAATTCAGTTTACTACTTGTGCAGAGATGATTCGCGCAAAACCGTCAAGTTATCTCACGCAAGCAAGCCACTTGTGAATGGCTAGCTGTAAGAAACTTAAAACAGTTCAGACACAAATGCAATGAAGTCCAGGAGAGTATAATGTTTCCCCAGGTCGTTATGTCCCAACGAGCCGTGCGAGAATAGTCAAACGTTTAGTGATCGAGAAGATTTGAATGGATACAGAGATTTGATTTATGATTATAACTACAGAAATAGCCAACAAATTACAACGGCTTAAATGCAAATTAAAAAAGATTAAAAAGATAAAATCTATTAAATAAATGCTATCACTATTTTTAAACTAATGTTTTTGTTCTTTTTGTTTTAATAAAACTAAATTAAAATCTACGCGACGTACAAACAAAAACGTGAAACTTACACAATATTAATCCTAAAAATATGAAAATGATATTTTTACAATCCTAATGATAAAAGAAACTTTTTAGAAAAAGAAAATTATTTTTATAACTAAATATCTAATTATTATTAATTAAAAACTATTTTTAACTATTAAATAATTACCTAAAATATAAGAAAATAGGAAATAAAGCTAGAAAAATAAAATTATGACTTGGAAAAATCTAAAATAACAAAAAAGAATTTTCAAAACTATTTTTATATTTTTCTGATTATTTTTCTATTTTCTATGAATTTTAAACTATTAAAAACTAATTAAATTGCTAAAAATTATAAAATAAACTATGAAAAATATGGAAAATTACTTTTTTTACTTTTTATATTTATCTAAACCTAATAAAATTGAAAAATTATTTTTTTGAAGCTTTTCTTAATTTTTTGTATTAAATGCTATTTAAAAATGCTTAAAAACTAGATTAAATTAAGAAAAATAGTAAAACAGCTAGGAAAAATGTGAAAAATTCAGGAAAACTCTAAATTAATATTGTAAATCTAGGAAAAATAGAAAAACATGGGCTTGTGTGTGAGATTATGAAACTGCAATACAAGTGCTCATGGAATAAGCA
Organism: Chrysanthemum seticuspe; assembly: GCA_019973895.1. Classification (NCBI taxonomy): domain Eukaryota; kingdom Viridiplantae; phylum Streptophyta; class Magnoliopsida; order Asterales; family Asteraceae; genus Chrysanthemum; species Chrysanthemum seticuspe. The sequence continues at coordinate 228,198,693 of BPTQ01000004.1, forward strand.
TTTGAATAAGCCAAACAGTACCAAAAGGGCACCAAACTGTTACACAAGCTCTAATAAGCTAAAAGAACTTTAAAACAACTGATTACCAATTAACTTGACCACTGAATTGCAATTGCTTGTGAATTGAATGTTTTGAGTTTAAGATGCTAAGACAGTTCTGAGTACCACTTTAAGCTTATGCAAAAGCTTCACAACAAGCTAAAACTGAAAAATACCAATTGGAACCTGTTATAGACCTGGTTGAGAGTATTTGTACCAAAAATCAAGCTATGATGAGCTCTTATGAGCTCTGTGCACCTTGCACAAAAACTGAGAAAAAGCTCAGTATTAACTGAGCTTGGTGCAGGGCAACAGGCCTTGACTTTGAGCTTATGCTCAAGCTTATCTAGAGATCTTAAGATAAAAACATATATGAGAGCTTAAAAACAACCAAGTAAACTGCTTATAAACCAAAAATCAGGACCTCAAAAGCTTTAATGAATCCTGTTCAACTGCTGCAAGTTCTGCTCAAATCCATGTTTTTGACATTTTTGACTTTTTGAAAACCAGATACCAGTTGACTTTTATGAAGTTTGGATCTAATTTGAGAACTGATATTGGTTATTATTGATGAATTGAAGTTACTAAAAGCTTTATCTATGGATTTTTAACATAAAACAAGGGATTTGATCTTCAAGAACACCACAGATCAGCAGTAGTGGTGAATTAAATGTAATTTTGACTTGGTGGTGTTGCAGACCAAGACTAAGACTCAAATGAGTTTACTTCTACTTAACAAACATGAACCAAGAGAAATTAACCATTGCATTTGCTTCTGAGACAGATAACTAAGCAGAACCAAACACCCCTTTAATAACTGTTTGAGCTCAAAAACAGATTTTAACCATGAACCTACTGATTTAATTATCAAATTCACTTAATAACACTTAAATACTTCTATTAGAACAGATTTTAACATGTTTAAACTACAATTGCAGATATTGCATAAGAACTTGAAAAATGCTTACAAGTTGTCCCAAGCCACTATGGCTAGCAAACCAGAGAACCAAGAACCACTACCTAATTCAAACCAACCCAAATCACTCCAAAGCAACCCATTCTCATGTCTGAACCAACCATTTCCTGTCCTGCATCACTTTTGTACCCTTGTTGACTTTTGTTGACCAAGGTTCAAATGTGATCAAAACTTAAACTTAAGCTTATATAAAGCTATGAAAAGCTTATATAAACTTATATAAACTTGAAAATAAGCTCTATGAAGCTTTAAGTATTGAGATGGAAACTCAAATTTTCAACAGTGAGTATATAAAGATGAAACAACATGAAACTTGGAATTAATGTTTAAAACTTGAATAAACTGAAAAGGTAACTTGAGTTTAGTACTGAGAAACAAAATATTACAACCTTTGAACTAAATTAAGACAGTAATGATAAAAACGACATTAGAGAAATTTAAAACTAAAATCTACTGCCTTCTCTTTGCTCCTTCTTCCTCTTTTAAGCTTCAAACTTGTTTACACGTGTCCTTAGAGCAGATCCCACCTCTTTTTGTGGCCAATGGGAGTGTTTTCAGTGTTATCACATTTTTGGCGGGAAATGGTGATTTGACTGTAGACTGTGATATCTAGCTAGGGGGGGGGGTGGCATTTAATGTGGAGGTAAGGTGATGATGAGGGATGGGTTTTGGGGTGAAAAGGTGATGGGAATGGTGGGAATCTTGCCTGTGTTGCAGGGCTCAAGTGGGAAGAAGATAAGGGAACAGTGGATTGGTGGGAAAAGTCATATTTGACTGGTTTTGACTAGCCAGTCCAAAAAGAGGTTTTGACAGGGGGTCACAAGGGGTTTAGGCAGGGGGTCATGGCAGGTTGTGACAAGTTCAAAAAGGTTAAGGTTTTTAATTATAACAAGGACCAGTTTTGTAAATCTGAAATCTCCAAGGACCAAACCTGTAATTTTCTAAACTTGCTTCAAGGGACCATAATTGACAAGCTTTGAAAGTTAAGGGACCTATCTTGCCATTATCACATTTTCCGGGGGCCAATTTTGCCATTTTTCAAACTTGGAGGACCATTTTGTAATTTTCTCAAAACTTTTTATATTTTTCACCAAAGGACTAAATTTGACAACTTATGATTTAAAAAGGACCTTTGGTGACTTTTCTTTTGAAATTTTGACTCAGGGACTATTTTTGACAATTTTAGAACTTGGGGGACTGAAACTGCCAATTATGCAAACTTTGCTCATTTTTCATCTGATTTTAAACATTTTGCATCTGAAACATATAAAATGACATTTTGAGATATTTTCAGTATTTTGATGCATTTCTGAGCATTTTTAGACGTTTTGCAGTTCAGATTTGACTCAAAATGATGAGTATTTACACACTCATCAAGAGACATGCCAGGGAGTCTATTTGGCATCTAGACAGTGGATGCTCAAGAAGCATGACTGGTGTGAAGGAATATCTGCACAAGTATGTAAAGGAACCAGGGCCCAAGGTAGTATTTGGTGATAACTCATCATGTCCCACTGAAGGTTATGGTTCAGTAAACTGCAATGGAATAGTTTTCTCTAGAATAGCCTATGTCAACGGTCTCAAATACAATCTCATCAGTGTCAGTCAACTATGTGATGCAAAATTCATTGTACAATTCAATGATAAACAAGGTACCATTTTTAATGCCAGCAAGGAAGTTGTGTTGATAGCTCCTAGGAGAGATGATGTTTATGTGCTTGACATGTCAACTCTCTCCCAAGATGGAACGTGTCTCTTTGCTAAAGCCACTGAAACTATCAATTGGCTGTGGCATAAGAGACTCTCACACTTAAACTTCAAAAACCTCAACAACTTGGCAAAACAAAACAAGGTCCTTGGCTTACCATCACTGGTCTTTGCAAAAGACAAACCATGCTCTGCCTGTGAAAAGGGTAAACACCACAGAGCATCATTCAAAACCAAACAAAATTTCTCCATCAAAAGCTGCCTTCACCTCCTGCACATGGATCTCTTTGGACCTGTCAGTCCCAGATCAATCCAGCATGAGAAGTATACACTTGTCATTGTTGATGAATTCTCAAGATACACTTGGGTATACTTTCTTTCCAAAAAGAGTTAGGCAGCTGATACAATAATGTCATTCATCAGGAAGATTGAAAACCAGAATGACATTACTGTTAAACAAATCCGAACTGACAATGGCACTGAGTTCAGAAATCAAGAACTTGAGAGTTTCTGTGATGAAAAAGGAATTTCTCAAAATTTCTCATCTCCTTATACCCCTGAACAAAATGGGGTTGCTGAAAGGAAAAACATAACTCTCATTGAAGCTGCTAGAACTATGTTAAATGGCTCAGCCCTCTCAAAACATTTCTGGACTGAAGCAGTCAAAACTGCCTGTTACACTCAAAACAGGTCAATCATTGTCAAAAGACATAATAAAACCCCATATGAGATCTTCAAAGGTAGACTTCCCGACATCAGCTATTTTCATGTGTTTGGATGTCTTGTGTTCATTCACAACCACAAGGATCATCTAGGCAAGTTTGATGCAAAAGCTGATGATGGATACTTTTTAGGCTACTCACTGATCTCCAAAGCCTTCAGGGTTTTTAACACAAGGAGACAACAAGTTGAGGAAACCTTTCATGTCACCTTTGATGAAAGTACTGAAAGCATCAGGTTCACCAACACCTCAGTGGAGGAAATAGGAATTGATAACTCATCAAGATATCCTCCTGATGAGTACAACACTGAACTCAATTCCTCATATCAAGCTGATGCTGACATCTCATATTATGTCTTACCCCACAACCTACCCCAACCAACCATCAATGAGTTCATTGAAAATCAGTCTGTCCCTGCTGGGATATGCAACAATGATCCAAACGATCAGGAACCTGCAACTCATGATCATCAACCTGATCAAGACATCTCTACAGATGTTCTAAATGATTCTGTGGCTCTTGCACCTGAACTCACATCTGAACTCCTAGTGACATCTTCAAGCTCAGATCCCAGACCACAAAGTAAGTGGACAAGATCTCAGGACATTGAGCTTGTAAACATCATTGGTGAACCCACCGAGGGCATGCTCACTAGAAGCATGGCTGCTAGTCTAACTGCAGCTTCAGCCAATGAATGTCTATAGGCTGATTACCTATCAGACATTGAACCCAAAAGTGTCACTGAAGCTCTAAAACACCCAAGCTGGGTTCAGGCTATGCAAGAAGAATTGCAACAGTTTGATAAAAACAAGGTCACGACCTTGATCAAATGTCCTCAGGATGTAGTAGTCATAGGAATGAAGTGGGTTTTCAGAAACAAAACTGATGAAAACGACACTGTCATTAAAAACAAAGCCACACTTGTAGCCAAAGGTTACAGTCAACAAGAAGGCATTGACTATGATGAGACATTTGCTCCTGTTGCAAGAATGGAAGCCATCAGGATCTTCCTTGAATATGCAACATACATGAACTTCAGGGTCTACCAAATGGATGTTAAAAGTGCATTCTTAAATGGCGATCTCAAGGAAGATGTGTATGTTCAGCAACCTCCAGGCTTTGAGAGTAGTGAATTCCCTGACTATGTCTGCAAGCTTGACAAAGCCCTTTATGGACTTAAACAAGCTCCCAGGGCATGGTATGAAACTCTCTCAGCCTTCCTGATACAAAAGAAGTTTGTCAGAGGAAAGATAGACAACACACTGTTTGTCTATAGAACCCAACAGGATGTGATACTAGTCCAAGTGTATGTTGATGATATCATCTTTGGCTCAACAAACTACAAACTTTGCAAACAGTTTGAAAAACTAATGACAAAGAAGTTTGAAATGAGCATGATGGGGGAACTTACTTACTTTCTTGGACTACAAATCAGGCAAACTGATAAAGGTATATCCATCAGTCAAGAGAAATACACCAGAAATCTCTTGAAGAAATATGAGATATTTGACTATGCCTCAGTGAAGACACCAATGGTCCCACCTAACAACCTTGGACCTGATCTCACTGGCAAATCAGTCAATCAAACTCATTTCAGAGGGATTGTTGGCTCACTGATGTATCTAACCGCTACTAGACCAGACATACAATTCTCAGTCTGTCTAATAGCAAGATATCAGTCCAATCCCAAAGAATCCCACCTCACTGCAGCCAAAAGAATACTCAGGTACCTTAAAGGAACCCCAAACCTTGGACAATATTATCCAATATGCTCAGGGTTTGATCTCAAGGGTTACTCTGATTCTGATTATGCTGGCTGCAACATGGACAGAAAAAGTACCTCAGGGTCCTGTCAATTTCTTGGAGGAAAACTGGTGTGTTGGAGTGCAAAGAAGCAACAATCAGTGGCTATGTCCTCAGCTGAAGCTGAATATGTAGCTGCAGCAGGATGTTGTGCCAATGTATTATGGATGAAAAGTCAACTCAGTGACTATGACATCCATTACAAAATGGTGCCCATCTTCTGTGATAACACTAGTGCAATTGCAATCTCCAACAACCCTGTCCTCCACCAAAGAACCAAACACATTGATATCAGATATCACTTCATCAGGGATCACATAATGAAAGGAGACATAGAACTTCATTTCATCCCTACTGAATATCAACTGGCTGATATCTTCACCAAACCCTTGGATGAACCTACCTTCAGGAGACTGAAAGCTGAATTGGGAATGCTTGACATTGAAAGTCAAGTATCTGAAAACCAATCTCAGTAAGTTCTCTGAAATGGTTCATCCTCCCTGAAAATCCAAAATAAACCTCTCACTGAATGAGTAAGACTCATTCAGGGTCCCTGACACTTGACAAATAGCATTGAATGAGTAACTAAATGGTCCAAGTATCAGTTACTTTAATGTCCTAGGTTGGTAACTATACCAATTTAATAAGGGAATATATGTCTCTTTGTCTTACTGTCATCCCACTTGGCATTTAATGCCTCTCACAAAAATATCAAATTGATATTTTATCTCTGCAAAAGAGCACTTTTACTGTGCACTGCAACTGTTCCCTTGAAAAACGGGATTTTTACTGCGGGTAATGGAGTGGTAGCATTAAATGGGAAAATTCAAGAGTCTTTCAAAAACCTACTCTTAACTTTTCCATTTGTGCACAAAACACCCCTCTTATCACTCTATAAATACCCTCTTCTCCAACACAATCAACACACACAAATCTTTTCTGCAACTAAACTCTGTCAAAATCATTTCAAAAAAATTCAAAAACATTTGTGTGTGCTCAAAATCTCTTTTGGAAAACCTTCCTTGTAAACATTTACAAAAGTTTTTTTTCATCACAAACTAGAGAGATCTAGACATTTTGATTGTTCTTGCCAAACGTTTTTTTTAAACCCTAAAAACTTCTTTAATAGATATGGCTAGAACACAATCTCTCCAGTTTGCTTCTCAGTGGGTAGGGGATCTCACAAACGTTGAATTCAAAACAAACAATGTCATAGGTAATTTTGAATACCCTGAAAATGTCCCAACCTATAAAGACATTGTAAAATTTTTATTCAACTGCCCACTCAAAACGGCCTTTGTAAAATGTCCCTCAGTGGTGTACCCAAACTACCTCAGGGAGTTTTGGGCAACTGCTAAAGCCTTTGACCCGACACCTTCAACTGATGAGAATAACCTTAGACCACTCAGGGAGTATCTCATCAGGTTCAGTCTTAATGGGGGGCAACAATACACCCTGGATTACAAAACTTTTTGCACTTCAACAGGGTTAGATTACAACAAAGGTGTTTATGTAGCCCATCCTGAACCTTCCACAGTGAAGGATGGGTTAAAACAAATCGTTTTGGATCCCACATTTTTGGACAAGACCCCAGTCACTAAAAGTTCATTCCCCGTGGCTTGGAGGATCCTTTTCACTTTTGTGATTCAGGTCCTCGGCGGGAACCACTCATCCACTGAACAGGTTAACTCTATTCAGTTGATGATGGCATACTGCCTGATGAATGGGGTCACTGTCGACATAGGGGAGATCATTTACAGTGATCTTGTAACGAAGCTACAGAGCAAAACTAGGACGAAGTATATTTCGTATCCTAGGTTTGTCTCTTGTGCTTTACAATCGTTACTGGGTGCCAATTATACTCAGAATGAAAAATTTGGAAATTTACCTGGCATCCTGAGTCCTTCAAACTTTCAAAAGGACCCATCCCTTGTCACACCTATTGAATTGACGGCCCATATGGTTGTTGTAAACAACCAGGAGGGATCAGTGTCTCCAAACCCTGCTCTTAAAAAGAGAAAGGGGAAGTCTCAGACTGGGACTAAGACTAAACCAAAGTCTCAGGGCCCTGAGGCTTCAGGAGCACCGCCTAAGAGGCACAAAAGGCCTGAGACCAAAAAGACACCCACTGACCAGGCAACAACCACCCCCGTGACAACGAAGGACACTGATACATCACAGTCAGTGCCCTTGGTCACACCTACTACTCCCCAAGATCCAGAGGGAAACAAACAACCCGCTGGTAGGGGAGCGCCTTCCACCTCGCCCAGTGATGAAATTAGCAAATCCAAGCCTTTGTCTGAGGGCACACTGATCGATCCCAAAGACTCAGGGGGAAACAAACAACCCACTGATAGGGATACAACATTCACTGACTCTGCTAAAGGCACTGGGAAATACCCACCAGTGTCTCAGGGGTCACTGGGGGACAAAGACTCGGAGGGAAAGGAACAACCCGCCGATACGGAACCCAAAACCAATCATGACTCCCGAGAAGACGTTGGGAAACTCCCACCAGTGTCCGAGGGGTCCACGGGGGACAAAGACTCAGAGGGATCAATACCACCCGCTGATATGGAACCCATTCCCACTCCCTTGTTAACTGTTGCTGAGGTTACTGAGTTGCTACAATCTGATGATGACCTTGCTGAAAGTGATGAAGAAATCTTATCAGCAGGAGAAGAAGTGGACGCTGAGGTTCAAACTGAACAAGAGCCTCAGCCTGATCCACAAGCGCAGACTGAGTCACCTTTTCAAACTGAAGACAATGACTCAGCCTCATCCTCCAGCTCTGACGAATTCAAAAGGTTTGACAATGTTCTTCCACTCACTGAAAGACAACTGGTTAAGTGGATCAGTAGGGCTTCAAGGAGGTTGTTTTCTGGGGTTACTGAACAGTTTTGGGATCAACACACTGAAGCTGCTGCCAGTTACGCTGACCTTAGATCTGATGTGCTCACCTTCAACGAAAATGTTCATGAGCACAGAGATCTTATGTACCACCATCTTGTCAACCTGGATGAACACATGGTTAAGTTCCTCAAGCATCTTCAGACAGTTGGGGTTACGATTGATGAAATCAGGGACGCTGTCAAAGAAGACCCAGCGCTCAATGCCAAAGTGCTAGAGGCCACTGCGGCATATGCAAAAAAATCTTCCAGGCTCACGGACCTTATAGAGATGCTCAAGTCTGCAAATGTTCAGGGTCTTCAAACTTCAGTTCAGACTCTTCAGATCACCATGGACTCACTGAACACTCAGGTAGCTACCTTGACTTAGGCCTCGTCTTCTATGGCTTGGAATCTTGGTCCACGAATGATTGCCTTGGAGTTATCTCATGCGAACTTGGATGCAAAGGTCACTGGTCTTCAAGCAGATACTTCCGAAATAAAGGCCATGATGACTGAAATCTATCATGCCTTCAAAGGTCAAGCTGGTCAGTCCCCCTCAGCACCTACTCCAACTCTTGCCCTCACTGACGCTACGGAAATAGTTGAGGGGGAGAATACTGCTGAAGAAACTCCTCTTCACACTGAGGGGGAGCAAACACCACCAGTCTCAGCAGCTCAAACATCATCATCATCAGCACCAGTCTATGCAGTACCAATCTCATCACTTCCACCTCAAGCAACAACAACAACACTGACAGTCTTAACACCAATCATGACAACACCACCTCCCATTATTGCATCATCTTCCTCAGGACAGGACAAGGGCAAAGGCATACTGACTACTACTAAGCCTGAGAAGATTCCCTACAAAATTGGTGACACTGAATACCTCTTCACTCCTCAACAGCTAACCAAACACCTTGCTAAAGAAGAGAGGAAATTGAAACAAGCTGAGGATGAAAAGAAGACTAAGGAGGCATTGACCAAAGTGATTGCCGAAGAAGCTGAAAATGTGGGAATAGATGCAAGCAAGCTCAAAAAGGGTCAGGCAGGACAGAAGTTCATGGAAGCTCAGGCTGCTCAAATGGCTGCAATGAGAGCTAAGTATGAAGAAAAGAGAAAGAAAACTGAAGCTCTCAGGCAAAGCAGAATTAAAGAATACAACTGGACAATGACCAGCCGAAGGCTTCCTGAAAATATCACTGATGTCAAAATCATTCCCAACACCAAACCATTGGCTATGAATGTTTACAGAGGGGATGACAAAAGACACTTTGAGGTTCATGATCCATTAAAATTCAGTGACTTTGGGATCACTGAACTTGATGAACTTGGTCCGATCATTGGAAAGAAGCAAAATAAGGTGGTCAAGGAGCTGATGAAGATGCTTAGCAAAAGAAATGAAAGGCTGAGGGAAGCACCAGCCCAACTGAGAATTCAGCCTGCCTTGACTGCACCTCAAGGATCTCAACCACAAACTTCCACTGGCAAAAGGAAAAGAGTTGATTTCCAACCTGAGATCAAAGTGCCTGGCCTTGAATGCAACATAGAACTGCCTGAGGGTGTAAATTTTGTGAACTGTCTAGTGATTGAAGAGCCTGAAAGAGGGCTATTCCACATTGATGTCTATGGGAACCCTGCATTTCAAAGATGGAGTGACATTGATTAGGCTGGAGTGGCTGCAATGATCAGCTATATTCCTGTGGCCTCTCAGATCCAATCCCCAGCAAACGTCAGGTTCTGTCAAGACCTAAATGCTAAGATCAGAGACCATCCTGACAGGGAAACACTCATCACCAAGAAGGTCAAGCTTGAAGCATTGGGAATCCATCTGGATTGACATCATTTTGTTTTATCTTTTGTACTAGTGATAGGAACTATGTAATCTGATCAATAAACAATGTATGTTTTATTCATTTACTCAGTGTTCCTTATTGTATTCATTAGTACATTCAGTGTAAGAAGAAGCCTCTTGCTCACTTACACTGATCAACCACTTAGGCTATTTGTATATCCAAATAGGGGGAGACTGTTGGGTTCAGTAAATACCCAAACCCCTTGATCTAGGATTTGAATAGAAAATAGCCCAAGTATTTATTCCGTTAACACAAACAGGTCACTGAGTGCATAGTCTCTCAGTGAGTCGTCTTCAGGATACTCAGTAAGAGGCAAAGAAGAAGTCTCTCCACTCAGTAAGGCGGAACTTAAAGGGTGAAGACTGAGTCAAGAAGAAGATGATGGATTCAGTGAGTGATGACAATAACTCACTGAATCCCTAAGATTCCTCTCCAACTTCTTACACTGAAGACAAACTGAAGTAGAAGACTGAAGGATGTAAAGACTGAAGAAAGAGCGGGACAAGGCGGGAAAGGTTGAATCAGATAAGACGAAGTCCTTATCAACCAAAGTCAACTTTCCCTGAATGGCAAAAGATCAGGCTCAGTGTCATCACTGAACTTAGGAAAGTAGTCTTGTCTCTTACCTAGAATAGTCTTTGTAAACAGACACAAAATACATCAGTGTTTTGTCTTCTGTATGATGTCAGTTTGTCACTTAGGAAAGAGTCAAATATCATACATGTATAAATAGCATAAGAGATGGAGTGAAAAGGTTAAGCTTGTGAATTGTAAAAACACATACACGCAAGCCATCTTTTCACTCCTCCAAATACAACTTAGTTCCTGAGATAGCTCAGTGAGCTCTAAGAGTTGTGCTCAGACATAGCCTGAGCTTAGAGAGGAATCACCCAACTTTGTCATTTCAATCCCAATTACTATTCCGCAAGTACTTGGGTAACGTATTCTTTGTTGATTTATTTCTAATAAGAATATGATGTTGAAAATTACTTAGTGTGTTTTCTTTATGTTAATTTCAGTCATAGTTCACTTTTAACTTGTTTTATAAACTTAAACTGTTTTAAACAATAGTGAACGGGGAACAACAGTATGAGTGTTGTGTGGTACTTTGTTTTTTTATAAATGAGTTATAAGTAGGCAATAAAGAAGTAAAGAAGAAAGTGATTATTACATGAGTAAATGTATTTGAATATAGTAAATACCTCTTCTCAAGACATGATCGTCCCGACTACCCAATTGTTTTCCAAATAACTTGGAAAATGAATGTTCCATCGATTTCTTTAGAAACTTTATGAGTCGAGAATGTAAAATCTTTCTTGAGAAAGATTTATGTTTCCAGGTGTCATTTGGAATAAAAATGTAAAGCTTGAACTGAAGATAAGTAGTGTACATAATGATCTCAGCTAGTATGTTGATGAAGCTACAACATCAACAGATGGAAAGATAGACCACGTAAAACGCAAAATTATAACGATATGAGATTGAGATAATGTGTAAGGAGATAAAAAAAAATGTGAGCGAGAAAGAATCAGTCATAGAAAGACGTTATATAGAGAAATTATGGCTTTATGACCGTTACACAACGGTCGAATATTATAAATTGGTTTTATGACAGTTACACAACAGTCAATAATTATACAAAGAATAATGGTTTTATGATCGTTACACAACGATAAAATGTTATAAATAGAAATTTTGGTTTCATGACCGTTACACATAGGTCAAGCGTTATATAAACAGTTACGCAAGGTTATATTGTAACAACTCGAGATTTTCCATACATGTCTCTGCAAGGAATTATCCTTAGTTTTCATTTACGAAATTTTTTGAACTTATTTAATTCGAAAACGAAAAGTTATCTTGTGAAACGTGAAAATTGCACACAATGCATACCGGCACAATCGTAAAATTGTTAAACAATTTGATTTGATCAATGTATTGGTTTCGGGAAATTAATCGTGTGAATACTAGTTTTGATTGAAAATTTTATTTTAAACGCAATGTCGTAATTTTTCGTGAGTTGAATCGATCATTATCGAGCCTGAATATGTCCCGAACCTCAAAATCATAAAAGTTTGGAGAAATTGCATAGATGGTCCCTGTGGAATAATTACGCCGCCGCCCTTTGGGTTTTGATAACTTGTAATTTGGTTCTTAAAACTTGAAAGAGAGTATAAATAGAAAAAATTAGGATTTTGTCTTCATTTTGAAACCCTAGTAACAATACAACACCTCTCACCTACCTCCTCACCTCTTGCCAGCCGCTGTCATGGTCGTCACAGCCACCGCCTCTACTGCCGTCATCAGCCACCACCCCACATGTTGGGTCAAGAAGCGAAGAGAAATGGTCGTGGTTACAAGATCGGGTTAAATTTAGAGTTGATGTGAGCGATGTGATCGTGGTGTTATAGGTGCTTTTTGGTTCGTGTATTGGAGTTATGCTCGAGTATGGTTTGGGGTTTGTCTCTCACCTCATCACCCTTCTTTTCTCTTCCTCTTTCGTAGTAAGCCGAGAGCCCCAAATCACTCTTGTTTGATCTATTGTTAATGTTAATACAAATAAGCCGTAAAACGTTTATTTATATTTTACGGTCTTCTAATGTTTTGTCGATAACAAACGTAAAATCATTTTAACAAAACAAATAAAATACGTAAATGGTTTGACCCATAGTTTACTAACACACTTACGTTTTCACATAAAACACTAAACAAGTAAAAGTGGCTTTATGAGTTAGTAACAAATATGTACAACAACTAGTGTTTACATATTGGGCAAATATATACATAACTAGTATGTATCATAATGGGTAATATAATGGGTAGAAGTTTAAGTATTTGACCCATTGACCAAATACATTAAATGTTGTTGGGTAAAACCCAAAGTCCATGACCCATACCCATGGAGCATAACCCATTGCATGACATCATGCATAAGTCATATATGGATATTATCCATGACCCATGGACTAGATGCATTGCATCTTGTAGATACATTGTATCTACTTGGATACCCATGGTCCAAAGTCTAAGACCCATGACTCATAACCCATGACCTATGACCCAAAACCCATGGGCAAAGAGGAGCATCCCACGAATCCCCAGGATTACACTGGACGGATCCCTCAAGTGAGGGATCCGTGGGATCCGTGGAACAGTAGCTAAAATCCCTCTATAAATAGTGAGCCATTTCTTCATTTTGGGTTGCCACTCCCACACATACTTTCCCCAAGTATTGTAACCTTCTAACCTCAGATCCTAAGGATCTCTCTATGTAGTTTGTGTTTTGTTTTTGTGTGATTCTATAGGTTCCTCTTAAAGGCGAGATCACCACCTCTTGAAGTCGAGCAAGCTCAAGTCCATGAGTTGCCATACTTCGTCATCATCAAGACTACTGAGGTTCTCTTGTTGATAGTTCTTTCTTCCTTCATAGAAGTGTTGTGTCCAAGGCATTAGTGAAGGATGCCGAAAGAGTCAAGACGAAATCATTAGTGAAAGGTGCTTTACGTCAGTGTCAAAGGCATTAGTGAAGAATGCTAAAGGAGTCAAGACGAAGGCATTAGTGAAAGGTGTCAAACGTCCGTGTCAAAGGCATTAGTGAATGATGCCTATATGTCAAGTCAAGTGGCATTAGTGAAAGATGCCAAGGGTGTATAATCGATGAGGTGCATCGATATACAAATAGAGATAGGTTGTATCCAAGGATATAGATATCCTTGATGATGTTGTAATAATGAGTGGGTCTCATTTGGGATAGGTGTTGTGTAGAGTTAGGTAGTAGTTCCTCTATTGTAATGGAACTCGGTATTTAGCCTAGTACCGGATAAAGGGTAGGCGACGTTGTGATAGGTGTGGTTCTACCTTGTGGAAGAACCCGGTGTCTAGCCTAGTACCGGAAAAGAGTAGGCGACGTTGTGAAGGCTTCTCCGCTATAAGGAGTTGGTGTCGTGTAGTGTTTACGAACTCTCGATTAGGTGACTCGGGGAGTAGAGTAGGGCAAGGAAGGTGTCCTTGTAGCTGAACCACTATAAATACTCGTGTCGTGGTTATGTGCTTCTTACTCTTCACCTTTCATTACACATTTACATATCTATCTATCAACGTCCAACATACACATCCAAATAGATTGACATAAGTCAATCTAAATAATTTAAAACGAAGTTTTAATTGGTAAAACTATTCAAACCCCCCCCCCCCTTCTAGTTTTTCACATTTGGCATCAGAGCTTCGTTACCAAGTTTCTTAGAGTATGCTGTACTTTAAAAACTTGATACGAACCGTGTATGTTTGAAAACTACAAAGAAGGAAATCTTTTAAAACAAATTGTTTCTTTCATGTTCGATATTAATAGATTATTCTAGCATTTTATCTTCAAGAAATCTTCATGCTAGGATCTCTCCAAAGTCCTCATGAAGTCAACCTTCAAGGAAGAATCTAAAAGTAATCGCAACCTACTTATTCTAAGTACAATCGATTATTTTAAAAGCTCATGAAGTATCTTCGGTTTATGGTCTTCATAAACCATATCAAGAGCGTAGAGGTATGTTTACTTATCATTAGCTAGTCTACATCTACATGAATATGTTGATATCACTTTTGTTTTTACATTTATAATTGCTAGTCTCTAAAAAGTCTCTTTTCCCACTTTCCCGACTTACTCATCATCGGGAATAGTATTCCTCTTGATCTCGTCAAACTAACGTCGTCATCACAAATAGATCCTTGATAATTAACTTATCAAATCCCGTTGACCAAACATCTTTTTCAATTAGAAACCTCATAACTATTTTTGTTCCATAAGCTAGTTCATAACTTATTACAAAAATAACGCCAAACATCCTTTTTCTGTCCATAGTAGCCGGATCCCTCTAGTTGTACTAGTCGGATCCCTAATACAAGGGATCTGGGGGAACCGTGGGGCAGAAACCAGCTATACGCCTTTCAAAATCAAGCCTGCTCTTTTTCCCTCTCCTCACAAAACACAAAAAATGACCCAAGTGCTATTTTCATCTCCATAGGACTCCATATCCTCAAGCATCCTTCTCTAGAACATCATTGTAAGTAATTGCACTAATATGTTCTAATCTTCATCATCTTCATCCTAGGGTTTATGGTTTTTCAATTTTTTCTTAATCAATTGATAAAATTAGGTTTTGCAAAATTGATCACTAGAAAAGGTTTTCACATAACTAAGATTACATTGTGCTTGCAACATTGTTAATACAAATCAAAACCATAAACCCATATCAACAAATTTTACCTAATTGGAATATTTGTTTTTCTAGGACCAACCATGCCTAAAGCCACCCAACAAGACCACCATGATACCGTCCACTACCTCACCCAATACTATCGAAAAGAGGAGTTGTCAAAAACCGATCGCAAAGTCTTCAAAAGACTTGAAAAATGACTTATCCACGAAGTTCGTGTGGTCAAGGAATGTTTCCTTGAAAATACCGACATTCTTCAAGTCTTCTTGGCAATCAACTTTGATTGTCTTCTTGATATTGATGAACAAATTTGTCCGGTTTTCATCTTTTAATTCTACTAAAGCATTAGGATCATTCAAAATACCAATGATAGCATTTCAATCGCCTTTATCATCAATAAACAAAACTTCACTCTACCCCTCAACACATTTGCTCAAATCCTTCGCATTCCTTGTGAAGGAATTTGTACGTATTCCCAAGATTGGGCAATATCCACTCAATCTTTTGCACTTGATTCCAAACCAATCTACCATACTCCTCTTGATGACCTCGCAACCGTTAGAGACACCATTTTCTAAATCAGAGCTGACCAATCTCATTTCAACCGCAACAAAGAGCCCATTCACCGTGATCCCTTTCAAATGGAACTTTTCGAAATGCACTCCATATATAGAAAATGGGAAGAAATTCTTAGGGAAAATGTCATTAGTTTGGTCGTAAACAAAGACCATCCAAATGCATGTCTTGTGCAAATGATTTATTTCCTCATTCACCAAAGGCCACTTAATCTCGTCTATTACATGGTAAAGAGAATGGCCGGGGTATTCAAAGTTGTCAACATGGTACTTTCGTATGGTATGCTCCTAACACGACTCTGTGAGTATGTTAGTGCAATGCAACCATCTCCAATCAGTGATGATCATTTCCTCTCTGATCACGTCATGGTACCACTTACCAAACAACCTTCTAGACGGTTCATGGTCAATGGAAAAAGGCCTAAGGCTCTTCCGGACTCCTCGGACGAAGAAGAAGTAGATGTCAACCCCGAAGAAAACGTTGACTTGGACCCTATTACCTTCTTTCAACAACTTCCAACTCTTCCAAACGAGAGCGCGGAATTCAAACAATTGAAGGGTATGATTCAATGCCTAACTAACTATGTCGTGAAGTCGGGAAAGAGGAAGAGAAAAGATTGACAAAAGAGACATTAGGACTATGGTTGATCTTAGACATTTTGTTTATCTATTTATAATGAATGCTTATGTTTGTGAAGCACTTTAGTTTGTTTGTTTGGATATTGTCATTACTACTCTTATTTATGATATGGTTTTTGAGATATCATGCTTGTTTTGCTGTTCTTTGGAGTAGAGATTAATGAAAATTCGTGTACATAGCTTAGTGCAAAATCTGCATCCCATTCTGTGATGTTTCTGATCTGCAGTTGCCGGATCCCTAAGAATGCACTAGACGGATCCCTCCTTCTAGGGAACCGTGGGATCCGTATTCACAGATATGCAATACAGAATCCTACACACCAAAACAGCTCACTAGATCACCTCACACTAGCTAAGTATAAATTCTTAGGACCACTTAAGTCTTCTTCAAGCTTAGAAAGCTTCACACTCACTCGTAGCTCATTTAGGATCACACTCAAAGTGCTTTTAAATTTGTCATATCAGCAAAACTCATCATCCTTCCGGTCTTATACTCACACATCATCTATCATATGCCAACACATCTAGTTTTATAAATCTATCAATTTTAGCAAATTGATCTTAGTCATCTCCACCTCAAAATGAGTCAAAAACTAGTTTTTCAATTTTTATAATTTTTAAGGATTTTTTAAATTTTATCCCAAGTTGCCATATGATCTCTATGATCATTTAACATGACTTGACACCATTAAAATTCCTAGTGTCATCCTTGAACACCATTGGTGATCATAAAGTACCATTTTCCTTCCATGAAAGGCAATCATTAGTTATCTCCACTCATTACCCTTGATCTTTTAAGTCACACCTCATTTAAAACACTTAAGAAGACTAAGACACTCAAGATGTATAGGTATTAGATTGTACCAACATCATTTTTCTCTTTTCTTGACTACTGATAGCCGAATCCCTAGGATTAGCCTAGACGGATCCCTTATAGGAGGGAACCGGCTGGCAGATTCAGTAAATCTTGCCTAAGGCAATCATTTCAAGCCCTTTTGGCTAACTTGAACACTCCGTCTTGCCTTAAATAAACTCATAGATCAGTGCACAACTGTAGTTGACCTTGTGCATGCAAATCATCACATTTCTAAGGATTCTAGTGGCTTAAGTCTTTAATGCACTTCCCAAATCCTTCCCTTTATAAGTCATCTTGTTAGAATCTCTTAGTCATCAACCACAACATAATTCTCAGCATTTAAAAACCTTCTACTTGGTCATTTCATCATGAGGAAAGCCCCTAGTGCTAACTCATCCACCAAAGAACCACCCAAAAAGCTTGCTCGTGTTGTACACGAAATTTCCTCAACCGAATCATCTCTCGTTAAGTCCACGAATGCTAGGATTTCTCCTCCACCAACTCAACCAATCAAACCAATCCCCAAAAGGATTGTTCCCACAAAAATATCATCACCAAACTCCACAATTCCTACTAAACCAAACACACCCTTTTCCACCCAACCAACATCATTGGTGCCTAGAGCCATATCATTTACCACCTCACAATCATCTCCACCTCTATAAAATTTAGAGGACTTGCCTCCTAGGCCATCTAATCCTCCACCACTGCCGACACTCTCTTCAATAGAGAAGAATGTGCAACTAACCCAAGGTGTTAAACCAACACATGCACCGGTATCCTTTTCTCCATTTTCCTCAAATGGTCCATTTTGGATTATGAGGAATCATTAAAGTCAACCACCCGACCACATGGAAGTTGACACCTCTCTATCTCCACAATCATCCTTTGTTAAGTAATCATTGAATGTGCCTCCACCAATCCCTCCTTCGTTTGAGGATCCTCAACCTCATTCACTAGAACCACCACATCAAGCCGTTCTATCTTTACCACCACCTTTTCCAAGCCATGACAAGGATTGCTATCATTGTCAACACATTGAAGGCTTGATACATGAACTAAGTGAAGAGCAACGTTTCATGTTTTATCACCTCCTCGAACGTTTCGATGAGGTCAACAAACCTAAACAACCGTGAGCTTAAGGATTAAAGTGGTGTCCTAGTCTTAAGCTTAACTTAGATAGTTTAGGAATCACATTTCATGTTTAATCATCTTCTTGAACAATTGGACCAAATCAACAAGTCTACCCATCCTTAAACTCAAGCACATTGATGCTTTTTAAGCCTTTAGTCACTTATTAGAATTAGTATAAAATGTATTACATGGCTAAATCATTCTCTTAGTTTTAGAGATTTGTAGATCATCTCTCATGTTTGATTGAATGAAGTTTTATATGTCATATTGATTTAAGTATATGTTTGTTGATTGAATACATATCTCACTATGATGTTAACATCACTTGTTACATCACCATTGTTGTCTTAAAGATTTCAGACAGACGGATCCCTCCATTTTGCCTAGACGGATCCCTCCAAGGAGGGAACCCTGGGATCCGTGCAACAGAAGACCTGTTTTCTACTAACTTGAGTCTTATTTGCAGGAAATTATGTATTATATACTTGTTTTCTAACCCTTGTTTTGTAGATTTTCAAATACACACATGAAGACTTTGACACCCTAAGCTAGAGGGAGCTTTGTGTCAAACAATACATTGCAAAACCATTTGCAATATAATCCTCCTATGGATTACATTTCATCAAGGGGGAGCATTATCATCACAAAGACGAAACCAAAACATAGTTGCAATGCATTGGCTTAGTTGTTTTTCTTACTTGACGCCCTCACAAAGGGATGGACTCTCCAAGGGGGATTTAAGACGAGAACTCTTCCCGTCACGTGCTCTCTATATTTTTTTTTCTTTTCTCATTACATGTTTTTCTTAAAACAATGTGTTAGTTTCTTTTTTACGCTCTTTTTGTTTCGACTAAAAGGAGGAGAAGAGAGTAAAAACTCCAATTCAAACTTCTACGAATTTTAGTTTTTTCCTTAGAATATTTTTATGTTTTGTCATCAAAAAAAAGGGGGAGATTGTTAATACAAATAATCCGTAAAAACGTTTATTTACATTTTACGATCTTCTAATGTTTTGTCGATAACAAACGTAAAATCATTTTAACGAAACAAATAAAATACGTAAATAGTTTGAGCCAATAGTTTACTAACACACTTACGTTTTCACATAAAACACTAAACAAGTAAAAGTGGTTTTATGATTTAGTAACACATATGTACAACAACTAGTGTTTACATATTGGGCAAATATATACATAACTAGTATGTATCATAATGGGTAATATAATTGGTAGAAGTTTAAGTATTTGACTCATTGACCAAATACATTGAATGTTGTTGGGTAAAACCCAAAGTCCGTGACCCATACCCATGGAGCATAACCCATTGCATGACATCATGCATAAGTCATATATGGATATTATCCATGACCCATGGTTTTAACCCATGACCCATGGACTAGATGCATTGCATCTTGTAGATACATTGTATCTACTTGGATACCCATGGTCCAAAGTCTAAGACCCATAACCCATGACCCATAAACCATGACCCAAAACCCATGGGCAAAGAGGGCGTCCCACGAATCCCCAGGATTACACTGGACAGGTCCCTCAAGTGAGGGATCCGTGGAACAGTAGCTAAAATACCTCTATAAATAGTGAGCCATTTCTTCATTTTGGGTTGCCACTCCCACACATACTTTCCCCAAGTATTGTAACCTTCTAACCTCATATCCTGAGGATCTCTCTATGTAGTTTGTGTTTTGTTTTTGTGTGATTCTATAGGTTCCTCTTAAAGGCGAGATCACCACCTCTTGAAGTCGAGCAAGCTCAAGTCCATGAGTTGCCATACTTTGTCATCATCAAGAATACTGAGGTTCTCTTGTTGATAGTTCTTTCTTCTTTCATAGAAGTGTTGTATCCAAGGCATTAGTGAAGGATGCCGAAAGAGTCAAGATGAAAGCATTAGTGAAAGGTGCTTTACGTCCGTGTCAAAGGCATTAGTGAAGTATGCTAAAGGAGTCAAGACGAAGGCATTAGTGAAAGGTGTCAAACGTCCGTGTCAAAGGCATTAGTGAATGATGCCTAGATGTCAAGTCAAGTGGCATTAGTGAAAGATGCCAAGGGTGTATAATCGATGAGGTGCATCGATATACAAATAGAGATAGGTTGTATCCAAGGATATAAATATCCTTGATGATGTTGTAATAAGGAGTGGGTCTCCTTTGGGATAGGTGTTGTGTAGAGTTAGGTAGTAGTTCCTCCATTGTAATGGAACTCGGTATTTAGCCTAGTACCGGATAAAGGGTAGGCGACGTTGTGCTAGGTGTGGTTCTACCTTGTGGAAGAACCCGGTGTCTAGCCTAGTACCGAAAAAAAAGTAGGCAACGTTGTGAAGGCTTCTCCGCTATAAGGAGTTGGTGTCGTGTAGTGTTTATGAACTCTCGATTAGGTGACTCGGGGAGTGGAGTAGGGAAAGGAAGGTGTCCTTGTAGCCGAACCACTATAAATACTCGTGTCGTGGTTATGTGCTTCTTACTCTTTACCTTTCATTACACATTTACATATCTATCTATCAACGTCCAACATACACATCCAAATAGATTGACATAAGTCGATCTTAATAATTTAAAACGAAGTTTTAATTGGTAAACTATTCAACCCCCTTCTGTTTTCCACAGTTAAAACCAAATATAAAGTGTTTTGTAATGATTTCATGGATAAAAAAAAGGATTTAATTTTTTTTTAGTATAAATCAATAATAACAGATTTATGGTAGAATTCATGGATATGACCCAGATTTAAAAAGGATTTAATATGTTTCGTGTGGTATTGACATGTGCGTTATGGTGTTGTTTGATGTTTGTGGTCACGGGTCGGGTTTAAAACCCGGTGTAGTCGCGAGTCAAACTATAAACGTGAAGAGTTTGAGTCGGGTATAACCTGACTAGTCTTGCGAGTTTGTTTGTTTATTTAATTTATGATCTTGACATGGAGTTGGAATTATTAATGTTGTTGTTGTTGTTGGATTTGGATTGGATTAAAATAGACTAGAGTTCGAGTCGGGTTGTACAGTGAGATCATGGGTGGAATTGGAATGTGTTTATACAACTGGTTTTAATCCCAGCTTGTTATGGACTTGTTTATTTGATTTAGTAGCGTCTTTTTGAATTTAAGTTTGCTTATCTAATCGATTGATCTTCGATTGGCGTATTAACTATTTTCGCTCAATTAAATTGGATTGTTGAATACCGGAATTCATTTGTGTCTTGTGTTGATCATGTTTGATTTATACGGGGTTAGTCAAGAAACTCGTAAGGGTTGATGTATGTTCTCGGTTCAGGTTCACAGCAACAACACCCAAAAGGTGTTGGTTATGTCTTGGTGTTAATGACAACACCCAACGGGTGTTTATCTCAGTTTGGTCTCGAGTCAGCCATCACCCAAATGGGTTCGCTTGTGTTAACAATGTACAATTTAGGGTGCGTTTATTTGTGACAACAATGGGCTAACAACCCATTACTAAGGGTGTGTTTGATTTAAGAGTGGGCCGAAGCCCATTGAGGTAAAATGGTTTTGGTTTGGTTAAAAATTTCCTCTCTTGTGTATAGTTTTATATATCCGGTTATTCACGAATATTGAGCATAGAAGTAACGTAAGCGTTTAATTTAACTTTTGTGGTTGGTATGTTTCGGACAATAATAGGGATTTTATACTTGATACTTGGTACTTTAAATTTGGCACGTTTTGGATTATAATTGGGATTGTGATTTGGATTTGGATACGGATTATTTCGTGGGATGTATATTGGATTTAATAAAACTTGGACAATATGAATATTTAGTGGACAATTGAATATCGAATTTGGATGATTTGGATAATTATTGGACACTGGATGTTTATTGAACATTGGTCAAATTGGATTTATTGGACTTGGAAACGAATACAATGTATTGGACTCATTATGAATTTAATATATTTGATTCACAACGAATACAATAAAGAAAAACTGTCGAATAGTCAATGAATACTCTTTATTGGTTTTTTATTAAATTGTCAGGAAATAATATTTGAGAAAATTGATTTATTAAAGTCACGATGGCTTGGGAATGTTGTATAAATGGACACGTCATGTCAAAATTATCGAACATGCTACACTTATACTTTTATTTTCAAATCTCGTTTATTGTTATAAAACCCTACAAGGATCGAAAAATATGGTTTTACTCAAGTGTAAATCCTTATTAATTGAAATATTAACATGCGTTTTTATAAACACAAATTGGATTTCCAAATAATTTAGGATTATTGGGTAAACACCGAAACTTATCAGTTGACTTCTTTTGACATAATTCTTGGTCGTTACTTTCTTGACTTCTTTCTTGTCATTGTTTACTCGACGTGAGTCTTTGTCAATACTTCTTGACTATTCTTTTATAATGTATTGGGAAATATATTATACTTGGCGTGAGTTGTATGTCGAGTATATGTTTTCTTACCATCACACGAAACGTTGATACTAAACTTTTCTTACGAGATATGACACTAAGCTTTTTACAAGATATTGATGTGATTATTCCACGAAAATTAAGATACTTTCTAGCCGTATACTTATTCGGTTGTGCCGATCCCGTACCGTTGTGCCTGTGCTTCTTGGTACCGTTGTGCCTGTATTCTTGATTTCGTTGTGTTTTGCTCCTAGAGCCAGTTGTGATATTTTGCGTTGCTTCATATTGAGGTGAGTTCATGACCCCTACTTTTACTTGTTTTATAACTGTTTTAAGGGAGAATACATGCTCGTTTTGACTAAACACCAATGTTTGATTGATTTGATTACGCCGTTGATAACTTGATTTGATGAAATGCGTAATATGATTGAATTGAATATGTTTTTATGTGGACACAAGAGATTGATTTAAATGAAGTGTTTTGATTGGACATGTGAATTTTTTTGTGAGCTATTACGTGTTAGGTTAAGGTTAGAAACCCAAACGTTGTTATGAATTGTTCAATTCTTGCTCAGGGTAGTGCGAGTGTTATAGATAGATCTATCATGGTTTCCAACCCCGTCTGGATTTTGGACACCCAACTTGCCATGAGTTAGTCTGGACTTGGGATGCTTCAACTTGCCATGACGTATAACATGTCGGATGTTGCGTGTGTTTAGAGACAATTATGGTCTGTGTTGTCTAACGTTAGTTTCATGACTTATCCTGCGTAATAGTTAAGATTGTATGACATTATATGCGTTGTAGTGTCTACTTTTGATTTGATTGGATATGGTCCAAATTGATGTTTATTGATACACTTTGCGGATATTCTTTTGATACTGTGAGTTAAGCAGGATATGCCTTTGCAAAATTTAAATTGTTTGTGAAGGATTATTTGCACTTGAAAAACCTTGTTGTCCACATTACTATTTTACGAAAGGTGAACTCTGTTTTCACGACATTGTGGATGACACAATGGTCACAAAGCTCTCTTTTGGA
This sequence comes from Chrysanthemum seticuspe, assembly GCA_019973895.1. Lineage (NCBI taxonomy): Eukaryota > Viridiplantae > Streptophyta > Magnoliopsida > Asterales > Asteraceae > Chrysanthemum > Chrysanthemum seticuspe. The sequence goes on from BPTQ01000004.1 coordinate 228,222,526, forward strand.
ACTCGATATATTGTATACAAACCTATGAACTCACCAACCTCGTGTTGATGCTTTTAGCATGTATTTTTAGGTTTTGAGGCGATACTTTACTTTTAGGAGGTGCTTGGCAAATGGCATAGCATTGTCATAGATTACTCTGATGTATATTTGGGACCGCTTTATTTTTTATGGGCCTGTATTTCTGCACTATTTTTGAATAATGTAAACTTAATACCTTTGAATATGAAATTGCTTAAAGTAAATCCGTTATTCTATACCTTATGTTTGTGATACCAATTTAGTAACACCCACGACCTAATTTTTCGTTGCGACCCATTTTTCAGGGTGTTACATATTGGTATCATAGCCTTGTTTATAGAGAACTGGGTAATTTTTAAAATCTAGACTATAACCGCTTTTACAAAAACATAACCTTATGACCGTCACGTGCCTGCCAAGCGGATGCCTCACTTGTGAAGTTTTTTTGTTGTTATTTGATGAGATGTGCTCTTTACTATTGGATAGTTTATATCCACTTGTTTTCATTATATACTATAAGTATCTTCGACATACTTATGCTTATGTATCGTACTTCTCGTGGCATTGCGTCTTTTTCCTTATGTAATATCTTCATTCGACATTAAGTTTGGACGTTTGTCTTAATCTTTTGAAACGACTTTTAAAAATGAGGGACATATTACTATAATAACTGAGCTACGTATTTCAAAGTTCATTGAACCTCGGGTGAATATAGACTGATCACCTATGTCCAACTCAGAGGTGAACGTTGCAATACTTGGAGCGGTTATAATAGAGTTATGTCCGGCTGGTTTTCTACTTGGTTTCGGATAATGGTAAAGTTTTCATGTGTGTGTATACGAGCATTGAATATTACAAAAGTTTACCTTCACACACGACACACTGGCATCACAATACTTGCTCATCACGATATTTTTTTCCTCTTGTATGGAATGCTTTTCATCGTCGTCTGGTCATGTTATGACTCTGGATTACTTTTGGAATTGTTAGCACCGTCGGATCTTGTTTCACATCGGTTCAGATTAGACCCGGTTGGTCACAAGTTTGAATATGATTTGCGTAAATTTGTAATGAGCTCATTTGCACTTATTGGAGTGTTTGGAATTGGTTTTGTCGATGTTCGAATTTAGATTGTTTGCTTTTGTGATTTTGGATCTTGTCGAGGATTTGGGTTTGCTTATTATTTATCCTTGCTTGTTGGTGGTCTTGTTACAGATGCTTCTACCCCAAGCCTTATCTTGGATTGATATTGTTCATTTTTCTGAATCGACGCTATTCAATCGATGTGTATGGAACCGTTGATGTTTACTCGTATTTGGGACCTGACTTGATATCTATTGGTAGTCGAATTTCTTTTGGATTTATGACTTTGGAATCGAATGATGTACCCTTTTGCGTTAAGTACTAAGTACACTGTTGAGTCAATCAACTGATTCCTAGAAGGAATTAACACTCTCCTTCAGAGTCGTACTCTTAACTTTCTAAACTCCTCATTCGACATAGATTCTATGACCGATAGAAACCTTAAGACTTTAAGGAGTAACTTGAACCACGTTCTTTGGAACTGATACCTAATCATTCGCTCGTCACATGGGGGTATCAGTTATCTTTGCAACCTCCTTATAAGATGATGAGTCGTGCCGCTATTGTCGTACAAGTTGTTTCGATTATCCTACTGACCATTTTGAGGTCATCCTACGAAATGTTTTACTGCTATCGAGATTTTGATCTTACCATTATATTTTGTAAATGATGGATTGTTTTCCTTTTATTCTATGAGATGTTCTCACAAATCATTTTGGAAATCGATTTGCTGCCTTGCTACTATATTATCAACTAAACCCTCGGAGGCAATTTCGTGCCTCTATCTGAGTAGTTGTTGGTCGTGTCACCAAACCTACTCAGTTTCTGTTAATTAAACAATTGGACACTATGGAAAATCTTGCTCGCTTATACGTGAAGGAGATTGTTGTACATTGTGGAGTGCCGATTTCTATCATTTCGAATCGTGAAGGTCATTTCACATCAAATTTCTGGCAATCACTCCAAAGAGCCATGAGAACAGATCTGGATATGAGTACTATGTACCATCCAAAGACTGATGGCCAGAGTGGGAGAACCATTCAAACGTTAGAGGACATGTTGCATGTCTGCGTGATCGATTTCGGCAATGGTTCGGACAGACACCTCCCATTTGTCGAAATCTCTTATAACAATAGCTACTTCGTACGAGGCACTCTATGGTCGTAAGTGCCGATCACCGATGTATCGGGTCAAGGTTGGAGATACCCAACTTACTGGTCCTGAGCTTGTTCATGAGACTATTGAGAATAGTGTTCAGATCAAAAGCAGAATGCAATCTGTTCGCGATCATCCGGAAAGCTATGCCGACAACAACGTAAACATCTTGAATTCCAAGTTGGAGACAAATATTTGCTTAAAGTCTCACCATGGAAAAGTGTGTTATGTCTTGGTAAACGTGTGTTACGTTTTGATAAACATGGAAAGCTTAATCCTCGCCATATTGATCCTTTCATAATCCTTGCTAGAGTTGGACATGCAGCTTACAGACTCGAGCTACCATTAGATCTTAGCAATGTTCGCAACGTTTTTCATATGTGTAATTTGAAGAAATGTCTTACTGGCGAGACAGTTGTTATTCCCTTAGGAGAGATCCAGATTGGTGAACGTCTAAGCTTTCTTGAGGAACCTATCAAAATCATGGACCATGAAGTTAAACGACTTGAGCAAATTTGTATTCCTATTGTCAAAGTTCTATGGAACTCTAAGAGAGCTCCTGAGTTCACATGGGAACGTGAAGATGAAATCAAGCGAAAGTATCCTCATCCCTTTTCAATCCCAACGAGTAACTTGAATTGAATCGCGAGGACGCGATTCCTTTAAAGAGGGTAGTCTGTAACAACTCAAGATTTTCTAGACATGTCTCTGCAAGGAATTATCCTTAGTTTTCATTTACGAACTTTTCTGAACTTATTTAATTTGAAAATGAGAAGTTATCTCATGAAACGTGAAAATTGCACACAACGCATACCGACACAACCGTAAACTTGTTAAACAATTTGATTTGATCATTGTATTGGTTTTGGGAAATTAGTCATGTGAATACTCGTTTTGATTGGAAAAATTATTCTGAACGCAATGACGTAACTTTTCGTGAGTTGAATCGATCGTTATCGAGCCTAAATGTGTCCCGGACCTCAAAATCATAAACGTTTGTAGAAACTACAGAGATGTTCCTTGTGGAATAATTACACCGTCGCCCCTTGAGTTTTGATAACTTGTCATTTGGTTTTTAAAACTTGTGAGAGTATAAATAGAACAAATTAGGGGTTTTTCTTCATTTTGCAACCCTAGTAATAACAACACACCTCTCACCTCCCTCCTCACCTTCGGCTAGCCACCACCATGGCCGTCACATCCACTGCCTCTATTGCTGTCATCAGCCACCACCCCACCTGTTGGGTCAAGATGCAAAGATAAATGGTCGTGGTTACAAGATCGGGTTAAGTTTAGGGTTGATATGAGAGATGTGATCGTGGTGTTGTTGGTGCTTTTTGGTTCGTGTATTTGGAGTTATGCTCGGGTATGGTATGGGGTTCGTCTCACACCTCATCACCCTTCTATTCTCTTCCTCTTTCGTGGTAAGCCGAGAGCCCCAAATCACTCTTGTTTGATCTAATGTTAAAACCAAATATAAAGTGTTTTGTAATGATTTCGTAGATAAAAAAAGGGGTTTAAAAATGTTTTTAGTATAAATCAGTTATAACAGATTTGTAGTGGAATTAATGGATATTTTCAAATGGAATTAATATGTTTCGTGTGGTATTGACATGTGCGTTGTGGTTTTGTTTGATGTTTGTGGTCACGGGTCGGGTTTAAAACCCGTGTAGTCACGAGTCAAACTATAAACGTGAAGAGTTTAAGCCGGGTATAACCCGACTAGTGTTGCGAGTTTGCCCATGAATTTAATTTCTGATCTTGACATGGAGTTGGAATTGTTAATGTTGTTGTTGTCGTTGGATTCGGATTGGGATTAAAATTGACTAGAGTTCGAGTCGGGTTGTACAGTGAGATCATGGGTTGAATTGGAATGTGTTTATACAACTGGTCTTAATCTCAGCTTGTTATGGACTTGTTTATTTGATTTAGTTGCGTCTTTTTGAATTTAAGTTTGCTTATCTAATCGATTGATCTTCGACTCGCGTATTAACATTTAAATTAGATTGTTGAATACCGGAATTCGTTTGTGTCTTGTGTTGATCATGTTTGATTTATACGGGGTTACTCAAGAAACCCGTAAGGGTTGATGTTTGTTCTCGGTTCAAGTTCACAGCAACAACACCCAAAGGGTGTTGGTTCTGTCTTGGTGTTAATGACAACACCCAATGGGTGTTTGTCTCAGTTTGGTATCGTGTCAGCCATCACCCAAATGGGTGCGCTTGTGTTAACGATGTACAATTTAGGGTGTGTTTGTTTGTGACAACAATGGGCTAACAACCCATTACTAAGGATATGTTTGATTTAAGAGTGGGCCGAAGCCCATTGAGGTAAAATGATTTTGGTTTTGTTAAAAATTTCCTCTCCTATATATAGTTTTATATATTCGGTTATTCACAAATATTGAGCATAGAACTAACGTAAGCGTTTACTTTAACTTTGGTGGTTGGTACGTTTTAGACAATACTGGGGATTTGATATTTGATACTTGATACTTGGTACTTTAGATTTGACACGTTTCGGATTTCAATTGGGATTGTGATTTGGATTTGAATACGGATTATTTCGTGGGTCCTATATTGGATTTAATAAAACTTGGACAATATGAATATTTAGTGGACAATTGAATATCGGATTTGGATGATTTGGATAATTATTGGACATTGGATATTTATTGAACATTGGACAAATTGGACTTATTGGACTTGGAAACGAATACAATGTATTAGACTCATTATGAATTTAATATATTTGATTCACAACAAATATAATAAAGAAAATTTGTCTAATAATAAATGAATACTCGTTAATGGTATTCTATTAAATTTTCGGGAAATATTATTTGAGAAAATTGATTTATTAAAGTCACGATGACTTGGAAATGTTGTATAAATGGATGCGTCATGCCAAAATTTATCGAACATGGTACACTTATACTTTTATTTTCAAATCTCATTTATTGTTATGAAACCCGACAAGGATCGAAAAATATGGTTTTACTCAAGTGTAAATTCTTATTAATTGAAATATTAACATGTGTTTTCATAAACACAAATTGGCTTTCCAAATTATTTGGGATTATTGGGTAAACACCGAAACTTACCAATTGACTTCTTTTGACATAATTCTTGGTCGTTACTTTCTTGACTTCATTTTTGTCATTGTTTACTCGACGTGAGTCTTTGTCATTACTTCTTGACTATTCTTTTATTATATATTGGGATATATATTATACTTGGCTTGAGTTGTATGTCGAGTATATGTTTTCTTACCACCACACGAAACGTTGATACTAAACTTTCTTACGAGATATGACACTAAGCTTTTTACAAGATATTAATGCGATTATTCCATGAAAACTAAGACACTTTGTAGCCGTATACTTATTAGGTTGTGCCGATCCAGCACCGTTGTGCCTGTGCTTCTTGGTACCGTTGTGCCTGTATTCTTGATATCGATGTGTTTTGTTCCTTGATGTCAGTTGTGATATTTTGCATTGCTTCATATTGAGGTGAATTCATAGCCTCTATTTTTACTTGTTTTATAACTGTTTTGGGGGAGAATACATGCTCGTTTTGACTAAATACCAATGCTTGATTGATTTGAATACGCCGTTCATAACTTGATTTGATGAAATGCATGATATGATTGAATTGAATAAGCTTTTATGTGGACACAAGAGATTGATTTAAATGAAGCATTTTGATTGGACATGGGAATGTTTTTGTGAGCTATTACGTGTTAGGTTAAGGTTATAAACCCAAACGCTGTTATGAATTGTTAAATCATGGCTCAGGATAGTGCGAGTGTTATAGATAGATCTATCGTGGTTGTCAACCCCGTCTGGATTTTGGACACCCAACTTGCCATGAGTCAGTCTGGACTTGGGATGCTCCAACTTGCCATGACGTATAACATGTCTGATGTTGTGTGTGTTTAGAGACAGTTATGGTCCGTGTTGTCTAACGTTAGTTTCATGACTTAGCCTGCAATAGTTAAGCTTGTGTGACAATATATGCGTTGTAGTATCTACTTTGGATTTGATTGGGTATGGTCCAAATGAATTTTTATTGATATACTTTGCGGATATTGTTTTGATACTGTAAGTTAGGCAGGATATGCCTTTGCAAAATTTAAATTGTTTGTGAACGATTATTTGCACTTGAAAAACCTTGTGGTCCACATTACTATTTTACGAAAGGTAAGCTCTGTTTTCACGACATTGTGAATGACACAATGGTCGCAAAGCTCTGTTTTGGAACTCGATATATTTTATACAAACCTATACCTATGAACTCACCAACCTCGTGTTGACGATTTTAGCATGTTTTTTTCAGGTTTTGAGGTGATAATTTACTTTTGAAAGGCGCTTGGCAAATGGCTTGACATGGTCATAGATTACTCTTATGTATATTTGGGACCGCTTTTTTTTGGGCCTGTATTTCCGCGCTATTTTTGAATAATTTAAACTTAATACCTTTGAATGTCACACCCCCAAATTACGTGTTTTGCAGCGGAATGGAATACCTTGGGGAGGACTGTCATAGCATCAAAGTTACAGTTATATCGAACGACCTAAAGTGTCGTTTGGAAAATACATCGTTTGATTAAGTAAAATAATCAGAGTTTACAAAATGTAGGTCCCAAGTGAAAATCAATGTATGCGGAAATAGGGTTGATACAAGCCAAACGATGTTTTTAAAGTGTATAAATCCCATGTGAGACGCGTCGTCACCAGGACTCTATGATATGCCCATATGCATGCCATGAAGTGAATGCCTTAGATACCTGAGATAAAACATGCTAAAAAGTGTCAACACAAAGGTTGGTGAGTTCATAAGTTTGGTTAACAAGTAAAGCCTTAAAAGAGCGTTCATGTAACAAAGGCAAAGTTTTTGGTCATTTAAAATAGTCCACGAAGCAAAGGCATCATAAATCCACTCAGTTTCAAGTTCCGCCCATACAAAACTTGCAACCTGTGTGTTTACAACCCACTGCCTAGAATAGAATGACAATTATGATTATGCGCATCAAGGTAGTTAAAAGTATAAATGTCACCACAAGGGTCTTCCAACAACTCGTGTTGGGATGTTCCTCCAACGCTCACATTGGGCTGTATCCATAAAAATAGCCTTCCAACATATAAATGCTGGGATGTTTGTAAATTAATAGCATTCCAACAACTTAATTTGGAGCCACTAATTCTTGTATGTTTGTAAATTAATAGCCTTCCAACAACTTAATTTGGAGCCACTAATTCTTGTATGTTTGTAAATTAATAGCCTTCCAACAACTTAATTTGGAGCCACTAATTCTTGTATGTTTGTTCCAAGTATGCAGATGAAATCAAGTATAACCCAATCAAGTATATAACGCAATCAAGTGTAAAGTATAAGTAATGTTGTTTGGCAAAAGAGTTTAAATGTTTGGATAAATAAGCATATATCTCGCCCCAAATAGTTTGTAGGAATATAAATGAGTAAAAGCGGGGTATGAACTCACGGTAATCAGTAAAAGTTTAGAGTAATTGTGAAATTAAATGAAAATAGTTAAGCATGTATCTCCCCCAAAAGTGATTCAAAACGTATAAAAGTAGGGGCTATGAAACTCACTTGATGAAATGATGCGAAGACAAAAGTGAGTACACTGAAATGTAGCGTGAATCTCTAACTGCGACCTATTATGAATGATATGATATGTAATAAGTCATGATGTAATGTTATGCATGCATTTCGTATGTTATTTATACCACTTTGTGAATTTTGAAAATAATACTCTTCGTCGAAAATACTCTTTTGACGTCTTGACCATTCTTAAGTTACTTTGCAAGTATTTACGTCAAAATGTCATCCTACAATAGTTTCTTAATGATTTATTGCGAAATTATAACTTTTCGTCGTAAAATAATGTCGTTGGAAATTCCATGAAAGTGACTAAAATGGCCTCGAAAAGCTAGTCGTAAAATGGTGCACGTTGAACGTTAGGAAACGAACTCAATGGTTTTGAAAAGCTTGTAACATAATCTCAAAGTTTTGGCATTTAAGTTTTTGTCCTAGAGGTCTCGTTCATAGAGAAAAATATAGGTTAAGTAGGGTGATTTTGTTCAAAACGTAGTTTAAAAGTGAATTTCGGCAAAGTTTAAGCAACCGTAAATAATTCATTACAACTCCGCTATACTAACGGTTGGTCATTTTGAAAAATATGCTTGATAATCTCACTTTTATTAGAAGACATCTCGTTACAAAAAGTTCTACGTCAACGTTAAAAATAGCCTTCAATATGGTCACTTTGTTTACTGTAACACTTGGCTAAGAAAATAATATAGTTTTTCGTAAATAATAAAGTTACGGCATTTTTATGAAAACGTGTATATTTTAGTCGTTATAAATCCGTTTTCTACGTATTATACATCCTTAGCTTCGTATCAAAGTATACTAATATATTTTTGATAAGTCGAAATAATTTATAACGCTTAAGACTCGTTTTTGACTCGTACAAAACAAAAATAGTTTGCTGAAATTTCAGGAAATATATATTTCGTCGTCAAACTTGAAAAATTCATAACTTCTTCGTTATAGCTCCGTTTTAATCCGTTCAAGCGGCCACGGATTCGTTTTAAAGTATATTTTCTAAATATCTAGGCCAAAATTTTATGTCTACAGTCGGATTTTCCAGAAATACAAAATAAGATCAGACCCTTTTTAATACTTGTCGAAAAGAGTTTTTCTCGTACTAAACCTATTCTAATCCCTTCAAAACAACTCCAAAGCTATTCTAATCCTACCATACACCTTCTTAGGGTGTCATGGGTTCCTAAACATCATCAAGACCAATATATAACAAGGGATAAATTATAGGATGACTTTTATATATAAAACTCTAAAAACAATGTAAAATGGTATAAATACCCATAAGTCTTGCATGCTTGCTAAAATAATGATGAAATACATATGAAATGATAATGAAAGATGTAAAATGAAAGTGATATGCTTACTAGTTACTTGATGAGGTGATAAGGACAAGGATTAAACCTAAACACCCTAGGTTTTTATTTCAAAACCTTTAATAAGAGTGTAACTAGATTGATAAACACTTGATCTTGAAAATTTTTGATGTTTTCTTCTTGGAACACTATGAGGGCCGGTTTTTAGAGAGAAGAAAAAGGGAAGAGAGAACTTGACTAACTTGTATGATTTGTTGTGAATGAATGAAAGAAAAAAGGTAACTTGGAGTATATAACTATACAATCAAGAAAATGTTTACCAACTTAATAAATGCATACCCCCCCTTGGTCGGCCAAGGGGGGAAGCATTTCACAAAAATATATATATATTTTTTTTTTATATATATTGTGTATAATTGTTAAAAAAAAATGTAAGTAACATGTGTAGTTAATAATAACTTGTAAGATTGTATATACATTAGTGTATTTAAGGTAGTTTTAGGTAAAAGTAATTTTTAATAGATCAAAGTAAAGTATAATGAGATCATAAAAATTGTAAAAATACATTTTTTTTGTAAGATTTGAGTGATATAGTAATTATCGTGTAGTTTTTAAGAAAAGCGTCGTAATAATATAAATTTAACGATTTATATACAAAATAAATTTAAAACACTAGGTAAACTCAAAATATTGTTTTTATAAACTAAATGTAAGTATAAAAATATATCGGGATCATTTTTGGAAGTAGCGGATTAAATGTTCAAAATAATAACTTACGCGATAACGTTTATTTAATATGAAAATTATTCGTTTAATGAAAAATGCAAAACCCATGCATAAATTTATATGAAATGATGAATATGGAGTTTGAGAAATAACCGGAAATTGAGAATTGTGACATTGAATATGAAATTTCTTAAAGTAAATCCGTTATTCTATACCTTATGTTTGTGATACCAATTTAGTAGCACCCGCGACATAATTTTTCGCTGCGACCCATTTTTAGGGTGTTACATATATAATAAGAGAAATTTTGGTTTTATGACCGTTACACAACGGTCAGACATTATATTAAGAAATTTTGGTTTATTACCGTACACAACGGTTATTTTATATATATTTTTTTTTATCAATTTCAAACTGTAAATGAATGAAAATCTTTAAATCTTGCCTTTTTTTATGTTACACACCGACTATATGCCTTTTTATATGTTGTAGTAAAATCTTTAAATCTTGAATATAAGTACGTTTAGAAAATGAAACTCTTGAGTCTTAAAACACCTATCATTGTATAGAGTTTACGAGATTAAACGACCAAGATGAATAAAAAACTTATAACATCCCATATACATTTTCGTGTAGGTTTTGTGCTTTTGTATAAAGAGTTTAGTTTAATATTGTTGGACTAAAAGTTTTGTTAGATTTGGGCTAACGATGAAGCTGTTGGGCTATTGTTGATTAGCTAGTTGCACCTTCTTACAGAGATTTAAAATTGGATATACATAAAAACAAATGAGATCAAAACCTTTCAAATTTATAACCCAACTTTCAGTATCATGATATTTTTTTTTGAACGACGAGTTAGTTATTACTCTAGTTAGTGATTCGATTCCACAATACTTACTCAGAAGGTAGTCTCTGCCAGCCTCGAATCGACGCATTTATGGTGCAGAACCACCACAGATCCCACCCAGGAGGAAAACTATTCACGGAGAGACTCGAATCTGAGACTTCTCACATGTAATAACACCTCCTGACCAACTTTGTTAGACAGACTGGCTTTCAGTGTGATGTTTTAGGAATCACTTTTTTGTCTAAGAACTAAATAATTTCATTAATCTATATTATTCTGAAACTTAAAAAGATTTTTTGAATCACTCCTAAACCTTAATTCAAGTGTTTGTTACTCATATGTAATAGGTAGCTTATTATGACCTTTATGTTTGTTTAAGGTCAAGCTTATGTAGAAGGCCCATAAGCTTAGGCCCATGTCCAATAAGGAAAAAGGGAAGGAGTAGGAGTGTTGTCCTAGCTCCTTGCCTATAAATACTATGTAATAACCCTCACTTGAGGGTTGGTTGTTCAATTTATTTCCTTTCACTCACTCTCTACGCATAACCGTATAAGCATATCGTGTGTGTGTGTTTGGTTTATTGTTCAATCGCCTTTATCTCTTTCTATTAAGCTTGTGTTTTAAAACTAGTGACCTAACAGTGGTATCAATCGCCAACTAGTTGGGTGAATCGTTATTGCTTTTGAAGTAAGTTTTTGGTCTTACGCGTAAAGCTAACGTGATCTTTGATTCGCTTAAAAACTCGTTTTTTACATTTTTTAATCCAAGATTCTTGTACTTTCAACGTCTTAAGGTGTTAAAATACTTGTTTTTGGCAAAAAGTTTCAAACTTTACGCGTGGATCTAAGTTTTTAAGCTTGTTTTTGAACGTGGGTGTAAACCTACGCGTAACTGTTTTGAGAGCTTTGGATCATCAAGTTTCACACTTTTGTGTCATTTTGGTGTTATTGAAGCTATTTCATCATACAAAAACTGGTTTAGAAACATCATTGGGCAAAATCATTTTTACGAGTAATCTTACGCGTATCAAAACCCTAATATTACGCGTAAGTTATTCCTTGGCTTGATCTTCGTTTTCGTGGTTTACTCCGTGTTTTCTTGCTTGGATAAGCCTGAAAATACGTCGACTTTGGATATCTTTTGCACTGTGATAGTGTAAAAGATCATTTGGGCAAAACCCTAAACTTACGCATAAGCATAAAGCTTACGCGTAGAATCCTACGCATAAGATTCATCTTACGCCTAAGCCTAGTCTTACGCATAAGGTAATCCTACGCCTAACTTTCTACGCCTAACTTTGTGTCTACGCATAACTTTAGTGCATTTACCCTACTTACGCGTAAGCTAAAACTACACGTACCTCTCTTTGTTACGCGTAACTTTGGTGTTTTTACGCATAAGTGCTACTTGGTTTCTTGGATTTCTACGCCTAAGGACACTTCATCAACAAAGGTTCATTCGACTACAAAGATCCATTTTTACCAACACAAGTTTTCAACATGTCACAACCACCATACTCTAACTATTTCCCTTACACTTATTCTCAACGTCAACAACAACTAAGTCCACAACATCAACAATGGAATCAACAACAAGCAATTTATCAACAACAATTTAATCAACAACATACTCCACAACTTGGTGCAACTCCACCACCTCAAATGGTTCAACCACCACCAAGTCTTCAAGTTCAACCCTACACAAATGACTTCAATCAACATCCATCAAGGAACACTATGAAGGAACCCACTTGGTTTGCAAAGATGTGTGAAGCTTTAAGCAGCCAACAATCAATTCATGAGGCTGGATCACTTGATAGACCTCCAATGCCCACTCCAGGAAACTACGATCAATGGGTAATAAGGTTCTTTCGGTTTTGTGATCTGAAGAAGCCACATGGAAAGTTCTTAAAGAAGGTTATCTTGGAAGGTCCATTTCAGATGCCTACTGTCATTGTACCCGGAGATCCAAATGCTAATCCACCAAGAGATGAACAAACGAACATTGCTACTGTTGCAGACTTGAATCCTCAAGAACTTCTACACTATGAAGCTGATGAGCTTGCAATGCAATATATCCTTTTAGGATTACCTAACCCAATTCTTCGAAGTGTTGATGCTCAAAAGACTGCAAAGGAAATGTGGGAACATATTCATCTTCTTATGGAAGGATCTGTACTCAATCAGGAGGATTTGGAATCCAAAATTTACTTGGCTTATGAACACTTCATGATTGAACCTGGAGAGACACTAGAGTCTTATCATCATCGATTTTCAGACATCATCAATGATTTGGATAAACACAACATCATCATGCCAAGAATTGCAGTGAATACTAAGTTCCTGAGTAGTCTTGGTCCTGAATGGGAGAAGTATGTCATTTTTCTCCGTCAAGCGAAGAATATGCATCATTCTACATATGGATTGTTGTACGATTACTTGAAGCCTCATGAAAAGGAAGTTGATCGGGAAAGGATTTTCCGTGCTCAAATTGCTCCACCTACACATCCGGAAAATCAACAACTTGCCTTATATGCTCAACAAAGTTATCCTCCTCAGCAAGCAACTCAACCAACTACCTCAGTCACACAAAACGATCATTCACAGCAACAATCTCAACAAAATCAATTGGTTCCATACAACAACAATGCTCAACCAATTGTCAGTGAAGCTAATGAGGACATCGATCCGTTCGAAGCATTGCAACAAGGATTTGTTATGATTGCTAATGCTTTTGGCCGTTATACCAACAAATCCAACAATCGTATTCGTTCCTCATCTAACACACGCAATCAGGCTGTTGTAAACAATGGACGAGTTGAAGTTCAGAATCGTGGTTATGGTCGTCAGATGGGCGGTGGTCAAGGGTTTAATGCTGTAGGTCGGAATAACAACAGAGCTCAAGTGGTGGAACAAGGAAATGCTCAGAATCGGTTGAATGGTCTTCGATGCTACAACTGCAATGAGAAGTGACACCTGGCTAATGCATGCCCAAAGCCGAGGACTAGGGGCAGTGCTTATTTCAAAGAGGCTCTTCTTTTGGCTCTTAAGGATGAAGCTGGTGGATCTCTCACAGAAAAAGAACAGAGTTTTATGGCAAATGCAGACTCAGATGATGATATGGAGGACTTGCAGGCCAATGCAGCAGTTATGTTGATGGCTAATATGCATGAGTTACACATTAGTGACACAGGCCCAATGTATGACACTGATGGCTTGTCTCAGGTACCCGAACAAACCATATTTATCTCTGATCTAATATCTTCGCCAACATCTGAATCCGGCAAGGCTCAGAATGTTCAAAATGAGTCATTTACATCACATTCCGACGATTTTCAACTAGACCCCGTAGTTACATTTGACGATCAAGATGACCTTATGGTTTCCATTGATAATCAAATTGACTCCGTGGTTATACTTGAAGATCTAAATAATGATCATGTTGTGACTCCAGTTGAACAAGCCGAACTTTTGCCTCATCCAGATCTTGCTCTGTTACTTAAAGACCAGCAATCCCAAATTGAAGAATGTTGTGCATTAAACAAGGACTTAAAAAGTAAAAATGCACTGTTAACCAAGGATTTTGAATGCTTAAAAATGCAACTCAACTTTTTCAAAACTCAAGAAAACCGTGAAAAAGGTTTTGAAGCAGCCTTTACTAAATCTCATCAAAACGAAAAATATTTAGAGAGACAGATGCGTGATCTAGCCGCTTCGAAGAATGCTTTGTTGTCTGAAATAGAACAACTGAAACATGAACATAAAAAGCAAATTAACGCTCTCACCTTGGAAAATCAAAAAGCTAAGGCTGAGTTGTTAACTTGTCAAAAACAGTTCTCTGCATACAAAAAGCATTCAACGAAACGAATAGATGATCATCTTGAAGAAATTATCGGCTTGCAACACAAATTTAAAGAGTTTAAAACTGTTGTTTACAAACATGGTGAGTCAGTAACTGCTATTGAAAAGTTTACTTTAAAACCCAATCCAAATGGATATGGACCGAATCTTGCTGATTACAAACCTAAGCTTTCAACCAAAGCATTTAAACCAAATCCTGAAGTTTCCAGTGTAGAATATAAAATTGATGATACTGTTATGAGTGTTGTTGAATATCATCGTCAAGAGGAATTCGATGCAGAAGACGAGAGTCGATCAAAATTAGAAACTGTTGTTTACAACAAACCTTTCAATTATAAAAAAGCGGTCACTTTCGTCACACCAACGGATTCTACTAACACACCAAGGGTTATCATAAAAATGTCTGAGTCTTCTAATGTTAATCCCCAAACAGATTATGCACAAATTTATGGTCCTTTACCTTCCATTAGTGAAGTAAACTCAAAACCTGAAAATCGAAAAATTCTTTGATATTTTGACATTTTCATGGCTGACCTCAAAACTTTAGAACACGAGATAGAATATCATTCTGAAATCAAGGTTCAACATTTTCAATCGCCTCTGGCGCGAGAACAAAGAGACATCTTTCAGAAAAATATTTTACCTAATGTTAAAATTTTGAAAAATTGTGCATTATCTTGGGAACGGGACTTTCATAAGGAACTTGGAGTGATGAAGGTCGTTTTCGAGAAAACAAAAACATCTATTTCTAATACTAAACGTAAAAAGAAAATGTTAAGAAAAGATGTTGATCGACTCTTGAATGATGTTATATGTGCTGATATCCATAAGATTGTGTTATTGAATTCTGTGTCATATGCATCTGATTATATCTCTGCTGATACTGTTAACTCTGTGGTAACTGTTGAGAATACTGATAATGTGCTTCAGATCGAGTCTTTAAAAGCTGAAAATGAACGATTGCTTAACGAACTTTCCAATGCAAAACGTCGTCTTAATTGGTGTCAAAAAGATATTCACAATCAACAACTTGTGTTTCAAAAAAAAATCGCTCAGCTGCGTACAAAATCTTCTGAT
The DNA here is from genome assembly GCA_019973895.1 of Chrysanthemum seticuspe. NCBI lineage: Eukaryota > Viridiplantae > Streptophyta > Magnoliopsida > Asterales > Asteraceae > Chrysanthemum > Chrysanthemum seticuspe. Next base: position 228,238,235 of record BPTQ01000004.1, read on the forward strand.
CCTAAAATTGAGCAACTGGATGATCAAAACGTGTCTTTGAAAAGTCAAATCTCAAAATATGAACAAGAACTTGTAAAAGTTAAACAGGAATATGGTGTCATATTTGATTTACTCAATAAGACTCATCATGAAGCATCAAACGAACTTGATCATTATCTTGTACACACCAGAGAAGTAATGAATTTTGCTGGTAATATTCGTTCTGAAAATCAAGACTTGATTCACACTATTTTTAAGTTAAGAGAAATGTTAGGAAAGTATGAACAACTTCCGCCAACCATCATTAAGAGATTAGCACCAGTAACACTTAGTAATCGTGAACCTAGAATACCTACTGCCAAATCACAAGTTGCTAACGTGCTTCCTTCTACTGAAACAGGAATAGTTGCGTCTTTTCCAAACGTCCGCACTTCACAGCCTAGGAGCACTCAATCGAAGAATAGGAAGTTGCGACCTAAGAAAAGATCAATAAGGAATGCTAAAGTAGAAGAACACCCTAGGACTATGAATAAGACTCACGTTGCTTCCACTATAGATATTGCGTCTGGCAAATGTAATAAAAATAGTGATGTAACGAATGCTAAACCTTTAAGTACTTTTGATATTCAGTCTGATGCACCTTGTGTTATTTGTCGTAAAATTATGAATTCTGATTGTCATGACAAATGTGTTGCTAAAGCTATAATCTCTCGTTTACGGAATCCTAAGAATCGGAACACCTCTAGGCCCACTAATCATTCTAAGTCTGTGCTTGGTAGACCGCCTTCTTTAGATTCTAAGGCAAGCATTGATGTCCCTGTAGCTCCAGTTTCACCTCCTAAGCATGTAGTACCACCTAGTGCATTCACAAAGACTAAAGCAAACAGTAGTTATAGATGGCAGAAATGGATATATAACACATTAGGATTTAAATGGATGGCTAAAGTTATTGATGTGTGTATGTCTACTATAACTGCTTCGGAACCCTCTAACATTTCGGGTTCCACATCTACTTCTATTCCATCTGTGTCGTCTGTGTGTAATGCAGGTGATACAGATCATTCTCTAGATTGTTGATAGCGGATGTTCCCGACACATGACAAGCAACCTTAAACTGTTATCAAACTTTATTGCAAAGTTCATTGGCACTGTCAGATTCGGGAATGATCACTTCGCAGCTATCATGGGCTACGGAGACTATATTAATGGGAACATTGAAATCAGCAGGGTTTACTATGTGGAAGGCCTCGGTCACAATCTGTTTTCAGTAGGTCAGTTTTGTGATGGAGATTTGGAGGTTGCTTTCCAGGAGAAAACTTGTTTCATTCGTGATCTACAAGGAAATGACCTTATGTCTGGCTCGCGTAATTCTAGTCTTTACACTATCTCTATGCAAGACATGGTTGCTTCATCTCCCATCAGCTTACTTTCAAAGGCAACATCAACAAAATCCTAGCTATGGCACCATCATCTCACATCTAAACTTTCAAACCATCACCAACCTTGCTCGACACAAACTAGTTGAAGGTCTCCCATGATTCCGGTATTCAAAAGATCACCTTTGCTCAGCCTGTGAACAAGGGAAAAGCACTCGTGCTCATTTTCCTTCAAAGGTGGAACACAGCTCTCAGCATGTGCTTCATCTTCTTCACATGGATTTGTGTGGCCCGATGCGCGTGCAAACGATCAATGGCAAACGCTACATCTTAGTAATTGTTGATGACTACTCACGATGGACTTGGGTCTACTTTCTTCGAAGCAAAGACCAAGCTCCACAAATGATCATCACCTTTCTCACGAAAATACAGGTTCAGCTCCAAAACACCTTCAGACAAATCAGAACAGACAAAGGAACTGAATTTGTTACCCAAACTCTTCGTGCATTTTATGAGAAAGTGGGAATTCAGCATCAGACATCTATTGCACGTACACCAGAACAAAACGGTGTTGTTGAAAGACGAAACCGAACGTTAGTGGAATCTGCAAGAACAATGTTAATCAATGCTAAACTTCCAGATTACTTGTGGGCAGAAGCTGTATCTACTGCATGCTATACTCAAAACCGTTCTATGATCACAAAACGTCACAACAAAACACCTTTCGAGCTTGTCCACAACCATAAACCGAATCTAAAACACTTTCATGTATTTGGATCCCTTTGCTATCCGAATAATGATCGTGATGATTTTGGAAAGCTCAAAGCCAAAGCTGACATTGGAGTCTTTATTGGATATTGTGAGACTTCTAAAGGTTACCGGATCTGGAATCGTCGTACAAAACAGGTTATGGAAACGATTCATGCTCATTTTGATGAACTTATGGAAATGGCTTCTGAGTATAACAGCTTAGAACCCGGTCACAACCGTTTAAACTTCCCTCAAACCCCATCATCAGCTGAACAAAGCCCCCAGCTCACTCGTCAACAAATGGAAAGGTTATTTGCTCCGCTGTTCAGTGACGATATTGATGAACGTGCTCCAGGTGTATCCGCTGTTTCCGCTGCTCAACCTGATACTACTCTTATACCTGATACACCCGCAACAACAACTACTTTTGAAGAAGCACCACCAGTTGACTCCACCACAACAGTTGAACAAACCACTTCCAACAATGATGAACCTGCTGATGATGTTCTTAATGAAGTACCCCCACCTGCAGATTTTGATCCAAATACGTTCTTTAACCCGTTTGCTAATGACACTGCTGCACCTGATGTCGCGGAATCATCAACAAACCATTTGAATCCTCAGAATCTGCACAATGTATACCAACATCACATCGATGGACAAAAGACCATCCTCTGGCAAACATTATTGGTGTTGATACAAAAGTTGGGCGTTCCTTGTTTGAAGCTCCGGCTCTCGTACCAATTGAGAATTGTTGCTTGAGACCTGCGCACTAAAAGACAGAAAACACCGTTAGGCTTACCGTGGGATTGTCTCCCACGATTATCCTCCGGTGTGAGAGTAAGTAATCGGTTTAGGGTTTAAGGAGAGTTAGGGTTTGTAGATTGTACCTTAAACGAGGGATGTGATTCCCTTTATATATGCACGGAATCCTTGTTGGTTCCGTGTTCCTCAACCTTCGGCGTATCCCGCCTAAGTCGGTTGGGGAATGATTATCTCCAAACATAGGAGATATCCAATATCTATTCCGTAAATAGATTTGGGCTTGGGCCTTCGTAGGCCTAAACATTTAATAGCGTAGCCCAGTTCGTGTTGGGCTTGTCAGTATTGGGCTTTGGACGGGTTCGTGACCCGGATATAGACTATACGTCATCATGTCCCCCCAGTCTAGTATGCGTAGTGACTAACTGCGGGTGCTAGACTAATAACCATAGGCAGCAAAAAACTTCGAAGCGTAGCCAAGAAGCCATAAAAATATATCTTCCCATACATTGTATCTAGACATAGGATTAGAAAATTGGTTCCTCGTAAATCGGGGGAAAGTTACTGCTGTGACGTCCCATCAAGCAATCTCAGCCACACTATTAGTAGTAGTGCGGTCCACGCGTCACTCATCGGGTGGGCGAGAAGAATTATATAACCCCTTAGGTCATTTCCCTTTCGTTTCTCACAGTAAAAAACCGTCATCCACCATTGCTAACAAGACATCAAACTTCAACCCAGAAAAACATTGTATTTAAAAGGTAACCGCGCGTGCGCATTGTAAAAAACAATATCATGGTCAAGCAGTTGTCTGAATTCACCTCCAACCTCGCCGAAAGTGATCTTCTAGAGTTCACTTCGGATTATTTTATACCGCTTGACTTGCATCCGGTTGTTCCGGGTGCGCAAGCGTCTATCGCGGATTTCCCCGTAGGGAAAATAGGGGTATACACACGATTCTTTGAATTTGCCAATCAACGCGTGCCCTTATCCCGATTTATGTGCGATGTTTTAAATTATTACGAGTTTCACATATCCCAGCTGCACTGTATTGGTGCGGCTAAAATTACTAACTTTGAGGTGAACTGCCGTTTGCTGGCGGTTAATCCAACCATCCACCTATTCCGTGCCTTTTATCACACGACATGGTCACATGGGTGGGTATCTTTTGCTAAGCGTGCCGGCAGATTTCAGTGTTATACTGAGAAATTAGATGCGCTTAGAAACAGGAGGGAGTCATTTTTCTGGGTAGACGACACATGCTTTCCGTGGCGCCATGACTTTTATACCCGCGGAACATTGCCGAGGGATGAGTGCCCCGTACCTGGATCATATATAGCTGAGGATGCGGAACTGATTAATGCAAACCGCATCCCTATTAGTGCCTATCCTGAGGAATTTTTGGTGTATATGGGCATCAGCCGTAATTATTTTGGTATGCCGGATGAAATGCCAATCGTTTTGGGCGCTAATGGCCAGGGTGGGTACTCGTTCCTCGCACCTCCTTTTGTCATTAATGTAAGACTTTTTTGTGCTTTTCTCGCATTATATAACCTGTGTTATTTGTTGTTATGTATCGCGCAGAAATGGATTTATTTACCGTGGTGCAGCTAGCGAAGCCCATTGAGGTAAGGACAGGGGTACGTCCCCTAAAAGAAGGAGAGGAAGGTATACTAGCGGCCACGGCAGGTCATGTCATGGAGATGAACATGGGGGAAGCAGGTACTAGTTCCTCTGTTGCAGTGGAAGCGACACCTTTACAAAGTGTGCCAAGCCCTAAGGTTCCTTCTACCGTAACGCAGCCACCACCTGTAGCCGTAGCGCAATTTATGGATGAAGAAGAAGAAGAGGAGCCGGAGTCTGGGTTAAAGTGCAAGAGATCCTTCAGAGAGGATGGCGCGAGTACTTCAAGGAAGAAACGCCCGGTGATCCTCACTGTGGAATCATCCACTAGTGATGTTGCCTCATCGCACCCGTCTGCTGATGTCGCTAGCCCACAGTAAGTGGATGCGCTTCTCTTTTTTTTTATCAACTGTAAATGGGAACCTGATAATGCTATGTCCGTGTGTGCAGGTTTGAGCAGGTTGCAGAATCTCCCCCCAAGGATAGTCCTATGCGGTCTGAGCCATTCAGCCAAAAAGATAAGGATTTACCTGCTGGAGTTGCATCAGTGGGTCAATTAGTTGAGGAGTTGGTAAAGGTGTCTGTGCACCAAGCTGCAACAGTTGAGAAGCTAAGGGTATGTATCGCTGGTGAAAGCAGCCAAGGTGCTCAGAAAAATGAGAAGATTGCTTTGTTAGAGGCACAGTTGGCTAGTGCCAGAGCTGAAGTAGAGAGTTTGAGCGTGTATGCACAGAAACAGGCTGAGGAGAAAATGGCGCTGATGGGCCAAATAAGCCAAGAGCGTACAGAGTCGTCAGGGTACAAGGCTTCGATTCTCTGGGCCCTACAGTATCTGGAGAAGAATAAGGATGCATTGACCTCGTAGTTGGAAGATTTTGGTGCAACTGTGAGCAGTGCTCTGGAGGCACAAGAGACGAAGCTGCGGAAGCTTACTTTGGAGTATGATGAGGAATTATATCCTCATCTAATGTCTACCATCTCTGAGCGCAGGTGGCTTATCAGCCATGGTCTGCGTCTTGCTGCGCTGAGTACTCTAGAGTCCAAGGAGGTGGTGGACAAATTTGGTGAGGTAGTCCAATGTGCTTTGGTGAGAGGAAAATCAGAGGCTATAGAGGCGCTGCAGGAGGCCGACTTGCTAAAGGTTCCTATTGACAAGGTTCCTGGGTATGATGTGCAGTCTTATGATAACCTGGTTGCTGCTATGAATAACATGAAGACTTTAGAGCTTCCCATGATTGCTGAAATGGAGCGTGACCAGGATTATCCTATAACCGTTATGATGGAAGGATTGACCTTAGCGCGCCATCGTACTGAGGATGCTGAAGCGCAACCGGACTTATCTGAAGCCTGATGTCTCTCAGCTGCAGGTGCCTGTTTTTGCTCGCCCTAAGGACATGTTGAATCCCTTTGCTCTAGAGAAAGAGATGTCCTTGAAGGAAGTATTGGAAGCGCATGCTACCAGACTTGCTGAAAGGGAAGGTATTAAGGGTAAAGCTGTTTTGTGCGGGGTTGGTGCAGCTCACCTTCCAAGATCTGATGGCGTGCCCGTGCGTGTTGCCACCGTGTCGCGCCAAGACTCAGACTTGTTGAAGAGGCTTGACGAGGCAAAACATACTGTAACCTGTGTGGGTAGCTCCTCGATTAAGCGTTGTCATAGTTGTACTTTTTGAAGTAACCATCCTTGTGTAAGAACTTGTAGCTATTAATAAAAAATCTTCTTTTGCTAAGTGTATGTGAGTAGTATTGCAACTTCTAATGTTCATACTTATCTTTGCATAAAAAATGTATTCGTTGCCGGGAAATCAAATGTGTACGCCAGCGCAAATAATCCATAATCATGTATGAACATCATAGTATAATTGAGAAATAATTTCTAAGTATTTTATCATAGTCGTGTATGTTATGATATGCAGCGTACTGTAAATATCACATTTAAGGAATCAAGTGTCTTGGTTCCTAAGTTGTTAAACGTGCACCATATGCGCTGTTGCGCACCCGTCGTGGGATGCGCACAAAACTTATTCCAACGTCTTGTGAACAAGGTGTTTAACAAGGATACGTGATCCGGTGTTGATGGGTTTGCAACCCTCTTACTCAACAAGTTGTTTAGCAGGTTAACTTATCCTTTTACCCTCTTAGGTGTATTTATTGCATGCACGCCATGTAGGCGAAAAATAGAAAATTGTTAAGACATACAGTATATGGAAATAACAAATTTAAGTGTGTCACGGAGTTAGCTAGAAACCGCGACGTTTTATTAATACTTGCAAGTGTTTGTGAGAAAACAAATAAGACATTATACTAGGGAAACAAAAAGTAAATACATAGATGTTTTATGGGTACTTTGGTAAAGTGCCTGAGCGTTGGTACGCCGGGCCGTGGCCACTCCTATAGGTAGCACCTCTTGAGGTTGCAGATGTTCCATGTGCGCGGCAATTCTCGACCATCCAAGCCTCGTAACTTGTACGCGCCTGTTCCTAGTGCTTCAGTAACCTCGTAGGGTCCTTCCCACTTTGGGCCAAGTTTGCCTGTGTCTTCTGCATGGCTCGCATCGTTGGCGCGGTAGACAAAATCACCTGGTCTGAATGAAACACTGCGCACTTTAGTGTCGTAGTATCCTTTCATCCTTGACTTTGATTTTACTTCTCGTATTGCTGCGCGTTCGCGCCTCTCTTCTAGCAGATCCAAGTCGACACGTCTCTCGTCATCATTAGTTGCCACATTGATCTCAGCAGTGCGGATTGTTGGCATGCCGATCTCGGCTGGTATGACGGCTTCTGTCCCGTAGACTAGAGAGAAGGGAGTGTCTCCCGTGCTGGTTTTTATTGAGGTGCGATGCGCCCACAAGACATGTGATAGCTCTTCCACCCATCTTCCTTTGTACTTGTCTAGGCGTGCCTTAATTCCTTCACCTAAACTTCGATTCGCAAGTTCCACTAAGCCATTGGTTTGTGGGTGTTTAACTGACGCGAAGTGCTGTGTGATGTTCAACTTCTCGCACCAGTCTTTGAAAGGGTTGTCGCAGAATTGTTTCCCGTTGTCCGAGATGATTTCGCCAGGCAGTCCGAAGCGGCATACTATACTTTCCCAGACAAAGCGCTTGACCTGGTTGCCCGTGATTGTCACTACTGCCTTTGCTTCGATCCACTTAGTGAAGTAGTCTATGGCGACTATGAGGAATTTTAACCCTCCTGCTGCGACTGGAAAAGGTCCTGCAATGTCGATACCCCACTTGTAGAATGGCCATGGTGATGTAATTGGCGTTAGCTCGTGCTGTGGTTGGCGCGGGACGGGTCTATGAACTTGGCAATCATTGCACTTCCTTATTAAATCCCGCGCATCGCGGTTCATGGTTGGCCAGTAGTATCCTGATCTCATGGCGCGTGCCACAACGGATCGTGGTCCCGAGTGCATGCTGCATGATCCTTCATGGATTTCTCGCAGCACGTAATTTGCTTGTAGGGGACCAACACAGCGGAGCCATGGTTAGAGGAAGGAGCGTCGGTACAGTATGTTGTCTCGAAGTTCGAATCTCTGTGCTGTGCGCCGTATCCTACGAGCTTCCTTCTGCTCTTGGGGTAACGTTCCTTTGCTTAGGAATTCTGTTATCGGTGTCATCCATGTAGGACCATCCTCCTCTATTATTGTGGAGACTTCCATCTCCGATATGGATTTGCTTTTCAGTTTTTCCACCAGCACTTGCTTTGATAGGTGTGCGAAGCTTGTCGAGGCGATCTTGCTTAGTGCATCTGCCTTGCGGTTTTCTCCTCTAGGAACTTGCTTGATGGTGAATCTGTCAAAGCCTTTGATTAGAGTCTTGGTCTTGTCGAGATACTGAATCATATTTTCTTCTTTAGCCACGTATCCGCCCAACACGTGGTTGGCCACTAGTCGGGAGTCCACGTTTGCCTCTAGGTTACGTACACCATCTGAGCTGCAATGCGTAGTCCAGCGATTAGAGCTTCATATTCTGCCTCATTGTTCGTCGCTGTAAATTCAAAACGCAGTGCGTAAGTGAATTCTATTCCCTCTGGGTTTGTGAGAATGAGGCATGCTCCTGAACCATCAACGCATGAGGATCCATCTGTAAATAAGATCCATGGGTCGTGCAGTTCCGTCCTACTTGGTGCGGGTACCTCGTCAGTGTCTGGCTTTTCGATGATGAAGTCTGCCAGAATCTGTCCTTTGATTGCGGTACGTGGTCTGTAAGAGATGTTGTGCTCACCTAGCAATACACTCCACTTCTGCAGGCGACCTGATGCATCAGGTTTGGAGATGATCTGCTTGATCGGTTGGTCTGTGATCACTGCTATTGGATGCGCTTGGAAGTACCTGCGTAGCCTTTTGGCAGCAAACACCAACGCCAAAACTAATTTTTCCATGGCGCTATAATTCATCTCCGTCTTCTTGAGTGCCTTGCTCACAAAGTAGACAGGAGTTTGTACCGAATCCCTATCTGTTAGTAGCACTGCGCTCACTGCTCCATCAGTTGCGGATAGATACATAATTAACTCTTCCCCTGGTCTGGGTGCGACAAGTGTGGGGAGCGTTGCCAGGTGTTGCTTAAGTTGGGTGAAGGCTTCTTCTGCCTCCGTAGTCCACCGGAAATCCCCCTTTTTGATACACTTCTTGAGTGTTTTGAAGAGAGGTAGAGACTTGTCTTGTAAAACCCTAAAAATCGTAAACGCGTTAAATGACTAATTTGCCCTTCAAGCTTAATGATTGTGGTATACATAAAATATGTCAAGCTCGTTAATTAAATATTGACACTTAACTTAAAATGATTTATGCAAGAAAATAACTTAACTCACACTTATGTTTGCAAAATAAATATAACTTAATATAAAGTCACTTGGACCTAATAACATGTACAAGTTGCTAGAGATTTAAATTAAGCATATAAACTAAATAAATAGAAAAGATTGATTTGGTCACTTATTTTCCTAATCTTGGCCCAAAACTCACGCCCATAATTCCCCCATAATTCTCTCCTTATTGATGTCATTTATACACTAAATGGTAACTTACATTAATATGTATTCTGTAAATTTGGAAAATATTGAATGAATATTATCTCCTTCCCTTTTGCTCGGACTAAGTGGAACGCCCCACTCCCCTTTTTATTTTCCATTTAACTCTCATTACTGACTTACCAATTACAAAATTCAAAACCCTAATCCTCTCATCTAAAATGACGGCAAAACATTTTATTCCCCATTCCATTCGGATCCAAGCAAGAAGGTGGAAACTGGGATCGTGGGTGGTTAATACTCGGTATTGTGATCGTGTTTGGGTTCGAAAGATAGCTTGGTCGTGGGATTGGTGACCTAGTCGTGAGGTCTAAGCCAACAAAGGAGACTGTCGTAGTTTACAAGGCCATTTTGGAGGCTGTTGGATGCTGCTGGTCGTTGTGTAGTAGGGCAGCAAGGGAGGTGTTGATCTCCTGGTTTCGGTCCTTGTGTCTTCCTCATCTTTCACGCTACAAAAGGTAACAATATGACCCTCGTCTCGTCTCCTTTTATTCGTGAAACCTGGTCATTGGTGTAGCACCATACGCATGCTTTGTATCTCATTAAAACATGTCACCTTAAATGTTAAAACTAAGATATAAAAACCTAGAAACATACTACATAAAATCATGAAAGAACTCTATACATATGTCGACTAAATGTATACTTTATGACTTGGTTGTGAATCTGATTTTGAGCTCTCGTCAGGTGTTTTCTTTTGTCATGTATTTACGTCTCGTTAATTTAACATGGGTGCGTCTCATTTTTTTAACTATCGAATGGTGTGGCTGCATGAGAGTTTTGACTGGTCTAAGGTGGTCATTAAAATGTTGGATGGTATGTAAAACTTAAAGGCTATAATCTGTGAACTTAAGTTATAAAATAGTGTCTATATAAGGTGTATAATTCATGCATGAGTAGTTACGTAGAGTTGAATGGAATGATAAACGTTTGTGCATAGTTTGGTTTTGGGTAAACCTTGAATCGCAAAAACAAGGGTGTCTCAGTTTGTTTTGTCTCGCAAAGGGAAAGGGTAGCAATGGGTCGAATGGGGTAAGTTTGAAGGTGATCGCGGGATTCATTCGTGTGTCGTTTGGTGTTTTGAAAAGGGGTCGGGGAAGATGAGTCGGGGAACTATCATAATGCACGGTTATTAAGTCATATGTGTTAGTCGTTTGAACCGCGAGCGAGGGTGAAGTTGGCATGTCGGGATAACAAGATAACTAAATAAAATGGAAGATTTTATGTACTGTACGTATGATGCATTATATTTCATATTAGTATTCATATAACTTTTCACATTTAACCCTCAATCTTAAATATTGGCGCATGCAAACCCTAAACTTTGTCAAGTTGTGACTTTTGACCCTAATCTTTGGAATCTATCATTTTTAACCTCTAACTTGCTATATTGTCATATTAAATCTTTAAATTTACCATTTACCTTTCATAACCCTCAAGTTTGGCTAATTAATGATTTTTTTTTTCACCCTAAAGTATTTATTTCGGTCCATTACTAAAATGAGAATACGCTTAATAACTCTAAAAATATTAATACGGTTTATATCAGCAATAAATCCGTTACGACATTAAATGATCTAATAATTATTATGCGAACCGTAATCCGTGTAGATTCATTGAAGAAGGCGTGACGTTGTGTCTTCATGTTTATTCATTCGTTGCTTTCCTTTCGTTGGCGTTAAGGTACAGATATTCTATCCCTTTTCAGTAGGGATTTCTCCTGACTTTTCAATCCTTGACTTTGCTTCACTTATGATATTCCTTTGCTATGATTTCCTTATGCTATGATCCTTTGATATGATTCCGACATAATCCTTTGATATGATTCTGTTCGCTATGATATTCGTTTGTTATGATTCTGAACTTCTGATTATGAACCTTATGATTATGAACCATCTGATTATGAACCTCTGATTATGAACCTCTGATTATGAACTTATGTTATGGAAATCTGATATGAACCTTTGACTTTTGAACCTTTGATATGAATCTTTGATATGAATTCTGATATAAACTTTGATATGAACTATGATATGATATGATTATGCTTTGACCCGTCAGTTTGATACCCGAGCCAAATATGTGTTCCTAGTCATGAAGGTAACATGACCGTGTCATTGATGCACCAATGGCATGACTCCAGTGTGTACGAGTGATGTTACACACCGTCCCCATTATGATATGATATGATTATGAGCTCACTATATGTATATGATTTGGCCACTATGATATGTTCAGGGGGGCGTATGGATGCATCCTAGATATGATATGTTTTAGTGGATTTAACATGATATGATATGATATGATATGATTTATATGGTGAATGATGTCGTGTGCAATACGCGTCTTCACATTCCGGGAGCTAGCTACTTCATTTGTTACTGAGGTCTCCCCTCCTATTATGTATGGTATTCCGAGGTCACCCCTCCGAATACAATGGTTACTTATGATATGATATGATATGTTCTGGGCTCGTGGTAGATTTTTGACAAACCTTACACCTTTGATATACCTATATTGTACCTTTTGTATTCCCCAACGCACCATATGCTACGTTAATTGTTCATTACTCAGTACCCTTATATGACTCACTCTACTACCAAGATATATATATTCTATTTCTTTGATCTGTCACACTCTCATTCCGTTACTTCAGACTAAGGTTCCATTCACGTACCGGGTTATTATATGTTTATTGGATTTGATTATGATATTCATGTTTTATATGACTAAGGATTACCCTGTTTATATGATTTATATGCGATTATAAGATTTACCTGTTGTCATCTGATGATATGCTATCTTACTGTTATGTGATCCTTTTGATTTGTCTGGTAACCATGCTTGTGTGAAATCGATTGTTGATCTGTTTATCTTTTGTACCTCGTTCGATTAATCTCGTGGACTATGACTATCCGTGGTATCCTTATCTGCTTGTTGTTGACCTGCCATGTTTGCATTTCTGTTTATGCTACGGTTTGATTTGGTAGACGGTTCAACTTATGACGTCTAGCTTGTTATCTTGTTTAATTGCCCTGCTATGTCTTTAATTCATTTAATTATAGTGTTCATACTGTATTCCTACTTGTTACGTGTGACTGCCATGTTTTGACTGCTGTTATGATACTGGTTATGTTTTCAACTAAGGGTTTGACCTGTGTGAATTGCCATGCTCACTGATTAATTAATTGCTTCCGCTTTCCTGTAGATATCGGTTTGGCTTGTATGTCTTCAGATTTTTCCTGATTTGATTGTATGACATATATGTTGTGTAGATGTGACGCCTGCTATGCTTGCCTATGTTTCAGTTCTTGTATGTCTGGTTTGTATGTGCTTGTTTATATGTCATCGAGGCTTTGCTTTGTTTCATTCTCCTTGTTATCTGTTCGTTTTGGATATCTGTATAATTGTGTTCTGCAGGATCCTCTTTGACTCATTATTCTCATTCCGCTGCGACTTTGTTATCCGTTTCCCTTGTTTCATTTTGCATTTCAGATTTTATTTAGCTTTCGTTTTGTTATATCTGTTCACTAGGCTTTTTAAGCTCAGCCGCATTTCTTTTCCTGCGGCAGGTTTTAGGTTTGAAGATGGGCTTTGATGGGCTGAGAGTTGGATTATCTGAGTGGACCAACCCTAGTTACCTTATTATTTGGACTTACTTTGAAGAGCTTTTGTTTTGATATTTCATTTGGATATCGTATTCCTTCGTCAGTCAATTGTTTATATGATTTGATACTTCATTTTTTTAAGGTTTCCGTTTGTAAATATTTTATTTGTATGTTCTGATATGACACCAGAATGTGACACTTCTACCCTTGTCGGGTTGGGGTGTTACATGTCTGCTGACTTCGACAGGAATCTGTTAAGACCAGCTAGCTTTCCGTTGAGAGATTGGACCTCCTTCAACGTGCGCGGTGAAGGAAGTTCGATGACAGCCTTTGTCTTTTCTGGACATGGTTTTATACCGTCGGGCTCTATTAGGTATCCAAGGAACATGCCTTCAGTGGCGCCGAAGGTACATTTTTTGGGGTTTAGCTTCATATTAATCTCTCGTAGAGTTTTGAACGTTTCCTCAATATCGCGCACTAACTCATCTTCAGTGTGGCTTTTTATGACCAGGTCATCAACATAGACCTCCAGGTTGCGTCCTACCTATTTTTCGAAAGCGTTGTCTACTAACCGCTGGTAGGTGGCGCCTGCATTCTTCAAGCCAAAAGGCATTTTTGTGTAACAGTAGACGCCTTGGCTTGTGTGAAAGGCCGTTTTTTCCTCATCCTCCTTTGCCATCTGGATTTGATGATATCCTTTGTACGCATCGAGGAAACACTTCAATGGGTACCCACACAGAGACTCTATTTTCCAGTCTATCTCTGGTAATGGGTAGCAGTCTTGTGGGCACGCTTTGTTAAGATCGGTGAAGTCCACGCAGATTCGCCAGCTACCGTCGCTCTTTTTGACCATTACTGGGTTAGAAAGCCAGTCGTGGTAGTAGACTTCACGCATAATTCCTGCATCCACCAGTTTGTGCACTTCTGCCAAAATTGCTTGCGCGCGCTCTGGGGCTTGGCCGCGCTTCTTCTGGCGTATTGGTGAGTACCCTTGTCGGATTCTCAGTTTATGCTCTGTGATTGAGCGTGGTACCCCAATCATGTGTTTTGGCTCCCATGCAAAAATGTCCAAGTTCTTTTGCAAGAGCGCGCATACAGCTGCTTTGCCGTTGTCCGACAGTGACCCTCCGATGGATATTTCCTGTTCCGGGTATTCTGGGTGAAGCGCAACCTTCATATTTGGAACTTTGGTTGCGCGCTGTTCTGGGACCGGTGCCGTTTCGCATGTAATCATGTTACATTCTCTATGCGGTACGGTGGCATTGTAAAGAGTAACAATGCCCCCTTCCACTGGGAATTTAAGCATCCCGTGCGCTGTTGATGGCACTGCGTGCATAGCTGATATCCCAGGTCTCCCTATAATGCCGTTGTATGGCGAGGGAGACTTGATCACCATAAATTCCGTCCAGGCCGTCGCGGAGTGTTTTTCGTTTCCGATGCTGACTGGTAATCGTATTTGCCCCATAGGCCATATCTTTTCACCTGTAAAACCAGTCAACGCCGTTCTGACCGGACTTAACTGACTGCATATTTCAGGCCGCAGTCGCTTGAAGCAGTGCTCATACATGATGTCCGCCGATGCGCCACCATCAACATACATGCGATGGATGTCGTGACCCCCCGCACTAATCTCAATGGTGAGTGGCTCAACTACTGCGTTGTCCGCAGTTAAGGTGGGGAAAGAGATTTCGCTTCCTCGTGAAAACTCCTGGCTGACCTTCTGTCTAGTGACCCGCTGCCATGATTGTATCATGTAGATGGTGTCGGCTTTTTCTTTGGGTGTCTCCTTCTTGTTCCCACTCTTCTGTCTATCCTTTCCTTCCTTAATATTTTTGACCAAATGGTCCAATCTGCCTTCTTTAACCATTTTGTCAATGAGCTGACGCAGTTGGACACAGTTGTTAGTTGTGTGGCCCTTCTGTGCGTGGTAGTCACAGTATCCGTTCCCGGTGCGCCGATCCTCTAGAGTGCGCATTTGCGGTGGTCTTGGAAAGTTCGCGCCTTCTGTTGCGAGTATTTCCTTTGGGGTCTTGGTCAGCGGGGTGTACCTGTCATTATCTCTCCCGCTCCCCTGGTTGCGATTGCTCCTATTACGGTTACCACCCCGGTCAGTGGATTGTTTCCCAGGTTGTTCCTGTGACCGGTAGTTGGAGTAGTTTCTTTTGCTATCCGCCGCGGCGGCTTCTCCCTGGACGAAGGACCGAGAACGTTTCATGAGCTCATCAAAGGTTTCAGGAATTTTGTCGTTCAACCGCTTGATGAGTTCTGGGTTGTTAATCCCGTTCATGAAACCAGAGATCTTCAGCACTTCAGGGCATGCTTTAACTTGCATGCATTCATCTTTGAAGCGTTCCATGAATGCGCTCGTAGATTCTCCTTGGCGCTGCTTTACCCTGGCGAGTTAGACAGGATTTTTAGCGCACTTCTTCCGCTGAGTAAAGTTTAGGCGAAACGCCTTCCTCAATTCCTCAAAGCCATTGATGCTTCTGCGTGGAAGCTTGCTGAACCAGTTCCGCGCGTTTCCCACCAGTGTGGAGTTAAACATGTGGCACCACACAGGCTGTGGCCAGTTTTCAATTGTGGCAGCTGATTCAAAAATTTTGAGGTGATCATCAGGATCACCTGTTCCGTCATAGGTTTTCACGTTGGCAGGCATGCGCCTCCTTTTACTTTCTGAGAAGTCACTGATGCATCGAGTAAACGCATCCACCTTTTGACGGCGCCACGGAAGGGATATATCTTCATCCTCCTGGTCGTTATATCTGTTTCTGGACTTCCAGTGTCCAGTTTCGCTATCCCCGTTGTCCGAGGAATTTTCAGAGGACGAATTTTCCTTCCTTCGGAGCTTGCGCCGGCTGTTCTCAGAGTTTGTACTCGGAGAGCTTTCACCTGGGGAATATCGTCATCCCAGTCTGTCCTGTATTTTGCGGCTACCAAGTCTGGTATGGACACTGGTGCGCCGTTCATCCTCGTCACTTCCTTCCAGGTACTGTGAGTTGGATGTCTCATCATCCTCAATCCTTTTCCCAATTCTGTTAAACACAGGAGGTCGGCGGTCGTCTCTGCCGCGCTTCTCCTTCTGGCGGCGCGGTGGTGAGGTTTCGTATTCCGAGTCAAAACTGAGTCGGGTTTGTAAGCTCCGACCCGACCTTTTTCTAGCCTCCTCTTGCATGAGGGCAGTCAAGGTTTCATAATTTTGGGATACGAAATCCCTTGGTGTTAATTCCGGTGCGACCCCTTCTAGAGCGAGGGTATTCGCTTCTGCCGCTGTGTCCTTATTTTTATCCGGTGCATCTGGTGATTTTGTCAAGTCAGTCTCTAGTACTGGTTTGATGGGAGTGGTAAGATCAGTGCGCAGTGGATCCACTGTGCTGGTAGTGGTTGTGGTGGCCTGGGTTGTCCCCGAGCGCAGTTCCACTATAGGGTAGACCAAGTTCAGGCCTGACCCCTTGTTTTTGGCAGTACTGGTTGTCCCAGGAGTCTGCTTGGAAGCTGAGCCGATGTGCAGCTTCTTTCCAGTAAGATCCGCTTGCGATCGTTGATTTCCATGCTTCGTCATTCTAGTCGTAGTTCTTAGTGAATGGTCCCACGGATGGCGCCACTTGTTGATATAAAAGTTGGGCGTTCCTTGTTTGAAGCTCCGGCTCTCGTACCAATTGAGAATTGTTGCTTGAGACCTGCGCACTAAAAGACAGAAAACACCGTTAGGCTTACCGTGGGATTGTCTCCCACGATTATCCTCCGGCGTGAGAGTAAGTAATCGGTTTAGGGTTTAAGGAGAGTTAGGGTTTGTAGATTATACCTTAAACGAGGGATGTGATTCCCTTTATATATGCACGGAATCCTTGTTGGTTCTGTGTTCCTCAACCTTCGGCGTATCCCGCCTAAGTCGGTTGGGGAATGATTATCTCCAAACATAGGAGATATCCAATATCTATTCCGTAAATAGATTTGGGCTTGGGCCTTCGTGGGCCTAAACATTTAATAGCGTAGCCCAGTTCGTGATGGGCTTGTCAGTATTGGGCTTTGGACGGGTTCGTGACCCGGATATAGACTATACGTCATCAATTGGCAACCCTAATCAACCTGTCGTTACGAGACAACGTCTTCACACAGATGGTGAACATTGCATTTATGCACTCACTGTCTGCCAATCTGAGCCTAAAAACATTAAAGATGCAATGACAAAAGACAATTGGATTGAATCCATGCAAGAAGAACTCAACCAATTCAAACGTCTTGAAGTATGGGAACTGGTTGAAAGACCAACAGGGGTCTACGTCATTGGTCTCAAATGGATTTGGAAAAACAAATTGGATACTGAAGGGAACGTAATCCGAAACAAGTCACGTCTAGTTGCTAAGGGTTATCGTCAGGAAGAGGGTATAGACTTTGAAGAATCTTTTGCTCCGGTTGCTCGTCTTGAGGCTGTTCGGATATTTCTCGCGTTCGCGGCTCATATGAATATGACGGTCTTTCAGATGGATGTCAAAACTGCGTTTCTCAACGGACAACTGAAAGAAACGGTTTATGTCAGCCAACCCGAAGGATTCGTTGATCCCGAGTTCCCGAACCATGTCTACAAACTGAACAAAGCTCTTTATGGTCTCAAACAAGCTCCTCGGGCATGGTACGATAAGCTATCATCTTTCCTCATTGCTAATAATTTCACCAAAGGTTCAGTTGACCCTACTCTTTTTATACAATATCACGGGGCACATATCTTAATTGTTCAAATTTACGTGGATGACATCATTTTTGGGTCTACACATAAAAAAATTTCAATCGCTTTTGCAAAACTAATGAAGAAAAAT
This sequence comes from Chrysanthemum seticuspe, assembly GCA_019973895.1. Lineage (NCBI taxonomy): Eukaryota > Viridiplantae > Streptophyta > Magnoliopsida > Asterales > Asteraceae > Chrysanthemum > Chrysanthemum seticuspe. Next base: position 228,256,177 of record BPTQ01000004.1, read on the forward strand.
TTTGAAATGTCCATGATGGGTGAACTTACGTTCTTTCTAGGACTGCAAGTTAATCAATCACCCCGTGGTATTTTCTTGAGTCAGTCCAAATATGCCCTTGAATTGTTAAACAAATTTGGAATGAAAACCTGTAACACTTATGCCACACCAATGACTCATACCAAGAAGCTAGACGCTGATTTACATGGAAAATTAGTTGACCCTACCAAATACCGAAGTATTATTGGGTCTCTCATGTATCTAATAGCTAGCAGACCTGATATTGTATTTGCCGTTTATCTATGCTCCCGTTATCAGTCGCGACCAACTGAAACCACCTCTCTAAGGCTAAAAGAATCCTCCGATACATCAAGGCAACCATTAACTTGGGGATCTGGTATCCGAAGGATTCTGGTTTTGAACTAATCGCTTTTTCAGACGCTGACCACGCAGGATGCTTAGACTCAAGGAAAAGTACTTCAGGAGCACTACAATTTCTTGGTGATAAACTGGTGTCTTGGCAATCAAAGAAGCAGGATTGTACATCGCTGTCATCAACCGAAGCAGAATATGTACGTGTTGTGCTCAAGTCATCTGGATGAGAACACAACTCAAAGACTATGGTAACGTATTTGACAGAATCCCGATGTACTGCGACAATCGGAGTGCCATTGCGATCTCGTGCAACTCAGTTCAGCATTCGAAATCAAAGCACATCGATCTTCGCTATCATTTCATCAAGGATCACGTGGAACAGGGTACAGTTGAATTATACTTCGTGGGTACAGAATACCAATTGGCAGATCTACTCACCAAAGCCTTACCTCCCGCTAGGTTTAATGAGTTGGTCCACCGGATTGGTATGAGGTGTTTGACTCAAGAGGAATTGGATGACCTCCTAAAACAGTCTTAAAAACCTGTCAAACACCAAAATCTTTTTTGTAAATAATTTTTCAAAAACAAAATACAAAAAATAAAAAACCTGATAAAACAACAAAAATATTCTTCTAATCTAATTTTTCTTTCAACATGACAAGTACATTTCTTTCGTCAACACTTTAATCTTTCAAAATTCAGTATTTTTCCGATCAAGTGTTGAGGGGGAGAAAATAATCACTTAAACTGTTTCATAATGTTAGGAATTAGAAAATTCCATGTTAAAGTGTCGGTCACCCCAATTATGATCTAGCATAAGTTAGCTCGTAGACGTGTCCTTATTTGTCGTTGTTTACGTTATTTACTAGTTATTTAGTTAGCTATTTAGTTTAGAGCAACACCGTGGAGGAAGGACGGGTCTTTACCCACTGTATACCTGATCCACAGGCCGATAGGAGGTCGTTATGTTTGTAACTATAAATACCCTCTACCTCCCAAGGTAGAGGGTTGGACCTTTCATTCATCTTAATCTAACCTTCTAAGTTTTCTTTCACTTTCTCTCTCTAGAAAGGATCCCACTTTCTCTCTCTAAACTTTATATAATTCGAACCATATATTGTTATGTGATGTGTTTGTGAAATCCAATAACTAACAATTGGTATCAAGAGCCATGGTTAGATCATCTCTTACATATCTTTGGATTTCTAGTGGTTTTTAGGTGGTTTTTGAGTTTGAGAAAGTTTAGTGGTTTTTGCATCATTTGGTTGATTTCTAGTGTTAAAGTTTGGATTTTGATTGTACTTTTGTGTTTAAGATAATCATAAGTGTTTAGGTTTTGATTTGGAAGGCTTGAATCATCGTGGTTGGGTTGTTTTTGGATTAAAAAGTGATGTTTATATGGTTTTTCAAGTTAGCGACTTAGCTCACGGAGTATATTCTTCCTAGCGACTTGCTTCACAAAATTGTAGCGAGTTACAGCTTTAAACCTAGCGAGTTAGACCTAGCGAGTTAAAGTACAAGTAGTGGACTCTCCACTACGGGTAGCGACTTGGTGGTAGCGACTTGGTCTGTAGCGAGTTGCTCTTTAGCGACTTGTATTTCTAGCGACTTGGGTAGCGAATTACTGCCAAATTTTTGCTAGCGACTTGAGGGGTAGCGAGTTACTACTTAGCGACTTGCTTTGTGTCTAGCGACTTGGGACTCTAGCGACTTAGTTGGCTAGCGAATTAGTTGTTAGCGACTTGGTTGAAGAATTCGTAGCGACTTGGTTGATTTTTCCCGTCAAAACTTCAAACGGCCATAACTTTTGAACCGTAACTCCGTTTTCAGCGTTCTACCCATCAAAACGACCGTGAGAACGAGGAGAATGGCACGCCGAATGAACTAATTCATTCGGGTCAACCTTCGAGGTCTAAATCCGCTCCGAACAGAAGTTATTGAGGTTTTTAAGTTTTTAGACCTAAATTTCTCAGGAAAAACGGGCTTAAACCAATCCGAATCACAACCAAACAACATCTCTGCTAATCCTACATACAATCATATGTCCTAACACACAATTGTCTATCATTCCATTCGTCATTGCTTAACGGTTTAGTCTTGATTTTAGTAAAATCCCGCGAAAGATTCTATTTCTCGGTTTAAATCATAGACTTGTAAAATCCCGCGAAAGATTCTATTTCTCGGTTTAAATCATAGACTTGTAAAATCCCGTGCATTCTACCACATCATGTCTTACTCTACCGACCCAGTGATTTCAGAAGTGCTTAAATTGTATGATGCTGTGGATAATAATGATAATGGATGCTACACTGAACGATTAAAGATGATTGAATCAATCAATGAGGATGTGATATCTCCGGGTTCAGACTTTGAAAAGACTGAAATGCACCAGTCAATGCTACAAAATGCCATGCTAAAGAAATGTAACATTGAGCCCTTTCAACTACTTTATCTGCACCTCAAACTACTTCTATCTACAACTATGGATCGAACAAGCAGTGCTCTCCTTCGTCAGGATTTTCCCATCTTGACAAGAACTGTGCTACTAAACTTAGAACAACTGAGGTTTCAAATTACTAAGGAGAAGTTCTCAACTGATGAATCTAATGCAGCTCTTCAAGTAATCTTCGATCAATTTCAGCCATTTATCCGGGGGGAATATTCCTCAGATTTTGATGATGAAATGACTGAAGTCTCTTTCAAGAAACACACTGGAATGGAAATTAGCGTGTTCATTGAGACATTCATACAACTCATGGATAATGTGGAGAAGTACATTGAGGAAGTTACACAAAAAGATGAAAACGTGAATGAGCGTCAGGTGCAGTTGAGAAATAGTTGTGATAAGTTGGGTAATGTATCTGTTAAAGAATCGGGTGTTGTTGAATGCAGAATGTCAGAGTCAACATATAATGATGAGTCGGGTAAAACACCAGATGATGGATCAGTTGGCACTGAATACAGAGGCTCAGATATTGATAAGCTTGACACATCCAGCGGTCCAGTGACTCTCGTTACACATGTTGTGGATGCAGATAACAGACCAGAAATTGAGCAGGTGTCATGTAATGAGGTACCCTTTACTGTTCAACATAGTGCATCTGCTAAAGCACTTAAACAAACTGATCATAATGTTGAACATGTCTATCATAAATGTTCTGTTACTGAGGCTGAGTCTGAGATTAAGTGTTTCAAAACAAAAGATTTGGTTGATAAGAAGGCTTTTGATGAACTTTCAAACAAATTCTCAAATCTTGAAAAATATTGCATTTCACTTGAAATCGCGATTCAGAGTAAAGAAGAAAGTTTTCAACTTAACAAACCATGTAAAAAACCG
>BPTQ01000004.1:228268579-228279352 GCA_019973895.1 Chrysanthemum seticuspe
TAGGTTAAATTTAGTGTTTAACAGGGGGCTAGTGTTAATAGTTTAGTAAACACTAAACAGTAGAGAAATCTAAATTTAACTAAAACTTTCGAAAATTCCTCTTAACACTGAACTAATACTTTTGCAAATTGACTATACCTAGCCTATAATTCTGAAATTTGAGGTAACTAACTTGTACGTACTAATAGAAAACTTTTCGTTAACTTTATCTGCTGAAAACAATTTGTTTTGAAAAATAACTCGGACTCTATTTTTGATAATCATCTGGACTTATTTGTCAAAATATCTAACTCTCAATCAACAACCTATGTCATTGATTGAGGGGGAGAATGATTTCAATTAAATTAAAATGTTATTTGTCACTCAATTGCTTTTCAAAAGATAATCATGCATGTTCAATCAATGGAGTTTAAAGTCTTAATATCCGATCCATATCAGTTAAACGTTTTCATAATCAAGTCACAATTCTCCTTAAAAGCTTTCAAAATCAATTTAAATCTAAAGAGATGACAAATCACAAATGATTTGATAATTGTGATCGGGGGACAATTTGTGATTTAAATTGGATTGATACTGATAAATCGGTAAATGGTTTTATAAGGATATACAAGCTCTCCTTCCCACATGTGCCAAACGATTTTAAATTTTTCATGCACATGTTGAGGGGGAGCATCTATCTTAAACCAATATGTGTTGAAAAGTGATCATTTTTCTCAATGTGCAGGTTCCCTCTATTATGTGCAAAAAATATTTTCAAACCTAGATGCACATATTGAGGGGGACAAAATCATGAAAATCTCATCCTTCCCCAAAATGCCTTATCTACTTAATTCAATTTGGGAAGTGATGTCGATATTTTTTTAGATAATGAATCAAAGAAGTTAATTCTTTCTCTTGCCTTCGTGTGCAAAACTATTTCAAATACTTGTTGCACATGTTGAGGGGGAGTTCTCGTTCTAAAAATATGAAAAACAATTCAGGTACAAAATGCTTTGATAATATATCATAAGTATCTGGATTGATTTTCAAATGGTTTTCAATTGGTTCCAAATGACAGATGAACAATACCAAATAGACCGACCAACTTTACGTTATGTACGGTGATATAAGGATGATAAGGTTAGGTATTTGTTCCCATGATCCGCCAGAACCGGAGGGATCTACCCAGGGACTATCCAGTAGTTAGTGTAGAGTTCTTAGGTATGATGATAAAAGGAGAAAAATGAGAAATTGGGAAGTGTGCGGACTGAGACAGAGCTAGTACTGGAATTAACCCAACAAGGTTCTAGTAATGAAGTCTCGGTAAGCACTGAAGGGGTTGAAGAATGAAAAAGAAATGAAATATGAAAAGGGTAAAAACAAATAGCCCTTCAATTATTCAACCTTAGGGCAGATACCGGGTTCAATTCATATGCTACTGATGGTAACATCGGTATTGAAGACAAGACGTCATAGACCCAGTGACGCACTGCACTTCAACTTTCCAAACCACTCAAGTTCCTCTTAAAAGGACTTGTTTCATTCTTACGGGGAACCGACATTATCTATCGACTTTCTCTTAGAGATTGTTGATATTGAAGAAAGAGACCCTCTCCCTAGTCTCCGATATAGGATCCAAAATATGCACAAATTGAGTCTAGAGCTATGAGATCATCAATAAATCTCATTAGGACACTTACAATGAAGACTCTCTGTTTCACACAATGTGGAAAGAGAGATTATATCTTGAGTCCTACGCATTATCCTTGTGGTATTGCCAGAACATCTGAGTGATATGGTTACATATTCACAATGAAGATGGAAAGCCTTCTGGAGCAAACATCAAACAAGATCCTGGTAGGTGGCATGTGAGATCTATTCATTAGATCAACCATGTGACAACTGAACAGAAACAATGGGGCGATTCAATTCTTGAATCAATCCTGGTTCAGGTTACGGATTGACGAATAGCTTTGAAAAACCGGTCGTTATGCTTAAAAACTCTTTTCACTAGTACATCGATCGTGTACGAATATTTCAAATCAAAAGGTGTTTATGATTGATACTTGATTTTCATTAAAACCTTCGTTGTATTGCAAAAACAATTTCTATTGAGCAATACACGATCGTTTTTCAAATCTCTTTTCATCAATCAATGAATCTCTATTCGCTGGTTCACTCACTCCGTGTTGTCTTCTTTGAGACGTTCCGGTTTGAGAACAGCTAGAGCAGCTGCGAAACCCTATCAAGGAAATTCTTCGGAATTATACCTGATCACAGGCAGTACTTGTATTGATCAACGGGGAACCGTGGGCCGTGTACCTCAATTCATCGAAAGTGTTCAAAGACACTTTCGTGCGCTTTATTGCTAAATATTTTATGCAGGTACTCCCTATGTTTGCAGCTGATCAGAATGAAGCAGTCAATCCATAACCGTATGCTCACTCAATACGTTCATCTCAAAAGAAATCATGATTAAGGGATCAGTGACTCTGATATTTTTACTCCATGCTTCTGCTACACTGCTGCCAATATCATGATTCAACAAAAGCTTCCGCTACTCTGATGAGAAGATATCATGATCCAAAATGTGAGCATGTCAGTCCAACTGTCACAACTTCACATAATACCTGCACCACAATGGATGTCTCAGAGATTTTTTTATTGCTGATGATCTCAAAAGCTGGCTTAGAATTATTATCACGTGGATCAGTAAAAGACCTCCACTTGGATTTACCAAACATGCAATGAGAAGAAACAATGACTACGAGCTTCGGAGCAAAGTACTACATCAAGAATGCCAGAACTATGTTAATGTAATATCTGTTTGTATTCAATGTAATTTTAGTGCATGTTTGAGGTGACCTCCCTTAGGGGGAGATTGTTAGGAATTAGAAATTCCAGGTATTAAAGAGTCGGTCACCTCAAGTATATGTAATCGTTAGAATGCTCGTAGTCGTAGTTCTTTTAAGTTAAGTAGTATTTAGTTAAGTAACACCGTGGAGGACGGACGGGTCTTTACCCACTGCACGCCTGATCCACAGCCCGTTGTGCGGCGTTTTTAATGTAAGACTATAAATACTCTCTACCTTCCAAGGTAGAGAGTTGGAGCTCATAATAATATTTTCCTTTCTCTCACTATAGTTCCCAACTCTCTTCCACTCTCTCACTAGAACTTTCTCTCTCTAACATACTTAAACGCATACTTTGATCATGGTTTAGAGTTATTGTGAAATCCAATATGTTACACAAAAAGATTGTCAAAATCGTGAACTTGCTTTGCAAAACAAAATCAACCAGTTGCAATCCAAAACGTTTAATCCAAAATTTGAGCAACTGGATGATCAAAACGCGTCTTTGAAATGTCAAATCTCAAAATATGAATAGGAACTTGTATAAGTTAAACTGGAATATGGTGTCACATTTGATTTACTCAAAAAGACTAGTGATGAAGCATCAAACGAACTTGATCATTATCTTGCACACACTAGAGAAGTAATGAATTTTGCTGGAAATATTCGTTCTGAAAATCAAGAATTGGTGCACACTATCATTAAGTTAAGAGAAATGCTAGGAAAGTATGAACAACTTCCGCCTACCATCATTAAGAGAATAGCACCTGTAACACTTAGTCAACCTGACCCTAGAATGCCTACTGTCAAATCACAAGATACTAATGTGCTTCCCTCTACTGAAACAGGAATAATTGCCTCTTTTCCTAATGTCCGCACTTCACAGCCTAGGAGCAATAAATGGAAGAATAGGAAGTTGCGACCTAAGAAAAGATCAATAAGGAATGCTAAAGTAGAAGAACACCCTAGGATTTTGAATAAGACTCCCGTTGCACCTACTTTAGATATTGCGTCTGACAAATGTGATAGAAAAAGTGATGTAACGAATGCTAAACCTTTAAGTACTTTTGATATTCAGTCTGATGCATCTTGTATTATTTGTCGTAAAAGTATGAATTCTGATTGTCATGACAAATGTGTTGCTAAAACTATCATCTCTCGTTTAAGGAATCGTAAGAATCGGAATACCTCTAGGCCCACTAATCCTTCTAAGTCCGTGCTTGGTAAACCGCCTTCTTTAGATTCTAAGAAACGCATTGTTGTCCCTGTAGCCCCAGTATCACTTCCAAAGACAGTAGTACCACCTAGTGCATTCACTAAGACTAAAGCAAATACTAGTTGGAGATGGCAGAAATGGATACATAATACACTAGGATTTAAATGGATGCCTAAAGTCATTGATGTGTGTATTTCTACTATAACTGCTTCGAAACCCTCTAACATTTCGGGTTCCACATCTACTTCTATTCCATCTGTGTCGTCTGTGTGTAATGCAGGTGATACAGATCATCCTTTGGATTGTTGATAGCGGATGTTCCCGACACATGACATGCAATCTTAAACTGTTATCAAACTTTATTGCAAAGTTCATTGGCACTGTCAGATTCGGGAATGATCACTTCGCAACTATCATGGGCTAAGGAGATTATATCAATGGCAATATCAAAATTAGCAGGGTTTATCATGTGGAAGGCCTCGGTCACAATCTCTTTTCAGTCGGTCAATTCTGTGATGGAGACTTGGAAGTTGCTTTTCGGGAGAAAACTTGTTTCATTCGTGATCTACAAGGAAACGATCTAATGTATGGCTCTCGCAATTCTAGTTTGTACACAATCTCAATGCAAGACATAGTTGCTTCATCTCCCATCTGTCTACTCTCAAAGGCTACATCAACAAAATCCTAGCTATGGCACCGTCGTCTCTCACATCTAAACTTTCAAACCATCACCAACCTTGCTCGACAAAAACTTGTTGAAGGTCTCCCGAGATTCCGGTATTCTAAAGATCACCTTTCCTCAGCTTGTGAACAAGGGAAAAGCACTCGTGCTCATTTTCCTTCAAAGGTGGAACACAGCTCTCAACATGTTCTTCATTTTCTTCACATGGATTTGTGTGGCCCGATGCGCGTGCAAACGATAAATGGCAAATGCTACATCTTGGTAATTGTGGATGACTACTCACGATGGACTTGGGTCTACTTTCGTCGAAGCAAAGATCAAGCTCCACAGATGATCATCACCTTTCTCACGAAAATTCAAGTTCAGCTCCGGAACACCATCCGCCAAATCAGAACAGACAAAGGAACTGAATTTGTTAACCAAACTCTTCGAGAATTTTATGAGAAATTGGGAATAGAGCATCAAACATCTATTTCACGTACACCAGAACAAAACGGGGTTGTTGAAAGACGAAACCGAACGTTAGTGGAAGCTGCAAGAACAATGTTAATTAATGCTAAACTTCCAGATTACTTGTGGGCATGTTGGAATCACTCCTAAACCTAATTCAAGTGTTAGTGATTCATATGCAATAGTTAGCTTAATTATGGCCTTTATGTTTGTTATTAGCTTAGGTTTATGTAGAAGGCCCATAAGCCTAGGCCAAGCCCAATAAGTAAAAGGATGGGAACTTGGTGTGTTGCCCTAGTTCCCTCCTATAAATACCTCATGTAAACCATCCTTAGATGGTTGGTTTTTGTCTTTTCTATTTCACTCTTTGCTTTAACCTTTCTCTCATTATTTCGTGTGTTTGGATAAGGGTTCAACCGTTCATCTCTTCATCTATTTCTTCTATTGATGCTTGTGTTACGAATGGTGACCTAACAGTGGTATCATTCGCCATCTAGTTGGGTGAAACGGTTTGTTTTTTTGTCTACTCGTAAGTTTCACGTTTTTAACTTTTCATACGCTTAAAAACTCATTTTTTACACTTTTCAATCCAAGATTCTTGTACTTTAAAGGTTATTTGCTGTTAAAGTTTAAGTTTTTGGCAAAAAGTTTGAAACTTTACGTGTGTAGAAGTGTTTTTGAGCTTGATTTTATTCGTGTACCTCTTTCTACTCGTAAGGTGAAAAAGAGTTTTTGATCATCAAGTTTTAAACTTTCTTGTTATTTTGGTGATATTGAAGCTATTTCATCATAAAAATCAGGTTTCTAAACAATTTTGGGCATAAAATCAGTTTTTGGTATTTTCTACTCGTAAGGAAACCCTAATCTTACGCATAAGATTTCCTTGGATCGATCTTCAGTTTTCGTGGTTTACTCAGTGTTTTCTTGCTTGGATAAGCTTGAAAACACTTCGACTTTGGATATCTTTTACACTGTGATAGTGTAAAGGATTTTTTGGGCAAAACCCTAATCTTATGCATAAGTTCAAACTTATGCGTAGAACTCTTTACGCATAAGATTTTTCTTACGCCTAAGCTCTGTCTTACGCATAAGCTAATCCTACGCCTAAGGTTTCTACGCCTAACTTTCAGTTTACGCATAACTTTAGTGGTTTCTCAATTCTTACGCGTAAGCTAATCCTACGCGTAAGCCCTATTCTTACGCGTAAGTTATCTTTTACGCATAAGGTTGAGTATTACGCATAAGCAGGTTCTACGCGTAAGGTTTCCTCTACGCATAAGCTGGTTTTCTACGCCTAAGCACTTCTTCAACAAACAACAAGTTTTTTAGCGGGAAAATTTGAGTAAAATTTAATTTTTAGGGGAGACTAAACGTTCAATTTTTACGCGAGATTCAAATTTTGGTGTAACTAATTTTGGTCAAAAATTCAAATTTTTGGGTCCAAATTCAAATTTTTCGGGTCAAATTTTGCGTCAAAATTGTCATAACTCAAATTTTTCTTTCAACCTTAGAATTGAATTTTATAATGAATTTCAAATTTTGAGAGTCAAAGTTTTTTCAAAATTATTTTTGCAGGGAAATTGAAATTTACTATATCGGCCTTCTGTGTGCTATATCGACTTCGCTCCTTTTCTTCTCTTTGATTCTTCTGCAGGGGAGAGCAATGGATTCTGAACATGAAGCTGCATTTGTGGCATTGAAAGAAGGGTACATGGCTCTGGCTCTGGCATTGAAGTGTCAGACATCATCAAATTCCCGATATCCCGCAGTCGTGCAAGGTGAAAGAGTTGATGTACATGAAAGGAATGCTCAAATGGACGTTGAGAATGTTGTGATTACTGCAACTGTCGGTAATGCGGATAATGAGGTTGTAGCATTGGAAAAGCAGGATGACAGCAGCAGATCTGGAGAAGATATCATACTTAACTACGACACCGAGCCCAACTGTGACGAAGAACAAATGGTTGAGGAAGATATCTTACCCACCTATGATACTGACACATAACAGATGGTCGAGGTACAATCTACTATTGATTATATTCTTCCTGCAAATACGATACAACAAACTGAGCAACCTGAATTCAGCAATGAAGGAGAGGCTGACCAGTGTGTTGCACAATGTCCAGACAACTATCTCATGTCTGAGCCCTTACTTACAAACAATTCAACTGATACGTTAAATCAAACTCTTGAATCTGAAAACATTCATCTCAAAAAGACCATTTCTCAGTTTCAAAAAGATTTTTCAAAACTTGAGGCTCATTGCATCTCTCTTGAACTTAAACTGCAAAACAATGTTTTAAACTCAGAGCCAAAAAGTAAATCTTTGAATGAACAAAGTAATCGTGTGGATACATTAGTTAAAGAAAATGAGCATTTAAAGGCTCAACTTCAAGCAAAGGGGCTTGCACATGTTGCTTTACAAAACAAACTGAGAAGATTCACTGACAAGAGTGTGGATACTAATTTTACAAAACCAACAATCTTGGGGAAATCGTCTCTACAACCTTTCAGAAAACAATCAGTAGTTAGACAACCATCTGCATTTAAATCTGAACGTTCAAAATCTTCAAAAACACGGTTTCCCTCCCAAGTTGTTGAGAATAATCATTTGATAAAACCAGTCACTCCACATTCCTGGCCTAAGAATAATGATTCTGTTTCTGTTAAACATGTTTCTGTTAAACCTTTTTCTGTTAAACCTCGACATGTGGATCTAAGATTAGTTCGAACACTGTGTCTAAACCGAGCATTAAAATTAAAAATTCATATGATTTAAATGACGCATACAAGAACTATGATCTAGAAAAGGCTAGAAAAATGGCACTTCTTCAAAAGGATGGAATCTTAGGTTCACGACCTAGTGTATCACCTTCGAGTGTATTACTGAACACTACCTGTAGTAGCAAACCAAAACCTAAGTTAACTCAACAAACAGTTAGAAATAAACTCGTTGATCTAAAAGTAAACTGTCGAAAACCTAATAGGTGGATCAATATAGGACGCAGACTCTTCCCAAAAGAAGTTTCAACATCCCCTAGATCTAACCTTAGATGGATACCAACGGGTAGGATTTTCAAAACTGTTAGTCTTAGGTGGATTCCTATAGGCAAGATACTAAGTAGTAGCACCAAAACAAGTGGGATACCCACCACATCCATCCCTGAGGCAGGAAAGGAAATCATCAAAATAGCATGTTCAGGTGTCAAGAAGATAATTTACACTACATCTTTATGCTTCTAATATCTGGAACCCAGTTACACTTGGGGATCCATGTTTTTCTCTTTCTTGCCCCCCTTCTATTTTTCTATGCAGGTACAACAGCTATGGCTCCTACTGCAAAACAGCTTAGGACCCGTTTCTCACCGTCTAAAATTTAATGATCCATCAGCTGCTCCACCATTGTACTTAATCGTCAAGAATTGGAAACATTGCTTGCTCCTCTGGTTAAAGATTCTGTCTAAAGTCGTGCTTCTGATGTATCGCATGTTTCCACTGCACAACCTGATAACACTCTAATTTCTGATACATCTGAATCTACAACAACAACCGTTATCGTAGCTGCACCTCCAATCGAATCTCTGAAAATAGAAGAACAAAGTGTTTCCTACAACAATGTCACAGCTGATGATCAACATTATGAATAGAGAAGTTTTATCAACAGTTGACTCTCTCGAAATATTTTTGGTACTTCAAACTTGTTCGATCAATTGGACATACATGGTTTCGCTATCTCCTTATACATGGTTTCGCTGTCTTCAATTCATCATCAACATACGTGGTGTATAATTCTGAATCATTGAAAACATCGAGGGGGAGAGAGTGTGTAGGTGGTCATTGCTTCCTTGTTCTTCTACATGCTTCTTTGCGAAAACCTAATGCCTTCTTGAATTTCTTCAATTAGGGGGAAGAAATAAGACGATATGTTATCGTCTCAATTTCACGGGTGATCTTGTGTGAAGTTACCCAAATATGATGTTAAGATGCCTCACATACGGTCTTGGCATCGAGTTATTGCATATTCACAGGTGATTAGTATTTCGAAAGAGCACAACATACAGGGGAAAGTCATATCATTTCGTCTTTCGTGGTTTGTTTGGTGTGAATCGTCTACATACGTAAGAAGATCTTGTTGATTTCTGGCATGTTACCCTCGAACGGATCTTCCACAATTAGTCAGATTTTCTTTGTGTGGTTTACTGCTCATTTACAAATTCCGCTGCATACTGAAACCTTCAAAAGTTAGAGGAAATGTAGCCTTCATCAAAGTTTCAAATCTGCTAAAGACAGTTGTCAGTTTGGGGGAAAGCTGATTCTGAAACGTCTTCACAATGGCTTCTGAGTATAACAGCTTGGAACCCGGTCACAACCGCTTAAACTTCCCCCAAACCCCATCATCAGCTGAAACAAGCCCTCAGCTTACTCGTCAACAAATGGAAAAGCTATTTGCTCCACTGTTCAGTGGAGATATTGATGAACGTGCTCCAGGTGTATCTGCTGTTTCCGCTGCTCAATCTATTCATACTCTTATACCTGATACACCTGCTACAACAACTACTGTTGAAGAAGCACCACCAGTTGACTCCACCACAACAGTTGAACAAACCGCTTCCAACAATGATGAACCAGCTGATGATGTTCTTAATGAAGTACCCCCACCCGCAGATTTTGATCCAAATGAGACTGCTGCACCTGATGTCGCAGAATCATCTACAAGCCATTTGAATCCTCATAATCTGCACAATGTATACCAACATCAACCCTCTACACATCGATGGACAAAAGACGATCCTCTGGAAAATATTATTGGCAACCCGAATCAACCAGTCGTTACGAGACAACGTCTTCACACAGATGGTGAACATTGCATTTATGCACTCACTGTCTGCCAATCTGAGCCTAAAAACATTAAAGACACAATGACAAAGGACACCTGGATTGAATCCATGCAAGAAGAACTCAACCAATTCAAACATCTTGAAGTATGGGAACTGGATGAAAGACCAACAGGGGTTTACGTCATTGGTCTCAAATGGATTTGGAAGAACAAATTGGATGCTGAAGGGAACATAATCAGAAACAAGTCATGTCTGGTGGCTAAAGGTTATTGACAGGAAGAGGGTATTGATTTTGAAGAATCATTTGCTCCGGTTGCTCGTCTTGAGGCTGTTCGGAAATTTCTCGCGTTCGCGGCTCATATTAATATAACCGTCTTTCAGATGGACGTCAAAACTGCTTTTCTGAATGGGAAACTTAAAGAAACGGTTTATGTCAGCTAACCAGAAGGATTCGTTGATCCCGAGTTCCCGAACCACGTCTACAAACTGAACAAAGCTCTGTATGGTCTCAAACAAGCTCCTCGTGCATGGTACAATAAGCTATCATCTTTCCTCATTGCCAATCATTATACCAAAGGTTCGGTCGACCCAACTCTTTTCATACAATATCACGGGGAACACATTTTAATTGTTCAAATTTACGTGGTTGACATCATTTTTGGGTCAACACATAAAAAGTACTCAATCGCTTTTGCAAAACTAATGAAGAAACATTTTGAAATGTCCATGATGGGTGAACTTACGTTCTTTCTAGGA
>BPTQ01000004.1:228298496-228657693 GCA_019973895.1 Chrysanthemum seticuspe
CTGTGTTACCTGATCACCTACTGACTGACGAAATCAAGTAACTTGAATCGTACAAAAGGTATCGGGTAGCAGTAAGAGAAGGCAAAGTTGGTCATCTCGATGAAAAACCTTCTGGAACACCTACTCGGAGAACCAGAAGAGGAAGTGCTGGAAGTGCAGTAAGCACAGAGAGTCAAAGGAATGTCCCAAAGAGGAAACCTGCTCCAAAGAAGAAAGTTCCCTCTCAGGAAGCTGTTCCTATTCCTACACCTGAACCACCGAGAAAGCTAATTGACGAGGACTCGAAGGGTACCGCATCAGATGAAGAGACTTTCCACTCTGAAACTGCTGAAGATGAAACTACAACAGTATCTAAACCTCCCAGTCCTCCAGCTGAACGTGGCAAAGGGAAGACCTCTATACTTGTGCCTTATGAAGAAAGCTCAGATGATGAAGAAGAGCAACTGTACACTTCATACAGGAAGAAGTTCAAATTCACTAGACTCCAACATGTTGCGAAGGAATTTGCAAAGGATCAAATGGGTGGCCCTGGAGGTTCAAGTGGTGCTTACCACTCTAAACCATCTCCTGATGCGGTTAATCGACCCGATAAGGGAGCTGGTGCCACCACTCTTCTGCAACAACAACAAATTTTGGAGGATTCTATTAATTATGAGTTTGAGGAACCAGCAAAAGATAAGACTGAGGAAATACATGCTGATGAAACAAAGACTGATGACAAGGCTAAGTCTAAGGAGGAAACCTCTGAACCCCCTAAGGACCCCGAGTCTCCTCATGTCTCCTCCTCATCAGACTCATCATCTCATTCTTCGCCACCACCATCTAAAAGATCAACCAAATCAACATCCAAATCAGTGAAGAAGCCTACTCGATCTTGGATATCTCATGCTCATAAAAGAATTGGGAATGCTGTCAAACAAGTCAGAAAGAAAGACATGCTCTACAGGAAGATGAATTTCTATGCTGATCAGATACAGTATATTCATGATGATATCGACAAGATGAAAGGAAGTATGTCTAGAAGCTCATGAAAGATGATCTTCAAGGGAAAATGGACGATATGATCAAAGGATACACTCACCAGTTCCTTATGGACGTTGTTCCGAAACTGACAAAGGAGATGTATACCAGACAAATGTATCCAAATCTCTTGCATCTAGCCAAACAAGCCATGAAATCAACTCCGATGAATTTAAGCATCAATCCAGTTGAATCCACAATTTTCTCAGATGATGAATTGGTGAACCGGCTAGTATCGCAAATGTCTAAACGCTCTTCAACGTTTGCCTCACACGAAGCTAAACTGTTTGAAGCTCTACTGGAATACCAACTCAGGTCTTCATTCCGAGAAGAAGCTGTAAGGCCCAAACGTTCAAGAGATGATGAAGACAAAGATCAGGATAAGGATAAAGAGCCCAAACGCACAAAGAAGTCTGATGAATCATCCTCTATTCAGTATTCGATGCAACCTCCACCACAACGGACTCCTACTCAACAAAGATCTTCTCCTCCCTCTTCTGCAGATAAACCTCATGATTTTGAGACACCACCCCAGATTCAGAAAACCGGTGACCATTTTGAGTATACGGGTGGTGACGATGAAGAATACCATGAGCCCCAACAACAACCCGCCTCACCCGACAAAATAAAGAAACCAGAATCCTCATCTAGGCCTAAGAAACAGAAGAAGAAGGCGCCCACGGCTGACGTCGTATCATGGCTAGATGAAGATACAACAGAAGAATTTGAATGGTTTTTTACACTTGTCAATTCCACTCCCTACCCTGAAGAAGGTCAAGATTTGGTAGACGGTAATACTTTGGAGCATGCTAAAATTCTGCAAGAAAAGTTCAAAGTAAAGAAGATGACGAAATCCGAGTTGAGGCGAATCAAAAATGAAGCTTTTCAACTGTGGAAAGATAGCTCAGAAAGTGCCATCGAGGTCGAATATCACCTTGAAAACATTGCTCGAGCTATGTCTAATAACATGGATTGGCTCAACCCAGAAACAAACATCGACTTCCAAGCGGGACAACCCTCCATATTACACCGACTGGTCTAAACCATTACCAACGATCGGCCAACCAGATCAGCCTAGGATCCCATTCAGATATTTCTTCAACAAAGACTTGGAATTTCTTCTTCACGGTGGCGATGGTTCAAGGAAATACGCTACATCCTTGACACTTCCATTCCCAGCAGCCGAATACTCAAACTGCATAGCTATCGAGGAAAGAGCTAATCACTTGTTCTCCAACAAAGTGGAAGCATACGACCGAGATGCAATGTACGGGATTCATCATTGGCCGGAACGCCGAAGAATCTACTACAGAAGCTGCCAAGTTCTGAAGTCTCAACATGCAGTGTTCAGTACTAAGGATATCGTTGCCATCAAACACGTTGATCTTTCGTCCAAATGGGACTACACGTATTTCAAGAAGATTGTGGTCAAAAGACAAGACGAAAGGGATTATGCATTCTCTGAAGCTGAATTTGAGAATTTGTCTATCAACGACATTGAAGACATGTACCTTGCCAAAGTACAGGGTCGCATGAGGCAATTTTCAACTGAAGTACAACGTGAATTCATCAAGTCACTGCTCATCTTCATCAGACGCATAGTCATCAAAGAACGTGTAGAAGATCTCCAGCTCGCAGTTGAATCCTATCAGACCCGTGTCAACTTCACTCCACCGCAGCTTGATCTTCCCGATATCAACCAACTCTCACAATTTGCACTCATCAGCAAACCATTCGGTGTCGTTTACCGCAGTGAACTTCAAAGAAATTACTTGATGGCGTGCAGCGATCTTCACAAGTTTGGAGATCACACTTTGAAGATGGTTAGGGACGGATTGGCTTATCGATTGAAGGATATACACCAAAAGATCGGGTCTCCTAAGCGATGGAATTCTCAGGATCGAAGGGATGTGAAGCGGATCATCACGATGATTGATGAACGGTTGTATAGAAGGGATCAGTTCAGAAGATTGGAAAGCTATGTTGGTGGTCGACCCAGGATTAACATCACCGACTTTCAACGCCCGATTCACACTCCTGGCGACATCTCTGGACTACCTGGTACCCTTTAAACTGCTTCTTTCATTATTACTTTGGATGTATGATTTATATATGTGTATGGCTTGTGCACACATAACAGTGTACAACCTGTAATTGTCAAGAAAGGACCCTGTGGTACGCTTTAGTGCCACAATCCTTATAAAAGGAGCGAAAGCTTCTTACTTTTGAGTAAAACCTATCAAACCTTTCATTTTTCAAGGTTTTGCTCAAAAGAACAAGTACTTCCCCGTATGATTTTCAAAACCTCAACCGTTTATATCACTTGTTGAGGGGGAGTATTTGAATTAAAACTTTGTTCACAAATTGTTCATAGTGGTCATCTTCCCGCAACACTCGAAATGGTCATATTTATTCTCAACTTTTCAAAAATAAGATTTTATATGCCATTTTTGAGGGGGAGAAAATTATGTGATAAGAAATATGTTGTGTAAATTCAAATGAATCTTTGTGCAATAGACTTAACCAACGAATTGACGGTACTAAACTGTTAGTAACTCGAAAAGACTTGTCCGGGACGGGTAATAATTTCAAGCTAGTTCTCTAGTAATGTAAACGTGTCTCGCAAAGGATTGTCCAAGTAGAAAGTACCATTCGAGAATCTCTTGGTAGACATGAACTCTGACGGGTATGACAACCTTTCGAGGCTTGTCTACACCTTCAAGGTAGTTATTAGAGCTAGTTGTCACCTAAAAGCTGACAATGTAACTCTTTAACTATGCAACGTAATCGTGTCTCGCGGGGGAGTGTCTATCTTGAGTTGATCAATTCAAAAGTGCCCGCTCTTCCCACACAGTGCAGATTTCCGTCAAAACTCTAAAGCACATGTGGTGCGGGAGTATTTCTGCTAAAAGAAAAAACTCTCACAGTGGTTCAAACATGTTTTTCATTTACAAACCCTTTGAGAGATTTTATTGAAAATTGGTTTTATGGAAACATAGGTTAGTCATGGAGTAATAAGGTGACTAAGGTTAGGGATAACCGTCCTATGATCCGCCAGAGCCGGAGGGATCTACCCAAGGACATCATAAATAGTTAGTACTTAGAAGTCCTTAGGTACGATTATAAAAAGGAGAAAATGAGAATCGGAGAAAGAAGGAGTTGAAGAATTAAAAAGAAATGCAAAGAAAAGGGTGAAAAGAAATAGCCCTCCAAATTATTCAACTTAGGGCAGACACCGGGTTCAATTCATATGCTACTGGTTGTCACTTAGTGACGCCGGTATTGAAGATTAAAAGTCGTCATGGACCCAGTGACGCATGCACTAAACCTTCTTAGCCACTCAAGTTTCTCTCTACAGAAGCTTGTTTCATTCTCACAGGGAACCCTACGTAAACTATTGGCTTTCTCTTAGAGATCGCTGGTATTGAAGAAGGAGACCCTCTCCCTAGTCTCCGCTCAGGAAAACCAAAACGCACTATTGAGTTTAGAGCCACGAGATTCATCAAAAGATCTCTTAGGTACACTTGACATTTCATCACTTGATGTTCAACAATAAGAGCATCAGTGGTACGTTATCGAGTCCTTCACAGATCTTAGCAATCTGTCGAGAACATTTATGAGAGGTTCACATCTGTGATCCTCAGTGATTGAATGGAAACTCCTGCCAGGGTCAACATCAAACAGCCCTGACAGCAGGTCACTTCGGTAACTCCCCGTGGATTACGCTTAGTGTGTCTCAAACGGTCTACAGTCGTGAGGTGATGCTTCGGTGTACCTCAGCGACTCATCTGAACTGTAGATGTACTTCGGTACATCGCGTTATCTCACTTGTGGGACTCCAGTTCAGGAACGGCCTTTGTGAGAATTAGAGTTGTGTTTTCACACTATGCTGTTAACACTCTCGAAGTTCAAACTTGTAAGTGCCGGAATCCGCTTAGTACTAACCGTTTTAAATGTTTTCTTCTTATGGAAGCTCCGGAGCGGGATGATCGTGCAGATTCTTCTCATGCTCACGCCAACATCATCACTAATGGAAGTTCTATCCAAAAGCAACACAACAGTCAGAATGATTCTTCGTCAAATCAAAGAATCTACAAAGTTAAAGACTTAAAGAACTTCATCAGTACTGAATTCCAACGTCAAAGAGCGTGTGAGCATGTTGAAGAATGACGTGGAGACACTGTAGCAGTGAAGCAGACCTGAGGCAGACTTGATGCAGACAACAACATACTATCACTTTCATCACAAAGAACAATGATCAAAGAACAAAGTTAAAGATGACGTCAAAGCATAACTGTTCAAAGAAAACTATCTCTCTACACTGGGGAGATTGTTCGAATCAAGGCAATTCTTCTCACAAGAAAGAAGAATGTCAGAAGACGTCAAGGCTACTATTACATCAACGCCTTCACCGTTTTTCATCACCAACACTTGAGGGGGAGATTGTTGGAATCACTCCTAAACCTGAATTCAAGTGTTTGTTACTCATATGTAATAGGTAGCTTATTATGGCCTTTATGTTTGTTTAAGGTCAAGCTTATGTAGAAGGCCCATAAGCTTAGGCCCATGTCCAATAAGGAAAAAGGGAAGGAGTAGGAGTGTTGTCCTAGCTCCTTGCCTATAAATACTATGTAATAACCCTCACTTGAGGGTTGGTTGTTCAATTTATTTCCTTTCACTCACTCTCTACGCATAACCGTATAAGCATATCGTGTGTGTGTGTTTGGTTTATTGTTCAATCGCCTTTATCTCTTTCTATTAAGCTTGTGTTGTAAAACTAGTGACCTAACAAAGATTCATAATGAAACTAGAGACATTTTTTATAAACAGGAATAAAGATATCATGATGAAGAAAAAATCAACATTTTATTCTTATTTTCTTTTCTCAAAGGATAATCTGACATATCGTAAAAATGATCAACATCACCACAACAATTACACCTCTAATATACTCCTAAACTACACACCATAGTTTATTTTTCTTGACAATTCATCCTTTTAACAACTTACAATCATTATATTGTGATTATTGTCAACAGAAAGTATAGTTTTATGAAAACTTTTTGATAAAACTGGATACGAGAACATACACTTATTTAGAGGTGAGATCAATAAAGATCACATAAAAATTAAAGATTAAATGGATCAATCTCAACCATCTATTTTTTATCAAATTAATTAAATTCACTTTCACCTTTATATTTAAAAATTAAATATCTAACAAACCGTTAATAGTTAGTTAAACTAATTATACCATTGCAACAAGAATAAAATTATCTTTCTATAAAGATCTAATATTGTATACTTTCGATGAACTTATTTTTTATCTTTTTTGCGGGTTTCGATATATTACACTATAAATGAAAGTTTTAAAAATACTCAATTGTGTTAACACAACCCATAAACTACAAACCCTAAACCCTAAAAACCCTAACCCCTAAACCCTAACAAACCCTAACCCTTAAACCCTAAACTCTAAACCCCTAAACCTCTAAAACCTTAAACCCCTAAAAACCCCAAACCCCTAAAACCCTAACCGCTAAACCAAAAAAACCTAAACCCTATCCGCTAAACCATAAGAAACCTAAACCCTTGACCCCTAAAAAGCTTAAACCAAAAAAGTCAAACCGCTAAACTCTAAACACCTAAACCCTAATCGTAAACCCTAAACCCACAAAAAAGTCAGAAAAAAAATTCGTCGAAAGTATATAATGTGGGATATCAAATTAAATGTAATTTTATGTTTGTCGTGATGATATGATTAGTTTCGTCTAACGATCAATGGTTTATGAAATATTTAGTTTTTAAAAATGAAGGTGAAAATTTATTTTATTGTTTTGATGAAAAAATGAATAATTGAGAATGATCTATTTTATATTTAGTTTTTCTTTGATCTTTATTGAACTAATATCCACTTATCTATGCTACATATAAAAAAGCAAATTTGCTTAAAACTTTAAAACATACAAAATGAATAATGTTGTCATACTAAAATAACCTTGCTTATAAAAGAAAATGCAATCTATTAAAGATATAAATATTTAATTACAATTTAAATTATTAATTTTTTTCACTCACGCTTAATCTACACTAATATCTTTACTATTTAAAATGGAAAAATGGTCAAAGGGGAAAAGTGAAAACTTGAATATTAAATATTGAAAGTCAAAAGGGTGGTCAAACTTGAAAAAGTGAAAAGTCAATATTGTTGAAATGTTGAAACCCACTAATAAAAGAAATTGTTGAACATATGCGTATGAAATAATACATGCGTTTCATTTGCACCATTTCAAACACAAAATGTTGACTTTACTTATAATCTATGTATGGCCAAGGTATACACTGGACATTAGCTTAGGAAAGTATACACTGGACATTAACTTTACATGCAAATGGACATTAACTACATTGCCTATATAAACTACTATGACATCATTGAAAAAATGAAACAAATGTTGATGATGATCTTGAGGTTAGAAATAGTTTTCTTTGTTAGCACTCAATGCTTGTTAAAGCAGTTTCTTCTTGTTGTTGTAACTCTTGATGACATCTAAAATATCATTTTATTGTTTGTTTTCCTACAGCTTCATCCCCTCCCAACCTTGTCATCTCAAGTGATGACGATGATGATGAAGAAGAAGTAGTTCCAACGCCCACTGTTGAGAGTCGAGTAATCGTAGTTGGTCGGATGTTTATCTTTAAACTTGCATTTAAACTTGCACATTGTTTTCGACTATGTTTACCTGATCAAATAAGTTATGGTATTCTTATATGCTTTCGTAAACTGATTTTATGATTGTAAGGTTTGTGTTTAGTTTTTTGTCATAAACAATCGAAAAAGGAAAAAGTGTTACAATGTGATTGTTCGACTTTGGTCAAGTTCATGTTGGTCAAGTATTGTGTTATTTGGTGGATCACTTTGTGTCTTCTAGAAAAGACACTACATTATTGCAAAAATGTAACTGTAAATCATGCTTAGAATTTGTCCATAATTTGTGTTTTTTCACACATTCAATGCTAAGTATAGTTGTTGTGATGAAGCTGTATTTTTCATACACAAGTTCATCTTCAAATCGTGTTGGTCAAGTATATAGGAAGGATTTTACGGTGTGCTCAAATATAGAAAATATTATATAAAATTCAAAAATATAGTAACCTTAAGAAACTTTAATATGTGACAAATTGGTTAGTCAATCAATCACTTTTAAGGAAATGTTTTGTGGAATGAATGTCGTGTCAATAAGTTAATATAAGAAAGTAAAACAAGTATCTTAACAAATCTTCCATCATTTTTAAGCTATGCAAAGACTTTCGTAACAAGTTTTATAAAGTGTATCGTTTTAAATTGAACAAAAATATGTGGTAACCTTAAGAAACTTTAATATGTCACTAAATAAGTTAGTCAACCAATCATTTTTAAAGAACAGTTAATGATATGAACGTTGGGTCAATGAGTTAATATAAGAAAGTTAAACAAATATCTTAACAAATTTTCAATCATTTTAATATTGTGCAAAGACTTAAAGCGCGTATTTTCTAAAAAATTTCTTAACAAATCGTGTATTTTATGAACTAATTTTATTTATTTATTTTTATTTTTATTTTTATTTTTTTTTGTTCAAACTTTACACATTTGTAGCCACTATCTTTATTTGTTACATCTCCTTATTAATATATTCATGGTTTGCAAAGAAAACTGTCATTCGTGAATGTCAAACTTAATTTCTATTACTTTGCATGGTAACTTTGGAAAGTATTCATTGTTTGCAAATAAAATTGTCATACCATATACTATTATACCATTCGTAAATTTCAAACCATTTTAAGAATTTCTATATACTCTTATACCATTCGTGAATTTCAAACCATGTTAAGAATTTTTGTTAGAGTTAAATTATCGGATGTTACAACCGTTTGCAATTACATTTTGATATTTTTACGTTCTATTTTGAATGTTAAATAAAATACTTACCATAATATCACATATCGTTAATTGTCTACCGCTAAAAACCGTTGCCGCCAGACGCAGGTAATCGCATAATATACCTAAAATATTTGCACACAATCATTGTATGGTCTAATTTTAGAGAAGACAAAATAAAGAAAATGCATATTTTAATTTTGTTACCTATAAAAAGCAGCGAAAAAACAGTTTACAGTCAACCCCCAAACCCAAACATCAAGCACCATCATGAAATGCCCGTACTGCAAATCCCCCCAAGGGCGGTGCACAACAACTTCAACCGGCAAACACATAACCGAATGCATATCCTGCGGTCGCGTAGTCGCAGAACACCAAACCCAACCCCACCACATCTTCCACACACGTGCACACGACACCCCTTTATACCTCGTCACTTCCGACATCCCAACACCCACCCAAACACCCCCAACACCAACATTAATAACAACAACCGATGACCAAACGGATCAAAAAGACCAACAACAAGAAGAAGACCCATTTGAACCAACTGGTTTTATCACCTCATTTTCCACTTGGTCATTAGAACCTTACCCTGTCTTTGCACAAACTAGTGTTTCTTATTCGGGCCATTTGGCGGAGCTTGAACGGGTGCTCGAGACTACGTCGAGTTCGAGCGCGAGTGGGCCGAGTGTTGTTGTGGATAATTTGAGGGCTTATTTGCAGATTATTGATGTGGCGGATATTTTGGGGCTGGATTGTGATATATCGGATCATGCGTTTCAGTTGTTTAGGGATTGTTCCAGTGCGACGTGTTTGAGGAATAGGAGTGTGGAGGCGCTTGCTACTGCGGCGCTTGTTCAGGCTATTAGAGAGGCTCAAGAGCCTAGGACATTGCAGGTTGTTTGATTTGATTTTAGGGCTAATTAACTTATTTTTGTTTTATAGTATTGCTTTATTATTGGATCTCATTAGACGATAGATTAGGTTAAATGGCCTAGCCCAAATGGATATCGTGTTATAGAACTAATAATTAGGATTGGGACAAATTTTGTCACCGATAGGTTAAGCAACAAATGTAACATAAGTGTGAAAGAACTAGGATGATCAACGATTACGCAGCCAAAAATGGTAGCTTTTGATATGGTACTTGTAGAGTATTTAACTACTTGCAAGCAAATGAGTGCATAGAGTGTTACGTGAGATTTAGAAAAAAAAAACACAACAAGTGAAATGAAAGTTTGAAAGAAGTAGTATATGGTTGATGGATAAGCAACCGAATTATTCATCCACTTGCAAGTAGCAAGTACATAGTGGGGTTTTATTGTTGTATGTGATGGATAGTTGGGAAAATGATATGGGTTGTTTTGTAGTTTCTAGCTATTTGTTGTGATTATGGTATGTGTGCGTTGAATCATGTATAGACACTTGCTTTATCAGGAGTGTCTTTAGGTTGAAAGTTTGCGGTCACAGGGTCTTTGGCAGTCTATTTCAGGCTATCTGATACTGTCCAAATGTATGTTCATGTTGATTTACACACTTCACCCCCTTTTTGTTCGCTATCATCTTTTGTTAGTCATAGAGACTGATTATTTGTGTGACATCCATACAAGATCATCATCGTCAATCTGTTGGTATATTCTGACACATATGCAAGTGCAATGCTGGAAGCAGTCCCCCTATCCTCGGGTAGGGGTGTGACTTCTACTTCCTACACCCCCATACTCTGCTCCTGCGGGGTTGGGTATGGTTGTTGCTGTTGTAATATGCAAGCGCACTGACAGTAACACAACCAAAAACCACTTGGCACATAAAGCAAACAAGATATCTTTGGTGTCGATGTTAAGGGATAGAGTAAAATTCAGCTCTTTGAAGGAAGTGGAGATCCACGGTTTGGGTGAATTATAGCTGAGGCATAGGATAGGAAGTTGGATGTGGTGAATTCTAATGAGAAAATGTTTTCTACATAGAGAGGTCTAGGTTGATATAAATGGCATGTTATATGTATGTGCTGTAATGAGAAAAATCTCATTTGATTTGAGATCTTTCTGCCCGATGTAGAGGTTCTTCAACATTGTTGAAGCTTTAATGGATTTTATACTTTCTTTGCCAACGAAAAATATATGTATGTGCTATAATGATCTTTTTGTTACCTATTTGCATGACTTGTTATTGCTTGTATTCCAGGTTGATATCGAATTAAAGTGAATTTGTAAATACATTATACTAGTATATACATATATACACCGATTTTAAGAATCTGTAACTTGTCAAATAGGAAATCTCGATTGCAGCAAATTTACCTCAAAAAGAGATTGGGAAGTACATCAAGATTCTTGGAGAAGCTTTGCAGCTAAGTCAGCCATTAAATAGCAATTCTATCTCAGTGCATATGCCTAGATTCTGCACTCTTCTCCAGCTTAACAAATCTGCCCAGGTACTGTTCAGAATGATAGTGTGTCGAGATTTGATTTAGACATATCAACATATGGGATTAATCTTTCCGTTTCTTACAAGCTTATGTCTTTTGGCTGTGTCCAGAAATTTAAAATTAAAAGGTCAGAAAAAGCTTTGAAGCATTTGAACCCATAATTGAGGATTTTGAGCGTTATCGTTTATTTTTCGACTGTCCTCCATCTGTTCATCATTATTTTCTTCTCCGTTTATGTTTCCTAAGCCTGATATATAAGACGTACCACTCATGTTTTCAGATATCCAAACTTGATTTACAAAGTTTCATAGCCACATTTTTACAGAATTGGTATTATGAACAGATTGGTATCATGAACAGTAAATTGCATTTTACCTATTTGATGTGATTCGACTGATTCTTTAAAATCAATAAAACACAACTTTTGTGATAAATGAAATTCATGTGTCAAAAATGGAAGTCTTACCAACGTTCTAAGTTGTGACACAGAAATCCCAACATCATTTATAGTACTAAGTTACCTATATTTCATTAGCAATCATTAGAATATATCTATGTAATTGTTTGCGGATCTCAGCCTTTCTGTATTATCGGGGCGGATTTTAGATAGTTGATCAATAACAAGATTTATGTTGCCTGTGCAATGCGCTGGGATATAATTCCATTGGCGTATAGACATATTGGTTAAAATTCTTATAGAGAAGTTAGTAGCTCATGTTTTTTTTACTTTAGTTATCCTCATTTAATCATTTAAGTATACACCACAAATGCTTGGATGATGTAAGAAAATAGCTCATTACATTTAATTCATCCATATTTTAGTATCATCATATGTAACAGAATTAGTTTTGTGCAAGTGTTTTTCTCGTCAACCTAAAAACTGATTAAAGCATCACTAAAAGTGTTTAACTATAAACTTACAGTCTTTCAACTTTGAACATAAACAATTTTTGTTTCAAGTCAAGTGAAACACCGATCCGTCTAATTTTAAATGTAACTCAAATTATAGTGTTAAATTGCATTACGAACAATGGCCACAAAATAAGCGATTACATGAAATAAATTACTTATAAATTATAACATTAGGAACAATGGCTTATTTTAAATGTAACTTATTTGGTTTTTTTTACACAGCCTTCAAACATCATAGAGGAATATTGGTTAGGGTGTTTTAAGAGAAGTGTTATCTGATTGCTCTAGGTTAGCTGAACAATTAACGTTATGAGATAGTTGTTCACTTGTCATAAACTGACCTGCATATTGGAAAATAAGGAGTACTGTATCTTTGACTGCCTGACTAGAAACAACCAAAACAATTGATAGTAATCAGTAGACGTATTTAATTTCTTTTTATAATTGTAGTATCTGGTACATTTATCTTCCAAAGGTTTATGCAAAACGCCCACTCCACCTAAGTTTTAGGTGTCCTAGCCGTTGGGCAGTACTGCAAATTGACCTGAGACCTCATTCGACATTGGACATACGGCCTTAGGATTCATCATTACAGTTTTAGCTTACCTTTGTACTGTAGAGCTGGCAGCTTAAACTTTACACCCGTTTACTTTTATGTGCTTGATTTTGGGTTATGGGCAAATTCAGAAAATAGGAAATATGCGAATGGGTCAAATGAGCAAATTCAGAAAATAAAGCTAAATAGGAAACATGTGAATGGGCTGGAGTTTGTCCAAATGGTTTTTTTTCTTATGCTTACAACCTATCACTTCATCCAAAAAATTAGTTATTGAAGCTTTTATAATCATATATAAACCACTGATTGTTTATATGTAATTTTTTAGAGTGGCACATACCAAAAGTTGCCATTATGACCAAACCTGCTTTTGAACCCATTACAAAATATGCCCATATTGCCACCTCTTGTTTGCAGCACTGAATATAAACATAAGTACCAACTACATAGCCCTTTTTTGCAGGAGCTTGCAACTCATATTGGTGAAGTTGTGATCAACAAGTGTTTCTGTACACGTAGGAACCCCATCAGCATCTCTGCAGCTGCCATATATTTAGCCTCGCAACTTGAAGATAAACGCAAAACTCAGGCAGAAATTTGTAAGGTCACCGGACTTACTGAGGTCACTCTTCGTAAAGTCTACAAAGAGCTTTTAGAAAACTGGGACGACCTTCTTCCTTCCAATTACACACCAGCCATACCTCCGGAGAAAGCATTCCCTACTGCTACAATTGCTTCAGGACGTTCTTTAACACCCAGAATTAATGATGGTGTAGAAGCTGAAATAAAACCTCTAGAAAGTAGAGATAACAGTAATGAGCCGTGGAAGTTTCAAAGTTCACATGATATGGACGTAGATGGTGGTGGTGGCAGTAACGGTGGTGCTACTACACGGCCGTGGCCCCCACCGATTTCTTCTTCTCAAGCCAATGCTAGAGCTATGCCAAAGCCAGATGCTCTTTTAGCCATTGGAGATCTTAATAGGCATGGTAATGATAATCGAGGTTGATGTTTCTTTTTATCCTCATGTAACTGTACTTTCTGTTGTCAATTGTATATTTGTGTTTTTTTAATAACGTTTACTTTGGATTTCTGGAAATATTGGTTGTACGTAGCTCAGATTTTTAAGTTAAGTCAAAGGTGTTTGAGTATTAGTTAAACTTATTGTGATAACCGATAAGTTAATTGTGTTAGCTTGCTCTAATAGAAGTTGAGACTATTTCTTCATCACAAATTTGTCCATCAGTTTGAAGACGTACATATGGTTGTAAATAGTTTTGTTTCATGAATTTGAGTAGCATATCACATAGCTTGCTCTTATATAACGCTTTTTTTATATTACATCACTAGATCCAATGTGACGGGCTAGTTGTAAATCTTTTTTATATAATAAAACAAAACTCTTAGCGGGAATTTTTCATTTAAAAAAATTAATTCATACCTTATTCGGTAAGAATTGAATTATTAATTAATTTTTTTAAAAAAACTTTTATAAAAAAAGTTTAAAATTTCCTAATTTAGAAAAAATAGATTGATTTTCGTTTTATAATTCAAAAGCAACAAAGTCTTATACAGTTAACCCATAATCATTCTCTTATAACAAAACAAAAAATAAGACTACTATCCCAAACCTTTCTTGATCGATTCTCACCCAATATAATCGATCACAAACAACATTCCGAAGATGATTTAATGTTAGGGCTTCGATGGTGTTTATCCATTGTGTAAGTCAATCAGTTTTAATTTTTGATTTTGAAAAATTAAAGGGATTCGATTAGTTTTATAGTGCTTTGATAATTCTTAAGTGATAAACAGTATGCTTCGACTTTAAATCTTAATCAGAATATTTTAGAACTATTAATTAACCTGGTTTGTTTTAGAATTTGAACTGTGATTTGCGATATGGGTTTTTGATTTTGTTAGTCTGATTGATGAACTAAAGTGTTTATCTTGATGTTGGTATCAGTATCGGTGAGTGCATTTATGTTTTTAAACCTTTATGTAATTAAATTTATAACATATTAATCTGGTAATACTTTCCCAGAATGTTTAGTCGGTTTTGTGGTTTTGAAATTTTCTCGAATGTCTATGCAGTGTCTAGATCATCATTTTAAAAAGAGGCACAATAAAAGAAGGATTGTGAAGAAGCCTCTTGTGGAAGCAATTGTGGATAAATTAGTGCCCAGAGGGACAGGTAACAAAGTCGAGTTCAAACTATTTAGAATGCCTTAATGTTACCTTTATAATTTAAAACTTTAAACAAGCTCGAGCTCGGAAAAAAAATTGAGGTAGAAGTTGAGCCATTAATAGAAGTTTATTCGATGGCAGGAATTGAGACCTGCTTAGTTCAAAGTGCTTATTTGAATGAAATTAACATCATCTTTACCATCACATTTAGCCTAAAATATATAAAAAGGGACATGTATCCTTTTAAAGTTTATTCTCTGTACTTGGTTTCTAAAAAGTGAGGAACCGTTTGTAATCCTAGATCTTTGCCCGGAATTGATAGAAACCAAATATAAATCATTCAATCTAATATTCTGGGCCCACCGCATGAATCAAACAATCAACTTTTGGCATGGTGCCTTAAATCCATGGAAAAACCCATGAACCAAACGCACCCTAAGTAAACATTCTATAGATCATCAGTAACATTTAACGGAAGAAAATACGATGGGTCATGGATTTGAAACTGGTTTAGTTACCATCTTTTTGTAGCAAAAAGATAAGCCACCATAACCACTACATATATCTGATGTGGCTAAACAATATTGTAAACCATATATGGAAATCAACCATAAGAAAGTCATGTTAAGATGTTATAACCTTACCATATTTTTTGCTCATGTCTATGAAAGTTTGTATAACATGAATCTAAACCCTTACCATAACATCTTAGTATATAACATCGTAGTATAACATATTTTTGCTCATTTATATACTAAGATGTTATAACCTGAACATATTTTTTGCTCGTGTCATGAAAGTTTGTATAACATGAGTCTAAACCCTTAAGAAAGTCATGTTAAGATTTTAGCACGGAAATACATAATCGACATCGGACTCCTGACCTTACTTCTAAACTGGTCGAATCTGGTAGGCCATGTGGCTAATGTGTAAAACTTTTCTTATTAAACTTTGAGACACTATAGTGTCTTATGGGTAGGCCATGTGGCTAATGTGTCCTATTCTTATTAAACGTTAAGGTAATCCTATTCTATAATCTTATTTCTTAATTATAGAAAAGTTTAATAGGACTATAGTGTCTTATGGGTAGGCCATGTGGCTAATGTGTAAAACTTTTCTTATTAAACTTTTGAGACACTATAGTGTAAAACTTTTCTTATTAATTGTTTCTTAATAGGATTATAGAATAGGATTACCTTAACGAACCTTGAACTTTAGGGGAATTATAGAATGTTTCTTATGGATTCGTTAAGGTAATCCTATTTATTTATATATGTATATATTTGACTGAATAAACCTAGATTACAAATGTAAGTTGTTTGAATTTTTTGAAGTAGTTTATTTAGTCAACATAATAGGCTCTTGTGATTAAACAGTTTTTCTGGGATAAAAGTATTAAGCTTATGATTAGATTAATCAACAGTTAGTAAAAGAGAAAATTTTGGCTTCTACGATTTACCTATCAAAGCCTTTCTATTCGACCAACTATCTTTTACATAATGCTTTATCCACCATTAAAATGAGTGTTTTAATGAACTTTGCAGATTAGAAATTGAGATTTGAATCTGATAAGCCACAAAGATCACTCTTAAATAGTAGCTTACTAATTTAACATGTATCATTAACCAGCGACTAACATAGAAAATATCTCATACATTAACCATTCACGTTTGACCAGTTACACAAAAAAACCCCTGTTTTGGATCAAGTTAACTTTAAACAAGCAGGGTATATTTTTTTTTCTCAAATACATGGTACAAAGGATATGGCAAGCATGTCAACGGGTCAACAGTAACCCAGACAAAAACAAGTTTAGCGGGTTAGTCAAACAGCACTATATATTGGTAGTAAATGATAAAATTATTGATTTTACTCCAATAGAACCTCATGAACTTATATACGTATATACATGCTCGCTCATTATTAACTAAGCACCTAATGATTTATTTATCATGTTAAGTGTTTGAAACACAATACATGAGTGTCATGTTACAATCCTTTTATCCTTATTTTGCGATGGGGTTCAAATGTTTATACAAAAATAGAAAAAACAAATACCACTAAGTAACTTTAATTCCATCGGTTGTTTGTTTTAAACATATATAATTCAATTATTTTGACAACTGATCTCTTAATATGACATGATAGTAGAATTTATCATATGGCTGGTGAGAATCAATCTTGCTTTGCAATTTTAGTGGCAAATAAGACCTGGCAAATTTGCACTCTTTAAATATTTGGACTGGCAAATTTGCCCTTTTAACCTAAACGTTAGTTCTTACCGTGTTTTTCTAACATCACAGCATCATCATGGGACCCACTGATGTTATTGCTCAGTCTGCTGAAACAATTAAAATCCCTACTCCACACTACGAGTTTGGTGCTAACTTTATAGATCCAAAGGTCGGTATTTTATGATAACACTACTGGCTTTTGGATTTGCTAAAATGTGTTATCAATCGTAATAATTTTGTGCTTTATATGTTTATGTAGAAGAATATGATATCCAAGTAGGCAAGTGAATTACTTCAACTCCATATTAGCAGAGCTGGCTTCTCAATCTTTTATATAATGAAGGAAAACCCTAAGTGGGGACTTTCCTATTTGCGGGAAACAAAATGTTTCCTTATTTGGTAATAATAAGATTTTTTTTTTTTTTTTTTTTTTTTTTTTTTTTTTTTTTTTTTAAATTTTCATGGTGGATTCAAACAACCTTTTTTATAATAATATGCTACTACTATCGTAAAATCAAGTTGGTACAAGATGCATCATGAAAGTGATAATACTTAGATTTTGTGCTACTTTTTTCTTTATGTAACATGCGTTAAAGTGTTGTTAATGTCGTTTTGTTGCAGGTCATTAACCGAGAAAGTCGAATCTCAGAAACAAATCCAAATGAACTAAAAGTAGATGCTCCAACACCGTTTATAATGGGTGAAAAAGATGTTTTTAAGTTTCCTAGAATAGAGGAATATTTGAAGACTAGGGAGGTAAAGAAATATGTGCCTAACCTGGAAATCATGTAGTTGCTTGAAGGTTCTCATTTTGTTTATGAACAATCCCCTTATGAGGTGAATCAACTCCCACTCGATTTTCTCAATCGCAACAAATGTTAATGCTTTTGCGGTTTCTTGGGTCATCTAACAATGTTTAATTTGAATCCGATTTGACAGAGGGAAATTGATCAAAATCAAACATACCTTACAATGATATTAATTGTGAATCGTTAGTTCGACCTATGAATCATCAACCCGAATGCTTAGTTCAAGTCTAGGACTTTGTCAAGACAATAAACCAAACAGCACTGAAGCAATGTATAATAGAAAAAAACACATTTATTTGACAAAATTAATTTGGTTAAAGTTGACTAATAAGCTTCATAACATCGTAATTGCCAGTTTGAACAATAAATGTATTCAAAAAGTGCAAATATTGATCATCAGTAAAACAAGTTGTCAAAACAATATTATGAAATAAAATCTGCTGACACATATATCAATATCTATATCCTTCAACCATATTAACTGTTCACTTTCACTTTAATATTTCTTTTCCAACTTTGACTTTGCAAAGTGGTATTACCTCCGTCCCAAATTAATTGTCCTCATTTGACTTTTTAAAGTCTTAATTTCTCAACTTTGATCTTAAATATTTTTATTTATATTATATAATAATAATAATTGATGCAATATATATGAATGGATTGTTCTTTTAAATGTTTTTTCATTGGTGTAATTTTCATCAAATATTACATAACACATACAAAAATATTAATGATCAAAGTTGAGAAATTAAGACTTTAAAAAGTCAAATGATGCCAATTATTTTGGGACGGAGGGAGTATATATTGTTGCATATTTATTCAACAACAAGTGGTATACCTTGCAAAGTAAACTTGCTTTCTAAAGTTTTGAGTACACACTTTTTTTAAAAAGGGCAAATTCATATGTCTCCTTATTAAATTTGGAAATTTCATATTTACCAAAACATTATTAAAATAGTGCACATTATGCTTTCAATGATTGTTCTTGAGGGATATATGTAACTAGTCATAAATGTATGGGGAGATATGAAATTCATCCTTAAATATATATTTATGACCCTTCATTACGTTAGTCAAAGATAATAAAAAAACCATAATTAAGAACCATAAAAAAAACTAAACAAATATAAAATTACATTATTTAAAAATTTTGAAAAAAATCCGCGCGTGCGCGGGCATTATCACTAGTTGTTAAATAAAATTAATACATATGTATTTAAGTTGTTAATTGGTTCGACTTAAGTTGTTGATTGGTTTGTTGAAAACGCAAGAAAACAAACTTTAACAATTCAAAAAATTAAAAAAAAAAATAATGTATCAAGTGTACTAAAAGCTAATAAAACTAAACTTTTTTTTAAAACAAACATGAATATCAATGTAAAAATTGTTTCTCAAAAACGTATGAATTAATAGCTTCTGTTGTTTCCGAATATCCATGCTCCAGTTGTGGGAAGTCAAA
The DNA here is from genome assembly GCA_019973895.1 of Chrysanthemum seticuspe. NCBI lineage: Eukaryota > Viridiplantae > Streptophyta > Magnoliopsida > Asterales > Asteraceae > Chrysanthemum > Chrysanthemum seticuspe. The sequence continues at coordinate 228,318,026 of BPTQ01000004.1, forward strand.
ATGTGACTATGATTTGGTTGTGATTTTATTGATGTTATCTTCATTGAAATTTACTCAAAAAAAAAACCTATGCCATAATTAACTAAAAAAGAAATGTAGGGAAAAATTTATAGTTAATGAGATAATTAAGAAAATATGTCTAGTGTAATTATTTTAGAGTTTACATGTTATCAAATTTGCTATGTGATTTTTAAAACCCCTCTAATATATAGCATATAGATTTAGTTATGTATCATTGTTAGCCGTAACATTTTTATTAGAAGTGATGGTCATTCAAGTTTAGGAACTTTGTAACGTGTGTTAGATATCGTGATAGAATAGTCAACGGGCTCGTGGATTGGGCTAAGCTAAATGGCTAAATGTTATGTTAAGCTAGCCTTGTATAAGTTGTCATCCAATCCAAGTCCAATCCAAGCCCATCCCAAAGCCCATTAGGGCATATGTACTTGTAGTATAAATACACCTCAAATGACACATTTGAGGTGTGTGTGTGTGTGTGTTTTATTTATGAAATATTGTTTCACCTTCTCTTCCTTTTTCTCTCTAAACATACGCCTAACATATCTTCAAGTCACCTAGTTCTTCTCTTCATCTATCTACGCATAACATCAGTTTATGTTATACGTGTTCTTCTTGTGGTAAGCGTGGTATTCGTGTGATAAGGTTGATATATTTAAGGTCCTACAATTGGTATCAATCGCCTAACAATGGTTTAGGAGTGTTGTGTTACGTTTTTGGTTCGAACTTTACACATAAAGTTGCGTTTTTTCTCTATAAACGTGGGCTTTTTGCATAAAGTTTTGATTTTTACGAGGTTTTAACCTTAAAGTTGTAGAATTTATTGATCTTTAAGTGTTTTGGAAGAAGTTTGTGCAAAAGAAATCATTTGGAAACGTGTTTTTGGGTGAAAAATCGTGTTTTACACATTTATGGGCATTTTTACGCGTAAGCATACTTTTGGTCAAAACCCTCTGTTGGATCGATATACTTTAATCAAACTAACTTTAACTAGCTTGTTAAGGTTTAATAACCTCGGATAAATCCTAAGTTATTAACAAAGAAACACTGAGCAATCTTTATCAAGTACGCGGAATTTACTTAACAAAGCTAAGAAGAATAACTTTTATTATAAACTCTAAATCTGCTTATTATGCAGATACTCTAAACAACTCTAAGATTATCGAACTTCTCTCTAAAACACTAAATAACTTGTGAATTCGTAAACTCTAAAACTCATAAACTCGTACCTCTAATGCCAATATAGGAGTCCTTTTATAGGCTCAAGGATATCCTAGTCGGTTTACAATTTGTATTCTTGTACGACAAGTAATCTAAACATAGAATACAATACTTTCCATAAACGAATATAACAGTTCTTTGTTCTTGCAGTACTTTGACTTCATAGTGCAGTACTTTGACTTTGTCTTTAGCAGTACTTTGACTCTTTGACGTTTTCCAGTACTTTGCAGCTTACAGTACTTTCATATCTTCAGTACTTTCATATCTTCAGCACTTTCATATCCCAACAATCCTCCCCTAACTTGAATTCTACTTGCTTGACTTCAAGTTCTCTTGTAAATTTATCTTTAACAGCTTCATCTTTAAGAACAGTTTGTTTCTTAGTTTTTGGATTGTATCTCGGTAATGTTTGTGCTTGTCAAAGTATCTCTTAGAATTATTCTTTTACAGCAGCATCCAGCAAGCTCCATCTTTTCAGCAACACATCAACATATGACAATTTTGTACATTAATTCAGTTTAAGTTGCATACTATTCTCATCACTTCCAGGTGTGTTAACTCCTGTGAGAGGTGAATCATTGAAAATTAATGGATTTTAGTCTCTTTACCAAAGCCATTAACTCTGGAGTAGCCAAATGTTTTGGTGTGTAAGACCATGGTACACTGATAACCATATGATTTTTAGCAAATCATCAGCTATCAACAGATTTGTTTTGTCTTTACCAAAAGCTGTACCCTTCTGGACTAGTTAGTTCTTCTATCTAATGGTGAACTAATTACCATATAATGGTTTTTCCACAGCCTTTACCACAAGCCATTTTCTTGTGGGCTAGCCAACTCTTTACATTACTGATATGGTGAGTTGATTACCATCCAACTTATTAGCAAGTTGTCAACTAAAAACGGATTTGATATATCTTTACCAGAGCCGTTTGCTCATGGATTAGCCAATCCTTTTGTAACCATGGTGGATTGATAACCTATTGATGTTATCATCACAAAAACCATTTATTCAACCTTTATTTTAAAATATTTATTACTTAGCAAAAGGTTTCTTTTAAAATTCATTTAACTGGTTTATTTCTGCAAACAGTACTTTGATGAAAGTACTGTCTGATCAGCAGTACTTTGAATAAAAGTACTGATATATCAAAAAGTATTTATTCAAATAAAATTCATACCAGTTATTGATCATCCTCAGCAATAGTAGTCCAGTTGATAACCATGCAAGCGGTTTCATTATCCTCTTCTACTTCCATTCCATGCTCTAGCATTCTTCTCATGAGCTCAACTATGAGAGGATATCTTCTTTCTGCAAACATGTGTATCATTGTTCCATTTTCCAACTCTAAAACATGAACTCCAGACTCTTCAAAGAATCTCCAGCAAACAATTTCCCAGCTTTCTTGATTCTTCCAAACATCATCAGTGCTCTCTTCTTCAGTTTCCCATGCAGTTATGAGATCACCATGTAAAACTAAACCAATCCCTTCTAATGGATTATGTTCAAAGTAAGCTTTCATCACATGATATAAATAGAATAGGTCTACTCTATCTATAATGTGCAGTAAGTCCCACAGCCTTTTGAAAACTTTGAAGCTTTCATCTTCTTTATGAAAGATCATATAATCTCCATCCTTGGATTTCACAACTTCAAAAGCACTAATCTTTGATCTGTTCATCTTCATGTCATCATCTTCTTTTGAATAATCAAAATCTACTACTCTGAGATAATTCCTTAATTCATCACTAGTCTCAAATCTTAATTCAACTTTTTCTTTCTTTGAGAACTGAACATCTGTAACTTCAGTTTTCCTTTTTCTTTTCAAACTCTTCTTTCTTTCAGCTTCAGTCCAAGTAGCTTATTCTCTAAAATCTTTGATGCCTGCAACATCCTTCTTATAATCCTCCCTAGCAGCATCATATAATCTTTTCATCTCAAAATAATTAAACTTCTGCAATCCTTTATACCCTTGACTTTTCAGATAAGCCATCATAGCATTTCTGTCTTTAGCTTTATTAAGTCTTCTTGGCATAAATCTGACAGGAACAGGTGACTCTAAATATTCACTAGCTTCAGCATTCAATTCCTCATGCAACTTCTTAGCTGCTTCTCTACTCTTAGCTTCTTGAGCTTCCTGAGCTTCTCTATCTTTAGCATTTAACTATTCTTGAATCTTTCTAGCTGCTTGTTCATTCAAAGCATCTTGAGCAGCTCTTAACTGTGCTAAAATTGGTTTCTTCTTCTTAACTTCTACCAAAACACCCTTTGCTTTATCCTTAGGATCAATTGCAGGTTGAGAAGTTCTTTGTTGTTCTTCTTCTTGTACTTCTCGAATAGTAACTCCTCCTCTTGGTTGTGATAAATCTCCAAAAATTGTAGCAATGAACTCATCATCACTTGCAGAATGAATAGGTTTGAGAATAGCTTCCTCCTCTTGAAAAACAGTTGAGGGACCAACAACTTCTTCATGTAAAGTTGTTGAAGGACCAGCTTCCTCATCAAAGTCTAATACTCTTGGAGTTATTTCCTCTTGTCTGAAAGTACTTTGAAAACCAATACTTTGATGTTCAGTACCTTGATCATCAGCAGTAACTTCTTCATGTTCAGTACCTTAACAGTTATGTGATTGAAAGAGATAATTGTATTAAGGCTAGATCTGAAGTGGCTGGTTATCAAATTACTTTAGAGTCTATGGAAGCTAAAATTATAACACATGAAAATAATGAAATGGCTTGGGCTGAAAAGTATGAACAACAGGATTACCAGTTAAAACTTAGTGATTGGAAACTAAACTGTAAAATTGCTGAAATTGAGAAATTAACTAAGGAGAGATATGATCTGTTAGAAAAGTTTGCTGCCTGGAATGAATCTGGTCTATCCCATGTTACTTATGTTGAAAAACAAAGAAGAGCATACATTAGAACTGGATTAGGTTTTGGTATGAACTTTGATAACATAGAAGAAAAACAACCTAGTGATCAGGATGTAGGTGATTTTGAGGACATAACCACTAGTGATGATGAACTCATTAACTATGTAGATACATCTAGTAATGAGGGCTCAATAAGTGAACCACCTCCTGAGTATAAGAAAGACAAGGGATATAATGTTGTCCCACATCCCATTAGTCATCAACCTATAAGGCATGATGTTTCTCGATTTGGAGTAGACAGTCTAGAGTTTAGGGAGAAGCTTGTTGCTCAATCTAGATCTGAAAAACCCAAATAAGCTGTTGAAAATAATGTTCAAAATCAAGCAGTACCTTCAAATCAAAGTACTGCTCCACAAGCAGTACCTTCTGCAAAGTCTTTTCAAAACAATACTGCTAAACCTTTTTGGGATAATTTTGGTCAAAACAGGTTCAATCATTCACCTAGAAGGCACAATAGTTTTGCTTATAGACATAGAAAAAGTCATATTGGGAGTATGGGTGAAAAACTGTGTTTTGTGTGTTTTAGTCCTAATCATTTAATCAAGGATTGTGAACATCATTCAGAATACCTTAGGAAATTTTCAAAGAATAGGACTGTTAACCAGAAACCTAGAGAGAACAAACAAGTTTGGAATAATTCAAATAGGGTTAATCACAAGAACTTCACACCAGATCATAGATACCCACATCAGAGAAGACCTTTTTCAAAACCTTCGGTATCTCACAGTACTTTTCAAAGTATTGCTCAGAAACAAGGTACTGATCACACTACTTGGCATAGGAATCCTAGGAGATCTCACTATCAACCTAGAAGGTATTACAATTCACATAGGGGATCTAGATCACAGGAACCGCGTTTTAAACCAGAATGGGTTAAGAGGGAAGGTACTGCTGAGGGACACACAGTACTTTCAACAAAAAGTGAATCTGATGTTTTTGTGACACAAGAAAAAACTAATAATCATGAAAAAGAGATTTATGTTGAAAGATCAGAAAGTTTTGAAAATCCACATGCTAAAGATCAAAAGATAATTCTGGATCATCATTTGAAAGATAGTGGGAATTACATACTCAAAGAATTTGAGTTTGTAACTCCACAAGGGGAACACAAGTCAGTAATGGCTTAGGTTCCTAAAAATCACTAACTCTTTTCTTTGTGTGCAGGGCAACCCAGAGGAGGAGCTTAAAGATCATCTGATTGTAGATAGTGGTTGCTCTGGAAGTATGACAGGAGACAAAGAGATTCTGTCTGATTTTAGAAATATTAGTGGAGGAAGAGTTGCATTTGGGAATGATCCCAATGGAGGAAAGATTACTGGCAAAGGAACTATCAAAGCAGGGCTTATTGACTTTGAGAATGTTAGATATGTGAAGGAGCTTAAATTCAACTTGCTATCAGTCTCTCAAATTTGTGATAAAAAGCATCCTGTGTTATTCACTGACACAGAATGTCTCATCCTTTCCTCTAATTTTAAACTTGTTGATGATGACATGGTAGTACTTAGAGTACCAAGGACAAATGATGTGTATAGTTTAGACATGAAGAGTCTACATTCTTATGGAAGAGCCACATGTTTGATGGCTAAAGCAACATTTGAAGAGGCACATCAATGGCATAGAAGATTGGGCCATGTTAATTTCAAGAATATCAACAAACTGGTCAAAGGCAATCTAGTTAGAGGTTTACCTTCAAAGACTTACAAGAATGATCAATCATGCTTGGCATGCAAGAAGGGTAAACAACACAAAGCTTCCTGCAAGAAGCTTGAGGAAAGAATTATTAGAGAACCATTGGAGCTGTTACATATGGATTTGTTTGGACCTGTCTCTGTGGCAAGTTTAAACAAGAGAAAATACTGTTTGGTTGTTACAGATGACTGCAGTAGATTCAGTTGGGTTTTCTTTTTGGGTTTTAAAGATGATACCTTTGATGCTATTCAGACACTGATTATAGCACTTGAAAACCAATTAAGACTCAAGGTTAGATGTATTAGATGTGATAATAGGACTGAATTCAAGAACAAGCTTATGGATGAATTTTGTGCCAACAAAGGCATAAAGAGAGAGTTTAGTATTGCAAGAACACCACAGCAAAATGGTGTTGCAGAGAGGAAGAATAGGACTTTGATTGAAGCAGCAAGAACAATGCTAGCAGATTCCCATCTACCTATTCAATTATGGGCAGAAGCTGTAAGTACTGCATGTTATGTACTTAACAGAGTCTCTGTCACCAAACCACAGATGAAGACACCCTATGAATTGCTGATGGGCAATAAACCCAACATTCATTTTATGAAGCCTTTTGGATGCCCTCTTACTATTTTAAACACCATTGATAATCTGGGGAAGTTTGATGGCAAGTCTGAAGAAGGATACTTATTGGGTTATTGCACTAACAGTAAAGGCTTTCGAGTGTACAACAGAGTCACTAAGAAGATTTAAGATTGTCTTCATGTTGAGTTTTTAGAAGATCAAGACAATGAGAAAGGTAAAGGTCCTGATTGGATGTTTGATCTTGAGGTTTTAACTCCTTCAATGAATTATGTACCTGTTAGAGAAGAAAATCAACCTGTGCACAATGGAGAAGATTTACAATATGTTGTTCATGGAGTTCATATTAGACCTGATGTTGTTCTTGATGAAGATCCTGTAAGTCCAAAACAAAGTACTGATGTTCCCAAGCAAAGTACTGATTCTCCAAAACAAAGTACTGTTGCACCACAATCCTCATTATCTGCTGAGGATCAATCTATTCAAGAGGAACTTAATCAGATGCTTCTTCAAGATGTATTAGCACATTCTTACACTGATGAACAAAGGAGAGCTTATGAAGAGGCAAAGAAGAAGAACAAGACTGCAGAGTACTCTCACAGTACTTTGGACAGTACTTTCGATCAAAGTACTGCTGCACCTGTTGACAGTACTTTAGATGATTTGGATGATCCTACCATGCCTGGATTAGAAGAAACTGATGATGAGCTTGAAGATGAAGGTATTTTATCAGATTCCAATGAAGGTGCTGATTATACTAACTTGGATGATGCATATGGAGTTCCACAGTCTCCAATCTTACGGATTCATAAGAATCATCCAACAGATCAAATCATTGGTCCTTCTATTTCTGGAGTGATGACTAGACACACAGCTAAGAGATTTTCTAAACCTCATAATGCTTTACTTAGCTTTGTCTACAAACAGAATAGATTGAATCATAAGGACCATCAAACCTGCCTATTTACTTGTTTTATCTCTCAAGAGGAACCCAAGAACATTGCTCAAGCTTTGACTAAAGAAAGTTGGGTTGAAGCTATGCAGGAAAGACTTCTTCAATTTAAACTTCAAGAGGTTTGGGTTTTATGTGATCTTCCAGACGGGAAGAGAGTTATTGGAACCAGATGGGTCTTCAGGGTGAAAAGAGATGAAAGAGGCAATGTTATCAAAAACAAGGCAAGGTTAGTAGCTCAAGGCTACAGACAAGAAGAAGGTGTAGATTATGATGAAGTATTTGCTCCTGTCGCAAGGATTGAGGCTATTAGAATATTTCTTGCTTTTGCTTCATACATGGGTTTTCAGGTTTACCAAATGGATGTCAAGAGTGCCTTTCTCTATGGCACTATTACAGAAGAGGTGTATGTGAAACAACCTCCAGGTTTTGAAGATCCTAAACACTCAAACAAAGTCTACAAGGTGGTTAAGGCTCTTTATGGCCTTCATCAGGCACCTAGAGCTTGGTATGAGAGGCTCTCTACATTCTTATTACAACATGGATACAGGAGGGGAGCTATAGACAAGACTTTGTTTATCAAGAGAGACAAGAAGGATATCATGTTAGTTCAAGTCTATGTTGATGATATCATCTTTGGGGCTACCAAACAGTCCATGGTTAAGGAGTTTGAGCAGCTGATGCAGAAGGAATTTCAAATGAGTTCAATGGGAGAGTTAACTTTCTTTTTGGGACTCCAGGTTAAGCATTCAAAGGAAGGAATTTTTATCAGTCAAGACAAGTATGTTACTGACATACTTAAGAAGTTTAATTTTGATGATATGAAGGCTGTTACTACACCTATTAAATCTATCAATTCATTGGGCAAAGATGAAGATGGACAGCCTGTTGAAGTCAAGTTATACAGATCAATGATTGGCTCTCTTATGTATCTTACTGCATCAAAGCCTGATATCATGTTTGCAGTTTGTTTATGTGTAAGATATCAAGTCTCACCAAAGATTTCTCATATGAATGCAGTAAAGAGAATCTTCTGTTATTTAAAACAACAACCAAAGTTGGGGTTGTGGTATCCAAAAGAGTCACCTTTTCACTTAGAAGCTTTTTCAGATAGTGATTATGCAGGTGATAATTATGATAGAAGATCAACAACTGGTGGATGCCAATATCTTGGAAGAAGGTTAGTCTCCTGGCAATGCAAGAAGCAGACAATTGCAGCAACATCATCTACTGAAGCTGAATATGTAGCTGCTGCAAGCTGTTGTGGACAAGTTTTGTGGATGCAGAATCAACTCTTGGACTATGGGTTTAATTTCAAAAATACTCCAATCAATATTGATAATGAGAGTACCATTTGTATTGTGAAGAATCCAGTTTATCATTCCAAGACCAAGCACATTCAGATTAGGCATCACTTTATCAGAGATTGTTATGAGCACAGGCTCATTAATGTTGTTAAGGTTCACACAGATGACAATGTAGCTGACTTACTCACCAAAGGCTTTGATGTTTCAAGATTCAATCACTTGGTGGTGAGTATTGGCATGATTAACTACTAAGCTACATTTGAGGGGATGACTATAAGGTGTTAGTATAGTCCTGTGTATTGCTTGAGGGGAGGATATTTGTGTATACTTAGTTTCTACGGAGGAATTTGGCAAAGTACTGTTTTTCCTGAAAGTACTGCTTGGAAAGTACTGCTTTGGGAAAGTACTGCATACGTGGAAAGTACTGTTTGTCGTATTAAAGTATTGTTCCAACGGTTATATTGAGGGATAATTAATGCTAACGGTTGTTTTATTTTGGGCAGTGATTTTTCAAATCTCACCTATAAATAACTACTTTCCGATTTTCCCTCTTATATTCATACCTTAGCATCGTTTCCATATTTCTCTCATTCTTATTCGATTTCAATTCTTATTGTGCTTCAATAATCATCAATGGCAAATCGACCTACTGTTTCAAAACACAATATGGTAGCCAATTTAGATAAGACTGAAGATAATGCGGCGTTTCATGATATTATTGATTATCTTACTGGGTCGCCAATCAGTTATGCTCTTTTAGTGGAGCCGGATATTATTGAACCTTGGATTCAAGAATTTTGGGCTTCTGCAAGGGATAATATGGAGAATGAAGAATTTTATATTAGGGCTACAGTTGTTGGAAGAACTGTGAAGATTACTGAAGCATCTATTAGAGAAGATTTGTTGTTTAATGATAATGATGGTGCTATTCGTTTTGCCAAAGAATTGATTTGGGAGACTTTTGGGCATATTGGTTATGAAGGTTCTTTAACAGAACAAACATTCAGAAAACAGTTGTTTTGTCCTCAATGGAAGTTTTTAATACATGTGTTGTTACATTGTATTAGTGCTAAAAGTACTTCTTGGGAGCAGTTTGGATCTAATATAGCATCTGCTATGGTGGGATTAGCTACAGATCGTGTTTTTAATTTTTCAAGGCTAATTCTTGATGGCATGCTTTCTCACATTAATCATGGATCAAAATGGTTAATGTATCCCAGGTTTGTACAAGTTTTTCTGAACAAACAACTTGCTGATGTACCTAAGCCTACAGACTTATTACCTGTTATTGTTCAACAATCCAAGATTTTTACTTTTATGGCTAGAAGAAGTGATCTATTTAGAGGTCCAGATACACCATTAACTATTTCTATGATGGAAGTTGTTCAGGCTGTTAGAGCTGATGATGAAGATGATGCAGCAAGTGAAAGTACTGCATCTGAAGGAACTGCACCTGCACGTACTGCATCTGAAGGTCTGCATCTGCAAGTACTGCATCTCCACAGGGTACTGTTTCCCCAAGCCCTGAGGTTCAAGAAGAAGTTGTAAGATCACCTTCTCCATCTCCACAACGATCTGTTCCTAATTCTCAATCAGAGGAACATTCACAAATTCAAGGTGATGATCCACATACTATACCTCGTGAAGGTTTATCTTTGGATAATTATGCTTTGAAAAGGGAGATTGTTAAGTTGCAAAAGACTACTAAGGTTCAAGCTAAGCAGATAAAGAAATTGAAGTTAAAATTTAGAAGGCTAAAAACTTTTGTCTGGCCTTTGATTAAAGAATTTCGTATCTGGGTCAAATCAAAGAAGAAAGCACAAAGGCAGTCCAAGACAAGTAAACACCAAAAGGTTCATAAACCATCTTCTGTTAACTTGGGGAGGAATCTAGAAGAACGGAACTTGAAAGAAGATATGGTTAAAGAGAATGAACCTGAAAGTTCTAAAAAGTCTGAAGAAAAGATCAATCAAGATACTGATGAGCATGTTCAAGTTCAAATCGAGAAACATCAGGCCTTATAGGTTGATGACTAATGGGATATGGGACAACATTATATCCCTTGTCTTTCTTATACTCAGGAGGTGGTTCACTTATTGAGCCCTCATTACTAGATGTATCTACATAGTTAATGAGTTCATCATCACTAGTGGTTATGTCCTCAAAATCACCTACATCCTGATTACTAGGTTGTTTTTCTTCTATGTTATCAAAGTTCATACCAAAACCTAATCCAGTTCTAATGTATGCTCTTCTTTGTTTTTCAACATAAGTAACATGGGATAGACCAGATTCATTCCTGGCAGCAAACTTTTCTAACAGATCATCTCTCTCCTTAGTTAATTTCTCAATTTCAGCAATTTTACAGTTTAGTTTCCATTCACTAAGTTTTAACTGGTAATCCTGTTGTTCATACTTTTCAGCCCAAGCCATTTCATTATTTTCATGTGCTATAATTTTAGCTTCCATAGACTCTAAAGTAATTTGATAATCAGCCACTTCAGATCTAGCCTTAATACAATTATCTCTTTCAATCACATAACTGTTAAGTAATTTATGATAAAAATCATAACAGTTGGAGCATACCTCAGAGATAGGAGACTGAGTTGGTGAAGTAGCCACCATTGCAAGAAGAACAGGATCATCTTCACTTTCTTTGCTCCAATCAAATCCTCCAAAGCCATCATCAGATTCCAAAGCAGCATGTTCAGGTTCTTCATCAAAAGCAGTGCTCCAGTCCAATGCTTCCACTGTGTCTTCAACTGCATCTTCCACTGCTACCATACAGTAAGTCACTGGTTCATCATCAAACTCTTCACTCCAGTCAACTTATGATAACTTCTCTTGAGCAACCAAAGCCTTTGTTTCAGTAATTGGAATTTCTTTGAGCTCAAGTTTTGGCTTCTCAGATGTTCTGTTTGCTTGATACTTAGCAAACCTGCACTCCCTTGCAAAGTGACCAGTCTTTTGACAATTGAAGCATTCAATTTGGGATTTGTCAAAAGTTATTCCTTGTTTTGGTTTGAAATCAATACTTTTTCCTGTCTTCTTCATGTATTTTTTGATCCTTGCAGTGATCATAGCAACTTGCCACCTGATATCAATTTCTTCAAGGGCATCTTCTTCAATCTGTGCTAGATCCTCTTCATAAGTGACAGGTAAACTGGCTTGTTGTGCAAAGAAGGAGCACACAACTTCATCTGAGTGCAAAGTGGTAGGTGGTGGGGCCTGCTGAGCATATGAAGGGGGTTGTAAACAGCAGTACTTTGAGAAACAGTACTTTGAGGAGAAGCAGTACTTTTGACAGAAGTACTGCCCTTCTTTTCAGATGATAGAAAAGCTATACTGTGAGACTTAGAATTTGTTTGACCACTCATCTCATGCTCATACACCTTCAGTTGATGATAGAGATCATCAAAGTCCATGACATCCAAACCTTGTTGTCCTCGGATCATTGTAGCAATCACATGCCATGTAGATGGCAAACTCCTTAGAAACTTCAAATTAGCATCCTCAACTGACACTTCTGCCTTGTATAACTCCAACATGTTGAGGAGATTTTGAAACCTATCATATGCAGCATCAAGACTCTCTCTTTCACCTACTGTGAAAGTTTCAAACTGTTGCTTCAACAAATTTCTGTGCATCTTTTTAGAGGCTTCATTCTCTCCAAATCTGGTCTTGAGAGCAGCCCAGAGCTGCTTAGCATCTTTAGCATCATGAAATTTTAGAAGATGACCATCTGGAATGGCAGATAAGAGAATGTTTAGTGCCTTTTCTTGATTCCTTAGGGTTGCTGCTGGTAAGACTGCCTTTGGTGCAATTGGTTGTCCAGGAACATTAATGGGATCTTGAACTACTTCATTCCCATTCACAATTACATTCCATAGTGCATGGTCTGTAATGGCAATATACTGCCTCATCTTCATGCACCAGAGATCATATTCTCCCTTCTTGATTATTGGAATTCTGAGTGAGGTGATTGAGGGTGGTGGAACAGCTTCAGTCGACATCTTGAATATAGTTGAAGTAGGGTTTCTACCTAGTCAGAGTTTCCACACAAGCTCTGATACCACTTGTTGGATCGATATACTTTAATCAAACTAACTTTAACTAGCTTGTTAAGGTTTAATAACCTCGGATAAATCCTAAGTTATTAACAAAGAAACACTGAGCAATCTTTATCAAGTACGCGGAATTTACTTAACAAAGCTAAGAAGAATAACTTTTATTATAAACTCTAAATCTGCTTATTATGCAGATACTCTAAACAACTCTAAGATTATCGAACTTCTCTCTAAAACACTAAATAACTTGTGAATTCGTAAACTCTAAAACTCATAAACTCGTACCTCTAATGCCAATCTAGGAGTCCTTTTATAGGCTCAAGGATATCCTAGTCGGTTTACAATTTGTATTCTTGTACGACAAGTAATCTAAACATAGAATACAATACTTTCCATAAACGAATATAACAGTTCTTTGTTCTTGCAGTACTTTGACTTCATAGTGCAGTACTTTGACTTTGTCTTTAGCAGTACTTTGAATCTTTGACGTTTTCCAGTACTTTGCAGCTTACAGTACTTTCATATCTTCAGTACTTTCATATCTTCAGCACTTTCATATCCCAACACCCTCTTTTTACGTGTAAGAAAAGTCAAAACCCTAATCCTACGCGTAAGAATTTTGGTTTCTACGCATAAGCTTTTGGTGAAGAATCTTCGTGCTACAACGGTTACTCAGTGCTTCCCTCACTTGGATAAGTTTGTGGAACACTTCGACTTTGGATATCTTCTACACTGGTATAAGTGTAAAGGATTTTTGGGCAAAACCCTAGTTTTACGCGTAAGCTATTCCTACGCGTAAGCTCTCTTATTACGCGTAAGTTGGGTTTTACGCATAAGGAAATCCTACGCCTAAGCCTTCTACGCCTAAGCACCAACGTCTACGCCTAAGCTCATTGTTTACGCATAACAGGACTCTACGCGTAACTTCTTCTGTCTACGCCTAAGCATTTTCTACGCCTAAGCATTTTCTACGCCTAAGGTTTTCTTCTGGCGGGAAAATTTGAGTAAAATTTAAATTTTAGAGGAGTCTAAACGTTCAATTTTTACGCGAAATTCAAATTTTGGTTTAACTTGGAAAATTGTGGTCAAAAATTCAAATTTTTGGACCCAAATTTGGCGTCAAAATTGTTAAAACTCAAATTTTTCATACAACCTTAGAGTTGAATTTTATGGTGAATTTAAAATTTTGGGACAGAAAATTTTACGCCTAAGAACAAGTTTACGAGTCAGATTTCAGCAAAACTTCAAACGGCCATACCTTATTAAACACAACTCCTTTATCGTTGAATCGATCCTACATCAACTTTATCAGTAATACCTTCATCAATGGCAACTCAACAAGACATTCATGCAGCCGGTGCCGAAAACCGTCCTCCTATGTTGGAAAAAGGTGGTTATCTTCAATGGACAAGTCGTATGCTCCGCTACATCAAAACCAAACCTAATGGAAAATTAATGATTCAATCCATTACGAATGGACCCTTCAAGCCTCGACAAATCCAAGACCCTGTAAATGTTGATGCAACACCTCCCGTCCAACCATCCTTTCATACTCAATATGAATCAGAATACACTGAAGAGGATAAGAAGCAAGTCGAAGCAAATGACATGGCAATTCATATTGTCCAACTGGGTTTACCAAGAGACATCTTTGCTGCTGTAGACAGTTATGAAACTGCTTTCGATATGTGGGAACGTGTTAGACGGCTTTGTCATGGAACAGAAATTGGTCAACAAGATACGGAGAACAAGCTGCTAACTGCATGGGAGAAGTTTACATCTACTCTAGGAGAACCCATTGAATCCTACTATGGAAGGTTTTGCACTTTAATAAATGAGCTTATCAGAAACAAGTTGGAACCCAGAACTATCGTGAGTAACATCAAATTCCTAAACAATCTTCCAGAAGAATGGGGACGATATGTCACTATTGTCAACCAAACAAAAGACTTACATCAGGTGAACTTTGATCAACTTAACGATTTTCTAAAACAAAACCAAACTGAAGTGAATGAAGTCAGGAAAGAAAGATTGGCAAAGAATCATGATCCATTGGCACTAATTGCAAAGACTCAAACTACAGTGAATACACAACAACAAGCTTCATCATCTTCCACTAACAACAACTTGCAGCAATACATTCCACAACCACAAGCTGTTTTCCCTCAACAACAATTCTATCCACCAGAACAACAAGTCATTCAACAACAACAGTATCCACAATACCAGGAACACGGAATCACTGATCCTGAAACTGAACAAGAAGAGGCTTTGTCACATGCATTTGCATTCTTGGGTAAAGCATTCAGAAGTCGCTATTCCACACCAACTAACAACAACCAAAGGATTTCATCAAACACTCGAAACAGGCAAATTGCACAGCCGGGTTTGAATATGGGTAATCAAGGACAAATGGTTGGAGTTATTGGGAATCAACAGGGATATGCTACTAGATTTCACATATGTAATCAGGCGGTTCCGTATCAGGGTAATCAGTTGGGTCAGAATGTTGGAAATCATATGGGACAGAATGTTAGAAATAGAGCAATGGGTAATCAGAATGGGAATGTCGCAGCTCCAGTTGCTGGGAATTATGGAAATGTGAATCAGGGTAATCAGGTTAAGTGTTACAACTGTCAAGGAGTGGGTCACATGGCAAGGAATTGTCCTACTAAGCCGAAAAAAAAGAATGTTGCATATCTTCAGAAAGCTATGCTGTTAGCACAAAAGGCAGAATCAGGAATGCAATTAAGTGTTGAGGAACATGACTTTTTCACTATTATGGATGATTTGGAAGACCTAGAGGAAATCAATGCGAACTGCATCTTCATGGCAAATCTTCAGGAGACTAAGTACCACACTGACTCTGACGCACCTCCTGTCTATGAAGCCAATGCAGTATCTGAGGTACCAATCATTGATTCATGCTATAACAATTTCATATTTGATGTGTTTACTCATGACGAACAGCATTCTGTGACATCCGCACCTACTTATGATACATACCTGGACAATCCGAGTTGTAGCAATACTAACTCTGATACTCCAGATGTGGATCCTAGTGGAGGTTGTGTGGCACAAAATACTGAGACTGATGAGGAAACACGTGCTTATTTTGAAACATTAATCAATAACTGTGGCATTGAAATCGAGAAAGTTAAAACGGTCAATCGCGAAGTTAAGGCCGCAAATGCTAAATTGACCGCTGAGCTTAAGAGTTACAAGGAGAACGCAAAAGCTTTTGAATTTCACAAAAACAAAGAGTCAGAATTAGAAATTGGTTATCGAGATTCCGTTTTAAGAGAAAATCAATTGCAAATCAAGTATAACACGCTTGATGTGAATTTGAACTTAAAAATAAAATCTTTAAACAAGGAAATTTCTGAACTAAAAGACCAACTTTCTAAACAAAAAGCAATGTATTCTGATCTTGAAAAAAAGAAGAAACAGTTGATTACTGATTTTTCAAAACGAGAAGATTCTCTTCTTGATGAAATTCTTGATAAAGATGAAAAAATCAAAAAATTGGAAAATTTGCTTGTTACAACGGGTCATTCAGCTAAATCAACTAATATGTTGATTAATCAAACAAATCCGTATTTTCATACAACACAAAAAATGGCTCTTGGTAACTCACCTCCTTGTTTCCTCAAGAAAGCTCAGAAAGAACAGAATGTGTTGAATAATGGAAAAGCTGTGCATGAACCTATAATTGTTCATGATTCTCTTGAAATGTTAGAACTATCTGATGAGAGTAGATCAAAAATGCAACAAAAGAACCCAGATCTAAAACCAATTGATTATAACAAATGGAACAAAATTAATGGAATCTCTTTTGTTCCTCAAAAAGAAAAGTCAAAGTTTTCCATCACACCCAGTGTTTCAAACAGTGTGTCAACACCTGTTCCAAAACAAGTTTCAAAACCAGTTCCTGTTGTTGTCTCACAATCTCTTTCGAAAATTGAACAAATGTCTTCAAACAATCCTTTTAACACAAGTGATGCTAGAAGCATTTTAGATGATGTTAAAACTAGAATTTGGGGACTTCAAGAGACAGTTAAAACTAAAACCAATATTACTACTAACATCTGGTTTACTCGTCATGATGACGAAACGAAAAAGTTTTTTGAAACTCAAATTGCCCCTCAACTTAATAACATCAATTCGAGGGTAATTCATTTTGAACAAGCATTTTTGAAAGAAACAGGTGACTTTGTCAAGGATCATAAATCCCTGGTAAAGCAAGCTAATGAATGTTTTGAACACATCAAAGTTTTGGAAAAACTAAATGATTCTCTCTTCGAAGATGTTATGACTACCGATATCATGTCCATTATCTTACAAACATATTCTGTTGAAGATCATGAAAGACTCCAGTCTGAGACCTCCGCAATTGTTTCAAAATATGAAAAAGCTCTTGAAAAACTTGAAAAAGAAAACGTGTCCTATTTTAAACAACTTGATCGAAAATCTGAGGAATGCAAGTATGATAAATTGTCGTATGAGCTTGCCTACAAGGACATGAAAGAGCAAAATGATCTTTTGAGAGCTCAGCTGGGAAGTCAAAAAGGAAAGGCTGTGGATACTAAGTTTGCAAAACCATTGACTGAGGAGAAAGCAAATGTTTCAAAACCGGTTTTCAAACCAAAAATGTCTATTTCTCAGCCTCCTCCAAAAGTCAATGAGAAAATTGATTTGTCAAAAACAGTCACTCCACAGTCCCTGCTTTTTAAAAAGAGAATTTTAAAAGGTTTTGAAAAAGAAAAAACAGTTGTTGAAGAACCAAAAGTGATTACACCTAGCCTTTCTAGGAATAGCACACGGAATGTGACCGCAAATCCAGGTAAAGAATTTGTCGGTTCTAACGACATGGTCCACAATCAATATCTAGAACAAGCTAGGAAAAAGGCACATACTCGAAAAAACGGAATTCTAGGTGCAACATCTAAGGTGATGAATTCTACAAGATTTCAAGGCAATACTAGTAGTTGTAAACCATTACCTAGGAACCATCAAACGGCTAGGAATTGGCATGCATCTAAGAGTAGTTACGGGAAGCAGAATGTTATGCATGTAGAAAAAAACACTACAGATTCTAAGTCTTTTCCGAACAAGAAACAATTTTCAAATGACTGTAGTGACAATGTTAAGGTAGCTGTCCTAAACAAGAATGTTGAATATGTCTGTCCTACATGTCAAAAATGTGCTTTTTCAGCTAATCATGATGCCAAGGTACAATCCACTAAGACACCAAACATAAAAAAACCCGTTGACAAGATGAACATGGTACAGAAACCTAATAGGTGGATCTCTTCAGGACGTAGTTTTTCTAAAAATGAGTCTTCCGCTGCATCTGAAAATAAAAAAACTCCTAGATCTTACCTTAGGTGGATACCCACGGGAAAAGTTTTCAACAAAGTAGGTCTTAGATGGATTCCCACAGGAAAGACTTTTGATACTTGCACCAACACAGATAATAGTGACAATCATCAGGATAAGGAAGTAGAAACCATTATAACTGTTGACAGTGAACACCCTCAGAGTGAGGAATCAAATACTTCTAACACTGTTATTTGTGAAATCTCTTCGTCTTTGGTTGCAGGTGAATCAAATATCTCTGAACCCAGCTCATCAGAGGGTTCCAATTCTGTAAACGCTTCCTCTTCATTCTTTCTATCTTCTATTATTGATTTTCCATTTCTTTTATAAAACCAACAAAAGCAAAATATAAAAATATAAAATCTTTGAAAAAATACAAAAACAATATAAAACCAAAAATCCAAAAATATTCTTCTCACGACATGTCTCTCGTATAATCGATATTCTGTACGTTTCTAGAAATGTCATTCAACAATGATACGGACATGTACAGATGCTTGAGCGAGAGTTCTTTAAATGTTTTCTAAAACATGTCGTTTCTCAAAATTTCTTTCATAATGGCTTCCGTATACTTCAGTACGAAACCCGGACTTCAATATAATGGCTTCTGAACACATCAGTTCAGGACCCGCGCTTTAAAGAAAGGAAAGTGCTACGCAAAATCGATTTTCATAAATATCGAGAACTTATCCTAAAACAAATGAAGATAATTCTTCTCTTCAATATCTTCAAAAGATTTTCAAAATCTTCTTCACATCTTGCGTACCATTGATTCAAAAATTTTCAAAAAGATTTTTCAAAATCTCTCACATTTGGTACCAAGATAACTCCCTCTAAACCCTTAATTGATTCTAACTTTTCTGTATGAAAAATATGCTTTCGTTAAGGGGGAGTATTAAACCAAAATTGTTCCAAAATTCATGCTAAATCAGTTTCTCTCCAAATACTTTTCGAAAAACATATCTTTTAATCATTTTGTTTCAAAAACATCATAGATATGCTATTTTTGAGGGGGAGAAACGTGATTAAAATGTGATCAAAAAGGTTTAATGATCGTTGTTTGAATCTCAAAAGAGCTCGACTCAGTCATAACCAATGAATTGACGAGAAATTAAAGTTAGGAAATGTACCATTTCGAGAAACTTTCTATGGACTTGACCAGGACGGGTAATAATTTCAAGCTAGTTCTCTAGTGATGTAAACGTGTCTCGAATCGGTCTAGTTCATTTAAAGTCGATCAATTCAAAAAGTGTGAACTCTACCCTCTCTGTGCAGATTTAAGTTAAAACAATATAAGCACATGTGAAGGGGGAGTGTTTCTGAAAATATAAAACTCTCAAGGTGTTAACAAATCATGTTTTATAATCAAAAACACTTTGAGAGATTTTCAAGAAAATGGTTTTATGGCAACAATAGGACAGTCATGGAGTTATAAGGTGTCTAAGGATAGTAAATCCATCCTATGATCCGCCAGAACCGGAGGGATCTACCCAAGGACAATACCCATAGTTAGTATTAGAAGTCCTTAGGTATGATTGAAAAAAGGAGTAATGTGAGAAAGGAGAAAGAAGGGGTTGAAGAATTAAAAAGAAAAGCAAAAGAAAGGGTGAAAAGAAATAGCCCTCCATAATCAACCTTAGGGCAGAAACCGGGTTCAATTCATCTGCTACTGGTTGTCACTAAGATGACACTGGTATTGAAGACAAAGACGTCATGGACCCAGTGACGTACTGCACCTAACCTTCTAGCCACTCAATTCCTCTTAAAAGGATTTGTTTCATTCTCACTGGGAACCCTACATTATCTATCGACTTTTTCTTAGAGATCGTTGATATTGAAGAAGGAGACCCTCTCCCTTGTCTCCGCTTAGGAAAACCAAAATGCACTAATTGAGTCTAGAGCCACGAGATTCATCAAAAGATCTCATAGGAACACTTGACATGACATCGCCTGTTGTTCATCAATTAGGAAACAAGTGATATATTCTAGAGTCCTACGCAGATCTTAGCAATCTGCCAGAATATTTATGAGAGGTTTCACAATTGTGATCCTCAGTGATTGAATGGAAACTCCTGCCAGGGTCAACATCAAGCAGCCCTGATAGCAGGTCACTTCGATAACTCCCCGTGGATTACGCTTAGTGTGTCTCAAACGGTCTACAGTCATGGGGTGATGCTTCGGTGTACCTCAGCGACTAACCCGAACTGTAGGTGTACTTCGGTACATCGCGTTATCTCACTTGTGGGAATCCAGTTCAGGAACGGCCTTTGTGAGAATTAGAGACGTGTTTTCACAATATGCTGTTAACACACTCGAAGTTCAAACTTGTAAGCGCTGGATTACTTCTAACCCATGTTTTATGTTTTCTCCTTATGGATGCTTGCGGGAGGAAGAGATCGTGCAGATTCTCCACATGCTCATACCAACAACACATGAAAGTTCTCATCCAAATCAAAGGCAACACAAAGTTAAAGATGATTCTTCGTCAATGTCAAAGAATCTTCAAAGTTTAAAGACTCGAGAACTACATCATTGGAAATTCAAAGTCAAATAGAAGTGTGAGCATGGTGGAGAAAGACGTGGAAACACCTAACCAACGAAGTTGACAACGGCAGATAACCACATTAATTGATCACAAATCATGAAGGAACAAAGAATCAAGACTATTCTATATCAACACACAAAGTTCAAGCTCGAGAAAAGTAAAGACCTATTCAAGTGGAGCATCTTTGAATGACCACCCCTTAGGGGGAGATTGTTAGCCGTAACATTTTTATTAGAAGTGATGGTCATTCAAGTTTAGGAACTTTGTAACGTGTGTTAGATATCGTGATAGAATAGTCAATGGGCTCGTGGATTGGGCTAAGCTAAATGGCTAAATGTTATGTTAAGCTAGCCTTGTATAAGTTGTCATCCAATCCAAGTCCAATCCAAGCCCATCCCAAAGCCCATTAGGGCATATGTACTTGTAGTATAAATACACCTCAAATGATACATTTGAGGTGTGTGCTTGAGTGTGTGTGTGTGTGTGTGTGTGTTTTATTTATGAAATATTGTTTCATCTTCTCTTCTTTTTCTCTCTAAACATACGCCTAACATATCTTCAAGTCACCAAGTTCTTCTCTTCATCTTTCTACGCATAACATCAGTTTATGTTATACGTGTTCTTCTTGTGGTAAGCGTTGTATTCATGTGATAAGGTTGATATATTTAAGGTCCTACAATCATTTATTCTTACAAAAAGACAACTTAGAAAAGTGACTATAGTGCATGATATGTATCCGCGGTGTTATGTTCATGCCTCTATTGCATGAGAGTTTGTGGTACGATAACCTTTGGAATGATGCTTGTCTCCTTACGCCGTCCTTGCCCATAAGGACTATCCTCATCTACAAAGCTTCATTACTTTCGAATATGTTTGGGCTAAGTCTTTTAGTGGATCTGATGATAATGAGCCATAATAGAAAAATGTTTTGTAATAATCTATTTTTTATTGACTAGTAAGAGAGCTAAATTAACAAATTGAGCTTTTAAATTGGTTATTAAATGTCAAAATTTGTTGTAAATATTAATGAGCTTATGTCTATTCACATTTATCTCTAGTGGGCTTTAGGGTTTGAGATGTATTTATCCACCCTATATATACAATACACTTGTAACCTTGATAATCACTTAATAAGATTTCTATCTTCCTCTTTTGTTATTGTTTATTATTTTATAACACGTTAGCCTCAAAAAAGAAAGAAGATAGGTGACGGCTCGAGTTATGGTATGGTTGATTTTCTTTTGAATCTCACGACTGGATCTAGATAGGTACATATCCAATGTCATCATGTCATTATTGATATAAGTACTAATAAGAGGGCGGTTTTCCAGCATATATTCTATTTTATTCTCCACCTCATAATTGGGCCTCACTTGCTGGCCCAGGTTGTGAAATGGTTGGAGCCCAAGGCAAAAAAAGGAGCGTTTTCGTATATGCTGAAGATATGTGTTACGCTTAGTCATCAAATACGTGTCTGGGGTCTCGGAGATCACAGTCACCGCTTCCACAAAACCACAGCCTTGAAGTGCTAATTCGGTTTACATCTTCTATCCATCTGATCTGTGTTACACACATATTAGTGACGAAACATTCCAGAAATTTCGTAAACTATACTTACATCAGATCCACAAATGAAGATGAAGAGGACGAATCATGGTAACACTCGTAGTTGTAGGCAAGTTATTCTACCTTAATCAATTAACCAAACTAATAAGTTATCTTGAGATTTATATTTTCCACTATATCGTTGCAGCATGATGCGTCGAACACAACAATCGCACCGGCTATGACCGCAACCTGTCCTTTTGGTGATAGTTTGTTCCTTTCTTTTTCCCCTAATTTTAGATCTAAGAGTTTCCTTCTGTGTGATTTGTTGCCTAGGTTTTGTTTTCATTTTCTTTTTTCGAGAATTTAAAGTGAAACATGTGCTTTGGTTATTACATAAGATGAGATATTTTGTTTGGTTTTGTTAGTATAAAATCTGACTTTTTTCTTATAATATGTTTGTTGTGTGTCACAGTGCAAATATGATGATTAAAAAATAATGATGCCTAATTGTAGATGACAAGTTCGACATTTTAAGGTAAGTTCTTCCTCAAATATGTTGTTATTAATTATTTTTCATATAGATTTGAAAGAGGAGTTAATGGTGTTTAGGAGGTCAGTACAGTGATTGAAGAATTTATACCAGCTAACAAAGGTTGTGATGGTGATGAGGTATCGAAAGTCGAAAGAGATATGGGAGATCAGTTCCATCCGTATACACAACTTCAATACCATAGGTCAGCATATGCCTTTATGATAGGAATGCCTTATACTTTATTTTTACACAACTTCAATACATAAGTCAGCATGTACGAATATGATATGAATGTCTTATACTTTATTTTTAATGTGAAATGTCATTTGCATGAGCAGGTCTAATAAAATAGTAGTCTTTCTTTTTTTAGTCATTAGTGAACATATTTTTCATCATGGAATGCGTTGTGCAGCACATTACTGAGATGAAGATTTCCTCAGCCGTTCCCATGCTGACAATGTTGGTGGGTTGAATTTACAAGCCTTGAGTGATGATGAAGACAATTGGTGGGTTGAGAATAGCTCAGCCGCGTTAAGTGTAAGCATTTTGCCCCGAGAAAACGCGAAAACGAAGAGTTTGCTTCTGGAACAAAAGCTTGCTCATTATGCCCGATCTCACTTACAGCAAAGGTTTTCTTTTCCCACTTATAGCTTGTAGAAAACTAGAAGGGGGGTTGAATAGTTTACCAATTAAAAACTTTGTTTTGAAACTTATTTAAAGATCAATTGATATTGATCTTGGATATGTTGATGAAATATGTAAGCAATAAGTAAAGAGTAAATAAGGAAAGAAATGATCAAACCACAACAAGTTGTTTATAGTGGTTCGGTCTACAAGGACTCTTTTTCCTTGCCCTACTCCACTCCCCGAGTCTCACACTCGAGAGTTTAACTTCACTAGTCAACAAGCTCCTTTCACCGGCGGAGAAAACCTTTACACTTCGCTTACACAATTTCCGACACTAAGTTAGATGTCGAGTTCTTTCCAAGGGTACAACTACTCCCACACACAATGTATTTTGAGGACTAAAATACTAACCACTCACACTCACAAGATTATGATGGTTTAATACAACAATGAAGTATGAATCAACACTAGATCATACAACACTAAACAAGCAAGACTTCCAACTTCTCGTTTGAAGCTTGAATGTGACTTGATCTTCTTTGCTACAAAAGAGATCACTACTATGATATGAAACTGAGTTAGAAAGGTTAGAGAGAAGATATGTATGAAAGTATATTAGAAAGGGGTGAAAAACTACTTGGCTTGGCATTTCTATTTATAGCCAAAATGGACAGGAGCGTCCACGGACCGCGGAACCCTTAAAAGGGTTCCGCCCGTGTACCAATTTGGTACCGCCGGGTCTGACAGCCAAGATATCAAATCTTGCCAAAGTCAACTCTATCTTAGTGAGATTGTGCAAGATATGAAGAGTACAAATCCACACAAAATATCTAATGAAATCTTCCAATGATTTCCATGATGCATCACATGATGTCATATGTTGTATTTCTATTTTTAGAAATATGCAAGTACTTAAGTTAGTGTTTGGTTTTAAGAACCTAACACATTCTAAAAACTACTATCATACATAATGATTAGAGCCATATCAAGATGTCACTAATCATAAATGTAAATGCTTGAATGATGAATATATTGTTTGAAAAAGCTTGTTTTAATATCTATTAAACTTGACAAGCTTTAAGCTTTTATACAAATTAAATTTACTTTTGTCATTAACAAAACTTAGGTAAAGATCAAAAATATAAATAACGTTTAATGACGATATTTGTATTAACATAGCTGTTAACAATAACTTTTAAAATATATAAATGAATTTAATTAAAAGTTCTATGACAGTTAAATTCTATGATAGTTAACCGTTCTGTCAGAGGAGGACAAGGAAGTTGTCGCCTTACTCATTCAAGCCGTTGTGAATGAGGTGGAGGCTTTATACGAGCTATTTGAGAAACTAAGCAGTTCCGTGGTGGATGATGGCCTTATAGGGAAGGTATACATTCCTTTTATGATTTCGTTAATGTGACAGTTTTGTTTAGTTTAATATGTCTTTCTTTGGAAGTAAATTGTGTTAAATAAATTTTACATTTGGCAGGACCAGTTTAAGCTAGCACTATTCTGAAATCATAGTAAACGAAACCTGTTTGCAGATCGGGTTAGTATGGTTCAGCTTTTGTAAACAAAATTGAACATTACTAATAATTGTAACCATATTGTTGTTTGCGTTTCAGTGTAACACAATATTGTTACCTTTATAGGAATTCAAGCTTTACGGGTACTACATATCATTAGGTGGAGGAAGATCTGTCACTCACAACAGTATTTATTGGTGGGTTGAATTTACAAGCCTTGAGTGTTGATGAAGACAATGTTGACTGAGATGATCAACCAGTTCTATCAGCTGCTACAGTTGCTGCTGCAGCTAGAAGCACTGTCGGACTCTTGCCTTGCAGGCTCTTA
This sequence comes from Chrysanthemum seticuspe, assembly GCA_019973895.1. Classification (NCBI taxonomy): domain Eukaryota; kingdom Viridiplantae; phylum Streptophyta; class Magnoliopsida; order Asterales; family Asteraceae; genus Chrysanthemum; species Chrysanthemum seticuspe. The sequence continues at coordinate 228,343,283 of BPTQ01000004.1, forward strand.
TACAAGACGTGTCTCACTCTCCAGCTATTTATCACTCTTCCTCTTCCGCTGGTGTTTCTGAAGAAAAGCCAAAATGTTAGGTCTTCAAAACTTTTTCGGACCTTCTCACTTTGGGTATATAGGGTTTGTCACTGAATGTCTGATTATTCTGTAGCTACTGATAAAATTCAAGGAGTCGAAAGCTAAATCATAATGTAATTGAGACTATCAATGACCTTATTGAAGATATTGCCACCTGTCATGAGTCGATAGCAGAACAAGCACTGGAGCATATTCACCATAAGTAATTTTTGTTTCTTGCATGCTATTTCTATATTCACTATTTAATTTATATTGGTGGATATATTACTTATTTGAAGGTTATAACGTGATCTGAATAATCTCCAAACGTCATATCATAATTTAGTATCAACGAATTGCAGCTAACATAAAATTATAAAAAGTAAAAGAAGTGCCTTAGATTGCTTTATTTTACTATGCATATATATAATAAGTGAATAAGACTTTTTATAGGAAATCAAAACACCCTATAAATGGGAGATTACGATATTTGGTTTTTGGTTTTTTAGGTAATTCACGACATAATAATCCTGGAATGCTGGATAACAATGACTCAGAAAGTGTGTGTTCATCATCGGTTCGGTCTGATTATGTTGGAATGATTGGTTCTGCTGATGAGGGTCCCCAGCTTAATGAGGAAAGTGTGTTGGATCAGAGTTTAGATGCTTTGTATGAAAAAAGGTAGTTGTTCGGTTCCTTAAATCATGTATGCGGTTGATTAATTGTCATATTCAAGGATTGATTGGTTGCTATATCTTATTTTGGTTGATAAGTGCTATTTGAATATATTAAGATTTGAATGATTACATAATTAAGAACCAAAATTAGGGGATATTTAGTATCAATTAGAATATTTTACGCAAATTTTACCTGCTATCCAAGCACTGATTATCTCTATTACCCCAAAAACAGAACCGGGATCAGTCATGCCATCGAGAGTAGATTTTGGATGCTTTAGATGTATTACGATGTTTTAATAGATATATGATTAAATTTGTTGTTCTGATTGTGTTTTGAGGGGATCTACGCGGGAGAAGGATTTGAAGCACGGGTCGTGCCCGAAATGGGGGCTGTAATGGTGCGTTTGGGGGATAAAATGCATGTGGTGGTATGTTAAGAATTTTGGTATGTTTCATCTACGCATTTCGAATTTTTTTTCAGATACGTGTCTTTTTCATGCCTAATGAACAATATACTGATGTTGTGTAGGATTTCCGATACTTCTGCTCAAAAACTTTGAAGAACAAATGAATATCGGGATTCGTAAGACTTGGATCATTCCAGTAGTGATAGAAGAGTATGGTCTGTAAACAATGAATTCTCCATCAACTGTCGAATTTGAACAACTCTTATGTTTGGTTTTATTTGTGTAATTGATATCTTCTTTATTGTACAAGTTTCTGCATTATTATAGAAAATGTTTATGGAACAAGCTGATTGTGAAAAGTGTGTGTTTAATACTTTCTTATGTTACCAGACCGGAAGTTATATAAAAACAGTATCGGAACTAACAACCACAAAACACGGTAAGCCTTGAAATGTTTTTTCATACGTTTGAAATGTCAAACGCTTTTGATAAACTCATTGTTGGTGACTATAAAATTGTAATGCAGGAATACCAAAATCCTAAAAGACAAACGAAACAACATCAAAAACCCGAGGTACAGAAAAACTCCGGTCGCGGAGCGGCGGGTATTAGATACTTGTTTTTATAATATTCATGATTATCTACATGATATGTTAATTTTGTATAAAATATAAATTGTTCATTCCAAAATCGTTGACATCAACGTTAATATCGATGAACCTAAATTTGTGATTGTATAAAATACTAACTTAGAGACCCGTTGACACCGGGTTAGTTTTTAAAGAAATAGATAAATGAGATGATAATAAAAGTAATAACGTAAATTTGTTAAATGTAAAATATGTTTGAGTCACAATCGATTTACAATTGCCAATCTAAAATAGATTGACTCGAACATAAAATGATGTGTGATTTCAATGATCAATTGAGTTGCTAACAAACCTTGTAACATTAAAAATAATGAATCATAGTATAATATAATGTGATTACACCAATGATACATACATGATATAACATGAACCTTGTTCAAAGACCTTCAAGTACTTCTTTATACACGACATTTGTTGTGGTTTTGGAGAGATTACCATCCTGATCACAAACGACAACCTTCAAACCCCGCTTGCTTTTTACTCTTTGTTAATACAAATATCGTCATTAAACGTTATTTATATTTTTGATCTTTGCCTAAGTTTTGTTAACGACAAAAGTAAATTTAATTTATAAAAGCTTAAAGCTTGTCAAGTTTATTAGATATTAAAACAAGCTTTCTCAAACAATATATTCATCATTCAAGCATTTACATTTATGATTAGTAACATCTTGATATGACTCTAATCATTATGTATGATAGTAGTTTGTAGAATGTGTTAGGTTCTTATAACCAAACACTACTTAAGCATTTGCATATTTCTATTAATAGTAATACAACATTTGACATCATGTATTACATCATGGAGATCATTGGAAGATTCCATTAGATATTTTGTGAAGATTTGTACTCTTCATATCTTGCACAATCTTACTTAGATAGAGTTGACTTTAGGCAAGATTTGATATCTTGACTGTCAGACTGGCGGTACCAATTTGGTACACGGGCGGAACCCTTTTTAGGGGTCCGCGGTCCGTGGACGCTCCTGTCCAAATTGGCTATAAATAGCAATGCCAAGCCAAGTAGTTTCTCATCCCTTTCTAACATACTCTCATACATATCTTCTCTCTAACCTTTCTAACTCAGTTTCATATCATATTAGTGATCTCTTTTGTAGCAAAGAAGATCAAGTCATATTCAAGCTTCAACGAGAAGTTGGAAGTCTTGTTTGTTTAGTGTTGTATGATCTAGTGTTGATCCATACTTCATTGTTGTATCAAACCATCATAATCTTGTGAGTGTGAGTGGTTAGTATTTTAGTCCTCAAAATACATTGTGTGTGGGAGTAGTTGTACCCTTGGAAAGAACTCGACATCTAGCTTAGTGTCGGAAAATAGTGTAAGCGAAGTGTAAAGGTTTTCTCCGCCGGTGAAAGGAGCTTGTTGACTAGTGAAGTTAAACTCTCGAGTGTGAGACTCGGGGAGTGGAGTAGGGCAAGGAAAAAGAGTCCTTGTAGGCCGAACCACTATAAACAACTTGTTGTGGTTTGATCATTTCTTTCCTTACTTACTTATTACATATTGCTTGCATATTTCATTAACATACTTAAGATCAATATCAATTGATCTTTCAATAAGTTTCAAAACAAAGTTTTTAATTGGTAAACTATTCAACCCCCCTTCTAGTTTTCTACACTCTTGATGCGGCAACGTACAGTTGTCCATGTGTGAACACAGGATGGGGCAAGTACAAACCAACTTTAGAAAGCGATTGCCCTTGTCTTTTGTTAATTGTAATGGCAAAAGATACTGATATCGGATATTGTTTCCTGACAATCTTAAGAGGCAAACGCTTATCTGACGGAGTAATCCTCAACCTTGGAATAATCACCTTTTTTCCGAAGTTGGTTCCGTTAATGATCTGCGCCTGAATAGAGGTTCTTGTTAATTTAAGTACTTGAAGTCTTGTACCATTACATAAACCATTTGATTGGTCTATGTTTCTTAACAACATAATCGAAACTCCGACTTTTAAAGCAAGCCTGTGGTTTGGATCACCTGAGAATTTCCATCCATCCTAATATATATCCATAGGCATGATAGTATTAGTAGTGAGCTTCAATAGGCATAATAATAGTTTTTTTTTTTTTTTTTTTTTTTTTTTTTTTTAATATCAATAATCACCGTTAGCCCAACTGCCCTGGCTAAGGTCATTGATAACAAATTCGTTTATATATTACTCCCTCCGTCCCATATTAACTGTCCAGTTTGACTTTTTAAAGTCTTTTTTTTTCAACTTTGACCTTGAATATTTTTATTTGTGTTATATAATACTTGATACAAAATATATGAATAGAATGGGGGTTTAAATGTATTTTCATTGACATAATTTTCATCAAGTATTATATAACACAAACAAAAATATTTAAAGTCAAAGTTGACAAAGAAAGACTTAAAAAAGTCAAACAGGACAGTCAATGTGGGACGGAGGTAGTATCTAAATTACCAATGGTTTCAATGTCGACGCCTGGTACTTATTGTTTAGCCAGAGCATAGTGAATACTATACTCAAATGACATTATTGCAATATAGTTTATATATAATTTAAAGACCTCTCTAATCATGGTATTTGATGTGTACTTCTTCTCCATTTCAAGAGGATTTACCTATACTTACAAAGTGAATAATTATCTCATATGACATTATAGTTCTAAAAAGGAAAACTTTGGTATAACATCATAATTAACAAAAGTGAATCGGTAAAAAAAACACACTCAGAACATGGTGTAAGAGGTGGTGGTTTCTACCAATTAATTATAAATATGACACTCGATAACAATACAACACCCCTCTATGGCTCGACAACTCGGTAATGCTAAAACGTTTGAAGCATTTGAAGAAAATTAACATCTTTAATCTTTTGTGTTTCAAATTAGTGGGCAAGAATAAGCGTTTTGGGTCAAAGCATGTATATTTTTATATGGGTCGATATGGGTAAGTTTTAGCAATATCCAAGGGCTTACCTGAAAGTTGTATATATTGTCAAATGATGCCTATACTCTTGCAGAAGATTCTTGTGCGCCCCTTTCGTCGTCCTATCCAGTAAAAAATTTATTCATGTGAGTCCACGTCTTGCAAAAGTTGAAATATACAAAATTTACCATGAAGATATATTATTAAGTGTTATAGAAGCTCTAAGACCAGTCACTTTAACCCACTTGACCCTATGTCTTTTTTATAGCAAACGATATACCGACCCATTCCAACCCATATATTGTTATGTACCTAAGCTTGCTCCGTATAGTAAGAGCATCCAAATAATAATTTTTTATCCTTTAACTCTCCTGTATGTATAAGTAACCACCTGATAATCCAAATACGAAAACTATAAATGAGCATTTGCTAACTAATTTATTCCATTAAGCATTAATTAGACTAAAAACTAACATAAACTCAACTAACCAACCAAATATTAGTATCATTAACATCAACGTAGCTCAAACAATTTATTAAAGATATGTATAAGAAACGTATTTTGAGAAACACATAATTTGAATGACTTTGTTAGCCACTTAACCCTTTCAAATCCAATACAAATAAAAAGAAATTCTTAATTCTTGATCTAAACATGACTTATCTATACTTATTCAATATTTACACACTTGTTTTCACATTACAATGCTTATAATTGTTCTTTACTTCTTCAGTTGTAATGAGTTCTTTGGCTTGCTCATATGTTGTCTCTCCATAAGCAATGTACGAAGATACTTCTTCGTCAGAAACGATCTCCTATTACATTTTTTAGCATTTTAGTGTGAGAGACCGGAGACGTTACAAACGCCAATGACAAAATATAATATATTATATGTAGATTCAATAAGATACCAAACGACAGATATAAGCCAAGCACTTTTATGAAACAATAAGAGAACTTGTATATATGTTAAGCAGTTTAAATAAGCAAACCATAACGAATTTAAATGTTAATTTAATAAGCAATCCTAAACGAATAACAAATGTGTAATTTAGCTACAAATACACTCAAAACTCAGCAATTTCATCTTTAATGACAAACTCCTCAATAATATATTTAAGAAAGCTTATAAACACAGGCTATCTATGCGACCTTTAACCCATTTTACCCGTTTCTTTTTATGCTACTGTATTTCTTACCCGTTTGATGAATCAAAGGAAAGCAAATCATAGATCCAAGGCTTCAAAACTAAAAAATTAAAGATGAAAATTTAACTCACTCGTGTATTGTTGGGTCAATTTGCATGATGTATTTCACGGGTCAACTTGAATGGATATTGATGAAATTTATTTCATATGAATTAATGTAAGCGTAAAATCAAGTAAGAGTAAAATCTTTCTTGAAGAAATTGTTGAATACGCAATATCAGTCGTCAAAATAACATGATACCCACCTTTTTCATGATTTGTTTCATTAGACTACTCCCAAACACCTTGTTGCTTCATATGCGTTGCACCTTAAATCACCCTGCACCTCATCAAAACCACCCTGTCATTCCTCTCAACTTTGCCCATCTTCCATGATCTACATCCCACGCTGCAACCCTTGTCCATTTTCTCTTAATACGTCATGTCTGTTACAAAAACATTTTTGGTGTTAATAGATAAATCTCACCTGAAATGCAGGTTTCGATTATCAAACTATTTCATGCATCCAATTCCTAACACTTGATGACTCTAAAATGAAATTATTCCAAAACCTAATGCTATTCACTATCTAATACATAAATTAAGAGTTTCAAAGTAATAATAAGCATTATTTTATAATCTAACAAAAAAAAAGATCAATCATCCCTAAACTAAAGTCCCTGTAACAAACGTGTGATGGTCCAAAACAGAATAAATCAATCAAGTGACACATAAGTAAACGTGTGATGGTCCAAAAACATTCATACTTCAAAATCATGAGTTCTACGAAAACTATTAAGTTTAGAGTTACTAAAAGATTAAAACTACCGAGTGCACTAACGGTTGGTGATATCCCACCTCCAAGTTCCATCTAAGGCAAGTTTCTACAAAAACCCAAAAACGAAATCAAATTTTACAACTACTAAAGACACAAGAGCTTATTTTTTGGGTTTATGGGCTTATTTGAACTTGGAAAAGCTTAGTCTTTTGCTGCTTTTGATCTTATCATATTGAGCATATACTTATTTAAGTTCGTAACCGCAAGTTCCTGATCCATATTAACCTCAAGCTCTTCTGCTCCCTATCCCGGTCGTGTAACCATTCCTAAACCTATAAAAAAAAGCTAACATCAAGACTCCAAAGACTCAAGGATTGTTTTATTGCTTATTTTTACATGATTAGCCACTTTTCTTTTCAATCTAAAATGGTAAACAGGAAGCCATCCAAAACTGCCACTAAAACTGTTAATCTCCTTCCAAGCAACTTATGTAAAAGTACAGTATTGAAAAATGAGTGATTTATGTCCAAATACATACCTTGTGTGTTCTCAGAAGAGGATCATTCATAAATTATCAGTATTAAAAAGCATGTTTATCAAGATAACATAGTATTACCCAATTACCCTCTTAAAGAATTAGGTCTCAACGGCGACTATCTCTTTAGTTATCACTTCTTGGAAGCCTGTAAAAGCAAAATTATAAGTTTATATTAACTCTTTGAAATCAAAATCCAGGATGGTATAAAAAAGCTTCAGCAATCTCTTTAAAATCCAGGATGGTATAAAAAATCCAGGATGGTATATTAAAATGTTGAAGATATGTATGTGATAATGTCAATTCCGTTTTTTTGACAAATGGTGTGAAATTAGGACTTGTGTTGATGTCTTAGGTATGGAGTTTTAGTATCATCAGGCAACTTTGATATTTAATTATACAAATTTGCCAAAATAAAGATTCAAAAACTATCCATTGTATACCTATAACTCAAGAAAAATTAGTTTACGCGTTTTAGAATATGTTCCTCCATCGTCGCTTAAAACTTATCAAGTGGTTATTCGACTAAAGCTGAAATGTTACCAAGTTAAATGGGTTCAAACAAAGATGACCAAACGGTTCTGTCCTGCTTGCACTTGACCCATGGGATACCCGTACTGTTAGGTCACTAGTTTTACAAACACAAGTAATATAGAAAGAGATAAAGGCGATTGAACAAGATCCAAACACACACACACGATAATAAGGCACGGTTATGTGTAGATGTGAGTGAAAGAGAATAACTTGAACAACCAACCCTCAAGTGAGGGTTTACATAAGGTATTTATAGGAGGAAAGCTAGGGCAACACTCCTAGTTTCCATCCTTTCTTTAATGGACTAAGGCCTAGGCTTATGGGCCTTCTACATAAGCCTAAGGCTAATTACAAACATAAAGCCCATGATAAAGCTAACTATTACATATTAATTACTAACACTTGATTATGGTTTAGGAGTGATTCCAACAATCTCCCCCTCAAGTGTTGGTGATGAACGGTGAAGGCGTTGATGTAATAGTAGCTCTGACGTCTTTTAACATTCTTCTTTCTTGTGAGAAGAATTGCCTCGATTCGAACAATCTCCCCAGTGTAGAGAGATAGTTTTCCTTGAGCAGTTATGCTTTGACGTCATCATTAACTTTGTTCTTTGATTATTGTTCTTTGTGGTGAAAGTGATAGTATGTTGTTGTCTGCATCAATTCTGCCTTTGCTTCGCCGCTACAGTGTCTCCACGTCATTCTTCAACATGCTCACACGCTCTTTGACGTTGGGATTCAGTACTGATGAAGTTCTTTAATTCTTTAGCTTTGTAGATTCTTTGATTTGACGAAGAATCATTCTGACTGTTGTGTTGCTTTTGGATAGAACTTCCATTAGTGGTGATGTTGGCGTGAGCATGAGAAGAATCAGCACGATCATCCCGCTCAGGAGCTTCCATAAGAAGAAAACATTTCAAACGGTTAGTAATAAGCGGTTTCCGGCACTTACAAGTTTGAACTTCGAGAGTGTTAACAGCATAGTGTGAAAACACCACTCTAATTCTAACAAAAGCCGTTCCTGAACTGGAGTCCCACAAGTAAGATAACGCGATGTACCAAAGTACACCTACAGTTCAGATGAGTCGCTGAGGTACACCGAAGCATCACCTCACGACTGTAGACCGTTTGAGACACACTAAGCATAATCCACGGGGAGTTACCGAAGTGACATGCTGTCAGGGTTGTTTGATGTTGACCCTGGCAGGAGTTTCCATTCAATCACTGAGGATCATAGTTGTGAACCTCTCATAAATGTTCTCGACAAATTGCTAAGATCTGTGAAGGACTCGATATGAACCACTGATGATCTTATTTGTTGATCAACAAGTGATGAAATGTCAAGTGTTCCTAAAAGATCTTTTGATGAATCTCGTGGCTCTAGACTCAATAGTGCGTTTTGGTTTTCCTGAGCGGAGACTAGGGAGAGGGTCTCCTTCTTCAATACCAGCGATCTCTAAGAGAAAGCCAATAGTTTACGTAGGGTTCCCTGTGAGAATGAAACAAGCTTCTGTTGAGAGAAACTTGAGTAGCTAAGAAGGTTTAGTGCATGCGTCACTGGCTCCATGACGACTTTTAATCTTCAATACCGGCGTCACTAAGTGACAACCAGTAGCATATGAATTGAACCCGGTGTCTGCCCTAAGTTGAGTAATTTGGAGGGCTATTTCTTTTCACCCTTTTCTTTGCATTTCTTTTTAATTCTTTAACTCCTTCTTTCTTTGATTCTCATTTTCTCCTTTTTATAATCATACCTAAGGACTTCTAAGTACTAACTATTTGTGATGTCCTTGGGTAGATCCCTCCGGCTCTGGCGGATCATAGGACGGTTATTCCTAACCTTAGTCACCTTATATCTCCATGACTAACCTATGTTGCCATTAAAACCACTGTTGTGAAGAATCTCTCAAAGGGTTTGTAAATGAAAAACATGTTTGAACCACTGTGAGAGATAAGATTTTGCATAAATACTCCCCCTCCACATGTGCTTTAGAGTTTTGACGGAAATATGCACTGTGTGGGAAGAGCGCGCACTTTTGAATTGATCAACTCAAGATAGACAATCCCCCGCGAGACACGGTTACGTTGCATAGTTAAAGAGTTACATTGTCAGCTTTTAGGTGACAACTAGCTCTAATAACTACCTTGAAGGTGTAGACAAGCCTCGAAAGGTTTTCATACCCGTCAGAGTTCATGTCTACCAAGAGTTTCTCGAATGGTACTTTCTACTTGGACAAGTCCTTTGCGAGACACGTTTACATTACTAGCGAACTAGCTTGAAATTATTACCCGTCCAGGACAAGTCTTTTCGAGTTACTAACAGTTAAGTACCGTCAATTCGTTGGTTAAGTCTATTACACAAAGATTCATTTGCATTTGCACAACATATTTCTTATCACATAATTTTCTCCCCCTCAAAAATGGCATATCAAATGTTATTTTTGAAAAGTTGACAATAAATATGACCATTTCGAGTGTTGCGGGAAGATGACCACTATGAACAATTTGTGAACAAAGTTTAGATTCAAATACTCCCCCTCAACAAGTGATATAAACGGTTGAGGTTTTGAAAATCATACGGGGGAGTACTTGTCCTTTTGAGCAAAACCTTGAAAAATGAAAGGTTTGATAGGTTTTGCTCAAAAGTAAGAAGCTTTCGCTCCTTTTATAAGGATTGTGGCACTGAAGCGTACCACAGGGTCCTTTCTTGACAATTACGGGTTGTACACTGTAATGTGTGCACAAGCCATTGACATATTTAATCACACATCCAAATGTAATAATGAAGGAAACAATTCAAAGGGTACCAGGAAGTGCAGTGATGTCGCCAGGAGTGCGAACAGGGCGTTGATAGCCGGTGATGTTGATCCTGGGTCGACCACCGACAAAGCTTTCCAATGTTCTAAACTGATCCCTTCGAAACAACCTTTCATCAATCATTCTGATGATTCTCCTCACATCCCTGCGATCCTGAGAATTCCATCGCTTAGGAGACCCAATCTTTTGTCGTATATCCTTCAACCTATAAGCCAATCCGTCCCTAACCATCTTCAAAGTGTGATCCCCAAACTTGTGAAGTTCCCTACACGCCATTAAGCAATTTCTTTGAAGTTCACTGCGGTAAACGACGCCGAAAGGTTTGCTGATGAGTGTATATTGTGAGAGCTGGTTGAGGTCGGGAAGATCTAGCTGAGGTGGAGTGAAGTTGACACGGGTCTGATAAGATTCAACTGCCAGCTGAAGATCTTCTACACGTTCCTTGATGACTATGCGTCTGATGAAGATGAGCAATGACTTGATGAATTCACGTTGTACTTCGGTTGAAAATTGTCTCATGCGACCTTGTACTTTGGCAAGGTACATGTCTTCGATGTCGTTGATAGACAAATTCTCAAAATCAGCTTCAGAGAATGCGTAATCCCTTTCATCTTGTCGTTTGACCACGATATTCTTTAGGAAGGTGTAGTCCCACTTAGATGACAGAACAACATGTTTGATGGCAACGATATCCTTAGTACTGAATACCGCATGTTGAGACTTCTGAACCTGACAGCTTCTGTAGTAAATTCTTCGGCGTTCCGGCCAATGATGAATCCCGTACATTGCATCTCGGTCGTATGCTTCCACTTTGCCAGAGAACAAGTGATTGGCACGTTCCTCGATGGCTATGCAGTTCGAGTATATAGCTGCTGGGAATGGAAGTGTCAACGATGTAGCGTATTTCCTTGAACCATCGCCACCGTGTAGAAGAAATTCCAGGTCTTTGTTGAAGAAATATCTGAATGGGATCCTAGGTTCATCTGGTTGGCCAATTGTTGGTAGAGGTTTTGACCAGTCGGTGTAGTATGGAGGGTTGTCCCGTTTGGTGAAGTCGATGCTTGCTTCTGGGTTGAGCCAATCCATGTTGTTAGACATAGCTTGAGCAATGTTTTCAAGGTAATATTCGACCTCGATGGCACTTTCTGAGCTATCTTTCCATAGTTGAAAAGCTTCATTCTTGATTCGCCTCAACTCGGATTTCGTCATCTTCTTCACCTGGAACTTTTCTTGCAAAAGTTTTGTATGCTCCAATGTATTACCGTCTACCAAATCCTGACCTTCTTCAGGGTAGGGAGTGTTGTTAACAAGAGTAGAGAACCATTCAAATTCTTCAGTTTTATCGTCATCTAGCCAAGATACGACGTCAGTCTGAGGCGTCTTCTTCTTCTTCTTTTTCGAAGTCCTAGATGATGATGCTGGTTTCTGAACTTGTTTGGGAGAGGTGGGTTGTTGTAGTGGCTCAAGGACCTCTTCATCGTCACCACCCGTATACTCAAAGTGATCACCGGTTTTCTGAGTCAGGGGTGGTAACTCGGAATCGTCCTGAGGTTTATCTGTAGAAGAACGAGGAGGTGACCTTTGTTGAGTAGGAGTCCGTTGGAGAGGAGGTAACAAAGAAGATGATTCACCAGACTTCTTCTGACGTTTAGCTTTATCATGCTTATCCTGATCCTTGTCTTCATCGTCTCTAGGACGTTTAGACTTTTCTGCTTCGAATCTACATGCTTCTTTGAGTTGGTAGTCCAGCAATGCTTGAAACAGCTTTCCTTCCTCAGAAGTAAATGTCCCAGATCGTGTAGACATTTGTGTGACAAGCTTGGCCACCAATTCATTATCCGAGAAAACTACATGATCAGATGGATTGATTGTGACGGTTAAAGGTGTGGATCTTATAGTTTGCTTGGCTATCTGCATAAGATTCGGATATAGTTGTCTGGTAAACATCTCCTTTGTGACTTTAGGAACGATATCCAGAAGGTACTTTGTTAGTGCAAATATTACGATATTTAATCTATTACAGTCTCGTTTGTTTTGATTGATGACAAACATGTAACTTGTAATACATAACGTAAAATGTACAAGTTACTTGTTATTACATTTGTCTCAACATACATTCAACACCTCTCGATGTCTCAAGTCCTCGTATGTTACAACACAGGTTCGTACATGTTTGTTATGTGGCATTATGATCAAACCCATTAACAAATCATATAGAATGTTTAAAATACGTTTAGAGTCACTAAGTATTTTAATAGGTTAACCATTCTATTTAGAACCTCATTTTACATTTTGCATTCACAAGTATTTCAAAAGGTAACTAGACTTTTTATTAACTAGTTACATAATACATTTTACAAGTTTACTTTGATAAACATTTTAATCTAAATACATGTTACATCATGGCATGCATCATCTTTGAAATCCTTGGAAGATCTCTTGAATATATTGGTTAGATTGACACTCAATATATCAAATGTGATCTTAGTAAGATTTGGTAATATCTTGGAAAGATTTGAAGAAAGATTTTTTTAGATTTTATGTCAGGCACCCACGGTACCAAATTGCATAAAGGACGGACCCCTTTAAAGGGATCCTTGGTCCGTGGACGCTCCTGTCCACTTTTGGCTATAAATAGAAGCCCATTGTTTTCCCATTTCTTCACCACTTCAAATCACATCTTCTCCACCTTCTTGCATACATTTAGATCAATCATTAACAATGTAATAACATACATTAAACACCCTAATGATCATGATCATAATGCTTCTAACATTCATCTTTGTTGTAAGCATACTCTTTGATCAACCAAGGAAAGCTTGGAGATCTAGCCATCCTCACTCACCACAAGTTGAAGATCTATCACAACAAGTTTAGGGAGCTTGTGATCTTCATCATGAAGGCTTCCTATCAATGGAAGTTCATTTAGAAGTAGTTATTCATATCCATTAGACATTTGTGTCATGGATCATTAGTGTAGAATATCATTGCATTATCACAACACTTTCACCAAACTAGATTAGAAGGTTTATGTGTTTGTGCCATAAAACACAAGGTTTGTTATGTTGGGCCATAAAACATATGGGAGTGGTTGTACCCTTGTAAAAGAACTCGACATCTAGCTTAGTGTCGGAAATATTGTATAGGCGACGTTAGGTTGGTTCTACCTCGAACTAGAACCCGGTATTTAGCTTTGTACCGGAAAAAGTGTAAGCGACGATTGTAAGGTTTTCTCCGCCGAGAAGGGAGCTTGTTGATTTAGTGAAGTAACTCTCGAGTTGGGTACTCGGGGAGTGGAGTAGGGCGGAAAGGAGATCCGTGACCGAACCACTATAAATCCTCGTGTTCGGTTTGCACTTTCCTTTCTTTATCTCTTTACTTTTATACTTGCACTATACTATTGTTTGTGATGTGGTTTGATGTTCATGATTGTGTGACAACTTGGTTTACCATGCTTTATATTAGTCAGAAACAATAATTGGTACTTTCATATTATAACAAGCTTCATAAGCGATTTGATACTAAAGATCTAAAGTTTTTAAACGGTAACGTATTCACCCCCCTCTACGTTTCCACAATTGGTACCAGAGCCACGTAGCTCGTATTTTCAAAACAAATGGTTTTTAAAATAGAGTACGATCCATGTATCAAATTACCATTGAAGCGAAAAATAATATGAAAAATGCTTTGCTTGTTATACTTATAAATTTTGTTGTTAAATGTAACTTTGTATACAAGCTTGAAGGTTTTCTTGAAAAATAAAATAAAAGTTTGTTGAAAGAACTTGTAAGTATTATATTGTGTGCTCATAGAAAATTTACGAAGAAATATGATTTTAAAGGAGTGTTTTGGATAACCATAAATCTAGTTGAAAAATCACCTCCGTAAATGTTTAAGATAAGTTACATAAGTAGATATGTTGTTAAATATGTGTATTATATGTTTACTATGAAATCTAGTAAGTCGCACACGTTTTCTCTATGTCAAATACTAGTTTTGGTGAATCTGTCTCAGAGGACCACGGCACCAAATCTTATAAAGGGCGGATCCCTTTATTTGGTTCCGTGGAATCCGTCTGTACAGTATGCAGTTTTTTTGGGCAACTTCAAAAAATCATAACTAATTAACCGTAAGTCCGTACGAGTCGAGCCACCTATCATTTTAAAGGGAATTGAGTCTACTTTCACTTAAAAATACTTTCATGGCCTGAGTCTAATTTTAAATAAGTAAAATGGACCAAATACTACAGTATGTCTAAAATATTAAGTTTCGCTTTAACATAAAAACTCAAATTTTTGAATCAAACAATTTAAGTTGGTATTCTTAGAACTTTGATACAACTTCTTTTGAAACTAATTAATTTGGTAATATGTTTAAAGGAAACTAATCAAGCTTGGTATACATCGTCATGTTTAAACGCAAAATGACGAAAAGTGTCTTTCTTGTTATGCTATGCTAAATGACCACTTGCTTATGTTGTTTGCATATATGTTGCTTGCTTATTTTCAAATTGTTGTTTACACTTATTTGTTTGCATAATATAAGTGTCAATCTTGCCATGTTATTTATTCGCTTGTTTGACGATTTCTTGTTTATGCACAATAGGATATTTGCTAGATTTTGTGCACTAAGTTGGAAAATTGTTTTACCATCGCTTGTAGAATTAGATCACTTCCTTTGCATAGGTTATACTAACATCTCGCATAACTTATGAAATGTCATAACTCACTTAGCAATGAGTACTAAGTAAATTAGTCAAGTACTTTGAAAAATGAAGGTTTTAAGAGAGTGTTTGGTACAAGGACAAAAACAATGTTGTATGATGTAATTTGTTTGTTTTTACTTTGTAGGATGATAACATGACTTAAAATAATGTTTTATGCTAACCGGTTTATGCAGGTGGATAGCACAAGTGTGTTATTAAATTTTACCCATTTTCACTTTTATGTGAAAATCGTTAGCCCTTGGTCAAATTCTATGCTCCACTATGTTTGTATATGTCTTATCGACTTTTACTAACTAGAAGTAATTAATGTCACATGTTTTAAGCAAAATTTTAGGTTTCGGAAAACTCCCCGAAGCCTAAAAAATGGGTCTGTGAACTTTTTTGGTGTCCACGGATCAGACGGCACCAAAATGTTGGTACCGTCTGTTATGCATTTTGGTACCGCCATACCTGTACAGGCGGACCAGGCGGTACCAATTTAAGGGTTCCGCCTGTGTAAAGAAATGGTGCCGTGGATCCTACAGGTAAGTTGTTGAATTTTACTAAATCTCGCAATCTAATTTACCAAATTTCGTTTCTAGGATTGTTGTTAATACTTATCTTTCATATCTCATTCAACACATCCTCAATGGATTAACTTAGGATGTTTGACATGATCTTAGACACTTCCATCTCATTAAACTACCATCTTTGTATGGATTAACATCAAATCCGTAAATCCTTTGTTCCATAAATCGACACATTCAGGATGGTCATTTTCACACCTTCACTGTTACTTTTCCTCAAGCTTAGTATTTCTTAAAGCAAAGTTAAAATGACTAAATCCTCAACCTCAAATAAGCCACTTAAGAAAACCACTAGGATTAGCATTCGATCTTGTTGCTTCATTATCTTGAACTCTTCATCCTCAGACTCATTACTTCTCAACATCTCATCACCCATTCAAGATGTGAACTTTCTAAACTTGAGTACTCCAACTCCACCACCAAAATCACCCATCATCATCCAAAACACCTTCACTACCAAAGTCTCCAAAGCTTGTACCTATCAAACTTTGTGCAACACCACCAACATCTCCTCACCCGTTTGCGGATGACTTAGATGACTTACCGAGACTAATAAACCTGGACTCATTATTTGCAAAGATATCATACACAAGTCTAACATATGACTATAGATATTGTTTTGTATCTACATGTATTGCCTCACCTGGTTAACATGAAAATAATGTGTCATCCTTCAAGACGATAAGTATTTACATCGAGTCATAACTCAGACATATGTTAAATACATATTATCAAGTCTTGTTATCCTTGAGTTCAATCTAAGCTTTATAATCTCAACAAATTAGGATTGACAACTTAAGTATTTCATCCGAAATATTCAAGTATATGCGACTTACGATTGTAGTCATTAAAAGTCATATCCGAAAAATCAACACCCAAGTATTTTAACAACACATGTTGAAACACTTATCCAAAACAAACAACCCACGGTGCCACTTATCCCTCTCTGACACCTACTATCCCTCTTCCATCTTTTGGCACCATTAACCATATTGCTCATGAACTTCCAAGAGTATACTTTAAATCAAACGTTCCCTTTCAAGGTGAACCTATACCTCAGCCCCTAAGCTTCATAAACATAACCAAAACTTCAAACACTTCACCCACTAGTTGTAGCAACCAATGAACCATAAGAATTAGTATCCGTATTTTTTGTGTTCAACATCTATGGACAAATATTCAACCTAAGTACTCCCATAGCACAACAAACCCCTACATCACCATATCCTTATTTAGACACTAGAAGACCTACCACCTAGATCAACCAATCCACCATCCTTACCATCATTTGAATTCGTTGAGTGTATTGCTCAAAAAGCCCTTGTGTCCAACACTTGTACTAAATCAAATGCACGTTTGAACAAACTCAAACATCCTTTCCAACATATAAGGACTTAGATAATTCATTATGGCTAGAACCTCAACTATCAAATAAGCATGGTGCTCTTGGTAATTTTTGTCAATTTCCACCAGGTATAAGTAGTACTACCTTCACAAATTATCAAAGTATTAGTAATACTTCGTCGTTAAACTTCTGCATAAATTTCGTTAAACCTCAAATCAACATTTTAACAACATATGTTAAAATGCAATCTCAAAGCCAACATCATACACCCCAAGCAACAATGACTTTTGAGGAGTATACATAAGAAACTCGAGTGAATTCCTCTTGTCATCATCTAGTGAATATAATCTTGAGACCAAGTTTATTTAGATGGGACTATCCGATTCAAACACTTTGGCTTCATATCTTCATTTAGGAAAACATGATGTTTTGAAGAACATTATGACTAAGATTCATGCGTTAAGATTTCATCTTGTTAAAAGGATATTGTATATCCTATGCATCATTCTTGCGACATAAATAGTTGTGTTACAAAAGATTTCATTACACCTCATTGGCTAAATGATCTTGAAACAAACATCTACAAGTTCTATGAACTAGCATATCCAATTCATCTTGTCATACTTGTTTTCATAAGCATGATAACTTTATCCCATGGGATAATCTCATTTGTTGAAAGATACTATTTGTATCTATTTCCTTTCAAGTGTACATCATAACCTAATCTTGCTCAAACCGAGTACACATCTAAGGTTAAAACTACACATCTTTAGAGCATACACAAGATCTATTGAATTTGGTAACCTCACTTAGACTCTTGTTAAATAAAATACCAAAGAGCTATCTTGAGAACGTTCTTAGTTTAACATATTCCATTATCTAGTCTAATATGATCAATTCACATTTAAAGTACACACTTCAACTCAACATAAAAAATGTCATCCATTAGATCATACAATTAGCTGTGTAATTTGAACAACTTTAGATTCTAAACACAAGATTAAAACACATTGTTTATCAAACACACCATTGTTAAAATTCATGTGTATAACATGACGTCTTCATCACCCTAGTTATATTGCATATTAGTTAAGTTACATTAAGCCAAGTATTGGTAAACTATCATATTTTATGCACTTTAATATGCAAAAGTAGGAGTTCCCATCTTTCTAATATGAGAATGACTACTGGAGAACCTATTGCACTAGAAACTCAATTTGACCTAACGGTTGAATTGCTTCCTTGAGAGAAGTTGGGTATGTGGAATCACCCGTAAAAATGGTCGTGTTTAGCCTTAATTGAGCACCGCTAGTAATAGTCTCATATTCATTCTCCAACTTGAAAAATCTGTATTCCTATACTTGCCTAAAGTAAGTGTTAAAACATTGATAGTTTGCCTCGCTTTAGGAATACTAATCAAACAAGTAGTATATATGACTTTTCTTTTAAAACAACTTGCATTACACTTACATGTGTTGATTACATGTTCTTGTTTGATACGATAAGTTTATTTGACATTATCCTAGTGTTTGATAACTAGTCAAATGTGTAAACCTTAGTACGGTTTTATCTTTATAATGCTTCTATCCTTGTTTCATGCTACTAAACGTTTAAAACCTAAACTTTATTTGCATGATACTTACTTTTGAATTATCCTTAGCATGATTAACATGTTGCTTATGAACTCATAATATGTCATTTTGATACGTGATAATTTTGATATGATATATTTGTGTTTGAAAGCTATTAGTTGGCATTCATTATATCTATGTGTAGTACGATCTAAATGACACATGCTTCAAATTGTTATGTCTTAAACATGGCTTGCATGACTCTTTCATCTTGTTTCTTTTGCTTCTTGTCACACTATTTGTTTGCTACGTGTGCACATATAATATGTCAAAGTGCTTTTGGTATGACAAACTTTTAGAAGTTTTTTTTTTCTTACAAATTAATCACATAGATTGTTGTGTTAATTTATAAGCCAAGTATGCTTAAACGTCTAAGTCTAACGACAAAACAATCTCAAAATGAAATGTCTTGAATAAAGTTGTATTCTTGCATAATATGATTGTCTTGATGCTATCTTGTATGGTGATTCCTTGTCTACTTAAGTGCAATGTGTTGTTTTTGCTTATATAATATGTTATCATTTGATTTCTATCATGTTAACATCTTTTATCACTAACAAATTTGTTTTGTAGGTTGATAACAAATTATTTGTTATCTCAATTGGTTCTAACTTTTATATGCTCATTTTGCATAATCCCCTTTTATTGCTACGTAGATTAGTACTATGCTTTATGGGACCCCTATACTTGAATATAGTTTAAAAGCATATATAATTAAATTCTAGAGGGTTGGCTTTGCATTTTTGTCTTTCAACCGACCTTTTTCCAAATCTCATTTTTGCTTCCGCTTTCCAAAAATCATCTCCATCATTATTTAGTTATAACAATACTCTAATCCTCTTCACTTCCTATTAGGAAACCACATGCCTCATCATACGATCATCTCGTATTAATCAAGAAGAGGTACGTGACTTTAAGGATGAAGTACATTGTATGCTAACCATCATCCAGAAAAACATCACTAAGCTCACCTCTCTCGTTAACCCGAATAACCTCCTAAACACTTTGTTTTAATTCCTTATTTGATACATTACACATTATGTTGGATGTCCACCAATTAAGGGGGAGAGAAATCCATTCACATAATTGTCTTTTGTCAAATTTTATGTCTCTTAGACTCTAAAATACCAACACATAGGCAAACACCACTTAGCTAAAACCGGTTCACGAAACCACAACTAGTTCAACCTTTTTAACCTTATATGACAAGTTTGCACCAATACCTCATCAAGTGAAAAACACATCATGTGTTTTACAAACTTCCTCATCTCCACAATCAACGAATTTAGGATTTTCCTTAAATTAGCACCTTAAAACTTCACTATCTAGAACACCATCATAGGATCTTATCCTTTTCTCACTTGACATATATCATGCATGTCTTTGTCAGTGCAAACGATATATTAATCAAAACAGCCATTTCCAACACGTTGGTCCATCCAACTCTCACTTATATGATGTCATTCTCATCCTCATATAGGTACTCATTATTATTATTATTAGTATTTTCTATATTGTCTTCACTTCCTTTCAAAGTGATAATCATCCATGTCTGTCAAAACCATGCTAATACTACCTTTCCCATCGTCACCTAGAATAGGTCATTTTTATAATTCGTATCAATCAATGAACGAATTTATCTTCATGACCTTTATATCTTTTGGTATCTTCATTATAATATTCTTAGATAGAACGCATTATTGATTACTCTTGGGTTGAAGCATATGAGAACTTGCTCAAAACAATAGATTGTTAGCATCAATAAATCATTCAAATCATAACCCTTATGCATCATTGAAATGCAATGTCCATTCACATTTTTTTTCTCCTCTTAGCTTTGGTCACTTGACATGACGAAAGGATTGCATGAGTCCATATTTTTATATTTGCTATAAGTATGAGTTTCTAACTCCTTAATAGCTTCCTACCTAATCACCACCACCTTCCATCACCACTTTCACTAATCATCACCACCATGGATTAGCAAAAACTTACTTTTGTAAATCTCGAGTCATCTACCATCACCACATGAATCCTACTAGTAAACCGACACCAACACTAGCACCACTAGTGGCACACCCGGTGGGAGACTCCATATCTTCTTTCTAGGAACTATTTTGTAGGTTTTTATCATATTATATTCTCACTTTTCTTATGATTGTAATTAGGAGACTACACTTCATGAGATATTTGATTATATCATTTATCACATATATACATCTTATTTTTCTTTGTGAAAAAGATGAAATATATTGCACTAATGTTTTTCATTGTAGGTTCATCATCATATACACTCGATTGTATATAATTTACTCATCTAAGGATGAAGTTTGCATCAATTATTTTTCTTATTTTAGGTGCTTCTTGACACCCTAGAACAAGGAGGAATATCCTTTAAGCACTCATATTGCATCGTCTATACACTTGGTTGTATATGACATATTTGTCTTAAGACAAAGCTTCTATTATACTAATATTTATATTGAAGGTTCATCTTGACGCCCTAGAGCAAGGGGAGCTTCCGTCAAGAATTTACTGAATGCATCTTATACACACTTTGTTGTATATCACTCACTCGTCCAATGACGAATATAGTCTTGCACTAATATTTGTTTTATAGGCTTTTAATCATACCCTGACGCCTCAAACAAGGGGGAGCAACCGTCAAGGGGGAGCATACACGCATCTAGCATCATTCTCACTTTTTCATACAAGCATTTGTGCTTCGATAAAAAGTGGAGAAAATAGGCTAACATTGCTATGCATTTTTATTTTTCATATATTTCTCATAATTTTTGTTGCATAAAACTAACCTTGATGTAGGTTAAGCCTCTTTATTTGATCCATGGATCCGCTACCAAACAAGGGACGGATTGAACTGGACGATTTAACTTCACTAGAGATGATGCAAGCTCGCCTTTTTGGGGAGAAATAAAGTTAAACTCCAAGGACACGCCCTTTTTGTTTCGACAAAAGGGGGAGAAGAGTGTAAACGGAGAAGGTAATGTAAAGGTAGTAAGGATGCAAGTAACCTTTTACATTTTACTTTCTATTACGTTTACATATATTTGTCATCATCAAAAAGGGGGAGATTGTTAGTGCAAATATTACGATATTTAATCTATTACAGTCTCGTTTGTTTTGATTGATGACAAACATGTAAATTGTAATACATAACGTAAAATGTACAAGTTACTTGTTATTACATTTGTCTCAACATACATTCAACACCTCTCGATGTCTCAAGTCCTCGTATGTTACAACACAGGTTCGTACATGTTTGTTATGTGGCATTATGATCAAACCCATTAACAAATCATATAGAATGTTTAAAATACGTTTAGAGTCACTAAGTATTTTAATAGGTTAACCATTCTATTTAGAACCTCATTTTACATTTTGCATTCACAAGTATTTCAAAAGGTAACTAGACTTTTTATTAACTAGTTACATAATACATTTTACAAGTTTACTTTGATAAACATTTTAATCTAAATACATGTTACATCATGGCATGCATCATCTTTGAAATCCTTGGAAGATCTCTTGAATATATTGGTTAGATTGACACTCAATATATCAAATGTGATCTTAGTAAGATTTGGTAATATCTTGGAAAGATTTGAAGAAAGATTTTTTTAGATTTTATGTCAGGCACCCACGGTACCAAATTGCATAAAGGACGGACCCCTTTAAAGGGATCCTTGGTCCGTGGACGCTCCTGTCCACTTTTGGCTATAAATAGAAGCCCATTGTTTTCCCATTTCTTCACCACTTCAAATCACATCTTCTCCACCTTCTTGCATACATTTAGATCAATCATTAACAATGTAATAACATACATTAAACACCCTAATGATCATGATCATAATGCTTCTAACATTCATCTTTGTTGTAAGCATACTCTTTGATCAACCAAGGAAAGCTTGGAGATCTAGCCATCCTCACTCACCACAAGTTGAAGATCTATCACAACAAGTTTAGGGAGCTTGTGATCTTCATCATGAAGGCTTCCTATCAATGGAAGTTCATTTAGAAGTAGTTATTCATATCCATTAGACATTTGTGTCATGGATCATTAGTGTAGAATATCATTGCATTATCACAACACTTTCACCAAACTAGATTAGAAGGTTTATGTGTTTGTGCCATAAAACACAAGGTTTGTTATGTTGGGCCATAAAACATATGGGAGTGGTTGTACCCTTGTAAAAGAACTCGACATCTAGCTTAGTGTCGGAAATATTGTATAGGCGACGTTAGGTTGGTTCTACCTCGAACTAGAACCCGGTATTTAGCTTTGTACCGGAAAAAGTGTAAGCGACGATTGTAAGGTTTTCTCCGCCGAGAAGGGAGCTTGTTGATTTAGTGAAGTAACTCTCGAGTTGGGTACTCGGGGAGTGGAGTAGGGCGGAAAGGAGATCCGTGACCGAACCACTATAAATCCTCGTGTTCGGTTTGCACTTTCCTTTCTTTATCTCTTTACTTTTATACTTGCACTATACTATTGTTTGTGATGTGGTTTGATGTTCATGATTGTGTGACAACTTGGTTTACCATGCTTTATATTAGTCAGAAACAATAATTGGTACTTTCATATTATAACAAGCTTCATAAGCGATTTGATACTAAAGATCTAAAGTTTTTAAACGGTAACGTATTCACCCCCCTCTACGTTTCCACATACTTGTTAGTGTAACCTTCGATCATTTCGTTCAGTTCCTCTTGACGATGACTTTTCATGAACTCCTGAACGAATTCCCTTTCTTTCTGCATCTTGTCATTCTCATCATTTAAGTACTGTATTTGGTCAGCAAACCAATTCAGTTTTCTGTAGAGCACGTTCTTCTTTCTGACTTGTTGGACAGCTTTCACAATACTTTCATGAGCATGAGAAATCCAAGATCGAGGTGGTTTCTTCACAGATTTGGATGTAGATTTGGTTGATTTCTTTGATGGTGGTGGTGAGGAGTGAGATGAAGAATCTGATGAGGAAGAGACATGAGGAGACTCGGGGTCCTTGGGCGGTTCAGAAGTTTCCTTCTGTGAACGTGTAGGACTTTCCAGAAGCAGCTTGTCATAATCAGCATCTTTATCTTTCTCAGACTTCTCAGTATCAGGTTTCTCAAACTCATATTCGATAGTATCCTCCACAAGCTTTTGTTGTTGCACAAGAGTGGTGGCACCAGATCCCTTATCGGGTTGATTAACCGCATCAGGATCTGGTGAAGAGTGGGCAGCACCACTTGATCCTCCTGGGCCACCCATTTGGTCTTTTGCAAATTCTTCAGCTTTTTGAAGGTGTCTGACGATTTTAAACTTCTTCCTGTAAGATTGATCCAGTAGCTCTTCTTCTTCTTCAGAGCTCTCATCATAGGGCACAAGTGCGGGAGTCTTCCCTTTTCCTTTATCAGCTTGAGGACTTGGAGGTTTTGGTACTGAAGGATTGTCATCCTTTGCAGTTTCAGAGTAGGTAATCTCTTCATCTATGTCAGTACCTTCAGAGCTTTCGTCCACAAGCTTTCTTTGCGGTTCAGGTGTGGGAATAGGTTCAGCTTCCTTTACGGGAACAATCCTTTTACGAGGAGGATTCCTTTTGGGAAGCTTCCTATAACTTTCAGAACTTACTGCACTTCCAGCACTTCCTCTTCTGGTTCTCCGAGTAGGAGTTCCTGAAGGTTTTTCATCAAGATGACCGACTTTACCTTCTTTTACTGCTACTAGATACCTTTTGTACGTTTCAAGCTTCTTGATTTCTTTAGATAGAAGGTGATCAGGCAGCACGACACCCTGCTTCTTAGTTGTTGATTCCTTGATTCTGATAGAAAGGATAGGTTCAGACAACAAGTCGTGATTGTCGGGGTCATTTAGCCTCATGGGTATATCAGGATTAAGTCCAAGTGCTCTCTGGATCAAAAGCTTTGTGTATCTGACATAGGGAATCTTTGATCCAAGCTTCTTGTGAAATAGCATCATGTCCTCCCATATCAGTGCTTCGATTTCGATGTCCTTCTTATTGATCAGAGACCAGAAGATTTGCAGTTCCATGAGCTTTGGATGCTCATAACCACTGTCACGACCAGAGACAGACTTGGTGATGATGATGTAGAGTGTTCTCCACGGTTGAGGAATGTTCTTAAGCTCCACATAAGAATGCTTAGAGATCGTTCCTGAAGCTTCATCATAGCCAATATCAATTAGGAATTGAAGAACTGTCTCCTCAGTAGGTGTGGCAAAGAAGCCGGTTGCCTCGATTTCAGGAATGAGAAGAACAGCTCATAAGTCTACATGAGTGATGGTGACTTGTTTGTGATTGAGCGTCACTGTCACTGCACTTTGACTAGTGATCCTCTGCATAGAATTCCAGAATTGCTGAATGTAGCTTTCTGGTACTGTAGCAGAGTGTGAGAGCATGTTCTGGTAGGGATGATTCCTTAGAATATCCACAGCAATGAGACAAGAAGATTCTGAGCATGTGAGGGTTTCAAAGTCAACCCTAAGGTTATTCTTTCCAATCTTTCTCGGATAGCCATTTGGGAAGATGTCAGCAATAGTGAGAACCTCAGGTGCATCCACATTCATTTGAGCAGCCATGTCGTGATCTGAAATAACATTAGCCAAAAGAACCAACATATCGAAAGACATAATGTTAGTCAACAGAAGGTCTTATTGTCTAGTTATTGAATGTACAGTGATAATGACGTCGTGAAATGTTTCGTGAGTTAGTTAACTTTAAGTTTTAAAGTTTATGTTATCACTTATTGTTCACAACATATCAAACGATTAAGTTTATTAGTGACATTATTGGATTCGTGACGTTATGATTTGTTTATTAACAAGTTTGTACACGTAACAATTCATAATGAATGTCAATCAAGGCTAAAGCGTAGATTTGGCAAAGTTAAGCGTAAACAGGAAATATATATACGCGTAGGATCCTAATCTTACGCGTAAGAAATGTTATGCGTAGGAAAAAGGGGACCTTATGCGTAGAGCTTACGCGTAGGCGTATAAGAACCTTACGCGTAAGGCTTACTCGTAAGAGTAGACCTTATGCGTAGAGGTCACTGTTTACGCATATCCTTCACAGGATACTGATGAGTGTCTAAATACTCATCATTTTTGTACCATTTAAACTGCAAAAACATCTGAAAACACTCAGAAATACATCAAAATGATAAAAATATCACAAAAAAGTGTTTTATGTGTTTTAAATGCAAAAATGTCAAAATCTGGTGAAAAACGTATCAAGTTTGCATAATTGGCAGTTTTAGTCCCCCAAGTTTCAAAAGTTGTCAAAAACAGTCCCTGGTAAATCCAAATAAAGAAAAATATCATTTTGAGTCCCTAGGGATTCCTAAGTTGTCAGAATTGGTCCTTGAAACTTAAATTTACAAATTTACAATTTAGGTCCTTTAACTTTCAAAAATGACAACTTAGGTCCCTCAACTTTCAATAATGGCAAAATAGGTCCCTAAACTTTCAAAGCTTGTCAATTTTGGTCCCTTAAAACAAGTTTGGAAAATTACAGGTTTGGTCCTTGATCTTTTCAGAAAATACAAAACAAGTCCTTGTTATTATTTAACAAAAGACTTGTCAAAATAGAATTGTGAACCCCTGCCATATACCAATTTGGCCCCTTTCTTGTTTTTGACCCCCTGGTCAAACCAAACCAGTCAAACACCTGCTTTCCCTCCACCTCCTTCTTCTCCCCCCACTTGCCCTGTACACTCTGCAACACCTCACCAAACCTTTCACCCATCACCTTATCCCCTCAAAACTCTCACCCCCTCATCATATCACCTATCCACCCCCCCCCCCCTACCTGCAAATTCAGAACCAGAAGTCAAAAGTAGTTTTCCCGCCAAAATTGACTAAATGGCCAAAACGGCCAAAACTCTCCCATTGGCTCAACTGGGTGGTGGGAAACACTCTTATGGACACGTGGAAGCTTCTGGGAGCTATAAAAGAAAGGAAGAAAGAGTAGAAGACGAGTAGTTAGTTTTTACTTTTTCCTGTATGTCGTTTTTTTTTAGTTAACTTAATTAGTGATCTAAAATGTAATCTTAAGCTTTAAATGTGTTTAATTTTAGTCACTTTATCATTGTAATCACTTCTGAGCATCAATATCAAGGTTTTGAATAAGTTCATGTTTTAAGGTTAACTGTTGCAAAATTAAGTCTCAAATTCCTATGTTTAAAATTCAAACAGCTTATTTCTAAGCTCAAACAAGTTTGTTCAAGCTTATCATAGCTTGTGATAAGCTTGTCATTCAGTTTCAAGTAACTCTCATTCCTGGTCAACGAAAGTCAAAGTTGCAGGGTCTGGTTTGGATTGCTGATCTTGTAATGGATCTGGGTGAAATGAGTTGAGATTTGGGTTAGGTAACTGTTCCAATGGTCTCATGAGCAAGCCATAGTGGCTGGATTCATGTAAACTTTATCTTATTTGCAATTTTGTTTCATAACTGTCAAATTTACATAAGTAGAGTAATAACTGTTTGATTGTTATAGTATTAGATCTTGCTTCATTTAATAGTTATAGTGTTATAGAGATCTGATTTGAGAGATAGCTTGGTTCAGATTTGAGATTTGTTAGTAGTATATTGCTTATTTGTTGCTAAAAGAGTGTTTGGTTAAGATCAGTATGTTGAGCTTGGGATTGATTCAGTAGTTTAGTCTATTTGCTATAAGTTTACTTAGGTCTAAAACATTCAAATCAGTCTTGTTTTTGCACTCAAACTCTCAAATAGTCAAAATCACAACTAAACTGTCCTAAGTGTACATCTGTTGGGAATTTTAAAAACCAAAAGCTTATGTTGTGTTCATATTTCATAATTACATCTTGCAATAGTCTCATTACACCTTATTACATCAATATAAGTCTTTAAATTCAGCTGCTAAGTTCAAGAAAGTCAAACTCTTCAGTTTCTTCAAAAGTCAAAATGCACAAAATCCATTTTGAGCTCAACTAGGAAGAATTTTCTTGGGTTCATTCCTGAACCAAATCAAATGAAACTTTGGGTTCTATAAGCTTAGTAGGTCTAGTTTCTTATTGCTATTTTTGTTGATTTTTAGAATTTTTTCAAAGGCTCCAAATGAGCTTGTTAAAAGTGGCAAAAGTGCCCTGTGCACAAGCACTAAGCCTGCACAGGGCTTTTGCAGAACTTGCAGACCTTGCCACAAGCTCATTTGAGCTTGGCAAGGTCTGAGCTTTGGTTTGCATGATCTTACCCAGGTCCTTTAGAGGTTCCAATTTGTAGTTTTCCCTTTTAGCTTATTGGTTGGCTTATATTTCAGCTGCAAGTAGACCCCCTAAATCTGTTTTAGCTTATGATCTCAAATCTCCAAATCAGTGTAATCTTGCTAATCAGAGGTTGTAGCTTGTTTAAACTTGTTCCATCTTAGTTACTTTAGCATACTGTATCCTGTGTATCAGTTTGGTGGCTTTTGAACTTCATTTGCTTATTAAAAGTGCTTATTCTTAAGCACTTGACACATCAGTTTCATTTTCCTCCAAATAACCACATGTTTTTCTATTTTTCCTAGCTTCTTAATAATATTTTAGACTTTTCCTGAAAATTTCAGATTTTTCTAAGGTATTTTGCTATTTTTCTTAATTTAAGTTAGTTTTTAAGTCTTTTTAAATAGTATTTAATACAAAAAATTAGAAAAAGGTTCAAAAAAATAATTTTTCAATTTTCTTAAGTTAAGATAAATATAAAAAGAGAAAAAAGTATTTTTCTAGATTTTTCTTAGTTAAATTTGTATTTTTAAATAGTTTAATTAGTTTTAAATAGTTTTTAATTCCTAGAAAATAGAAAAATAATCAGAAAAATACAAAAATAGTTTTGAAAATTCTAGTTTGATATTTTAGACTTTTCCATTTCTTAATTTTATTTTTCTAGCTTTATTTCCTAATTTCTTGTATTTTAGGTAATTATTTAATAGTTAAAATAGTTTTTAATTAATAATAATTAGATAAATAGTTATAAAAATAATTTTCTTTTTCTATAAATTTTCTTATATCATTAGGATTGTAAAAATGTATTTTTCATATTTTTAGGATTTATATTGTATAAATTTCACGTTTTTATTTGTACGTTTACGTAATTTTATTTTAAAACGTAAGTTTTAGGTTTTAAACGTTCATCATTTTAAATATAGTGATAGCGTTTATTTAATAGATTTTATCTTTTTAATTTCCTTTAATTTGCATTTAAGCCCCTGTAGTTTATGGGCTTTTTCCTTAGTTATAATTATCTTCAAATCTCTTTTCCCGTTCAAATCTCTCGATCACTACACGTCTGACTATTCTCGCACAGCTCGTTGGGACTTAACGACCTGGGGAAACACTATACTCTCCTGATCTTCATTGAGTTCGCGCCTGAGCAGTTTTAAGCTGATTACGGTCTGCCATTCACAAGTGGCAGGCTTGAGTGATTTAGCTTGACTGTTTTGCGCGAATCAAATTTTGGCGCCGCTGCCGGGGAGCAGTGCTAATAGTCTTACGTTTAGCAGATTAGTGATTTGAATATTCAATCTTTGTCTATACCATCTGTATGTATTCATATTTTCTTATAAAAATCAAAAAACCCAAAAAGATTTTCATTCTTTGTTTTTGCATCATGTTTTTCAAAAATACCAAAAATATTCCTCTTTACCCTCTTACCCTTTTGATTCTTCATTTCTTACCCTCTATAAACCTTTGATTCTTTCTATGTCTTATCCTCACCCTCTTGGATGTCAATGGTGTGGTGGTCCTTATAATGGTGGCAATTGCCCCAGTTGTAGCATGGTGGAATCAGGAAACGGGTCTGTCTATAACCAGGATCCCTATTCCTACCATAACACAACTGATTCATTCCATCAGCTACCACACTGTGAGACTCAGCAGTTTTACTGTTGTGAGTACTGTGGTGGTTCACACTACAGTTCTGATTGTCAATCGGGAAACACGTTTGTCTATGAGCAGGTTCCTGATAACAATTATGACTACAACACATATGACTCACAGCCACATCAGTTTTACTGTTGTGAGTATTGTGGAGGTCCTCACTCTAGCTCTGATTGTCAAACAAGGAATCCATTTCCTTGTAACAATTACGACTCTTCGTATCATGACCAACCTCCACAGTACCAAGTGAATCAGGCACCACCTCAGCCTGAGCCACTTCCTCAAAATCTTCTACTTGATCTTTTGGATTTAGTGAAAGATTTGAAGGAATGTAAACATCCCCAAAATAATCCAAATGAAAAATCCATGGAAGTTTTGTTAGCTGAAGAACGAACTGCTAAATTAGATTCACAGATTGCCTTTGAAAAATCTGTTAGGGAATCAATTGCAAAAGAAAAAGCAGCCAAATCTAGCTCTCGATTCCGTTTCATTCCTGATGACGATGATGATGAAGTTACCCTTGATATTAGTCAACTTTGTACTGATTCATCAAGTTCATCAGTTGAAATTCCTTCCATGAAAAGTCAGGGAGAAAAGACTATGATGGAACTACTAGCAGAAGAACAAATGGAAAGTATAAAACATATGTATGCTAGTCCTTCTAAACTCCCTCAGTCAGTTGATATCCCAGCAGTTGAGATTTCATCTCAAACAACTGCTATCACACCCGAAGCTCCTACTCACTCTCTGAACATGGGGGATGAGCATCTTGACACTGTTCCTGAAAAGGAATCGGACGAATTCATAAAGTCTAGTGTTGAGATCCTTGTCCCAATCCCGAGAGAGTCACAGGGAACTTCTGAGCATATGTGTGATTCTCTTTCCCCTCTTGAGTGTTCAAAAGATCATTTTGAAACTTTCTCCGATATTAGCGACGATTGTGCTTCTTATGGAGACATTGAGTATGTTGAGGCATCACTTCTACAGTCTGATCCTCTTCTTGAGGAGTTCACCGATGAACTCACTCACATCAGTCCACTTTCATCGGAAAGTGACGATGATCTCTTTGATTTCGAAGCCGATCTTGGAGAAACTAGAAATCTCTTATATAATGATCATTCACTCATTTCTTGTCCCATTTCCGACTCTTCCATTCCTTCTCTCACTCCGGATGAGGAAGATGATAACTTTTGGAAGGAGGTCGATGATTTTCTTAGTGATGAGTCAATTCCAACAGGGATTGACAATACTTGCTATGATTCGGAGGGAGACATCCTCTTTCTTGAAAATCTGTTGATTGAAGAACCGTTTCCAACTCTCCCTCCCGGAAATTTTGTTGCAAATCACCATACAAGCTTCAAGTCTAAGCTTAAAAATATAACAAATGGTGATTTGCTCCTCACTAATGAAGAATGGGATTGCATTGTGATGCACATCTTTATTCCATTTTTCACAGATGGTGTGGTTTCTCGTTCCCGTTTCTCCTTCGGGAATGAAGACATTGTCTTTGACCCCGGCATTTTCATTTATCATTCTTGAGCCGGTTCTGTCTGTATCTCATCGGTGTGGAACTTTCACGTACTTCAATGTTTATCCAAACATCTTGAATGAAAGTCCGATGGAGATTGTCTCTTCCACTTACTTCCCCATGAACAAATTAATTCGGGGTCGAGTCAAGCTAGCGACTCGGTAATCAAAAACAGTAGTTTAACATGGGTTTTCACCCGTGTGTACCACCCTAGTGTGGGGGAGATGCCCCACATGTTGTATATAGATCTAAAAAATGAATGAAAATTGTAAATATTAAAAAAGAGAATAATTGTTGTGTTTCTACACTTAGCTAGGTTTATTATCTTTTTACGTTCTAAGTTTCGGCATAACAGCCGGTACTTTGAATATTGAGGACAATATTCATTTCTAAGTGTGGGGGGGGAAATTCTGGCGAATTTTGATCATAAATGTACCCTTTTAGTCCCTTTTTCCCCCAAAATGGCCAAATTTTAAAAATTTTTTTTAGTGGAAGTACTATGTACTAAACACAACAAATGGTAATCAGTCCACCATGTCTAACCCACATAAGGACTGGCTAATCCAGGAGCAAACGGCTCTTGGTAAAGATATCTCAAATCCGTTGACGGCTTACAATTTGCCCAAAATTGTATGGTATTCAGCTCACCATATCCTTAAAAGTGAAGAGTTGGCTAGCCCGCAAGTTTATGGCTTGTGGTAAAGGCAGTGGAAAAACCATAATTGGTAATCAGCTCACCAAAGATAATATTGATAATTTATCTAAGAGTTGGCTAGTCCAGAGTAAACGGCTTCTGGTAAAGACAAATCAAATCCGTTGAAAGCTGATGGTTTGCTCAAAATCATTTGGTTATCAGTGTACCAAGGTTCTTACTTGAACTAAAACATTTGGCTATTCCAGAAGTAATGGCTTTTGGTAAAGAGATAAAATCCATTAATTTTTCTCAAAACATTGCTAGGGACTAGCAATATCTTAGTGTGGGGGATTGATGAGTGTCTAAATACTCATCATTTTTGTACCATTTAAACTGCAAAAACATCTGAAAACACTCAGAAATACATCAAAATGATAAAAATATCACAAAAAAGTGTTTTATGTGTTTTAAATGCAAAAATGTCAAAATCTGGTGAAAAACGTATCAAGTTTGCATAATTAGCAGTTTTAGTCCCCCAAGTTTCAAAAGTTGTCAAAAACAGTCCCTGGTAAATCCAAATAAAGAAAAATATCATTTTGAGTCCCTAGGGATTCCTAAGTTGTCAGAATTGGTCCTTGAAACTTAAATTTACAAATTTACAATTTAGGTCCTTTAACTTTCAAAAATGACAACTTAGGTCCCTCAACTTTCAATAATGGCAAAATAGGTCCCTAAACTTTCAAAGCTTGTCAATTTTGGTCCCTTAAAACAAGTTTGGAAAATTACAGGTTTGGTCCTTGATCTTTTCAGAAAATACAAAACAAGTCCTTGTTATTATTTAACAAAAGACTTGTCAAAATAGAATTGTGAACCCCTGCCATATACCAATTTGGCCCCTTTCTTGTTTTTGACCCCCTGGTCAAACCAAACCAGTCAAACACCTGCTTTCCCTCCACCTCCTTCTTCTCCCCCCACTTGCCCTGTACACTCTGCAACACCTCACCAAACCTTTCACCCATCACCTTATCCCCTCAAAACTCTCACCCCCTCATCATATCACCTATCCACCCCCCCCCCCTACCTGCAAATTCAGAACCAGAAGTCAAAAGTAGTTTTCCCACCAAAATTGACTAAATGGCCAAAACGGCCAAAACTCTCCCATTGGCTCAACTGGGTGGTGGGAAACACTCTTATGGACACGTGGAAGCTTCTGGGAGCTATAAAAGAAAGGAAGAAAGAGTAGAAGACGAGTAGTTAGTTTTTACTTTTTCCTGTATGTCGTTTTTTTTAGTTAACTTAATTAGTGATCTAAAATGTAATCTTAAGCTTTAAATGTGTTTAATTTTAGTCACTTTATCATTGTAATCACTTCTGAGCATCAATATCAAGGTTTTGAATAAGTTCATGTTTTAAGGTTAACTGTTGCAAAATTAAGTCTCAAATTCCTATGTTTAAAATTCAAACAGCTTATTTCTAAGCTCAAACAAGTTTGTTCAAGCTTATCATAGCTTGTGATAAGCTTGTCATTCAGTTTCAAGTAACTCTCATTCCTGGTCAACGAAAGTCAAAGTTGCAGGGTCTGGTTTGGATTGCTGATCTTGTAATGGATCTGGGTGAAATGAGTTGAGATTTGGGTTAGGTAACTGTTCCAATGGTCTCATGAGCAAGCCATAGTGGCTGGATTCATGTAAACTTTATCTTATTTGCAATTTTGTTTCATAACTGTCAAATTTACATAAGTAGAGTAATAACTGTTTGATTGTTATAGTATTAGATCTTGCTTCATTTAATAGTTATAGTGTTATAGAGATCTGATTTGAGAGATAGCTTGGTTCAGATTTGAGATTTGTTAGTAGTATATTGCTTATTTGTTGCTAAAAGAGTGTTTGGTTAAGATCAGTATGTTGAGCTTGGGATTGATTCAGTAGTTTAGTCTATTTGCTATAAGTTTACTTAGGTCTAAAACATTCAAATCAGTCTTGTTTTTGCACTCAAACTCTCAAATAGTCAAAATCACAACTAAACTGTCCTAAGTGTACATCTGTTGGGAATTTTAAAAACCAAAAGCTTATGTTGTGTTCATATTTCATAATTACATCTTGCAATAGTCTCATTACACCTTATTACATCAATATAAGTCTTTAAATTCAGCTGCTAAGTTCAAGAAAGTCAAACTCTTCAGTTTCTTCAAAAGTCAAAATGCACAAAATCCATTTTGAGCTCAACTAGGAAGAATTTTCTTGGGTTCATTCCTGAACCAAATCAAATGAAACTTTGGGTTCTATAAGCTTAGTAGGTCTAGTTTCTTATTGCTATTTTTGTTGATTTTTAGAATTTTTTCAAAGGCTCCAAATGAGCTTGTTAAAAGTGGCAAAAGTGCCCTGTGCACAAGCACTAAGCCTGCACAGGGCTTTTGCAGAACTTGCAGACCTTGCCACAAGCTCATTTGAGCTTGGCAAGGTCTGAGCTTTGGTTTGCATGATCTTACCCAGGTCCTTTAGAGGTTCCAATTTGTAGTTTTCCCTTTTAGCTTATTGGTTGGCTTATATTTCAGCTGCAAGTAGACCCCCTAAATCTGTTTTAGCTTATGATCTCAAATCTCCAAATCAGTGTAATCTTGCTAATCAGAGGTTGTAGCTTGTTTAAACTTGTTCCATCTTAGTTACTTTAGCATACTGTATCCTGTGTATCAGTTTGGTGGCTTTTGAACTTCATTTGCTTATTAAAAGTGCTTATTCTTAAGCACTTGACACATCAGTTTCATTTTCCTCCAAATAACCACATGTTTTTCTATTTTTCCTAGCTTCTTAATAATATTTTAGACTTTTCCTGAAAATTTCAGATTTTTCTAAGGTATTTTGCTATTTTTCTTAATTTAAGTTAGTTTTTAAGTCTTTTTAAATAGTATTTAATACAAAAAATTAGAAAAAGGTTCAAAAAAATAATTTTTCAATTTTCTTAAGTTAAGATAAATATAAAAAGAGAAAAAAGTATTTTTCTAGATTTTTCTTAGTTAAATTTGTATTTTTAAATAGTTTAATTAGTTTTAAATAGTTTTTAATTCCTAGAAAATAGAAAAATAATCAGAAAAATACAAAAATAGTTTTGAAAATTCTAGTTTGATATTTTAGACTTTTCCATTTCTTAATTTTATTTTTCTAGCTTTATTTCCTAATTTCTTGTATTTTAGGTAATTATTTAATAGTTAAAATAGTTTTTAATTAATAATAATTAGATAAA
The DNA here is from genome assembly GCA_019973895.1 of Chrysanthemum seticuspe. Classification (NCBI taxonomy): domain Eukaryota; kingdom Viridiplantae; phylum Streptophyta; class Magnoliopsida; order Asterales; family Asteraceae; genus Chrysanthemum; species Chrysanthemum seticuspe. Next base: position 228,378,408 of record BPTQ01000004.1, read on the forward strand.
TAGTTATAAAAATAATTTTCTTTTTCTATAAATTTTCTTATATCATTAGGATTGTAAAAATGTATTTTTCATATTTTTAGGATTTATATTGTATAAATTTCACGTTTTTATTTGTACGTTTACGTAATTTTATTTTAAAACGTAAGTTTTAGGTTTTAAACGTTCATCATTTTAAATATAGTGATAGCGTTTATTTAATAGATTTTATCTTTTTAATTTCCTTTAATTTGCATTTAAGCCCCTGTAGTTTATGGGCTTTTTCCTTAGTTATAATTATCTTCAAATCTCTTTTCCCGTTCAAATCTCTCGATCACTACACGTCTGACTATTCTCGCACAGCTCGTTGGGACTTAACGACCTGGGGAAACACTATACTCTCCTGATCTTCATTGAGTTCGCGCCTGAGCAGTTTTAAGCTGATTACGGTCTGCCATTCACAAGTGGCAGGCTTGAGTGATTTAGCTTGACTGTTTTGCGCGAATCAGATACGCGTAGTCCCATTGTAGAACCTTATGCGTAGTAGTTACGCGTAGGATTTCTCTTACGCATAACTTCCTACGCGTAAGGTAATCCTTATGCGTAGAGTAACAATCAACCTTGATTCTGAATTTTATGCGTAGCAAGCCTGAAATAAAACATCATAACATCAATTTTGACACTCAATATTCATTCAATTACAGATTTAAACATAGTTACTCATTTAAACTGTTAGGCGTAGAAAAGCTTACGAGTAACCTAAAACCCTAGTTTCAGAATTTACGCGTATGAAATCTAGCCATAGGATATGCACCAAAGTATTTCTGGTAAGTCTAAGATGGTGTGAGAGTGTAATGACCAAGTTATAACATCTAAATCGTGGAGAATCAAAAATACCCAAACTTATGAACTTTAAACCCTAATTCCAAATTTTTAATCATTTAGAGTTTCTGGGTGGTTATAGAGCCTGGAAACCTTTAATTCAACATGATATGAGTATCACACAACAATCTTTTTGACCAAAACCCTTCACATTTGAAAACACCCAAATCGACTCATAAACCCTAATTATCAAAATCCATTAATTCGTGTTTCTGGATGTATTTTGAGCATAGAAAAGATATCATTGATGTTGTTAAAGCATTTTGACACAATATTTTTAACCAAAACACACAACAAATGATTATATGTTCTAACCCTTACGCGTAAAACACAAAATTCATTGAATCTTAAGTTTTAACCGTTGGATTCGTATGAAATTCAAAACCATTGTTTAAAATTACGTTAAGAACACAAAACCACTTACAGATTGATGATCAGAAACACAGATTTCTTGAATGAATATTAGGCGTAGGATCTTTTAGGTTAGAAGTAATAAATGTGATGGTAATGTTAGGTGGAGAGGTGTTTTATTAAAATATCTTTAACATTTTGACAGTTTTGGTCCCTCCACCTTTTTCTCTTTTAAACAAAGCCTTTTAACTTCCATTTTGGTTACCAAACAAAGATTTTAAGAAAGAAACTTTAACGACACTCCCCCTCGACTTAAGAAATAATGAAAGGTTATAAATTTTAGTCTGAGGAGTGTCATTTAACAAGAAAAGTTTACCACCATTGATAAAAGAAACAACCGGGATATGATAACATGCAAGTACACAGATGTTTTGAAACAGTTAAGTGATACTTTTCTCCCCCTCAACACGTGTTCGGAAAAAATACTGAATTTTGAAAGATTAAAGTGTTGATGGAAGAAATGTACTTGCCATGTTGAAAGAAAAATAGATTAGAAGAATATTTTTGTTGTTTTATCAGGTTTTATATTTTTGTATTTTGTTTTTTGAAAAAATATTTACAAAAGATGTTTTGGTGTTTGACAGGTTTTTAAGACTGTTTTAAGAGGTCATCCAATTCCTCTTGAGTCAAACACCTCATACCAATCCGGTGGACCAACTCATTAAACCTAGCGGGAGGCGAGGCTTTGGTGAGAAGATCTACCAATTGGTATTCTGTACCCACAAAGTATAATTCAACGGTACCATGTTCCACGTGGTCCTTGATGAAATGATAGCGAAGATCGATGTGCTTTGATTTCGAATGTTGAACTGAGTTGCACGAGATCGCAATGGCACCCCGATTGTCGCAGTACATCGGGATTCTGTCAAATACGTAGCCATAGTCTTTGAGTTGTGTTCTCATCCATATGACTTGAGCACAACACGCGGACATGGCTACATATTCTGCTTCGGTTGATGACAGCGATGTACAATCCTGTTTCTTCGATTGCCAAGACACCAGTTTATCACCAAGAAATTGTAGTGCTCCTGAAGTACTTTTCCTTGAGTCTAAGCATCCTGTGTGGTCAACATCTGAAAAAGCGATTAGTTCAAAACCAGAATCCTTCGGATACCAGATCCCCAAGTTAATGGTTCCCTTGATGTATCGGAGGATTCTTTTAGCCTCAGAGAGGTGGGTTTCAGTTGGTCGCGACTGATAACGGGAGCATAGATAAACGGCAAAGACAATGTCAGGTCTGCTAGCTGTTAGATACATGAGAGACCCAATAATACTTTGGTATTTGGTAGGGTCCACTAATTTTCCATGTAAATCAGCGTCTAGCTTCTTGGTATGAGTCATTGGTGTGGCATAAGTATCACAGGTTTTCATTCCAAATTTGTTTAACAATTCAAGGGCATATTTGGACTGACTCAAGAAAATACCACGGGGTGATTGATGAACTAGTAATCCTAGAAAGAATGTAAGTTCACCCATCATGGACATTTCAAAAATTTTCTTCATTAGTTTTGCAAAAGCGATTGAAAACTTTTTATGTGTAGACCCAAAAATGATGTCATCCACGTAAATTTGAACAATTAAGATATGTGCCCCGTGATATTGTATAAAAAGAGTTGGGTCAACCGAGCCTTTGGTGAAATTATTAGCAATGAGGAAAGATGATAGCTTATCGTACCATGCCAGAGGGGCTTGTTTGAGACCATAAAGAGCTTTGTTCAGTTTGTAGACATGGTTCGGGAACTCTGGATCAACGAATCCTTCGGGTTGGCTGACATAAACCGTTTCTTTCAGTTGTCCGTTGAGAAACGCAGTTTTGACATCCATTTGAAAGACCGTCATATTCATATGAGCCGCGAACGCGAGAAATATCCGAACAGCCTCAAGACGAGCAACCGGAGCAAAAGATTCTTCAAAGTCTATTCCCTCTTCCTGACGATAACCCTTAGCAACTAGACGTGATTTGTTTCTGATTACGTTCCCTTCAGCATCCAATTTGTTTTTCCAAATCCATTTGAGACCAATGACGTAGACCCCTGTTGGTCTTTCAATCAGTTCCCATACTTCAAGACGTTTGAATTGGTTGAGTTCTTCTTGCATGGATTCAATCCAGTTATCTTTTGTCATTGCGTCTTTAATGTTTTTAGGCTCAGATTGGCATACAGTGAGTGCATAAATGCAATGTTCACCATCTGTGTGAAGACGTTGTCTCGTAACGACTGGTTGATTCGGGTTGCCAATAATATTAGCCAGAGGATGGTCTTTTGTCCATCGATGAGTAGAGGGTTGATGTTGGTATACATTGTGCAGATTCTGAGGATTCAAATGGTTTGTTGATGATTCCGCGACATCAGGTGCAGCAGTGTCATTAGCAAATGGGTTAAAGAACGCATTTGGATCAAAATCTGCAGGTGGGGGTACATCATTCAGAATATCATCAGCCGGTTCATCATTGTTGGAAGCGGTGTGTTCAACTGTTGTGTTGGAGTCAACTGGTGTAGGTGCATCTTCAACAGTAGTTGTTGTAGCAGGTGTATCATGTATAGGAATATTATCAGGTTGAGCAGCGGAAACAGCGGATACACCTGGAGTACGTTCATCAATATTGTCACTGAACAGCGGAGCAAATAACCTTTCAATTTGTTGGCGAGTGAGCTGGGGGCTTTGTTCAGCTGATGATGGGGGTTGAGGGAAGTTTAAACGGTTGTGACCGGGTTCTAAGTTGTTATACTCAGAAGCCATTTCCGTGAGTTCATCAAAATGAGCATGAATCGTTTCCATCACCTGTTTTGTACGACGATTCCAGATCCGGTAACCTTTAGAATTCTCACAATATCCAATAAAGACTCCAATGTCAGCTTTGGCTTTGAGCTTTCCAAAATCATCACGATCATTATTCGGATAGCAGAGGGATCCAAATACATGAAAGTGTTTGAGATTCGGTTTATGGTTGTGGACAAGCTCGAAAGGTGTTTTGTTGTGGCGTTTTGTGATCATAGAACTGTTTTGAGTATAGCATGCAGTAGATACAGCTTCTGCCCATAAGTAATCTGGAAGTTTAGCATTGATTAACATTGTTCTTGCAGCTTCCACTAATGTTCGGTTTCGTCTTTCAACGACTCCGTTTTGTTCGGGTGTACGTGCAATAGATGTTTGATGCTGAATTCCCACTTTCTCATAGAATTGACGAAGGGTTTGGTTAACAAATTCAGTTCCTTTGTCTGTTCTGATTAGCCTGACGGTGTTGCGGAGCTGAACCTGTATTTTCGTGAGAAAGGTGATGATCATTTGTGGAGCTTGGTCTTTGCTTCGAAGAAAGTAGACCCAAGTCCATCGTGAGTAGTCATCAACAATTACTAAGATGTAACGTTTGTCGTTGATCGTTTGCACGCGCATCGGGCCACACAAATCCATGTGAAGAAGATGAAGCACATACTGAGAGCTGTGTTCCACCTTTGAAGGAAAATGAGCACGAGTGCTTTTCCCTTGTTCACAGACTGAGTAAAGGTGATCTTTTGAATACCGGAATCGTGGGAGACCTTCAACTAGTTTGTGTCGAGCAAGGTTGGTGATGTTTTGAAAGTTTAGATGTGAGAGACGATGGTGCCATAGCCAGGATTTTGTTGATGTTGCCTTTGAAAGTAAGCAGATGGGAGATGAAGCAACCATGTCTTGCATAGAGATAGTGTAGAGACTAGAATTACATGAGCCAGACATAAGGTCATTTCCGTGTAGATCACGAATGAAACAAGTTTTCTCCCGGAAAGCAACCTCCAAATATCCATCACAAAACTGACCTATTGAAAACAGATTATGACCGAGGCCTTCCACATAGTAAACCCTGCTGATTTCGATGTTCCCATTGACATAATCTCCGTAGCCCATGATAGCTGCGAAGTGATCATTCCCGAACCTGACAGTGCCAATGAACTTTGCAATAAAGTTTGATAACAGTTTAAGGTTGCCTGTCATGTGTCGGGAACATCCGCTATCAACAATCCAGAGAATGATCAGTATCACCTGCATTACACACAGACGACACAGATGGAATAGAAGTAGATGTGGAACCCGAAATGTTAGAGGGTTCCAAAGCAGGTATATGAGACATGCACACATTAATGATTTTAGGCATCCATTTAAATCCTAGTGTGTTATATATCCATTTCTGCCATCTATAACTACTCTTTGCTTTAGTCTTAGTGAATGCACTAGGTGGTACTACATTCTTAGGAGGTGAAACTGGGGCTACAGGGACAACCACACATGACGTAGAATCTAAAGAAGGCGGTCTACCAAGCACAGACTTAGTATGATTAGTGGGCCTAGAGGTATTCCGATTCTTAGGATTCCGTAAACGAGAGATTATAGCTTTAGCAACACATTTGTCATGACAATCAGAATTCATACTTTTACGACAAATAACACAAGGTGCATCAGACTGAATATCAAAAGTACTTAACGGTTTAGCATTCGTTACATCACTATTTCTATTACATTTTCCAGACGCAATATCTATAGTGGAAGCAACGTGAGTCTTATTCATAGTCCTAGGGTGTTCTTCTACTTTAGCATTCCTTATTGATCTTTTCTTAGGTCGCAACTTCCTATTCTTCGATTGAGTGCTCCTAGGCTGTGAAGTGCGGACGTTTGGAAAAGACGCAACTATTCCTGTTTCAGTAGAAGGAAGCACGTTAGCAACTTGTGATTTGGCAGTAGGGATTCTAGGCGCATGATTACTGAGTGTTACTGGTGCTAATCTCTTAATGATGGTTGACGGAAGTTGTTCATACTTTCCTAACATTTCTCTTAGCTTAGAGATAGTGTGAATCAAATCTTGATTTTCAGACCGAATATTACCAGCAAAATTCATGACTTCTCTAGTGTGAGCAAGATAGTGATCAAGTTCGTTTGATGCTTCATGACGAGTCTTATTGAGTAAATCAAATATGACACCATATTCCTGTTTAACTTTTACAAGCTCTTGTTCATATTTTGAGATTTTACCTTTCAAAGACACGTTTTGATCATCCAGTTGCTCAATTTTAGGATCAAAAGATTTTGTTTGCAACTGAGCGATTTTCTTTTGAAAACTAAGTTGATGATTGTGAATATCTTTTTCACACCAATGAAGACGACGTTTTGCATGGTAAATTTCGTTAAGTAATCGTTTATTTTCAGCTTTTAAAGACTCGATCTGAAGCACATTATCAGTATTCTCAACAGTTACCACAGAGTCAACATTATCAGCAGAGATATAATCATATGCATGTGGTAAAGAATAGAATAACACAACATTATGGATATCAGCACAGATAACATCTTCCAAGAGTCGATCAACATCTTTTCTCAACAGTTTCTTTTTACGTTTAGTATTAGAAATAGATGTTTCGGTTTTCTCGAAAACGACCTTCATTACTCCAAGTTCCTTATGAAAATCCTTTTCCCAAGCTAATGCACAACTTTTCAAATTTTTAACGTTAGGTAAAAGATTTTTCTGAAAAATGTCTCTTTGTTCTCGCGCCAGAGGCGATTGAAAATGATCAATTTTTATTTCAGAACGATATTCTATCTCATGTTGTAAAATTTTGAGGTCAGCCATGAAAATGTCAAAATATCGAAGAATTTTTCGATTTTTAGGTTTTGAGTTTACTTCAGTGATGGAAGGTAAAGGACCATAAGTTTGTGCATAATCTGGTTGGGGATTAACATTAGAAGACTCAGGTGTTTTGATGATAACCCTTGGTGTGTTAGAAGAATCCGTTGGTGTGACGAAAGTGACCGGTTTTGAATAATTAAAAGGTTTGTTGTAAACAACAGTTTTTAATTTTGATCGACTCTCGTCTTCTGCATCTAATTTCTCTTGACGATGATATTCAACAACACTCATAACAGTATCATTAATTTTATATTCTGCACTGGAAACTTCAGGATTTGGTTTGAATGTTTTTAGTGAAAGCTTTGGTTTGTAATCAGCTAGATTTGGTCCATATCCTTTTGGATTGGGTTTTAACGTAAACTTTTCAATAGATGTTACTGATTCACCATGTTTGTAAACAATAGTTTTAAACTCTTTAATTTTGTGTTGCAAGCCGATAATTTCTTCAAGAAGGTCATCTACCCGATTCGTTGAATGCTTTTTGTATGCGGAGAACTGTTTTTGACAAGTTAACAACTCAGCCTTAGCTTTTTGATTTTCCAAGGTGAAAGCGTTAATTTGCTTTTTATGTTCATGTTTCAGTTGTTCTATTTCAGACAACAAAGCATTCTTCGAAGCGGCTAGATCACGCATCTGTCTCTCTAAATATTTTTCGTTTTGATGAGATTTAGTAAAAGCGGCTTCAAAACCTTTTTCATGGTTTTCTTGAGTTTTGAAAAAGTTGAGTTGCATTTGTAAGCATTCAAAATCCTTGGTTAACAGTGCATTTTTGCTTTTTAATTCCTTATTTAATGCATAACATTCCTCCATTTTGATTTGATGGTCTTGAATTAAACGAGCAAAATCTGGATGAGGCAACAGTTCGGCTTGTTCAACGTGAGTCACAACATGATCATTATTTAGATCCTCAAGTACAACCACGGAGTCAATTTGATTATCAAAGGAAACCATAAGGTCTTCTTGATCGTCAAATGTAACTACAGGGTTAATTTGAAAATCATCAGAATGAGATGTAGATGACTCATTTTGAACAGTCTGAGCCATGCCGGATTCAGATATTGGCGGAGATATTAGTTCAGATATGATGATGGTTTGTTCGGGTACCTGAGACAAGCCATCAGTGTCATACACTGGGCCTGTTTCACTCATGTGTAACTCTTGCATATTAGCCATCAACATAACAGCTGCATTGGCCTGCAAGTCCTCCATATCATCATCTGAGTCTGCATCTGCCATAAAGCTCTGTTCTTTGTTTGTGAGAGATCCACCAGCTTCATCCTTAAGAGCCAAAAGAAGAGCCTCTTTGAAATAAGCACTGCCCCTAGTCCTTGGCTTTGGGCATGCATTAGCCAGGTGTCCCTTCTCATTGCAGTTGTAGCATCGAAGACCATTCAACCCATTCTGAGCATTTCTCTGTTCCACCACTTGAGCTCTGTTGTTATTCCTACCCATAGCATTAAACCCTTGACCACCTCCCATTTGACGACCATAACCACGATTCTGAACTTCAACTCGTCCATTGTTCACAACAGCCTGATTTCGTGTATTGGATGAGGAACGAATACGATTGTTGGATTTGTTGGTATAACGGCTAAAAGCATTAGCAATCATAACAAATCCCTGTTGCAATGCTTCGAATGGATCAGATTCCTCATTAGTTTGACTATGAAGTGCTTGATCATTGTTGTTGTTGTAAGGAACCAATTGATTTTGTTGAGGTTGCTGTGATTGATCGTTTGGTGTGACTGAGGCAGTTGGTTGAGTTGCTTGTTGAGGAGGATAACTTTGTTGAGAATATAAGGCAAGTTGTTGATTGTCCGGATGTGTAGGTGGAGCAATTTGAGCACGGAGAATCCTTTCCCGATCAACTTCCTTTTCATGAGGCTTCAAGTAATCGTACAACAATCCATATGTAGAATGATGCATATTCTTCGCTTGACGGAGAAAAATGACATACTTCTCCCATTCAGGACCAAGACTACTCAGGAACTTAGTATTCACTGCAATTCTTGGCATGATGATGTTGTGTTTATCCAAATCATTGATGATGTCTGAAAATCGATGATGATAAGACTCTAGTGTCTCTCCAGGTTCAATCATGAAGTGTTCATAAGCCAAGTAAATTTTGGATTCCAAATCCTCCTGATTGAGTACAGATCCTTCCATAAGAAGACGAATATGATCCCACATTTTCTGTGCAGTCTTTTGAGCATCAACACTACGAAGAATTGGGTTTGGTAATCCTAAGAGGATATATTCCATTGCAAGTTCATCTGCTTCATAGTGGAGAAGTTCTTGAGGATTCAAGTCTGTAACAGTAGCAATGTTCGTTTGTTCATCTCTTGGTGGAATGCATTTGGATCTCCGGGTACAATGACAGTAGGCATCTCAAATGGACCTTCCAAGATAACCTTCTTTAAGAACTTTCCATGTGGCTTCTTCAGATCACAAAACCTAAAGAACCTTATCACCCATTGATCGTAGTTTCCTGGAGTGAGCATTGGAGGTCTATCAAGTGATCCAGCCTCATGAATTGATTGTTGGCTGCTTAAAGCTTCACACATCTTTGCAAACCAAGTGGGTTCCTTCATAGTGTTCCTTGATGGATGTTGATTGAAATCATTTGTGTAGGGTTGAACTTGAATACTTGGCGGTGTTTGAACCATTTGTGGTGGAGGAATTGCTCCAAGTTGTGGAGTATGTTGTTGATTAAATTGTTGTTGATAAATTGCTTGTTGTTGATTCCATTGTTGATGTTGTGGACTTAGTTGTTGTTGTCGTTGAGGATAAGTGTAAGGGAAATAGTTAGAGTATGGTGGTTGAGACATGTTGAAAACTTGTGTTGGTAAAAATGGATCTTTGTAGTCGAATGAACCTTTGATGAAGAAGTATCCTTAGGCGTAGAAATCACAAAAGCCAAGTAGCACTTATGCGTAAAAACACCAAAGTTACGCGTAACAATTAGAAGTTACGCGTAGAATTTAGCTTACGCGTAAGTAAGGAAAAGACGCTAAAGTTATGCGTAGACAAAAGTTAGGCGTAGAAAGTTAGGCGTAGGATTATCTTATGCGTAAGACTAGGCTTAGGCGTAAGAAAAATCTTATGCGTAGGATTTCTACGCGTAAGCTTATGCTTATGCGTAATTTTAGGGTTTTATCCCAAGTGATCTTTTACACTTCACAGTGCAAAAGATATCCAAAGTCGACGTATTTTCAGGCTTATCCAAGCAAGAAAACACGGAGTAAACCACGAAAACGAATATCAAACCAAGGAAATACTTACGCGTAGTTTTAGGGTTTCACTACGCGTAGGTTTACTCGTAAATTTGATTATGCTCAAAGATGTTTCTAAACCAGTTTTTGTGTGATGAAATAGCTTCAAGATCACCAAATAACACAAGAATGTGAAATTTGATGAACCAAACCTTCTAAAACAGTTACGCGTAGAACTACACCCACGAATAAAAACGAGTTCAAAAACAATGATCCACGCATAAAGTTCCAAACTTTTTGCCAAAAAACGTTAGTTTAACACCTTATAACATTGAAAGTACAAGAATCTTGGATTAAAAAGTGTAAAAAATGCGTTTTTAAGCTAACCAAAGAAATGGACCGTACGTTATGCGTGAGACCAAAACTCACTTCAAACAATACGTTCACCCAACTAGTAGGCGATTGATACCACTGTTAGGTCACTAGTTTTACAAACACAAGTAATATAGAAAGAGATAAAGGCGATTGAACAAGATCCAAACACACACACACGATAATAAGGCACGGTTATGCGTAGATGTGAGTGAAAGAGAATAACTTGAACAACCAACCCTCAAGTGAGGGTTTACATAAGGTATTTATAGGAGGAAAGCTAGGGCAACACTCCTAGTTTCCATCCTTTCTTTAATGGACTAAGGCCTAGGCTTATGGGCCTTCTACATAAGCCTAAGGCTAATTACAAACATAAAGGCCATGATAAAGCTAACTATTACATATTAATTACTAACACTTGATTATGGTTTAGGAGTGATTCCAACACGTACCCATTCATAAAGCCATGTTGTAGCCTAAGTCATGTAGCAAAGGCCAGCACCCACGTATGGCTTCCCGGTCAATCAATATACATTTCCAACCTCATTCTCAACATGCATTGAATATCATTGAAGTGTAATTATAAATTCACCTTTTGCTTATACAGAACAAACATAATCAGATCTTAAATTTGGATAAACACCAGATTAGCCATAATTGAATGAGTATATCAAAACATAACCGAATGAGTATATCAATCACACTTTCCCACATGTTATTTATTAAGTTTATATATCACCTGAGGTTTTGCTTATATAGAACACACATACAACTACAAAAAACTCTTATCTTGTGAACTCACATATATAATGTTCTACATTGATTTGGTATTTTAACTAACTGTTTTGTAAACATTTTTAACAAAAGTGAACAAAAAAGTCTCGATGAATTGTCACTTGTCATTGCTCGTTTTAAACAACATAAATAATTATCCATTTTAACCGACTAACTAACTACCTTTTAATAGTTATTCAATTGCCACAAAGTCGTCAAAACCCCTTTAGTAGAGAAAGACATGAAATCCCCTGCAGTAAAAAAACTAAAAGCTTTGTTGTTTCAAAATTTAATTTAGTTATCATCAGCTTTTACCCATTACCAATTTAATTTTCATCCTAAAACTCAAATACCTAAAATTTAGCTGGCTTTTAAATACTGTGACCGACAATGAATCTAAAAAAACATGTTTTTGCATGTAAATCTTAAAATAGCTATAATAATCCAACATTTCTGATTATGTGATCATTAAAGTAATTTTACATGTAAATCTTAAAATAGCTATAATATTCCAAACACCCAAAAAACTTACATGAATAACAACTAAAAAAACATAAACAATAATAACAGGTCACATTTAGCATGTTATAACAATCATAGTCATTAAAACCATAAGATGTCACTTTAGTTTTATTGAGATAGGTGGGTATGTAGAAGCCTAATTAACAGGTCACATTTAGCACGTTATAACTAATTCTCAGCACATCTGCTAAACATGTCGAGTTTTAATATTCTATCATTCTTATCAGATCAACATGTTTTTTGTATTTATATAGGAGATGTGGCCAACATAGTAATCAAACTTTTTTTATAAATATATTAAGGTTGTTGTTCAAATATGTGTAAAAGGAAATGTAGATCAAATATGTATTAATAAAACCTTATAATTTGATTGGCAACGTGAAATAAGCTATACCGACCTTTTCAACTTCATAAAAAAGTAGTACGCTTTGGTCATCTGCAACTTTATAAAATAGCTATAAAACATGTGTCACGTTAATTGTAAAGCTTCTAAAAGATATCCCGTAGATCAGATGAGATGAATTTGACCAAAACTAATAGGCATACTGAATCCATCAATGTTCGTTAAGGTGGTAGCAAACACATGGTTACTACTGAAATTTGTTAAATGAACCTTAAGATATCTCAACGTTTTCTCTCCAAGGAATGGGAGGTTATCCTCAAATTTAACAATGTCTACTTAAAGTGGGTCTTTTATAAGAAAGGGTACATAATATCATGTGTTTTTAAATAGACTACCAACCTTCGATCAATAGATGCATTCGTTTCCAACATACCTACCCTATCTAATAACTTAATTGTGGTAATAGTGCACTTACATAACCCATACCATATATACCATTAAACCAAAAACATGTTGATCTTAAAACACAATCACTAAAAATCTTAACCGGACAAAAAAAAATTAAATAGAAGACATACCCGGTGATTTAAACTATATATCTTAGGACAACATATTATGTAGTTTATGAGATGCAACACCCTTTTTCCTCTTCAGATGCATCAAATTTCTCAACTTTGGAGACAGTTTCCTAAAAAAAATATATGCAAGGCAATGAATCAGGCAAAGACTTGCGTAAAGTATGCAAAATACCCAACTTCCTAACCATATTCAAAAGTTTGTATTTTTTCCCTATAAAATATCTAAGGTAACATGTAAATTTGAAGGAAAAAAAGCTGCTACAAAGTAGTGTTGACTGTACACAAATAACTTTCCTCTACCGTACTATCAGACTGTTTATGAGACCTCCTTCATGCATTCCAGAATGCATCAGATCATTGGATAGAAAGCAGCCATATGTGTTCCCTGCACTTCCAATTTATACAGAAACAAAGTTGGATTTCCTCCTGGTTAACAGGATAAAATAATGACCGCCATCACCTACCTGTTTTTCATGTATATTTAACAAAATCAATTGAAAAAAATGGGAAAAGTGGAACAAATGGCATGAAGAATACATTTATAAGAACTAACTTGCAGCAGACCTTAGGTAAATGCATTCTAATTTCTAAGCCTACATGCCATTAGACCAATTATTACCTCTATTTGATAAAATTGAACGCCTGCATAGGTTATTCAAGTAAAGCCTTGATTTACAATTAAGCAAAGAAGACCCAAATCAATATAACTTAAATCAATTTACAAAAAGTTACCTGTTGTGTAGAAACTCCCAAAATCGCCATCTATGTATCACAACAACCTAAAAAGAAAACACAACAAAAAAAACACCCAAATGAATTGAATAGAAACACAATCATATTGATGATTAGAAAAAACAACACATCAAAATAATGTAATTGGGAGTAATTAGGGTTTGAAAGATAATTAGATTTAACTATCTAATTGAATGTTGATCTCGAAACTGAAGAGGAGGAGCGTAGCATTGACTTTTGTATAATGATTGGAATCAATGGAATTGTGGGTATGATTTGAACTGATTTGTTTAGACATTGAATGTAATTTAATCATTTACAAAAATAACTGCAAGGGAAGAGTACAAAAGAAGAATACATTGAATCGGGTCATGACTTTCTTATATATGACTTTCAAAACCTCCTGCATAAAAACATTGTACTATGAAGCTAATTAAGGTATGGCATTAAACCAATTTTTAATGCAATGTGCTTAGTAGGACTTGTACAAAAGCTTATTTTATTAGAGATAATAGATAAAGTTGTATCATTATAAAACTTCAAGTTTTATTACAATGAACATAAATCAAAATACAATAATGAACATGTGTTATAGTCAAGTACATATACTAAAATGCTTCACACGATGAAATCATCAATATTCTTGGTTATTTGTTTCGTTCCAAATTGATTTTTATGTTTCTAGACCTCAATATGTATCAAGTAATTGTGATATTCCTTGCCTAGATTACTAGAAGTAGAAAAGAACCATAAAAACTACTCCAGATTTTATTGCCTTTTATTTTATTTGTTTGGCACATATGAGCTAAAGTTATACAAATATATGTCGTCTATATACATGGATCAGAATGTTTTTAGTCTTACACATCGTGAGCACATGTAGGGATACTACTTTAAATATCTATTATGCGTATTGATTTTTATTCCTATCTAGTTCTACTTTGCCATTATTAATTTGATTATAAGATCAAGGTTAATATTTATATGAGAGTTACCGAATGTTGTTTCACGAACTATATGATATATGAATTGATCAATATATAAACTTCCATTCTCTCAAGTGAATATTTGTGTAAACTTTTGATGTGAAGATCTATTTTAGCTATAAAAGTTTTTAGGAGACCTCGTCTTCTTCGTGAGGACCTTAGAAAAGAACACTTAACAATGAAAGATTCGTTAAATTATGGTAAGATCTGAAAGATACGTTACCACACAATGAAAGATTAGTTAAATTATGGTAACAATGAAAGATTCGTTAAATTATGGTAACAATGAAAGATTCACTATGATTCTATGCACCTCAAGCTGCATTAAAAGAAAAAATAAGAAAGAAAAACGAGTTCGGTCTCACAATTTCAGTGTTAGATCTGAATTAAAAGAAAAATATATAACGGTGAAAGATCCGTTAAATGTATGTCAAAATCTAAAAGAAATATTTGACCATCATAGGCAAGAGATTCTTGCAAATGCGAGCACATTTTTCGCAATATTAAGTAGTACATCTGACTGATGAAAAGAAAAAATGCGATGAGATGGTTAATGCCTCGAATATACTCATATATCGAGAACGATGCTTTGATATAAAAAAAAATGGGCGTGTTTGAACAAACATGATAAACCTGTTTACTAAATTTGCCGAGACAAGTGTCCGTTTACTAAATTTGCTGAGAAAAATGGGCATGTTTGAACAAACACGATAAACCCCTTTACTAAATGATGATTTTGATAAGTCTTTGCTAAATTGATGGGTTTTACTTATTATGACGTTTTGTTAGTGTTTGAATCATATAATATTCTAAACTCACCACATCATAAGTCTTAATTAACTCTAGAGAAAGATATAATTATGTTATTAACTCTAGAGAAAGATATAATTATGTTATTGTTTTGATGTTTTAACAATGGAAACATGGAATATATATTCATTTAATTTTGTGATGTTCCTAGCTATCAGTTATTGTACGCAATGGATAATTAATCAAACTAGTGCACGACTTTAATTGTTAATGTAACTTATGCTTTGAGCAAGAATTATTGTTTAATTTGTTTGATTATGTTATATATGCCCATGGGTTAAACTAAGTATTACATCGATTAGGTTGGAACACATGTTGCGAATGATTCTTTACTTCGATCTCGTATTTACTTGTACTTAAGGTACCGTAACCATTGATATCATCAATAATGGTGATGATTGTTTATATTTTTATCAAGAAGATATTATGATCTCCTTAAGTGGATTAAAAAAAAGAATATCATAACCTCATGTTATGAATGAAAAAAATAATAATTAGAACCTCATGTTCTAATTTGATTCAATCAATAGAATCAATGGCATACCTTCATCTTCTGTTAAAGAAAAAAAAATTATTAGAACCTCAAGTTCTAATTTGATTCAATTAATAGAATCAATAACATAACTTCATGTTATGTTAGAAAAAAAAAGAAGAAAGAAAAGGAAAAGAAAAATAGAACCTCAAGTTCTATTATGATTCCTTCAAGAGAATCAAAATGTATCATAACCTCATGTTAGATTATTATAGAACGTCAAGTTCTACTACGATGAATCAAATCAAAATACAATAACTTTTAAGTTATTGTTATATATATTTTAAAGAACCTCAAGTTCTTTGTGATTCTTTTACATGAATCACGATAACATGACCTCATAGTTATTGTTATCATGTATTTTCTTTTATGAACCTCATGTTCAATTATGATTCCCTCAAGAGAATCAAAATAACATAACATCTAAGTTATGGTTTAGAGAACATAAAGTTCTACTATGATTCCCTCAAGTGAATCACAATATCATAACCTCACGTTATGATTATTTTGTTTAATAGCCTTATGTGCTATGATGGTTAACTAAACGACCATAGTGTTTAAAAAAAATGTCAACCTCAAGTTGCAAGATAAAAGAAAATTGCCAATATAAAGATCTTCATTCTCTCGTGAGAATGTAATAATATGATCAACATCGAGATATCCATTCCTTCAAGTGAATGCGATGAATTGATCAACATATAAATCTCCATTCCCTCAAGTGAATGTGATGAAATGATCAACGTAAGATCTTCATTCACTTAAGTGAATGTGATAATATAATGCTAAACGCTTATAGATCACTTATCAAGGTTATGGATATGGTCGAAGTAATATGAAAAATGACCAATAACTACAAGTGATAAAATAAGAATGGAGCAAATAAAATGTCATGTATGAAAAATACAAGTGTGTCAAATATATTACACACTATCTTCAGAGATTCTAGAATCTATTCTAATAGATTGTGAGATATACATGAATGCTCCATAAAAGAAAATATAAAATTGTCGTGAGAAACAAAGTTTAATACTAAGAATGCATTATATTCTTTTGTATCTTCCTCGACATGTATTATACAAATATTGTGGAAGATAATCACTAGCTATAACATAAGTTTATGGGCCACAATTAGAATATTTTTGGCATGACCGGTTATACCATCCCGAGTCATTAATGATGCAAAATAATAAGATTCTTCAATCTTATGTTGTTTTTCTCTCAAAGCAAGTTGATTATTCAACCATCAACTAGATTGGGGACTCAGTCTTTCAATATTCTGGCAAGAAAACAAATGGATGCATGTAGGCATACACATCCATTGGATGAACCATTTAGAATTTAAAATCGATGCATCGTCTAAATGGTAATCAAAATCGCAACTTCAAGTTTGCATGATTAATAGCTCGACCAAATAAAATGCGAGCATAACATTCCAGAGTAAGTATTTCATCGTGAATATGTGATGAATTACTTCTAAATCATCCAATGATAATGAGGGAAAAACTATTTGTTATTGTATGGGGCCATACTAAAATTAGCATCATGCCAAGATGTTATTATAAAGCCTCCCTTTATAATTGGTTTTGGTTAGAAACCAAGTATTTCCCATTAAATTTCTTTTGTGCAATACATGCTCAAATTATTCCACCTAAATGCACATATGGGATGTAAAAGAAGGATAATTCTTTCAGGAGGAGAGAAGAAGTAGCTGAAAATTCAGAATGAATTATCATATTCTATTGATCCTCAATAGAAATTTTATGAATTTAGATTCAATAAATAATCTAATAGCCATACATATACATTGGCCAAAAATAAATTTTGAGCTACTCATGCTCCAAGTTATACTTTGTCCCTCAAGGATATTGTTTGTTATGACATGCCTCAAGCATGATAGACTAATCGATTCCAAATAAAATCCTCGATGAAAAAATATGGAACATGAAAATAAGATGGTTAATCGAGGTATAAAAGACCCCATTATAGTCTCAAAAAGAGACACTAGACATGAAGGTTCCAAATGAACCTTAAATAGCTAATGAGATCTCAATAAATTCTATGATGTCTAAAATCATATGGAACCGAAACAAAAACGACGTCGATAAATTTGTTTACATACAATATAGCGCTTACTATTATGCATAATGAGGATCATATATCAATCGTTATTCAAAAGTGCGCTCAACGAAACGATTGGCAAACGTGAAAAGACGCAATCTTGTGAAAATACGAGAAGTATTGGGACATGAAGTCCATACACATGAATGTGTAAAATCTTGGATATACATCACTCTTTGTACGAATGAAAAATAAGAACTCAAAAGTTATGTCCTTCAAGACATGAAGTGTGAATAAATAAATTCACCTAAACATGAAGTTGATTATTAAAAGACATTTTGTCTCGTGGTGGATATAAATATCTTATTGATATTTTATGAGACGGCCAATATAGAAGTATTTAATTCGCTCTAACTGAGTTTTATTAGAGCTCTCATATTTTATGAAGGATCTATAATGCCACAAGCATGTCTAGCAACTTCAACTTCCTAAAGCAATTAATAAAGTTCTCAAGAACTTTACTTGATCAAATTGAATGAATCCTTATATGGATAAGAATCGTTTGGACGCATATTATATGAATTGCTTTTTGCACTTATCTCTGAGAAATGATTGGTCTTTAAGTACCATACATAAGTGCAACTGATGCTTTAATAATTCATATGCGACATGAGAGTGTATTTTTCACTTTTAATATTTGTATTAGCAATTTATATTTTCCAACCAATGTGATATTGGGTCAGAAGCTACACATGTATTTTGTCATCTTTGCAGGGGCATATTCATGACATCAGTTATTCGGTGGACTTTATTACAAAATCTTTGACGTAAAAAATGTCTGAGCAACTGCTTTGGAACATTGACATTCGAAGCTTGAAAGATATACATTAAATTTCGGAGGAGCATTATGAGCACTGCACTCTTTTTCCCTTCATCAAGTGTTTTTATCCCATTCGGTTTTTTTATAAGGTTTTTAATGAGGTGGTCTATAGCGTGTAATAAACGGTGAATATCCAAGGAGGAGTGTTGTAAATATTAATGGGCTTATGCCTATTCACATTTATCTCTAGTGGGCTTTAGGGTTTGAGATGTATTTATCCACCCTATATATACAATACACTTGTAACCTTGATATAATCACTTAATAAGAATTATATCTTCCTCTTTTGTTCTTGTTTATTATTTTATAACAAAATTGAATTAGTTTTATCAAATTATTGATAAATTTGGTGTAGAAATTTAGTGGAGAAGAAAAAAATAAGCATGGCCTTGTGAGATTTTTTTAAAAAATTTCGGACTAAAGTGTAAATAAAAGTTATAGAATTTACAATCATACCGTAAACTTTTAAAAAGAGTATAGTTTTATATCTAACTCTAAAATACTCAGTTTTTATAATATTTTACAAAAATAAAAAATTAATATATTATCAAATGGTAAAACTATTCCTTTATGCTTTTGCAGAAATCAGATAAAAAAACTTGCGTAAAGCGACGGTGTAATTATACTTGCAAACTTGTGATTTTGGTGTTATCTTTTCAGGTTTAATTTGTAGTCATTGCAAAAAGAAAATTTATGGATTAAAGACGAAAAATATAAAAATTTGAGAATTAAACAATATTTAAAGTATTAAATTAGTGGTAGCTTTTGTTATCATATCTTAACTCTTAACTATATAAAATGGAAAAATGGTCAAAGTTGAATGTTTAATTTTTCAACAATGGTTTAATGTGAGAGAAAATGAATGTTGAAAATTAAATGATGAAATTTAATGGCCATTATAGTGGTGACTTTTTTGAAAACGGAAATATTGAAGCTTGTTCTACAAACTTAATAGTCATTAAAAGAAAAAGGAAATATTAAAAAGAGTATGAAGTTTGTTTTTTTTTTTTTTTTTTTTTTTTTTTTTTTTTTTTTTTATCTCTTCTGTCACATGTAAAAAAAATATCGGAAAAAATTTGTTTTTGGAAAAACAACTTTTTTGGCACATATTCGTTCGAATTTGATTTGAAGCAAAAAAAATTTTAGAAAAACAATATCGATTTTTTTTTCTGTGAAAATCATTTGACACATGTGATGAAGAAAATTTCAAAATATTTTTTCACACGTGACGAAAAATAACTTTCTAAAACGTAACAAAACAGACGAAAGTGTATAAAAACGGATAAAAAACGTATGAAAACATATAAAAAGGGTATATATGTTTTTATACGTTTTCGTTCATTTTTATATTCGTTTTTATACCCTAAAAATTTATATTCGTTTTTATACTACGTTTTTAGGGTATTAAAACGGACGAAAACGTATATATGTTTTTAGGGTATAAAAACGGATATAAAAAACGTATAAAATTGGATATACGTTTTTATATATTTTCATATGTTTTCGTCTGTTTTTATACGTTTTCATACGTTTTTATATGTTTTCATACGTTTTTTATCCGTTTTTATACGCTTTCATTTGTTTTTATACACTTTTTTCATAAACATTTTATTTAGAAAGTTATTTTTCGTCACATGTGAAAAAGAATCTTAATTGTTTTCCTCACATGTCAAAATTGATTTTTAGAAAAAAAAAAATGGAGAATTGTTTTTCTAATTTTTTTTGTTTCAAATAAAATTTGAACACGTGCCAAAAAAGTTTTTTTTTTCAAAAAACAAACTTTTTTCTGAAAATGTTTACATGTGACAAAAAAAGTTTCCGAAAAAAAGTTTCCAAAAAAAATCGAAAAAAATGCACGTGACGAAAAAAATTCAAAAAAATATTTGAAAAAAAAACGGACAAAAAAAATTTCAAAAAAAATCGAAAAAAACAAATAAATTATAAACGCCGTTAGTGTAAAGGATGAGCGCTGCAACGATCATTAGAAAAAAGGGCTAACGTGTAACTGCTAACGAAACTCACTTAACGCCGGTTAAAATGGATGACCAAAAGTGGACATAACATAACAGTGCAAAATACGGACGATTTTTGCACTTAGTGAACCACAAGGACGAAACATGCAATTTAGCCAAACCAAAAAGATGATTTTTGCAATTTACTCTAATACCTACTACTAAACCATCATATACTAATCCAAAAGTTATCAGGATACATTATATTCAATTATTTTGTTTCCATTGTCTTTCATAGTTTCATCTTTCACAGATTTGTATATTGAAGCAATAACAAAAATTACTTTTAACCTCACGTCTTTAGAAAGAAAATGAAGATTAGTCTTATTTTTCATATTACTATCAAAATTCACAAATGAAGAGCATCCTCATATGAGTAGATTGGCCTTGGATTCACGTGATCTGGCACAAATTAGTACATGTGCACAATAAAAGTCTCACGTTATTTCAAGAAAACGCCACAATAAAAGCACATCAACAAAATTGTTCGCTCACAAAATAAAAGCGTCTCACAAAATTTATTCACCAAATACACATTACCACCAGTTACATCGCGTGTAATAGAGTATATATGACGTCGTTACTAGGCGCGAGCTTTACTTTACCACAATTGTTATTTGAGTCTTACAATGAAAAGAACACGCAAAAATATCGATCTATCTAAAATTTGCTACATAAAACCGTTATCTCTAAAGCCTCCAAACAAGGATAAAATAACACGCAAAATAATTGATCTAACCGGAATTTGTCGAAGACTATACACCGCTGCCGCTAGGCGCGGGTACTCGTCTAGTTTAATTAAACGTATGTAAAAGAGAATTTAAAATTCAAAATTGATAAGCCGTGTAACTTTTTTATTAAAAAGTTAATATTATTTGTCTAAGTTGACATTTAAGATCAAACTTTAAAAAGCATTAAAAGGTATTAATAAGGCATATTTTAGAAACCTTTCTTATAAGCATAAATAAATAATAATAAAAAATATTTGGCAAATATTCCACCAAAACTACTAAAATTCCGCTAAACCCGACCTATAAAACCAATTGCCACCGGGTCTACCGAGACGAAGGGCTTTTTTTGGCTACTGTTTTAGCTCTTCTCTCATCATCACTCCACTAAGGTACGGCGATCGCCATCACAATCACTTGCTATTAATTCCAAATCATCCTCTTATTGCTAGATTAATTATTTACTTATATCTGTTGTTTTTCTGGTTACATTATATATTATATTAGGGTTTACTTTATTATTGCTGTAATTATAAATTTTTATTCGGTCAATGTGATCGAACTTGTTTATGGTAGATAATATTATCATCATCCATTATATTAGGGTTTACAATTATGCGAAAGAAGCTGTTTTTGTTGTGGCTGATTTAGGTTAGATTCGTATACGCCCCGCCCTTAATTATAAACTAGAAGATTACCCACCACATAGCGGCGATGTTAGCGTTAATTTGTGTGTGCAATTTGTTATTATTGTTATTTTTTTAATGTATATACACGGGTGTAGAGTAAGTGAGAGCGGAGAAATTAATGGTTTAAATTGTTATTAAGTATTTATATATTTAAAACATTTTGTTGCCTTTTGATAAGTAGAGGTATTTTAGTCTACCAACATTATTCATTTTTTAAGTTTTAAGCAAATGTGTTATCTCTTTATATGTTCCTAGCAGGGTACCTGCGCGTTGCGGCGGCGGCAGGTACTCTCAAATAAAATTTTCCTATTCTAATTTATTATTTTCTTTTTGACAATAAATTTACGGATATCAAGAATTACATGTGACGTATTTCAACTCTCTAACTAATGACAATAATTTTTCATTATACGATTGTGATAATAAATATTTTATTGAACAATGTTTTTACGTCGTTCAAAATATCTATTTGATTTATATAAAGCTAAGTTATGGATTCAGGTGTTAAAAAAATCTATGAAACCGACAAACCGAGCCTACCCGCTCAATCCGAAACCGCAAAAAACGATAACTAATAAATCGAATCTGAAAAAACTAGAAATCGATAAACCCTCTTATCGCTGTTCGATTTCGGTTTTTATTTTTAAATATGAGCGATTACCCGAATCGAACCATGTTTTATATACATGTAGAGAAATATATTTTGTAATTTTAGTTTTATTATTTGTATTTCTTAGTTTTTGTGTTTGAATAGTTTGTATAATATGCTTTATTATTTGTATAATTTAATTCTTAGTGAAATTTTGTTTAAGTTGGTTGTACAATATGCTTGATAACTTGTATTTCTTATGAAGGGGGTGTTTTAATAACTCCATTAATTTCGCCCCTCTCACTTAAAATTAAGAAAGAGAGTGCTTTTATAGTTTTAGTGTTGTAAAGTATTGTACCATAAGCTTTTAGAGTTGTAAAACTAAAAATTAAGAAAGAGGGTGCTTCTTCTTTTATATGTAGTGTAGATGTAGATATAGATATAGATTTATACCTTACCATTGACCCATTGTCCACTTTGTAGAGCTCGGGTTTCTCCGCGTCTCATCATTTGAAGAATTAGGGCTGTTTGTTTGGTTGGGATAGGTAAGTGATCGGTGTGAGGGGGTGTTTGTTTAAGCTTATTTATGGGCTCATGTCCTTATCTATTTTCGGCTTATATTTCATAAGCCTAATTTTTTTCGGCTTTAAAAAAAAAAAAAAAAAAAAAAAAAAAAAAAAAAAAAAAAAAAACTTGTGGGCTTATACAAGCTTATTATATATTAATAAGCTTATACAAGCCTATAGGTCTCAAACTAAGCTAAAAAGTTGAGCTTATGAACATAAACCAAAAACAAATAAGCTCATAAGCCCGGAAGTAAGCTTTAACAACCCCCCCCCCCCCCCCAAACATGCCCCAAATTAGGGCCACAAGAATTTTTTTTATTAATGATTGTTTATGGTAACATTTATTTTAGGGTCTTGTTTTAAGTTTATATGATTTAGCGCATCAAAGCTTAAAGGATCGACATTTTATGTCAAATAATGCCAGGAGAATTACAGTTCTTTTAATCAAGTAGTTATCATTGGGTGCTTTAATAAGCATGATCTTTTTATTCGGTGTTTACATTTCAGTTTTAGGGCCCTGTGAACGATTAAGTGTTGTTTATTTCTTCTGATTTGGAACATAGTATTGACTTGGATTCGCTCCCTACATTTTTATACCTGAAAACGTGACTGAGATACGTTATCTTGAGTGGTAATATGTAGACAATGGGTTATTTGATTTTAGTGTAAGGTAGTTTGTCATTAAGTTTGGAGATACTATTTATTTATTTATTTATTTTTGGAGAGAATGGAAAGAAAGTATTTGTTTACCTGACGAGTTAAAGCTAACAATCTGACAATTTTTACTCTTGTTGTGTAGTCTAGTTTCATTTTAGGCCAAGGATATAGTTTTGTCTTTTGATATAGTTCATGAAGCTGTTATTGTCTTTTTGGTTGAATATTCAACGTTTGGAAGTTTAAAGTTTTGAAGAGAAAGTAGTCAAAACTCTCCGTTTGGTTCCTTCCTTTCTTTTGTTATAAAGGTCCAGAACATGTAAAGTTTAGTCTTCTTATATGTTTCTTACCATAATGTTTTCTTTTCTCCATCTATAAAGCTTAATTGTTGGCTCTTCGCTGCCCTGAAACTAGAGTCTGCTTACCAAGAAGTAATTTCAGGATATATGCTATTGTGAGTGGCAAACATGGGGAGGTTTGCTATCTAGTACTCGTATAACACGAGTCTCATACTTTTGAGAGAATTTGTTCTAGCAAAGTTGAGATCTTGTATATGATCAATTGATCATTAGGTTTTGTAATTGAAAAACTACACTGATAGATATAATATGCAATTTGAAGTTTTCCTGAATAAACACACAAAAGTAAATATATCATACTATTTGGTGATGCTGGTATGATATTGCATTGAAATTATAATAAATATTATAATATTGTATTTCTTGAAATGTGCTTTTTTTATTTATATATAATTTACGCTTGCAGTTTAATTCGCTGAAATTTTTGTTTCAGGACGATGGATAGCAGTAAAAAGTCAAGCAAGTTTCTTGGAGTCAGGAACAACAAGATCTACATGGACCTTAAGCTCATACTAAGGGAGCACGCACTTCAATTTCTTCCAGCAAAATCACTGGTTAGGTTCCAGGGTGTTTGCAGGGACTGGAGGCTCATGATCTCAACTCCCTTCTTTGCTCACAACCAATCCCTTTCATTTCGTACAGTATCGGGCCTATTCGTCCCTGGAAACCCGTCAACATTCATATCCGTTGACCCACAATCTTGTGGGGTCCCCGACCCGGCCCTGAAATTCCTTCCAGCCCCTGTTGACATTTTAGCCTCGTCTAATGGTTTACTCTGTTGCAAGGCTCGAACAGGAGATCAAGCATACTATGTCTGTAATCCCGTCACAATGCAGTGGAAAAAACTCCCAAAACCAAACATGGAACATGGCAATGAACCTGCTGTGGTTCTTGTTTTCAAACCTTCATTGCTGAACTTTGTAGCAGAGTTTACAGTTGTATGTGCTTTTCGTTCCAATGATTTTGATGATGCCACTGAATTCGAAATTTTTTCCTCAGAAGACGGTTCATGGAAAATGGCAAAGGAGATTAACTTTACCGTCAAGAAGTTGATTCCCAAATCAGGTGTGTGCGTGAATGGCATTGTGTATTGGAAAACTTATGCAGGTATTCTGTCATTTGATATGGTAAAAGACAGGTCTCAGATCATGTACAGTAGTAGTAACGTGACTTTAGGAGAATATAACGGGAAACTTTGTTCAGCTTCTATAACGGGGCGCACGTTGCATTTGCATGAAATTTCCAATATTTACTCCAACACTATGCAAATGGGCAGCGATGCCAGACTATGGGATACCAGTGTGACAATTCATATCCCTAGTGAAGTCTATGCGGACAGTTCAAGTTCTTTTCGCTCTATTTTATATGTTGGGAGTGATATTGTGGTGCTTCGTGGTGGGCGGAAGATTTATTGTTATGATATGAAGACTAAAGAAACAAAGTTTGTTGTTGAGGCACCTGAGAGTGATCAGTTGGCGATACCTTACGTGAATAGCCTTGTTTCTCTCTAAGATCGTTGAAGGTATTGCTGCATAGTCATTGACATGAGGGTGTGGTTTATAAATGTTGAATATTATGGGGACTTATTTGAATTTGAACTATTTAGTAGTGTTATTGGCATTATTATTAGTACAGGAAGGTTTTAGAAACCTTGTCTGCTTATGTTTCTTGGATCTTTGACCCTTAATCTGGTTTTCTTTTCCTAATTACTGTGATATGGCTGTTTTATTTTTCCTCTCGTTTAGATGGTTATAAATCATATCAACGGTTCTATGTAGAGGGGGAAATCTTTACATCTATGCTTCTGAACGAAATTGGGTTCTATGGTTTATCCGTAACATGTATTGTGCAAAAAGTTAGATGATTGGGAAACAACACCTAAAAAATAGGTAGTTTATAGATAAACATGTCAAATGGATTGAAAGTCACCGAAAATCTATATTAACGTTAGAACCTCCTAAATCGTTCTATTTTTACAAAATTTTGGATTATCAAGAACTCTATTTTTGTTATCATGTATAACGTGTTATAAAACTGAGAACGATGTTTGTGGGTAGATTTAACCCTTTTGTACCATGTCGTGTTAAACTGTTTACAACAAACTAGAAGTCAATGAGCTAGAATTTCAAAGAGCGTGAGTGTTGATAGCATAAGAGAAGACATAGATGAATAGCAAATCCGCTGCACATTCTGTTTGAAAAAGAGTCACGAGAAAAAGAAAGAACCAGAACATCATTGTCTTGGAAAAACGAAGGATGAAACATTCAAGTTAGCTATATTGTTATGACAACGGATGACGTTGTGAAGTTCTATGATTACGAGTGTGGTTTCTAGTCTATATAGTATATATGACAAACGTAGTAGTGTATTTTATGCTAGATCACTGAACTCGTTTAAAAGTAATGACTTGATTTTGCATGAGATGTTTGTGACCTTCAACTCTATCTTCATGACTTCATAGTCTCCAAAGAGGTGGTTGAACAATGAACACTTGCGGTTCAATTCACAAAACGGTATTAATCCTTGTGGCCACCCGCACAACCCATAAAAACATAATCATTGTGGAAGGCTGGCGGTTTGCCTAGTTCAACAAGTTTCGGGCATTCGTGGAGCCCCTGGCTTGTATTTGAAGTGTTCAAATTTTCCTAGGTACCAAAAAACGAATTTGTAAAATCAAGTCAAAATCACTTTTTATTCCCGAAGAAATCAATCTCAACCCTTTATTTTTATTAGATCTAAGAGTGGAAGGTGTGGGGGACGCCGTGGCTCGCCGTGGCAGACGTGGCGTCTCGCCGTGGCTCGCCGCCACACCGGCATCGCCCGTCGTGGCTCGCCGTGAGATCGAAAATCGTCGGGACGACGAAGGAAACTACTGACACAAGCATTGATTAAATATTTCATACCGTTGCCTAACGTTTAAAAACGTTTTTTTTTTTTC
Organism: Chrysanthemum seticuspe; assembly: GCA_019973895.1. Classification (NCBI taxonomy): domain Eukaryota; kingdom Viridiplantae; phylum Streptophyta; class Magnoliopsida; order Asterales; family Asteraceae; genus Chrysanthemum; species Chrysanthemum seticuspe. Next base: position 228,405,664 of record BPTQ01000004.1, read on the forward strand.
TTTTTTTTTTCTTTTTTTTTAAAAAAAACCTACCACCCACTCTATAAATACATAACATTTCATACAAGTTTTTCATATTCAATCAAAACATATCCAATCAAACTTGCTGAAAACATGAATTACGATAGTCAATCATCTTATTCCGGCGATAGTGATATTGAAGAGTTAACGAACTTAGAAATGTTTATTCAAGAGTTCGAGGCGGAGCAAACGTTGCAGGAACAAGCACCCGGTCCTTCAAAGCGTCGTCAATATGTCCCTCGTGAACGTGAAGTTGCTGAAGCACGTCTTGTTGCTGACTATTTTGGCGACAACCCAAAATATTCGGACGCTCAATTTAGACGTCGATTTCGTATGAGCCGTCGTCTATTTCTACAAATAGTGCAAGGTATTGAAACATATATTCAAACTCATGATCCTCTTCCTAGTCATTTCAATTTCTTTAGAATGCGACCCGATGCTAGGGGTGTAATGAGTTTTAGTGTGCTTATGAAATGCACATGTGCCCTACGCCAATTGGCTTACGGGATATCAGCTGATGCATTAGATGAGTATTTACAAATAGGTGAACATTGTGCACGCGATTGCCTATATTTTTTTCTTATGTGCATAATCCAACTATTTATTAAGGAGTTTTTAAGAAAACCAGATGAGGATGACATTCGTAACTTATACTATGCACATAACATTGTTCATGGGCTTCCGGGAATGTTGGGGAGCATCGATTGTATGCACTGGGAATGGAGAAACTGTCCTAAAGAATGGCAAGGCCAATTTCATAGAGGTGATAAAAAATATCCCACTATAATGCTTGAGGCTGTTGCTTCATACGATTTGTGGATTTGGCATGCTTTTTTTGGGGTAGCGGGTGCGAATAACGATCTAACGGTTTTAAATAATTCTTCGTTATTCGACGACTTGCTTGATGACATCGCCCCTGAGGTTGAGTTTCAAGTTTATGGGTGTAAATTTAAGCAAGGGTATTATCTAGCTGACGGAATCTACCCGGAGTGGGCATCTTTCGTCAAGTCATTTACAGTTGCAACTAATCCAAAAAATGCCGCATTCAAAGCGAAACAAGAAAGTGCTCGAAAAGACATCGAAAGAGCTTTTGGTGTCCTCCAGGGACGTTGGCATATCATTGCCCAACCGGCGCGGCAATTTACTGTTGGCAAGTTACGGAGAATCATGTACGCGTGCATCATATTGCATAACATGATTTTGAAAGATGAAAATTTTGCGATATCAGATATTGCTGAAACGTATATTTCTCCAACACCAAATTTACAGCAGACATGGATTGAACGTTGCCAAGTGCAAAGAAAAAAAGCCAAAGAACTACATGATAAACGCACACACGCTAAGCTTCAACGATGTCTCATCGACCATGTTTGGCAACAAGTTCAATGGGCACAATTTCAACAACATAATCCGGATAATTAGTTTCGTTATAATTTCATGTATTTCTTGCGTATGTTTTTTTTTTCGTATCTTTTTTTTATGTTTAGTACGTTTTTTATTAAGTTGTGTATTGTATTTTTAATTTGAATGAAATGAATTTATTTAGTTTTTATTTGGAAGTGAAAATTGAATAAAAAAAATAAAGTGTTAGTGGTGGGGCCCAAATGAAGAGGTTGAGGTTTGTTATGAGTGAGGAGGGGGTTTGTTGTGGTTAGTTGTGGGAAAATGAGATGCTGATGTGGCGCTGAGGTGGCGCGACGATGAGGTTGAGGCTTGTTATGATACCTAGCACTCTAATGGATGAGATTAATCCTAACAATTAAAAAAACTCACTTTCATCATTTTTTTTTTTCAAATATAAATATTTTTCAAACCGTTAATCGTCAAGCGAAAAAAAATATACCATTATGACGAGCATTTAATTATCTTTCTATAGATATTAGATAGGCACTTTGATATACTTTCGACAAATTATTTTTTTTCGTGTTTTTCACGTTTTTTTTCGTTACTAAAATTTTCATGAAAAAATCATATACTCCGTCCGTCCCTAAATAAATGTCCACTTGGACTTTTTGTGGTCTTTATTATTCAACTTTGACTTTAAATATTTTCGTTTGTGTGTATATAATACTTGATGCAAAATATATGAATGAATTGAGTTTTAAATGTATTTTCATTAGTATAATTTTCATCAAGTGTTATATAACACAAACAAAATTATTTACGGTCAAAGTTGAATAAAAAATACCGTAAAAAGTCAAAGTGGACATTTATTTAGGGACGGACGGAGTATGATTTAACACTAATTTGAATATCACATATGATATTAATGTTAAATCATATATGATATATATATCATGTGATTTATCATATATGATTTAATACTAGTATCACATATGATATTACATATCATATGTGATTTAACACTAATATCACATGTGATCTTCAAATTAGTGCTAAATCATATATGATATTTCATGCAAATTTCAGTTTCGAAGTAAAACGAAAAAACGTGAAAAAAACGATTTTTTTTCCTTTTTCGAAAGTTTATCAAAGTGCCCGTCTATATAAAGATAATTAAATGCTTGTTGCGATAGTGTAATTATTTTTGCTTAACGATTAACGGTTTAAGAGATATTTAAATTATAAAAAATAAGTGAAATAATAAAATGTTTTTTATCTCAGCCATTGATTTCTTTTTAGATGGATGGTGAAGATGAGTCCCTTAGTATATAAGAAAAGTTTGATATGTAAAATAACTCGCCTCGTACTTTCATAATCAAAACCGGTACAAACAAATAAAAGTATAAAACTCATGTCATTTTGATACTTCATTCAACACACCACTACCACTTTAAGTAAAAGCCTAAAAGGGACAAAGGGTTTACTCAAAAGTCAAAACTTACAAAATTTCAATGACTTTCTATATGATATAAAATTGACACTTCCATCATTTCGAAATAATGGTCAAATGAAAAAACATGCAGGATTGATGAAAAAAAAACATAACTATTCGTACTTTTCTTTATTAAAAAAAAAAACATTTTACTTTTAACTAATTATAAACAATGAACGAGATTTCCCCTCAGGTTATCCAAGGAGGGCGAGTCCTTTTCGAACCGGCATTTCGGACCCTTCTCTAACCACCTTTAAATATACACAAGTCTTGACCCTTGAGTTGAAGTTACACTAGAATTATCTGTAATACGTGTTAAAAAATTGTGGTTAAAAAGGAAAGAAAGAAAACAATCACTATTTTGAATGGAAAAAGAATGGTCCAGTTTACTAAATGTGATAACAGCCATAATCCAAGGACCAACTTGCAAACTCACATTCCCGCCAAAACCTCATAGTCAGTAACACAACAAAGCACAATAAACAATGTATTCTAATAAATAATACCACTAATCACTATCATTTTCTCTTCATAAGCTTGCATAATCACAGTATGTATCTTTCACCTAATTACATTTTATTCTTCAAATTTTTTTAATAATTATTTTGGGGGTAATTTGATAATTTTGGTTAAATTCTTGTTAATTGTATATGTTGTTTCTTTGTTTTGAAATACTTGAATTCGTTTTCTAAGTTGATACGGAATAATTTTGTTTATTTTGTGATTTCTAGGGTTTTGACTGAATAATGGTGCCTGAAAATGAAATAAAGGAAGAACCGGTGGAAGATGAGCCTATTTCGCTACTCGTAAACAAGGTATAACTATGTTTGTTTCTTAATAGGGGCCTTTTTTTTTTTTTTTTTTTTTTTTTTTTGTATAGTTGAATGTTAGATATTTGAAACTATTTTTTTCTTTTTTTGGTTAACCACGGTTTTCAAATCTTTTGGCGGACTAATCCACGGTGTTTGAACCCACCGGCACACTCACTCAAACCGGGTATAACCCTCCTTGGTTAAGAGGTTGGCGTGGCCAATTCAGTGTTTTTCCTAGGTTCCTTTTTCTTCTACACTCATTATCTATTTTAAATTTTTCTGAAAAAAGGTTAGTTTGATCTCTAAAAAAAAAGGTTTAAAAACTTATGCCAAAATTTTCTTTATTAACATTTTGAAACGTCAGTTAACCTTAATAGGGAAAAAGCCAAGTATATGCCCCACAACAAACACTGACCTTTAGTACGTCACCAGTTTTTCTTTACCATTTTTGGTGTTGTCATAGTTGTTCGTTGATCGGGGGTGAAGTAGAAGAATTTGCATAGATGCTAGAATCATGTCGAGGTTTAAGTTTTTTTATACTCGTTAAATCTTATTTTGAAGGACATATGCAAGGAGAAAGTTGGTGTGGAGTTGAACGAGGAAGTGATTATCGAAGCCAAAAATGGCGATGCTTCTCTTATCTCAGCTGCAATGGTGGAGGAGGAACAAAAACTGGAAGAGCAACGAGTTCGGCAGGAAGAAAGTCCGAATAAGGAAGCACCCACTTTAGATGAAGTACAATTTACTAAACTGGACGAGCTTCTCACACAGACTCAGTTATACTCGGAATTCCTGTTGGAGAAAATGGATGACATTACTAAAGTATCATTTCTTATTTCCCTACTTCAAATTATGTTCATGGTTTATCACTTGATGACATTGTGAATTACTATTGTAGAATGGGTTTGAAGAAGATGTTGATGAAGTTAAGGAGGAGAAGAAAAAAGGTCGCGGTTTAAAAAGAGAATCCACCATAAATTACAATAATGTAAAGTCTTTCTTATTTAGTACTTTCATTTGGTAATATGGAAGTTCTCAGATCCTCTTGCAAATGTAAATGTTTGCATAGTATGGCGATTTAAATAATGCTCATTTCCGTATGATGTCTTCTAATCTCTTGTTGGATATTATTTTATTTTTGAGTCTGTCATTAAATTATATGGTTCAAGTATATAGTACCTGGTGTTTTCCTATATTTTCTTGAAGGTCGTCATGTTTAGCTGTTTCTTTTTTACTTTACTCATGTCATCGTTCCTGTAAATCCTCATCTCTTACATGTTTACCGATATATCTCTATACTAATGATGTGATGGTTTTGCAACATCTTCTCAGGGGAAGGCCAAAAGAGCTGTTGCAGCCATGCTTACAAGATCTCGTGAAGGAATTCCCTTTGAAGATTTTAATCTCAGTAAAGAAGAGAGAGCTGAAAAAGAGCAGGCCGAGCTTGTTCCCTTGATGACTGGTGGAAAGTTGAAACCTTATCAAGTTAAAGGTGTGAAATGGCTAATCTCTTTGTGGCAAAATGGTCTTAACGGTATTCTTGCAGACCAGATGGGGCTTGGCAAGACGATCCAAACCATTGGTTTTCTTGCACACTTAAAAGGGAAGGGATCAGATGGGCCATACATGATTATTGCTCCTTTGTCTACTCTCTCAAATTGGGCAAATGAGATATCAAGGTGTAGCTTTTATAGGAGTATAAAACTATAAAGTCCGATTTTGTTACTTTTTACATATTGTTCTTAGCCTTTCCTGTTTGTGAAGGTTTACGCCCTGTCTAAATGCGATTATCTACCATGGGAGTCAGAAAGACAGGGAAGAAATAAGGATGACGCACATGCCGTTCACAATAGGGAAAAAGTTTCCTATTGTAATTACTTCATATGAAGTTGTCATGAATGATGCTAAAAAATATCTCAGACATTACAACTGGAAATATCTTGTGGTTGATGAGGTGCTTATATAAGATGACATCAATAGTTTGTGTTCTTGCTGTTTAGTGTTGAGATACATGCAGTTCGTGCACTCAAGCTTTTATCAGAAAAATCACTTCTAAGTTTTCACTTGCAGGGCCACAGATTAAAAAATTCACAATGCAAATTGGTGAAAGAATTGAAATGGTTGCGTGTTGATAACAAGCTAATATTGACTGGGACACCTCTGCAAAACAATCTGGCAGAATTGTGGGCATTGCTGAACTTCATCTTACCTGATATATTTGCATCCCGTGTGGAATTTGAATCATGGTATATTCATCTTTAGCTTCTTTCTATTCACTGATATGCAACACTATAGTATTTATGCATCATCTTACATGACTGTGTTCTTGTTGACTGCTTTTGATTTTTGATTAGTGTAACTGTATGCTAGTAGTTTTGCAATTTTAGTACTCTATCTAGCTAACCAATTCAAAGATTCATTTGTCATCAATGAGGCTTTTATTTCTCTTTGTTACTTTTATTTCTCTTTGTTACATCTCACAACAGTTGCCTGTTTTCCTAAAACATAATTTTAGGTCAAGAATTCTTAGTTTAGTTTGAATGTAGAAAATTGTCTAAAAGGTTATTAATATTACATCAGCCTGGTGAAGTATAATAAATTAGCTCAAGTGATGAACATACTAATGCTATTCATACACTAATGTAAGAACAAGCATCTTATTTGAGATATGTAGAATTATATACCAAGGTAGCATTTTACCAACTTATTTTGTTTGTAAATAATTATTTATAATATACTTTGTTTACAGGTTTAATCTCTGTGGAAAATGCAGCAATGAGGAAACAGAAGAAAAGAGAACGTCAAATGTATGTTTAAATTTAGGTCCTGCATCCGCCCATGCTTGTTTTTCCCATAATTATATTTATGCTAAGATATAATTTCAGGTAGTGGCAAAACTGCATGCTATACTGAGACCTTTCCTTCTTAGAAGAATGAAAGAGGATGTCGAGCATATGCTTCCACGCAAGAAAGAGATTATCCTATATGCTACCCTTACTGATCATCAAAAGAACTTCCACGATCATTTAGTCAATAGGACATTGGAACTGTATCTGAAGGAGAAAGTGAACACTGGTAATGCACATGTTGCTTTCAAAATTTTGAAGTGCAACACTTCATCAATCCAAGTTGGGAAAATTTGCAAAGAGTAGAGGTGACAAAGTGGAAGGGTGGGTAACGGGACATAGTTTTTTTGGGTTGAAATGGTAGTGTGACACGGGTCGGGTTGACCCACAAATATCTTTTTGTGTTAAAATTATTACTAATACTATATACTCTGAATTTGTTTAATTGAGTAAATTAGGAGGTTGTAGTTGTAGGCACAATAAATACACTGTCATCGGCTTCCGACCTGTTATGTACTTATGTTAGCTAAATTTTGATCTGCTTTCCAATGTGTGTGATTCAAAATGGATTTTTTTTTTAATCTAAAATTTGGATTATATGCCACCGGACGACAGATAAGCTTTTCACGTGTTTTAAACAGCTTCTTTATTCTGAAATCTGGAGTAGATTCTATGATATGGTTCACATTGTCGAATACGCTTTTTACAGGCATTTTTAGTGTTAAATGATTTCATTGAAAACATGCAGGTCTTGGTATGAAGGGGAAGCTGAATAATTTGATGATTCAGCTTCGTAAAAATTGCAACCATCCTGACCTCTTAGAGGGAGCTTTTGAGGGCTCGTGTATGGCGTTTTTCCTTTCTTGCTAGTTATTTTTAATGGGTACTCAGTAATCTCAGGCGATGGTATTTGTTCTGTGGACAGGTTTTTATCCACCTGTAGAACAGATAGTTGGACAGTGTGGAAAATTCCAGTTGCTGGAAAGGTTGCTGCAAAAATTGTTTTCTCGCAAGCACAAGGTATGCCTTGTATCATTTAGTATTTAAGTGTTACCAAATTTACAGCTTAAAAGTTTAAAACACTAGTTTTTGAGAATACAGCTATATGCATACATACATGCTTTGGTAAAAAGTATATATTTGTTTGGCTCCTGTATTATAACTCAATAGATTGTTTGGCTACTGTTGTACAAACACTGTTATTATGCCCATACTTTGTTTATTCCCATCATACCCACTTAACCTATAATCAGACGGAAATGAAATAGTCTATTCACCACAATTAGCATGTTATTTTAATATGATCGGTTTCACCTGCAAGTTCGTTAGGTGGGAAAATTGTACAATGACCATACATAAAAAGATTATCCTTAACAACACTTCAGGTAATAGTGAAGGGGTTCAACAAATATTGTTTCCATGCTTTGGTACATCTATATTTGTATTTATACCTCCTTTGACAGGGAAGGTAACTTATATCTATTCTGATTTATAAGCTCCTGGTTCTTGGGCATTTAGTCACTTCTAAATTCGGCAAACAGGTTCTTATTTTCTCCCAGTGGACTAAGGTCCTGGATATCATGCACTACTACTTTAGTGAGAAGGATATAGAAGTATGCAGAATTGACGGCAGTGTGGGATTGGAGGAAAGAAGAAAACAAGTAAGTGTGGCAGTTATATCTCACAACACTTTTTTGTAATTGCTTGTTCAATGTTCATGTACCGTATCCAATTTAGTAACCTCTTCTGCTATGATTATGATTTTAATGAATCTATTGCTTAACGAAACATTGGTATATACTTTTATATCTCCAAAGTAAGATCACAACAGTTTGAGTGTTTGAGCTGGCTGTTGTCATATGCTGTATATCAGTTAGGAAGTTCCATACCAATTGAGATGTTTTAACCCATTGTTATAATTGATTAGTGGGAAGCTTAATATCACAATGCACACAATTCTGTAATTCTCTTTATGCCATTACCTGGTAGACAACTTCTATTATGCTCTTATTCTTAGGGGATGGGGCCTCTACGGTCTAAAATCTACACTAATTATTCCCCTCATTGCTACAATGATATATTTTATAGCTAGTGAATCCTATTATATATCTCTATAGTTCCAGTGAGGGTATGTGAATAATTATGACCTCCTCGGTAAGTACTTATGACATCCCTGGTCAGAATTATATTGATTGCAGATCTGAAATGCCACACATCCAGTTTCAAGACGTTATCACCTCATGTTAAATCTGTTCTTAGGCATCTTATCTTTTTCAAAACAGTGAGATATCTCGTGAGTTATATTTATAATCAGTTATGTTTTGGGAAAAAGGGTTTTACCCCGGTAAGCTTTTATATAATCAGTTTGGCAGAAGGGCAGGGTAATATGTAAATTGAAGCAACGGTACAAGAAAGTATAACAACACATATTTGAGAGGGGTGAAAAACTGAAAACCCTTGTAAAGTGTTGATGCATGATTATTCATCTTGTTGATTTCCTTATGCACTCTTTGATTTAACGAGGGTATTTGAAATAGTACATGTATGTAAAACAACACATGGTTAACTTGAGATATGAAAGGCCTTCATGTTATTGTAACATTCATCTGTTAATCCCATGATACACTCTTTGTTTTCACAATGTTATTGTAATAATTACAAACTCACTGTATAGGATTATGTTGGCTGGGATCCTTGAAACTCAACACGTCCAGTTTTAAGACACCTTTTGGTCTAATTGTAACATTTGATTTTGCTAAAGTAATCTGTCCTTGAAACAGTAGTACAATATTGTAAACAAAACTTGGTTTAGTGCAAAAAAAATTCCTTGATGAGTCTTGACTGTATGAGAACATTTATGTCAGGTTTTTTATGAATCAGAAATATATGCAAATAATTTATAGGAGATTTACAGCATTCATGTAGGCATATTCGGTTAGAAAGCATTATCGCCATTGTTTTTTGGTCTGATTATGTTTACCTAATTATCAATTTCTTGCAATGTACAACAGATTGCGGAGTTCAATGATGTGAATAGTAGCTACAGAGTCTTTCTTCTAAGCACAAGGGCTGGTGGGCTAGGGATTAATCTTACTTCAGCCGATACCTGCATTTTATATGATAGTGATTGGGTAAACCTTCATTAATAAATTATATTACTGTGCTTTAGCCTTTTCTTACTTAATAGCATTTTCTTATCGGCTTTGTGACCCATCTGACTACGAGTGATTCTAATCCATTTGCTCTGCAGAACCCTCAAATGGATTTACAGGCAATGGATAGATGTCACAGAATTGGCCAGACAAAACCTGTTCATGTGTACAGGCTTGCAACTGCGCAGTCTGTTGAGGTATTTTCATATATAATACCTTCTGTTATGTCCACTATGCAGCACACAGCATCTAATGAGAATATCATGTGAATTCTTCTAGGGCCGAATGCTGAAAAGAGCTTTCAGTAAGTTGAAACTTGAGCATGTGGTGATTGGTAAAGGTCATTTTAAACAAGAAAGAACAAAGGCCAGCAGTACAAAACCTATGGAGGTTTGTATGTATTTTTATTTGCCAAAAATTTAATATGCATTGGTCTCTTACTAAGCTTTTGCTAACGTTTAGAAATATTTATAAAATTTTCGGATCTGAATATGATGATTTGGGAGTCACCGCAATAGGTTAAAATTATCTTAAGTTTGTCAAGGCATATATACAGCTCATAAATCTTTGTTATTCAAAGATTTAGATTAATATTTTAATAAGAATATTACTTCTGCAGCATAGCTAATGTATTAAGTGTTTAGGAAAACTTTAAGGTCAAATACTGTTGATGGACAAAATCGACCAGACCCGTGCTAATAAATGTCATGTTTTAACCCATTAACCAACCAGCCCGTCTTGCCACCTCTACATCTTGGTCTGTTGGTTATCTTTGTAATTTTTTGGTAGGGCCTTTGATTTGCATCATTGTGTTTAAAACTAATTTGTAGGCTACTTGAAACCATTGTTCCTGCTTAGGAAATTTGCTAAACTTTTGTACAGTTTATATTTATGCTCGACATACTGATTGTGCACGCAACACCAACATGAAATAATATGAAAATGCATTATTATTACTTGTGTAGAGATGGTATCTTAAAGTTATTTATGCTTGCCATATTGACTGCATGCGTTTATGGACTTACTAAAGTTTACAAAAAAAGAGCAATGCTATTTAAAAAAATGAATTAGTTAAATAAACCTTTACATGTGCCCTAATGACAAACCTTAGTAAATAATCAGATAATTTCCTATAAATAAAATGATTTGGTACCGTTTAAGCATCTGAATACATATTAGTTGACTTTTGACCCGTTGAACCCATTTCATATTAGCTAGTTTTCTACATGTGCCTCGTTTGACCCGACATCAATACAATACAACCCGAATTGACCTGTTACCATATAACTGGTTGAAATTGCCACCTCTAAATATTGTTATTGGCTTGCTTCATTGAGTACTAAAGGTCTCTGTTGTTTTCAGGAAGAGGAGATTGTGGCTCTGCTAAAGAGTGAAGAAGATGCCGAAGACAAGAAGATTCAGACCGACATCAGTGATGAGGATCTCGAGAGGGTGTTGGACCGTAGTGATCTCATTGCTGCCGGCCCTGTAAAAGCAGAGGGTAAACCGGACTATTTGGTGAGCAAACTTCCTCTTAAAGGCCCTGGGTGGGAGGTCGTGATACCTTCCGCCGCCGGAGGGATGCTGTCAACCGTCAACAACTGAGTCTACCAGCCAATTTATGAGCTCCTACAGAGATTCTGGCTTTAATGGAATCCTTTTTGTTGCAACATTTAAACCCTTTTATGAGCTCTAGATTTATCAGGTAGTAAGTAGGTGCTAGTCCACAGATCGAATAGTGATCCAACCTTACTTTTGTTTATGGGGAGTTTATTTTCCCTCCATGCATTGTAGTGATGAATCCATTTTAGTGATGTGATTCATGTTCAATGAAAGAAGATATTGTCAGTGTTGTTCTGGTTGTTTGGCTACTAAACTTAATGAGAAATTCCAATAGCTCTTGTGGATGCAAACGTTCCAACTTAAAGAGGCCCTCAGGCACATAAACCTAGTTTGACAATTTGCTATCCATGATCAATGGCGACAAAATTTCTACGATAGAATGCGATATCTGACTGAATACAGACCTGATCAATACTATCCACCAACCTAACCTGAAACCGCAACTACATGCCACACTAACCGACGAATTAAGAATACTATTTCCAAACGAGTAAGCTGAATAGGTTTGAAAAAACCCATTGCTAAAAACTACAGTACTATCAAACACCACAGAATTTCCAACACGCACAAACCAAAGGAAAAACACACTGATAACCCAAGCCATTGAATCATAGCTGCTAACAAGACTACCTGGTATTTTTTAGCATATACTTCCCACCTAAATACATTTATCATATTGGGTTGATCTGCAACACTTTATGTTCATTTCCTAATAAATATTGTCATTAGAAAATATTTTAAATATGATTAAAAGCATTTGAATACACTTTAGTCGGCTTTCAGCATGGCTGATCAATTCGACCCGTTTGACATGTTTCTTTTTTTAGCCAAGTCTATTAAGTCATCCAATTTCGACCCGTTAAAGGTATGATGTACCCTAAATGAATTCGTTCTTTGGTAAATGTGAAGTTTAATACACTTCTATATAGTACATAGGACATACATATGTTTTCTACGAGAAAAATCCATTAATTACTAGATTTGTATACATGTAATATCATCCGAAATGGATCCCTAACAATCTAGTGTTTACAAGCAAGCAAGAGTTTACGGTTTATGTCAAAACTTGTCAATTTCATAGTATATGTATGAAATGTATGCGGACATTTTGCATTTGTATCATACTTGTGGAATAACATACTTGCCAACTCTTGGTGAATGAAGGTCTTGTGAGTTTGTTGTTGTCAACAGCTTAGGTATCGACATACCTCCTGAGATCACAATCTCTACAACAAAATGCCTAACTAATAAGTGTTATGTTGATTAATAGGGAATCAACAATGTAAATTTGAGCTAAAATATACTCAGCGATGAGTTTCTTACCTATACCTTCTCGAACCGAGATGTTAGGCCTCATAACATCTTTGGAATTGACAAGAACTATATCCCCCATATAAAGGTGGTTGGTTGGCACATATATGCAACAAAGCTCCTCATCACCTGAATTCTTACGAAGCACCAGAGTTGATGTTATGAATCCGATAGCGTATTCTCCAACACTTGGATGCTTTATGATGGCAACTTCCTTAAATGCATTTGAACCTTGACCTAAAGAAGTCATAATTCAAGCTATGTTAACTAACGGAAAACTAAGTTTACTCATATACTCCCATTTCTAAGTTTTTCCCCGGCATTTTATACTCAATGTTTTGATATAGTGACAATTTAATCATGTTTATCAAAACACGTCAAATATGTGGTTCTTTGATGAATCTCTAAGGTTTCCTAGTATCCAGAAATTATTTGGATTGCTTTTTGGTCAAATGACTTACCTGGTGATATAGCGACACTGATTTGTTTAGAAGCAGTGTAAATATAGCTCATAAAAGGCAACTTCTTAATGATAAACTCTCCTAAAGTTAAAAGATTGGCTCCTAGCCATGACGACATGAACACGCCCACCAAAAAAATGAAAGTAATTGAGGTCACAAATCCGAGACCTATGAAAGATAAGAGGGACAACTGCAAGAAGTTAATAAATAACAAACACATTTTTCAAAGAACTGTAACACTGACAATCTTTTGAAATGATGCAGGACACGATATCCACATACAAATCCATATGTTCCTTATTGAATACCAAAAATGAATCTTCATATGAAATTAGGAATGATAGTGTTAAAAATGATGTCCACAATTACATGAAGTTACAAAAGTTAGATAGCCTGCAGTGCACTAACCGAAAATATTAATTCCCAGAATATCATAGATGGGAGAGAAGAATCCATCGACAAAATGAATGAACCACCAAGTTACATAAAAGGTAATGGCTATGGGAAATAAAATGACACTGCAAAACAGTTAACGATTAGCAGCAAACCATATGTGCTATTCCAAGAAGATATATATCATTTCTGTGAGGGTTTAGGTCGTAAAATAGCAATTTACTTTTTCAAATGTACCGTTTTGGTACGTGTACTATTTATTGTTCCACTTAATGTTGTGTACTTTCATTTTTTGTTCCAATTTGCACATTTTGATGACGTGTCACATTATAAATGGTGACACGTGTCAAACTTTCAACTATGACACGTCAACAAAATGTGCAAAATAGAAAAAAAATGAAAGTACACAACATTAGGTGGAACAATAAATAGTACACGTACCAAAATGGTACATTTGAAAAAGTACGTTGTTATTTTACGACCTAAACCCTTTCTGTGAATGTAAATGTTTCGAGTATTTGCAGTTCCCTATATAGCAAAAAATATAGACACTTGAAAAACATATTTGCATATATAAAGGTCTGCGGTACGAGATTGGCAACAGGAAAACTGAGACATTGTTTGTTTTGTTCATGTCATATGATGTGGTGAGAGGCAGGGGATTAGGGGGTGTTTGGGTTTGCTTAATAAAACTAATTGTTAATTTATTTCTTCTTGAAATATGTTTCAACTTTCAAATGCAGTAAGTCAGATAAGCAGTCTCAGACTGCTGATTCAAAACAACTTATATCACTCGCATACATGTAAGAATACTGTATAAACAATGTAATAACACCCTAAAACAGCTTATTATATGTATCAAATGAAAGTAAGCAATTTTAGTAAGAAATCCCAAACACCCCTTAAGACATTAGGTGAAGAAGATGAAATGTAGGTGTTGAGGAGCGAACAAACCATCCGCTCATGAACTTTTTTGAAGCCCAACTGTGAATAACTTTAACTAATGCCTGCACATGAAACAAAAACAAATTAACAAACCTTTGCGCCTTGTGAAACCTCAATCGGCATTGTAATCAAGCCTATATATATTACTAGTATTATGTTTGCTAACAAGATTATCAAATTTTAAGATTAATCCACATGACCCAAAGTTGCAAAACAACACATGCCATCCCCGATTCCTTTTGTTAGATTATTGCATTTCATGTCACTAACATAACTTACACAATGCTACATCATATTAAAATGATTAAGAAGAAATATTCAGTAGTTAAGTACTAGCTTAGCGAAATGGATTTCATCAATGATGAAAATGAACTTTAGATTTAGCCTCAACCATCCGTATTCTACTATATACTCAACAGTTATACACAATGTACGTAACTTCGACTCTCGAGTATACAATTAATAAAACAATAAGAACATCGAACCAAACAATGTTTTTGCAAGCAACAGCATTTTTATATAACTAAACCACATTTGAGAAATGAGAACACAAACATAGCATTCATCAAATAATCATGCATGCAAACACTAAAAGTTGTTACCACTATATGTACAGCAATAATAGACTCAATCCTAGAATTTTTTTTTTAATAAACTGTAGAATACAGGAATGGACCTCTTTGCCGGCCTTCCTAGCCGAAGATGGAGCTCCCAGAGGGGAGTCCCCGGTTGACGAGGATCTCGAGTCACCATTAGTTTCAGGTAAACCTAATGCTTTTAGAGGAATTAAACGTTGTAGATCGTTGTTGTCCTTGTCCCGAGATCCCATTTTCCGCAAAGCTACGTACGACCAAGTGCAAGTACTAACGAACTTTAATATAATGCATAGTTTTTTTTTACGTGAGATTATTGTTACAAAACAGTCCCTCGAGTAATGATTTATTGTAAGAATATTCTGATCTTGTAAATTCTGATATATTAATTGATCATGTGCTATACTAATGGGCCATATTTGAAATCATTTGACCCATGGGCTTAACATCTGTGCTCGCGCACTATTAGACACTTGGTAGGTACTCCCGATTTCACACTCGAGGTCTGCCTCGGGTGCGATCAAGGACGGACCTTAATGGAGACTGAGGAGGGCCCCGGCCCCCCCAAAATTTGTGGCACCTAGTGTAAATATTATAGGTTTTAGGGGTAATTTAGTTGAGGTTACAAACAAATCTCCGATTCGGCCCTCCCAAAATAAATTCGGCCCTCCCAAAAAAAATGTTCAAGTTCCGTCTATGGGTGCGATCCACCCTCGGGTATCCTTTCGGCATAGTTTTACTTCGACTAGACCTCGGGTGCGATCCACCCTCGGGTATCCTTTCGGCATAGTTTTACTTCGACTATGTTACGCAAGTCACTTTGTGAGTTTTGGGACAGTGTATACAGGTAGATCGAAATACTTCTGGTTTTTACATATAGGTAATATAAGGGTTATGTAAACCTATTGGTTAGTCACCTGATGTCCTTATAAGAATTCTAAGTTTCAAAACTTATTTCGTATGCGTCTTGAGGATGGCAAGGTAAATTCTTCAAAGGCGGTCACGTTGTGCGAAATTAGAATGTGGTTGAATAGTTTTATCGTTTTTAGCGTTTTAAAATTTCCGTCTAAAAACTTTAGATCCGAGTATATGTGAGATCAACCAATCACAATATGTATGCAATAACAGCAATATGTATATAAACTTTAAACAATCAAAAATATAGTAAATTACATAAATGGTCCTGTGGTTTGATAAAAATTTCACCAACCGTCCCTCAAACTTAATAGTTGCATAAATCGTCTCTATCACTACCAAAGAATAACATGAATGGTCCTTTTGAGGGACGGTAGGTGAAATTTTCGCCAAACCACATGGATGATTTATGCAACTTTTATGAAACTTTTATGCCTCAAAAGGACCATTCATGTTATTCTTTGGCAGCGATAGGGACGATTTATGCAACTTTTAAGTTTGAGGGATGGTAGGTGCAATTTTTGCCAAACCACAGGGACTATTTATGTAATTTACTCATCAAAAATAAGTACGACAATATTTAAAGTGCAAGATAATAGAAGAGAGTTAGAAAGATCAAACCGCAACACGAAGATTTATAGTGGTTCGGTAACGAAGCTCCTCTTTGCCCTACTCCACTCCCCGAGTACTCAAGTCGAGAGTTCACTTCCCTATGTCAACAAGCTCACTTCAGGAGGAGAAAACTGTACAATGTCGCTTACAACAATTTCCGACACTAAGCTAAATGTCGAGTTCTAATCGAGGTAGAACCCAACCTTTTACACACGTATTTTCAGGACTAAAATACTAACCAGATCTATCTACGATATAAGTTTGGTGGTTATGAACTTGATGTATGATAATATACAACAAAGGTATAATTAATGTTACGAATGCAACAACTATACTACAATACTTCGTATCTCGACGAATACTTGTGTTCTTCTATTGCACTTGGAATTGGACGATCTTTGGATCACTTTGAATGAGCTTAAACAAGTTTAATGATCAAAGAAATTTGGTTTAAAGAGAGTGGGAAAATGTAGTAAACTAATATCCCCTTTTATAAGGTATATTGTTAACCTCGAATGCAAGGTCTGGTGCTCTTCCAGATTTGATATCATTGAAAACAGGGGAACGACGTAAAACGTTTATGTCGTTACCCCGAGACACCAAAGAATGCATGCCAAATCCATAAATCTTGGGAGGCGACCGCTTCCAATAAAATGAATGGATGTGGTCCGTGATCACCCCTAGCATATTGACCTCTCAAAATATTTGGGCAATTCTCTCACTCCCAACTTGGACAATCAATGCTTCCTATCATCCCAGGAAACCCATGCTTATGCTCGTGATGAGCATATATTCTTTCAAGGTCAGAATACGTGGGCTTTCGTAAAAACTCAGCACCATATAACTCCATGATAGTTGTACAAAACTTACGTAGACATTCACGGGCTGTTGTTGCAGCCACTTGCAGATACTCATCAAGAGAATCATGAACTGTCGCGTATCCCAATTGACGAATTGTCGCAGTACACTCAACCAATGGGGAAATACCAAGTACATACCTACACAGGAGTTTGTTGAAAATAAGAAGAATAATCGGTTACCTCTCAAACAATTTGTGTGAATAGTTATCGGCTCATTCGGAACCGCTGACGGAATGTTCTTTTGTCATACCGCGGGTTTTCGAAGAAGTAAGCCGCCACTAAACGATTATGAGCACCCTCATGATCCCTAACTATGTACTTTCGTCGAACTTTTGGCTGTGACACATTGTACGCGTTTCAAGCAAACTGCGCAAACTCCACAAACTCACTCATAACTTCTTCATCATCGTCGAAAGATGAAGAACCAAAAAATAGCTCGTAAGACATAATTAAAATAATGTGTTTGAAGGTGTTGAGAGAATTTTGTTTGAACTGTGTTTGAAATTGTGCGTCTAAAAGTGTGTTTAAGGTTGGTATTTATAAGGTTGTAAAGTGGTAAAGTTTTTTAATTTTTTTTAAACGGTACAATTTTAACTTTTGTGTGTGTAACCTTCGGTCGTAAATTCGACCAAGTTGTGTGAAATGGGGACTGATGACAGATCACGACCAACGTTCCACATTGGCCATGACCGATATCTTGGTGACCTATCGACTGTGCATAGCCGAATACTTTTGGTTTTTGGTGATGATTTTCATACTTATTATTATTATTATTAGACTAAAATACACCGTTGGTCCCTAAACTTGTAACAAAGCATCACAGTGGGACAAACCTGGGCCTTTTCATCGCCACAGGTCCAAAACATGGCCTTTAAATGCCAAATTAGTCCTTTGACAAAGTCAAAGTCTGATTTTTGTTTTGTAGTCGAGGGTATTTTAGTCCATACACATTCATACTTTGATAACAATTTATATTTTAGCCCTTCATCTTTTATCCTTGTCATCATCTCCCTAAATCATTCATCTCCCCAACATCATCATTCATCTTTCATCCTGGTCTAAAATAATAGATGCATTCATCATTCATCTTGGGTACATGGTCTAAGGTTTGACTTTTGTACCAACTGCCTTTAATCCAGCAAAATGTATAACAACATCAAACCTACATCGCCACCAGAACGGGTAGAGATGCAAAAGTCAGTCATGCCATCCAGGAAAGAAAACCAGAATATAAACAAAAGTTGCATTTGGGTTCATAACTGATCTACACTAGGTAATTGTCTCTAACTAGTAGTTGGAAATACTATTATAACGTTTCTTGTTTACAAAAACAAAGAAAGAAAACAATGAAGACAACATCCAGAAACCATTTGCCTTCAATAACTTAAAAAGGGCTTAAGGTTCACAAAACTTTGTAAAATACTTTTCTTTTCTTATTAAGAAAATCAGAGTTTTAATTAATTCATCTCAGTTAGTTGCCATCTTTTACCCAAGTAACCAATACATTTTGCATTTTAAACAAAAGTAACAATCCAGCAGAAACAGGAATTACAAAATTAATTAGATTAGTTAAACAAACGATAGACATGATCTAAACAAATAATAGTAGTTGCGAAGAAATAGTTTACTTTGTGTTGGCAAAAATCTGCTCTAACGCAGGCTTATCGCGGATGTCAATCTGCAGTGAACCACAGGAATCGAGTTACACAGTATTATAGTTATATAATAAATGGTTCAAGATGAATCAAAACAAATGATTAACTAGCACTACAACAATAGACATCAACAGTTTCTAGTAGCAAACACCCTAATGCATATAGTATGTCCTTTGACAAGATATACACTATTTGATAAAACTTTTCATATTAACCATTCTCTTTCATTTTATCTGCTGTTGTACCAACATTCTCCTTCCATATCAAAGTGAATAGCCATCCAAATCAACCTAATATGTTATATGTCACTTTTAAATTTTATAACTAGTATACCTTCACGGCTTCACTTCTAAAAATTCCTGAAAAATTTGACGTTATATCATAGTATTATCAAAATAAGATAAAGGTCATATCCTTGATTGCATTCTAATTGACAGCTCGTTCTAACTAACCCATGTTCTTACTTGCGGCAGATGGTCTTGTATCCAAATCCAAATCCTAATCAAGAAAATGAAACAAGATACTACCACCCAAGATGAATGATGAATGCATATATTATTTTAGACCAGGATGAAAGATGAATGATAATGTTGGGGAGATGATGACGTTGAGGAGATGAATGATTTGGGCTAAAATATAAATTGTTATCAAAGTATAAATGTGTATGGACTAAAATACCCTCTACTACAAAACAAAAATCAGACTTTGACTTTGTCAAATGATTAATTTGGCATTTAAAGGCCATGTTTTGGACTTGTGGCGATGAAAAGGCCCAGGTTTGTCCTACTATGATGCTTTGGTACAAGTTTAGGGACCAGCGGTGTATTTTAGTCTTATTATTATTATTATTATTATTATTATTATTATTATTATTTATACCCTCTATTATTGCTATAAAAAGGTTTACATTATTAAATACTGTTTTTTTTATTTGCATATTAACGTGTGCAAATAAAAAAAAGAAAAAAGAAAGAGTATCAATCAACGCTCTTTGGTTTTATGGTCGATCAATATATACATGTTTTTTTGGTTTTAATATTAGAAGAATCTGACAAATATTTGTTATAATGCGCGTCCCTTTATTTGCCTAACCACAATCATTGTTTACTAGCATGAGTAACAAAAGCACATGTAGTTCATGAATAAAAGAATCAATTATTAGGCAAGACATTGATTTGTTTGATTTGTTATTTTATCACCCCTTTATATGTGTACTTGCCATTGGATTTGAAGTAAATGATGACTTCATTTAAAACTATCAAAAAGCTTGAGGCTCATGGAACCAATCTTAAAAATAGAAATAAAAGATAGAAGGTACAAAATTTTTCTAATCATATGTGATTTGTCCGTTACCATTTTGTTCTATCAATTGAGATCACATAGTTAACCCTTTAATGATATTATCTACCCGGTCATGATTGTCATATATGTCATGTTAAACACGTTTATATTTTGCCATTCACATTTTCTCGTCGGTCAACTATAACAAAATAAAAGAAAACCAAGTTCAAGGAATGGTCACTTTATATCTTATACGTAGTGTCATTGTATCAAAAGTAGCGTCACTTGATATTTGTCTATGTCTTTTCGGGTAGGCAATTGTCCTATTTTATTGATTGCAATAATTTTAACAGATCATAGTTTATGTTTTCTAGCTCTTTTGTTCTTCTTCTCAGCTCTCAAGTATCAGCTTATCAGTTTATTATTAAGGTTGAAAACTTAAGGAGAACGTTACAGTATGCAAATAGAAGAAAAGAAAAAAGGGTATCAGTATCATTGTCGTCAAAATTTATTAATTAGTTTAAGTTAAAAATTATATCGATAAATCTATAATATAATAAGCTTTACATTCAAATATTTTTTTGAGATAACATATTACATATATGTGTTTTGCATCTTAAGAGATGTGGTGGTCCATGCATGAATAGACGTGTATGTGACGGACCAAAGTTCCTAGAATTCTTATCTGTACCTTCCAACATATGGTTCAAAAGATGATATCCATGATTGCATTTTGAAAGTTATTTAGACCTTTGGTTTTACAGTAATTACGACAACATATAGTTTGCAAAAGTGAAAGATGAACAAACAGTGTTATGGTTATTTTTCATTTCTTTCTATGTAATATGTTACAAAACTCGTTTATTCTTATCACATGTAGTGATGTGTTTGCAACTTCTTTACAAACCAATGATTCAATCAGTAAGCCTAGTTTTTTCATATGCTTAGCAGTTAGCACTCCGACACCATTAACAAAATCATGATATTGGTTCTCATAAAAGTCGTTGCCCTTAGGTCACGTTTTCTTCTTTTCCAAAACAAGTCACCATCATCAGTCGTATCCACTACCAGGATGAACTTTGTCAAAAGTGTTGTGGAATTCATAGTCTTTATATTCGTAATGAACCATTCGAGGAATTTGCATATGCATATTTGACTGGAGTATAAAACTTTAAAAATAAAAAGAAAAGAAAATATGTGTTGTCAAGTGAATTCGATAGCATTTGATGGCAAAATTTTAAACTGCAGCCGCGAAAGCAAATAACCATAGGGCATTGGTAGACACCAGCGATATTTTTAACCTCTTTTTTGAAAAAATGTGATTGGAATATTTTTTGACGAAGACATCTGACACGCTGACAGCAAGCAGAGAGTGGTCTTCACAAGCATCAATGGAAGCGAATTTCGGTACTACTTTCGTCTCATATTAATTGTCCAGCTTGACTTTTATAAGTCTTTATTTTTCAACTTTGACTATAATTTTTTTTGTTTTGATGAATGTTATATCAATGAAAATACATTTAAAACCCAGTCTATTAACATATTTTCCTCGACACCCTGTTCTGTTAGTAGACGTATTGAAGGTAGCATATGATGAAAATGAGTTGATATTCAACGGCCCGCTCAATAAGCAAAACAAAATAAATAGTGTAGGCCTTGAGTGGACCGACTAATCTTGATTTTTGTGACAACAACAAAAATGACATCCTCACATATAAATACGTGGCTATCCCATTCATTATGAGTCACTAAAAAGACTCCATTAGAGAAATATGGGGTCGATAGTTTTCATGCTATCACTTCTACTACTATCAATTCATCAAAAAACAGTCGCTAATAATGATAAGCAATCAGAACCAATTGGTTATGGCTATTCTTTAAGGTCTGTTGGGATCGGTTCGTCAGGAAAAACATTGGCTGCTGATCTTGTGCTTATTAAGAAGTCTTCTACTTATGGACCTGATATTGATGAGCTTAGGCTATTTGCAAGGTAGTTTTGGTTTTCTTTAAGTTGAATTTGTTTCATAAGTTGAGTATAGGCTTCCTTGAATTTGTCTGTTAAATAAAATTTTTGTTGGAGTCACCGAAGTGTCATGCTACGTGGCAAAAATTTCTAACATTTGTATTTCAGTCTCCAAACTTGAATAGTTGAATAAGTTTCTTGAGAGTTTGAACTTTTTTCAACCCAATTTTATTTGCCTACTCGTTACTCATTATCCATGGTACAAAAGTTAATACATTATTGTAGACAAATTTGTGATCGACTAAAATTAGACTTAGGATATATAATTTGAGACAAAAAGTATAGAAACACTTGTTTTGGTGGGACATGGTGAGTACATTATTTATTTATTTATTATTACATATGATATATATATATATATCACCATATGTGTAGACTGTGTATTATGCTGTATATCAAGGATGGAGATTGTCTACAACAACTTGAGTCAAGTTGGGGATGGCTTACAAATGTCTAACTTGACTCAAGTTGTTTTTTCAACTTGAGACAATCTCTTCCCGTATATCAATGGGGATTGGGGCCAGGTAGGAAGGGCTGAAGGGGTGAAATTAAGCCGAGTTAATTTTAACTTTGTGCAGCAAGAAACTCGTCTCACAGTTAAAACTCGAGCATGGGCATCAATTTTCAAGTCCAAGCTTGCCTCGACTTGAATCATTTTTTTGGTATTTATTATTAAGGAGTACAATTTATCAAAATTCGTATTAGTCGAGTCTGTACTTTGGAGTGGACTTGACTTAATTAGTTGATTATATGATAAATCACATTTTTATTTTGGTAAAGGGTTTCCCCGGTAAAATAATATGACAATCACATAGATACATACATATGCATGTGGCCGTTGTAATGCAAAATGATAGGTGTTTTGATAATTGAGCTCAACTAAAAAATATGTGATTACAAAACAATGTAAGTAAACTAGACCAAAGTTTCTCTCAGTGTAGCACAAATGGTTTCAAGTTTCCAACTAGACTACTAGGCCTGATCGAATTTCAACTTATCTACTTATAATTA
This sequence comes from Chrysanthemum seticuspe, assembly GCA_019973895.1. Taxonomy (NCBI): domain Eukaryota; kingdom Viridiplantae; phylum Streptophyta; class Magnoliopsida; order Asterales; family Asteraceae; genus Chrysanthemum; species Chrysanthemum seticuspe. The sequence continues at coordinate 228,429,014 of BPTQ01000004.1, forward strand.
TTGAACTAATTGGTTTGTATATATGTTTCTTGTAAAGCTTTGAAACAGCTGATCGGTTAAGGATTCAAATCACCGACCCCAATCACCAACGTTGGGAAATCCCAACAGACATCCTTCCACGTCAATCAAACCCCAACACTTTACCGCCAAAACCCAGCAAACAAATTCCTGCCAACCTCATTCTTTCGGATTCAAAATCTGACCTCATCCTTACTCTCCACAACACCACACAGTTCGGTTTCACAGTCACCCGTCGCTCTACTAGCGACACACTATTCGATACCTCAAACTCTGTCCTCATTTTTAAGGATCAGTACCTTGAACTAACGTCTTCACTTCCTGCCGACCGGTCCTCTATATATGGATTTGGAGAGCATACTAAACGTTTGCTTAAGTTAACACATGATCAGACGTTAACGCTTTGGAATGCTGATATTGGAAGTGCAAATCCTGATCTTAATCTGTATGGATCACATCCGTTTTATATGGATGTTAGATCGCCGAATTCTGATGGGAAAGTTTTGGCGGGAAGTACTCATGGTGTGTTGTTGCTAAATAGTAACGGGATGGATGTTGTGTATGGTGGTGGTAGTATTACTTATAAGGTTATTGGGGGTGTTCTTGATTTTTATTTTTTTGCTGGCCCGACTCCGGAATTGGTTATGGATCAGTATACTCAGCTCATCGGCCGGCCCACTCCTATGCCGTATTGGTCCTTTGGTGAGTTCACTTTCAAACTAACTTGTTCATTTCTGATTTTACAATTCGAAATGATTTGTTTAAAAAATTTAAAGCAAATACAAAAAAATAAAATAAAAAATGTCTACAGATCAATCAACCCAACTCGTTTTGACCCATTTAAACTAAGTTCTTTGACCCGTTATCCATCCCACCCATTTGTACCTAGACATGGATCAAACCAATCCTAATCATCAAGAACACGTAGAATTCTGTTAGCTAAGATTCATTCGCTTATGTTTACAGGGTTCCATCAGTGTCGATGGGGTTACAAAGATGTTAATGATCTTGAGGGTGTTGTTGCGGGCTATGCGAAAGCCAACATTCCCCTAGAGGTTATGTGGACCGATATAGACTATATGGATGCTTACAAAGATTTCACATTAGACCCCATCAACTTCCCTTTGGCAAAAATGTCGGCATTTGTTCAGAAGCTTCACCAAAATGGTCAGAAATACGTGCTCATATTAGATCCAGGTAACACAACTATCTGTTAGACATTATTTCAAGTAAAATTTGTATTGTGGATTAATGGAAGTAATAAAACCAACTGATGTTATGATTAGGTATCAGTGTGAACACGACATACGCAACATACATAAGAGGACTACAAGCGGATATCTATATAAAGCGTGACGGTATACCTTATTTAGGGGAAGTTTGGCCTGGTAATGTTTATTTCCCAGATTTTTTAAATCCAAAAGGAGCATTATTTTGGGGCGACGAGATCAACAGATTTCGCGATCTTCTACCCTTTGATGGCATTTGGATCGACATGAACGAAGAATCCAATTTCTTATCGTCTCCTCCATCTCCCTCTTCTAAACTCGATAACCCTCCTTACAAGATTAACAATTCGGGAATCCAAATGCCTATTAATAATAAAACTGTGCCTGCTAGTGCTTTGCATTTCGGGAATATCACTGCTTATGATGCACATAACTTGTATGGATTTTTGGAAGCTAAGGCAACAAATGATGCGTTGGTTAAAATTACAAGGAAACGTCCATTTATACTTTCTAGATCGACGTTTGTGGGGTCTGGGAGATATACAGCACACTGGACTGGGGACAATGCTGCAACATGGGATGACTTGGCGTATTCTATTCCTAGTATTTTGAATTCTGGGTTATTTGGTATTCCGATGGTGGGGGCCGATATATGTGGCTTTTCTCAAGACACAACTGAAGAACTTTGCCGACGTTGGATTCAGGTACAGATTGTAAACCACTTTTGACTCGAACAACTATTCCAAAGCACATTTTTACCCAAAAAAACTATTCCAAAGCACATAAAGAGGGTTGAATGTAATATGTTGAGGGTTATTGAGCTTATGTAACTGCTGCCCAAAAGCAAACATGTTGCAAGATCCTGGGTAACGGGTCAAAATGGGTTGGGATTGCTTATTAAACTGCTTATCTACTTAGAACATAAGTAGGTACTTATTTTGCAATTGTTTATCAACTCCAGAGTAAGCAAATCATCAACTTCATCTAAACACTCAAAACTGTTTATCTACTTTAACAATTACCAAATAAGTGCTTAGTTTATTGATCTCATCGACTTGGCAATTTGCAGTTAGGTGCTTTTTATCCCTTTTCAAGGGACCATGCTGAGAAAACAAGCACACGGCAAGAGCTTTACCTTTGGGATTCAGTAGCTGCAACATCTCGTAAGGTTCTTGGACTACGTTACCAAATGCTTCCTTACTTGTATACATTGATGTACGAGGCACATTTAAAAGGAACTCCAATTGCAAGACCTCTATTCTTTTCATTCCCAGAAGACACTAAAACTTACGATATCAGCACACAGTTTCTCCTTGGAAAAGGTGTATTAGTCTCACCTGTTTTAACCCCGGGAGCAGTCTCAGTTGACGCGTACTTCCCATCTGGAAACTGGTTCAGTCTATTCAACTATTCCAGTGCGGTTAGTGTGGACTCAGGAGCCCACGTTAGGCTCGATGCACCAGCTGATCATATAAATGTTCATATCCGTGAAGGGAACATATTAGCCTTACAAAAAGAAGCTTTGACAACTAAAGCAGCCAGGGAGACGCCATTTCATATATTGGTTGTGGTTAGCAAAAGTAAAAATAGCACCGGTGAGGTGTTTTTGGACGATGGGGAGGGGACAGAGTTTGGTGGGCCCAGTGGGAAGTGGACGTTGGTAAGATTCTTTAGTGAAGTTGTGAATGGAAAAGCGACGTTGAGATCAACGGTTGAGAATGGTGGTTTTGCATTGAGTCGAAAGTGGATCATTGAAAAGGTAACATTTATCGGGTTGGAGGGTGGTGGTAGTGGACAGTTTGGTGTGGCTGAGATCTCGGGTTTGTCTTTGTTAATAGGGAAACAGTTCACCTTAACGACATCAAGTGATGATTTTCGTTACACATTCTAGTTCATAAATATAGTTGCCGAAGAATCACGCCATGTCATTGATTTTGTTTTTACCAAAATTCTTGTCTATTATATATCTACTTAATAATGTCGAATGGATCCTCGTGTTCCTAGAGTTTTTGTTCGGTTGATTATGTTGATCGAAGTAATAAAGATCGATCGAGAGTTTGTTATTTGACAACCTCGACGATTGCACTAGCATCTTGTCATGATCTTAACCAATGTCATTTCACCGTATTTATTAGAAAAAGCTTTTGGAGATACAATGTTAGAGTACCTACATGTAACTTTTAATACATATAACAATTGGACTGAAAGCAATCCAAACTATCCTCGAGATATAGTACAACACTAGGGCGGAACCATGACTCAAAATGATCGACTGCACAAACTTGTTTGAACTTTAGAATAAACCGAACGAAAAAGTACAACTCGAAGTAGTAAGCCTAAGTTTAAGAAATTTTGAGTTTACTTTTCACATAGCGATAAAATAACTAAGCAAGCAATATCACGCAAATTTTTAAAACGAGTACGTTTAAAAGAACTTGTGATTTCTTATGACCAAGTACATTTTAAAAAACTCGTGAGTGTATATGGAAAAGAATAAAGTGTTATCATTTTAATCGACCAAAATTGTGTGATATAGTTAGAAATGAAAAGCATTAAAAACTAGCGTAACATTTTGGTGATTCGGTTTGGAATGGGTGGCTGCCCCAGTGGCCGCGCATTGGACATGCAAACGGCTAAGAATGAACCATCGCGTCTATTTTATTCACCGGCCATTGATTACTTGCCGTGCACCAGCCCACTACCTATTCATGCTATTTGGTCAATTGTCAACATTAGCACCCCACTTTGTGTTTATTTACTTTTATATCATTTTGGTAATATGGGTTTTACAAATGAGTCGTGTATATTTATAATTGTCATTCTAAATTATTCGTAGTAGTTGGTATTAAATTTCTTGCTAGTAATTAGAGCATGAGGATTCATGACATTAGAAATATGAGCTATTATTTCATGTCACGTTAGCTTTTATGTCATAATATAGCATTTTAGCTTACAACAAAAAAAATACTTTCTTTTATAACATGCTATCAAATGCCAGTTGGACTTCACACACTTTCTTTTTTTCGTTTATTTAAACTAACATAATTTTTCATTCATTAACTAAAATACAAATTATAAATTAAAAAAAATTAAAAACAAATGTGAAAAGCAAATACATAGTATTATAAAACCTAATCTTGTTATTAGTGATCCATAAGATATTTTTTTTGAAGCTTTTCGTGCGTATGTTTATACAGGAACGGACCACATGGGAGCCGGGTGTTGATTTTAAATCACGAAGTGTAAATTTTTTATAATGGTATATCTTTTCTAGACACGTGCAACCCCTAATTTAACCTAATAGCTTCTTTATATGGCAACTATAGTACTCATAATCATAAAAGAAAAAATAATGTACAACATCCTTTCAAAAATCATGGATTCATCTCCACGTTTATTACGTAATTCTCTTGATTTCCTTTGATGTATTTCGCACCTATCGATCCAATTACGTTGTATATTTGGTTGGGGATTAATATACAAATCGTTGGAATCACTTAAGGAAAGCTTTTGATCCTTCAATTTTTTGTCATGCAATATGATGCATGTATACATAACTCTTTGTATCTTGTTGATTGTTAAATCACGTGTCACTTATTGTATAATTCCCCAACGTCTTTGTAGGAGCTCTTCGACATCCTTTCTTGCACTTTCTTAATTCCTCTTAAACAAGTAAATGTTTCTCGTCTCGTGCCACTGAATAATATTTGACAAACTTATCCCACTATGGATAAATCTCATCAGCTAGGTAATACCCTTTCTCGGATGTTACTCAATTAACTACAAATGAAGCAATTGGGGCGATGTCGTTATACAAATCGTCAAATAACCGAGAATAATCAAGAACGTCAAGGTCATTATTAGAACTCGCCACCCCAAAAGGCATGCCAAATCCTTAAAACTTGTTGTTTCATCGATTGAAGATAGTCGTACGTATTCATCGCTGATAAATAATGTTCATTGGAAAATCGTAATAACCCATATTAAATATTGCGAGTGAAATAGAAGTGAAAATGTAATCTGTATGCGAAATGAAAATGAAAATGGTTAAATTATAGGTAAAATGGTTGTGTTTGAGGATATTATATGTAATGATAAAATTTGAAATAACATAAAATAAAATATAAACTAGCCATCAGAGCCCCAATAATAAAAAAAAACATTCAACTCCCGTTATAGCATACGCCATTGTGTTGATGTCTTCGATCACACTCCTTTGGCGCTGGCCCTAGTGTGGTGGCGAGCCAATGGTGCACGCCATTGGCCTTTGGCGAGCCCTTGCTCGTTACTACACCCAATGCTCTTATGAGTTATAACTATTATATGAACAAAAATTATAAGATAATTTGAGATTAGCTTAGTGTTTGTTGCTCAATATTTTTTCGTTAATCGTTAAGCAATGATGTTGAGTTAACTTTCAGTCACCTATCTCGATTAGTCTGGAACCTCCTAGATCAACTTATCGTATGTGAGATATTATGACTTTAAGTACTCGTCGATGCGCTTCTAAGTGAATCAAGTCAATATGAGTATAATCTAAACATTGTTTTCATTTACTCATCAGAAATCAAACACAAGAAATCGGTCTACATTGTCAACTATCAATGTTTTGCGAAACAAACATGCCATGTTATGTTTAACTTGGTATTTATGTGTCTTATAGGACTAGGGCCCTAGTAGCCTCATCAGCCAATGTCTGTCGTCTCGCGATTCTTGCATTTATGGACCGAAGGAAGATAACTCCAATCCTTCTTTCAGGGCAACATGCTATATTACATGTTATGCTTACATATATATGCGAAATAATTATCCAACGACCTTAAAACCAAAAATTCAAACATAAATATCCATCAATTAGTTGTTAAACAAGGCCATAATTGCCCCTCCGTGATATACCAAATAACTACTGGAACTAGGGTTAACAAAAGCTATCTTTTTTTAGCAGGAGTGCAGATGATCTAACAGCTACCAAGCTAATGTTTTCTATCTCCAATTACCTCGTATTAATAGTTTTTGTAAGACACATATAAGTTTAACTATCAATGTTTTGCGAAACAAACCAGGCCATGCTATGTTGAACTTTGGTATATATGTGTTTTACATACAAATAAGTTATGTTATGTTTAACTTGTTGCATTTTACGACTTTACCTTATACAAATGGCATATCGGTAAATAAGAAAAACAAACCAAGGGCAATTTTGGTATACTACTACCCAACAAATGTCAGTCCATCTTCTTCATTTTAGCAAAAGCAGCACTCCCATTTTCCCCATTTCTTTCATCACCGCTCCCAAAACCAATCACACACACTAAAAACACACACTAATTACACACACACAGAGATAATAACAATAAAAAACAATCAGGAGATATGTGGCGGTGCGTGTCACGTGGTCTACGCATTCCTTCCCGGAGATCCACTTCCGGCGACTCCTCTTTTACACACCGTTTCTTCTCATCTCAATCGGTAACCTAATTTTTTTACTTTTTTAAAATCCTTTTTTTCAATTTATATAAATTTAAATCAATAGAAAATTAGGTTATATATTAAAATAATCCGATCTAAAGTATTAACCTTTATTATTGATAATATGTAATTCATTTTAGGCTTTGCATGATTAATTGTAGATATTTTTTTGAATAAATTTATTATTAAGTGTGTGTTGTGTTTGGATGTGATGTAACAGAATGCGGCACGTCCGGCGTATACGATAGTTGATCATACGTATGATGCGGTTGTGGTTGGAGCAGGAGGTGCTGGTTTACGAGCTGCTATAGGTTTATCTGAGCATGGATTTAATACCGCTTGTATTACTAAGTTGTTTCCAACGCGGTCGCATACCGTTGCAGCTCAGGTTCGTGGTTGTTTTTTGAATTGTTTGGTTGCGTGTCGTGTGATTGTTTGAATTTACTTTAATTATCGAATTTATTTAGTTAGTGATTAGAAATTAAAATTTTGGTTGTGTGTCGACTGACTTGTGTTTCAAGCACGTTCTGCTAAGGGGGTGTTTGTTTCGGCTTATATAGCCCGCTTATGGCTTATTTGGTTTTGGGTTTATGTTTCATAAGCTAACTTTTTGTGGCTTATTTTGAAAATTTTCGGCTAATATAAGTTTATTATGACATAATAAGCTTATGTAATGCGAAAGGTTTCAAATAAAGTCACAAAAAGTGAGCTTATGTAACATAAGCCCTGAACCAAATAAGCCATGACCTGGCTATATAAGCCGAAACAAACATCCCCAAAAAAGTTGTAAAAGCTTGGTATGTAATTGCAAATATGATTTTGTTACAAGTAGTCATTGTAGTGTTGTTTGCGTTTGGAACACATGTATTGCCTAGATGCATTGTAACTATAGTAACGGCTTAAAATCTATTAATTTTTTAATTGGTGTGATAGTATCATAGACTAATTTGTTATTAAGACATGATGTGCAAAGTTATTAAGGAGGGCTTGTGTTACTTGCAATGTTGAAATAAATGTATTACACCTTTTTGTGTGTGATAATATGTAACCAATCGAAGTTATAGTATACATTGGGGCCACTCTCTAATATCTCTCATCTTATTACCAATCTATATTGCAAAAAAGATTATTTTCCACAAACTATAGTGAATTGTTGCAGTAAGCCTTGTTGCGTCTTTTGAAAATAGTCCTAGTCATTGATAGTGTGATGATGTTGATGTAAGATAATAGAAAGTTTGAGTTATTGGGTATCATGGTTCCAAGATCTTTACAAGTTATGGTGTCCTACATCAATTCCTTGTCTTATATTAATATTATTTGCTCTTCCATGATGTAATTACGTTAATTTATATGTGTTGAGATGCTTTCATCAAGTGTATTTTGTTATGAAAAGTCACTTCAGTTTTTCTTTTCAATAAACGCAGGGTGGTATAAATGCTGCATTAGGAAATATGACTGAGGATGACTGGAGGTGGCACATGTATGACACAGTCAAGGGAAGCGATTGGCTAGGTACATCCTTTTACAAGTTGTGTATGGACTGATCAAAGTACTGTACTAGAATATCTGTATTAGTGTTGATGATTATTCCAAAATTAGACAGTGCGTTTTCCTGTTTCTTTGTATTTTATTTTTTTTTGGTGCAAAGGTGAAAAATATATTAGCTCAATACCAATATACATGGAAAGCATCCAAAACAGAGCTAATGACAAGCCATAGCATCTGAACTTGGAGCTGAAACAAACAACCATACAACATTCAAACCATGAAACTTATACAAAATAGCACTATACAAAATAGCATCTGTTATTTTGAAGTTCCAGAAATAACAGATACCACTTTCTCATATGGGGCATCCGGTTTTCCATTTTACTTCCCATTTTTTCTTGTAGTACAAAAGCTGGTTTGTTGTTTTAAACCATAGTTTTGATTCTTCAACATTAGGAATCCTTTTATCCTCCACAAGTTTATCAAGAAATTCTATCTCCTTCCCTTGTTCTATTATATGATCTTCCATTCTATTAGGAGTATCTTTCTTCAAAATCTCATTTTCACAGGTTATAAATTGTATTTTAATTTTATTTTATTTATTTATTTTATTTTTTTTCAATTTTTGCTTCATCTTAATATAATAACTTTGGCAAGAGACTCGTTGGTCCTTTTTCTTATCATAACACATGTTATCCATTTCTATAGGTGATCAGGATGCTATCCAGTATATGTGTAGAGAAGCACCAAAAGCAGTTATTGAGCTTGAAAATTATGGTTTACCATTTTCTCGAACCGACGAGGGAAAGATTTACCAACGTGCATTTGGTGGTCAGAGTCTTGACTTTGGCAAAGGTTGATATGATGGCTCTTTACTGATCATATGAGTTGCAATCTTAAGCGAAACCAATCAGTCTTTAACTTTTATCATGTTCTTTTATAGGGGGGCAAGCTTATCGCTGTGCGTGTGCTGCTGATAGAACTGGACATGCATTGTTGCATACATTGTATGGCCAGGCCATGAAACATAACACACAATTCTTTGTGGAATATTTTGCTTTGGATCTTATCATGGGTAGTGATGGTATGTTAAACATCATATTCTCTTATAATATTTGATTATATTCAATATTAAGAGTGCAATCATATGCCTGATAGAAGGCTGGAAATACAGGATATCATGCACTTATATACACACGGTGGTCAGACATTCAACTTCTAAAATTCTTTATCTAGTTTATCTGATATGTATACTTAATGCAGCTCCACATGACAAGACTGAGTTTTTTTTAATTTTTTTACCTTTGACACCCATCTTTCTTCAAGGAGATACAACCTTTACTTGCTTACTATACCCATGAGCATGAAATAACAAATAATTGCTTCTACAACTTTACCGAAAATTGTTCTCTTTGCCTATTTTTGTATCCATTTTTGATATTATCAATAGACATTTTCTAAGATGTAGATTTATTGTTCTATCTATATATGTACAGGTTAGGAATTATTAAGCTAACTTCTTTTCTGCTTTAGTATTGCTGTTTATATATGTCTAAAAGCAATTTAATCATACAAGTGATTTATCAGGTAGTTGCCAAGGTGTTATTGCATTGAACATGGAAGATGGGACATTACATCGATTCCGTTCTTCATCAACAATTTTGGCAACTGGGGTGAGTTTCAACTAGTTAAGCTTAAGGGTGTGTTTGGTTTGCTCTCATGAATCACAATTGGTATGAGTTTCGGTATAGAGTGAAATAACAATGGATTCAATCAATTGGATTGATGAATCGGATATAGGTATCAAATATTTTATGTGAAAAATAATAGGTTTCTATGATAGATTGCATATGAGCCAAGTTAATGGGGTATGGAGTATACCCTATATTTGTGTATGATACCAATAATAAAATTTCAAAGTAGTCAAACAAACATTTTATTTCGGAATGAAAGTATTTCCACATTCCGATTACCATATACCAAACGCACCCTAAATCTCTAAATAGACAATCTCATTATTATGATGTTATCTTATCCCATTTTATTTTGTTCACAGGGTTATGGTAGAGCATATTTCTCAGCAACCTCTGCTCATACTTGCACAGGAGATGGAAATGCTATGGTTGCACGTGCAGGCCTTCCTCTTGAGGTATTGTAAATCATATTTCGTTATTTATTCATTCCTATGGATTTCTGTTGATATTTGAGTATAATCAGTATTTTTGCCTGTGACTTGCCGTTTTCAGGATCTTGAGTTTGTACAGTTTCATCCAACTGGTATCTATGGTGCTGGGTGCCTCATTACTGAAGGTTAGTGTACTTCTTTTGTGACCGACTCTAAGAAATAAATTGAAGATAGTTATAACCTGGTTCGTCATATGCCTTGTATAGGGTCACGTGGTGAAGGTGGAATTTTAAGAAACAGTGAAGGTGAAAGGTTTATGGAGCGTTATGCTCCTACGGCAAAGGATCTTGCGTCAAGAGATGTCGTTTCAAGGTCTATGACCATGGAAATCCGGGAAGGTCGTGGTGTAGGTATGTTCCATGACCAACGTTTGTAGTATTTCAAATGAATTTTGTAGATGATTTATAATCTAATTGCTGAGTATAAATTTTTCTTTTTATATAACAATCTGTTTTGGAAATAATTTAGCTAAGCGTTGATTTGTTTTATCCATGTCCTTTTTAGCTATGTTTTTAAGTTTAATCTGCTCGACCCATTAGCAGACAATTTTCACGCAAATGGGTTGAAATGGCTACCCCCTTATTGGTATCTACTGGAAACTAATTAAATAAATTATAAGCCCGGCCATCCTTGCTTTCATTTCCATCACGTTCTTTAAATAAAAGTACATTTATGTAGACAATGAAACGATAAATGATAGAGACAATGAAACCATAAACGATAGATGGCATACAATTCTGCTTTTATTATATGTGCGTAACCTTTCTTCCTTTCAATAGGACCAATGAAGGACCATATATATCTACACTTGAATCACCTTCCACCAAATGTTCTCAAGGAGAGGCTTCCTGGAATCTCTGAAACTGCTGCCATCTTTGCTGGTGTTGATGTTACAAAGGAACCAATTCCAGTTTTGCCTACTGTTCATTACAACATGGGTGGAATCCCAACAAATTACCATGGGGAGGTAATTCCTAGTATGCAAAAACTGTTATGACTTATGAACAACTGTTATAACGGGCTTGGGTTTAAATGAGCGCCTCATCCACTAGGCCAATTTGGATTTTGCATTAGATTAAGGAAACCATATACTTTTATCCTTGCATTTTCTGGGCTGAGTTTTTGGGCTATTATTCCTGGCTTTCTTCGAGCTTCCCTTGGGCTTCAATAATACTCGTTTTGCTTCCCAACTCCCACTCTTTTACTCTAAATTTCTTCATAATGTCCCTACAATATAATATAACAACTTTTCATAATATTTGCAATTAAAACACATAATTTGTTATTTATTTAGCCGTAAATGAGGGATTTTTGATACTAAAAAACATGTTTAATTTAAGGCTCATCAAATATATATCTTTGAGTAAATTGATTTAGGAAGTTGTATGCATTTAAATAAATTTTCGGTAATTTTCAACCGTCAATCCGGATTGGTGTTCCCTTTTTAAGTTTTCAACCTCTGACCCAGTTATAACTTTATTAGTAGACGGATTGGGTAAGAGGTAAAAAGGATTTGGGTTGTAACAGGTCACTATTTTCCATTGTTTGAAATTTCAGAAATAATTATTTTTGTCCTATCAGGATATAATATTTGATTAAAATGATATCGAAAGTTGTGTGCATTAAAATGATTAAAAGTTTGGGCGAGCCAAGTTTCAACCTGATTGGCCCATTTGGCTATTCGATTAAGTTTTAGCAACCAAGTTTATTTGATTCATTTGAGATAAAACACAGCCTAAATCGACTCATAACCCAATTATAACTTCATAGTAGATGAGTCAGAAATTGGTAAAAGTGCCACCTTAAGAGGATTTGATGTTAACCACCATTTTTTCTTATCAAAGGTTGTTAACAAAAAAGGCGATGATCCAGATGCAATTGTACCTGGACTCTTTGCTGCTGGAGAGGCAGCCTGTGCCTCCGTTCATGGTGCAAATCGGCTCGGTGCAAATTCTCTTCTTGATATTGTTGTTTTTGGTCGAGCCTGTGCTAATAGAGTTGCAGAGACCTATAAGCCAGGTAACGTTGTCTTACATGATTTTTTTATTTAAGCTATAAAATTGGTGAAGCATTATATGGCCTCACATTGCTGATATACAGGTCAGAAACAAAACCCATTACCAAATGATGCGGGAGAGAAGACTATTGCATGGTTAGACAAGATCAGGAATGCAAATGGTTCACTTCATACCTCGCAGATTAGATTGAATATGCAGCGTATCATGCAAAATAATGCTGCTGTGTTTCGAACACAGGAGACGTTAGAAGAAGGTAAACCAGAAAAGCAAGCAAAATAAGGAATGAATTATTTCTCTTTTTGTAGAACCAGATAATTTTGTTTCTAAATTTTTGGAAAGATTTGGAAATAACCTATTGTTCCCTCTTATCTACATTGGCTAACTGTCGGGTGTTTTAGGTTGCAATCTGATTGATAAAGCATGGGAGAGCTATCACGATGTTAATTTGAAAGACCGAAGCTTAATATGGTAAAATTTTATCTATTTTTAGTGGTTCGGGTTTTCTTTGAAGTACTCTGTTTATAGAGAGCTAACTAACTGAAAACATATTACAGGAATTCTGACTTGCTGGAGACCATAGAGTTGGAAAACCTTTTGATTAATGCATGTATAACTATGCATTCAGCTGAAGCTAGGAAAGAGAGCAGAGGAGCTCATGCCCGTGAAGATTTCACGGTTTGTTCAGATTCACTATTATATTTCAAGATGGTTCTTTTAACAACTTTTCTCTCATAACAATGAAAAAATGTATGGTTTTGCAGAAAAGAGATGATGAGAAATGGATGAAACACACACTCGGGTATATCTCTCCCTCCCTCTAATCTTCTTATATGCATGTGCACAAACACGATATGCATAGCAGTTAACAAGCGCCATTTGCACCCACTTACACCCTTATGCAGTCATACCTCTAAATTTGATTAATGTGATGCTTAATAATGGTGTACTTCTATTGGTGACAGTTGTTTTTTGTTTATAAAATTTGAAACATATTTACAAATAAACTGAATATAACTCAGTTTCGTACATCGCATTATGGAATATTATTTAACAAACATAATGCATAAAATAGGTTTAAAATGTGTACACACACACACACTAGGTATTGTTTTCTATTATAATCTGTTATTATTATGGAAATTGTGTATGAGTTTGAGATGTCAAAGTGGTAATGATTTACCGTATAGGCAAATCTTCAGTATTTTATTTTTAGTATATAATTATCTTAATAATCTGCAGATACTGGGAGAATGAGAAGGTCCGACTAGACTACAGGCCAGTTCACATGAATACACTTGATGACGAGGTCGAGACTTTCCCGCCAAAGGCTCGAGTATATTAAATTCCATCTCACAATAATTTGCTCCTTTGCTTTGTGAGGTTACCAATACCAAAAATTGTTATGAACTGCCAAATTTTGTTAATAAGTTGTTGCATTCGTCGTTTGATGCGACCCCAAAAAACCTGCACATAAGCTGTCCTTGCAAAAACTCAGATTGTAGCTTCTGTTTGTTCTGTTGTTTTTAGACTTAGAAATTAATGTTCTGTATTTTGAATTACAACTTGAGCTTATTGCTTCGACTTGTTATGGATCAACCGACGGATCCTGATTAACAATAAGATTGCAGTTTATGAAAGTTTAATATCATCCCTATGGTGTGTTGCTAGTTAATGCCAGTATTCTTCTTGGTATTTAGTTATGAGATTAGACCATATGTTTTAAACGTCAGTGAATTGAAATTGAGCCACTTGACAGCTGTTTTCTTTTCGAACATGAAAACGTTTGCTGGCTGATATCCACAGTGAGTTGAGCAGGAAGTCTTGTCATCTCCATATCTTTTCTCTTCACCTCATTTTTTAAAGGAAAATGATAAAAGGGGCCTAATTAAAAGGTTGTAGATTGTATTCAAGGTTAATATGAGACACTTCGAAGCTTATCTACTTTGAATTCATTTTTCTCAACCTCAAAGATTGTTTGGCACTTTTTACGCTTCACTTTTTGGTACCGGATTTAAAGCAAACAAAGAGTCCAGAAGCTTAAACTTGAAAAAGAGATCGCTCTATTAGATTATTGATTTACAGCTAGTGAATTAAACCTTGATGTTTGACATGATAATCACTAAACTGCCATTGAAACAAAACCAAGCGCTTTTTAAAATTATTTATGTAGTTCTCTTTACCCCTTTGGTTTTTTTTTTCTTTTCTTGTGGTGTCATCCTGCGTTTATATGATTTGACCATCTGTCAAAATATGATTAGAAAAACAAAAGATCTTTAGAAAAAGATAGTTTCTCTCGAAAGGTGTATCTCTATCTAGCATTTGACGACCATCTGTCAAATATGCCACGTGTCAATCTCTAATTTACCCAGCATTGGAACACAAACATACGTGTCAACATCCACAAAACACGTGTAAAAATCGCACATATTCTCATCCCATCCTGTAACCTTCATAAATCAAAACATCTGTTTAGAATCCCAATAATATCGACATGTTCAGTAGTGCCATCAAAGTAACCAAACCATCACTCTCAACACTCTTTGCCACGTCAAACAACTTTGCCAAAAAAGCATCTCCGGCCATAGGAACTGTAAGATTTCAGCAAGCATCAGCTGGACAAAAAGAGCCTCAAGACATGGACAAGAATAAAGAAGCTGAGGAAGCACAAAAGAAAGGGTAGGATTATGTTATATATAGCTTCTCATCTCTTCGTTATGTGCTATGATTAAATTTTGTTACTTTGTGTATCAACTACTATGCAAGTTCAAGTCTTGATACATGTTTGAAATAGTAAGTTATATATAGGTGTGTAAATAATTTGTTTTAGAAAACCACTTAGGTGTCCAGTAGCTTGAGCAACTGTTGAGAGGTCTCAAGTTCAATTCTTACTAACTGCGAACGACTCTTAAGTGACAACATCAACTTTTCTGAAAGGGGAGGGTTTTATTGGTTTAAGTATGTGTGGCGGGTCTCAAATCTCGTGGATTAGTCGGCCAAAAGATTTGAAACCATAGTTACCAAAAAAGAAGTTTTGGAAGTATGCTTTTGTAAGCAAATAGGCACTATTGGTTCAGTCATCTTATATCTTAAAATTATGCGTTGCGTCGATTCGCGCTTGTTATAGAATGAGCTCATGTTAAAATGAAATAGGGTAATTTAATTACCCCAAATATCTAACATGAACTTGGTGATCATTGTTATGACTTCAACAAGCAAGTTGATAAGATAGAGGTCGATATAATTACTAAATTCGACCGTTTTTGTGAGTAAGTGCACAGATTTGTTGCTCTAAAATCTGAATGGATGTTTGTCTAAGCTTATTTTTTATTGGCTTACGAGCTTCTAAAATTTTTGATAACCTTATAAGCCAAAAAAAAAAAGCAAGCTCGTGGGCTTTTGGACTTGAGTTTGTGTTTTTAGTGTTTATAAGCTCCGGTGGGTAAGCTTATCAAGCTTTCAATAAGCTCCTGAGCTTTTAATATTAACTTAGACAAATACCTAACCCGGTGGTTACTAACTTCCTATGTATCCCAGGTTGAATAAGAACGTAATCTTAGTATCTTACATAAATGGTTGTCCTGCATTTTTTTAGTTAATTCAAGTACTAATTGATGTCTGCTTATTTTGGGTGGAATAGGGATGTGATGTCAGACTCCTATGGTGAAGGATACGCAACTAGGTCAGATGAAGAAGGATTTGGAGGAACATATGGAGGCAACCAGTCATTTTCTCGTGACGACACAGACAAAGTAGTCCATGGCAACTCTCCCGGTAGATATTCTGAACCCAACTTCATTTAATATATTTTTTGTTTAGATTACATCTAATGAGTGATGATTTTGAAGATTATGACAAGTCGCAAGGAAGCGAGGTGAAGGAGAAGGAAAAAGCTCGAAACCAGACCTAAGCAAACTCTTGAATGCCTGGTGTGCCTGTAATCAAATGCTAAAGAGGGCTACCGTGTTAAGTTTGTAAATTTCTACCATGTTTGTTTATCTTGGATTTTGGCCTTGTGCACGTGTAAGATGAAGTTCCGAGTTCGTATTTTGCTGCCTTGTTTTTCTTATACGAGTTGTTTTTCCCCCCACAATATACAACTATGAAGGGAATCGGTTTGTAGTGTCGTGATAATATGTATGTTTTGCATAAGGGAGGTGATTCTCACTCTTTAAATTGATTAGCACATTTTAAATTAGAATGTGTTAATATTTATACCATGTGAAAATGTGTAAATTAATATAGAGTATAAACACATTTTAATTTGGAATGCATCAATCAATTAAATGAGTGTGCAAATTATCTCTTTTTGTATAATCATCTATGGGCCGACTGGAATCAGATACTTTTAATCAACTCTTTTTGTTTAGAGAAAAGATGGAGAAATATTATTAATCACAAAAGTATAGTAGACTTTAACACCCATGGACATACCTCATATTAGGGCCCGTTTGGTTTGTGGGTGGATTTGGATTTGGATTTAGATTTGATTTAAGATTTCGATTTGGATTTGGATTTAAGATAGGAGAGAGCAAATATATTATATAATTAATAAAATATTATTTTGTGAAACTTTGAAATAAAATATATTAATTTTTTTCAAAAAGTTAGAAAAAGACATCCCGATCCCACAACTTTTGTTAAAACCTACCCTTTTATTCAGATTGAAAACAATAGTAATTTAGTGGGCCCAACACTTAAATCCAAAAGTAAAAGCTTTAACCAAACATTTATTTTTACCTAGAAATCCATTAACCCAATCCAACACCCTTAACCAAACGTACCCTTAGAGTCTAAAAACAAATAAGCTATCAAAAAACAAGCATTTTATAATCTTGATTTTACACATCTATACTTTATGTTAAGACACGACAGAAAAGTCTACATACTAATGATTCACAACCTCATTTGTTTTGTTTTTGGCTCTCCTTATCTCCACATGGATCCTCATCGCTTTGCTTTTTGGCTCTCTTTATCTACACATTTCATTTAGCTTTTACAGTCTTGACAGCAACAAAATCTCTAACATTAAAGCTCATTATTCTTCACTTGATGCTATCCATAATATCCTGTATTACAGTTTTCACTTTCCTTTCACTGCTTTTGAAAATCCTTGTTTCTTTCTTGCTACATAAAGTAAACTGTTGCATCCGGTACTAATCTTGTAAGAATACTTCATATATTCCTGTTTGCTTTCAAAATGGAGAATTCTTCAATGATGTTTTTCCAAGTGAAAGAGAACTGCTTATCAATAAGTTTTTGCATCTCATTTCATACTTTATTAGTATAAGGACACATAAAGAACAAATGGTCATGAGAATCTTGAACTTGTTTGCAGAAAACACATTTCATGTCATCATTAGGTTTCCATGCTGCAGTTCTGTCTTGTGTCATAAGCCTGCCCTGAATTGCCATCCAAAAGACAAAAGAGTGCCTAGGTATGCTTTGTGGAAACCAAACCAAACCCTTCCATAACACTTTATTACCACTGCAATATGAATCCTTCTAAACAAATCTTGTTGCAAACTCACTTCTATGCCATGTATTAGTTTCCCATATAGCTTTATCAAAGGCATCATTATGCACGATAGGAACTTGCACATTGTTTAGAGTAGGAAATTTACTAGGTCATTCCACAGGCCAACACCAGTTGCCATTATTGATCAGCTTGTCCACAGTACAATCATTTTTGAGCCTTGCATCATAAATGTCCCTAGCAGAGATAAATTCACTCAAAGGACCTTCATTACACCATTTGCCATACCATGCTGAGACAATCTTACCATTTCTATGCTTGTAAAACACATGTTTCCCAACGTTTTCCTTAAGTTTCAGAATATTGTTCCATCCAATAATGCTATTACTATCATGTGTTACTTCCCATATATTTCTTCCTTTCAATTTATTTACCCATTTAACCCACAGGGTATTTGCAGCAATGTTCCAAAGGTATTCCATAATCAGGACCTCATTCCATATTTGTAAATCCTTGATTCCCAAACCACCCTGATCCTTAGCTTTGCATATGTTTTCCCATGAAATCTTAGCTTTACCTTTGGTTAGATCCCCTTGACACCACCAAAAAGCCCTTAAGCAACTTATTAATTTCCTTCACAACTGCTTGGGGCACGATGAAAACTGAGGCCCAATACACTTGCATAGAATAAAGGACTGAGGCTCTTAACTATAATCTTCCTGCGTAGGAAAGAGTTCTATTTCTCCAATCTTGCACTCTACTTCTAACCTTCTCAATCAAGGGTTTGCAGTCTTTAATACTCAACTTTTTTGTAATTAGTGGAATTCCTAGATACCTAACAGGCAGTTTTCCAATTATAAAAGAAAAAATTTGCACTATAATTTCCTGTTGAGGTACTGATAAACCACCAAAGAATATAGTACTTTTTTGCGTATTAACTTTTAGAAAATCGACTAAATTCTTCTAAAGTACTTTCTTTGATGACTTTGACAGAATTACTATCTCCATGACTAAAGACTATCAAATCATCAACAAACCCCAAGTGTGTAATTTTTAGCCACTTTCAACCCTAATGGTATTTAAAATTCACAACATTCTCAATGTTCTTCCTCATGAGTAAATTGAACACTTCCATAGCCATAGTGAATAAGTAAGGTGAAATTGGATTATCTTGCCTTAATCCTCTGCCACAACTAAAATACCCTATCCTTTCACCATTAACATTCAAAGTAAACTTGGTAGTGGTAATACAGATCATGATCAATCCTACCATTTTGATACGAAAACCAAATTGTACTAGGACACAGTTGAGAAAATTCCAGTCCAAAGTGTCATATGCTTTTTGCAAATCAATCTTAAGGGCACATTTTTTTATCTTTTTTTTCCTATTATACCCTTTTAAAATTTCATATGCTAATAATATGTTATCTGTTATCTGCCTTCCAGCAATAAAAGCACTTTGGTTCTCATTGACTAAATTCCCTAGTACACCCTCGATTCTATTTTGTGATAACCTTATTTATGCACTTGTAGAGGACATCACAGCATGCAAGAGGTCTAAAGTCAGAGACCTTATTAGGGGTTGGGATTTTAGGTACTAGAGATATAAGGGTAGCATTCAACTCACTAATAATTTCCCTGAAATGAAGAATTCCTACACTGCCAAAGTGTTGGGTTCAGTAAATACCAAAACCCCTTAAGTCTAGGATTTGAATAGAAAATACCCTAAGTGTTGTCCGTTAAACTCTAACAGGTCACTGAGTGCATAGTCTCTCAGTGAGCCATCTTTAGGATACTCAGTAAGAGGCGAATAAGAAGTCTCTCCACTCAGTAAGGCGGAAATTAAGGGGTGAAGACTGAGTCAAGAAGAAGATGGTGGATTCAGTGAGTGATGACAATAACTCACTGAATCCC
Source organism: Chrysanthemum seticuspe (assembly GCA_019973895.1). Classification (NCBI taxonomy): domain Eukaryota; kingdom Viridiplantae; phylum Streptophyta; class Magnoliopsida; order Asterales; family Asteraceae; genus Chrysanthemum; species Chrysanthemum seticuspe. The sequence continues at coordinate 228,448,808 of BPTQ01000004.1, forward strand.
TAAACTCCTCACCAGCTACTGACACTGAAGACAAACTGAAGTAGAAGACTGAAGGCAATGAAGACTGGAGAATGAGCGGGATAAGGCGGGACAAGTTTGAATCAGATAAGACGAAGTCCTTATCAACCAAAGTCAACTTTCCCTAAATGGCTAACTATCAGGCTCAGTGTCATCACTAACTTATGGAAAGCAGCCTTGTCTCTTACTAAATACAGCCTTTGTAAACAGAGACAAAATACATTAGTATTTTGTCTTCTATAACTTGTCAGTTTGTCACTTAGGATAAAGTTAAAACTCATACTTGTATAAATAGCATAAGTGATGGAGTGAAAGATTTAAGCTTGTGAATTATAAAACACACACACACACACAAGCCATCTTTAACTCCTCCAAATACAACTCTGTCCCTGAGATAGCTCAGTGGTTCCTTGTAGTTGTGCTCAGACTTAGCCTGAGCTTAGTGAGGAGTTATAACACTTTGTCATTTCAATCCCAAGTACTGTTCCGCAAGTACTTGGGTAATGTATTATTTTGATTGATTTCTAATAAAGAATATTAAGTTGAAAATTTATCATTGTGTTTTTACTTATGTCATTTCAGTCATTGATTCACTATTAGTTCGTTTTAAATACTTAACTGTTTTTATACGATAGTGAATAGGGAACAACACAAAGACACCTCTTTCCCAATTATGCTCCAAGCTGCTTTAAAGAATCTAGCAGTGTACCCATCTGGTCCAGGTGCTTTAGAATCTTCTATATCAAACATTGCAGCTTTGATTTCTTCATCAGTAATAGGTATCACCAATCTTTCAGCCTCTTCTGTTTCTTGTTTGTGAAGGTTACATGATTACTTTGAAACTTTGCAACACTCTCTTTGGTACCCAAGAACTTTTGAAAATGCTCCAAGAATTGCTCTGCAATTTGTTCCTTCTCATATCTGATTCCATTTTCTCCACACACTGCAATTTGTTCCATTCGCTGCAAGTAACCACATCTCGTCACCGATACCGCTTCAACATCTAACACAAACTGAATCACGAGGACGTGATTCCTTTAATGGGGGAAGACTGTAGCAACTCGTACATTTCAGGTCACTATTTAACTCTATATTTCTATTTATTGTTACTTTAATATTTAAAGTAAATACTTTCGTGTATAATCAAGAAAGTTCAATCGCGTAAGCTTAACTCGTAACCAACACCAGACTATGATAAGTCTAGGTGTTTCATACATTTTACTTTTCCTTATAGTCATTATTTATATGTACTATTTCAATTTTTCCACTTTTATGTAAACCTTATACGGTTTACGTTTTAGGCTTACTTAAACCTACGTTTCTAGGTTTTAACAGCGTTTACACTCTCCGTTAAACTTATCACTCATCTAATATACTAAGATAGAGTATATTGATAAGTTTTAAAAATTTTACAAGTTTTATATTTTTACGTTACCCGGTTTTAAGTTTCGTGACTTAAAGACTTAACGTTATCAATTATCGGGGATCAAACTACACATTATAACACATTACTAAACTAACTAAATTTTATAAAGCTAGTCATTTTGTTATACCTCATAGGACACTTTTCCTATAATTCGTTGTTAGATACCTCATGGGATCCGGGGAACAGTAGGATTTTTCCTCTATAAATAGTGAGTCATTTCTTCATTATTTCTCACCCCTTTCTAACACACTTTCTCCCTGAGTTAAAAACTCACTAACCTCATATCCAAGAGATCTATGTTTGTAGTTTTGTTTTTGTGTGATCTTTTAGGTTCCTCTTAAAGGCAAGATCACCACCTTTGAAGTCGAGCAAGCTCAAGTCCATGAGTTGCCATGCTTCCTCATCATCAAGGCTACTGAAGTCTTCTTGTTGATGATTCCTTTCTTTCTTCAAAGAAATGTAGTGTTGAAGACATTAGTGAAAGATGTCTCAAGTGTCAAGACGAAGATATTAGTGAAGGGTATTTATCGTCCATATCATAAGCACTTGTGGTAGGTGCTTAGAAGTCAAGACAAGAAGCATTAGTGAAAGGTGCTTAGAAGTGAAGACACAAGACATTAGTGAAAAGTGTCTTGTATATCTAGTCAAAGGCATTAGTGAAAGGTGCCTTAGATGTACATTCGATATGGTGTGTTTTGATGTACTAGATAGACTAGCATTAGATCCAAGGATATTGATGTCCTTGATGATGTTGTAAAGGAGTAGATCTCCTTTGGGATTAGTCGTTGGTGTAGTGTGGTAGTAGTTCCTCCATTGCAATGGAACTAGGTGCTTAGCCTAGTACCTAATAAAGGGTAGGCGACGTTGTGAAGGTGTAGTTCACCTTGGAGTAAAAGAACTAGGTACTTAGCCTAGTACCTTATAAAGGGTAGGCGACGTTGTGTAGGTGTGGTTCACCTTGGAGTGAAAGAACCCGGTGGTTAGCCTAGCACCGGAAAAAGGGTAGGCCACGTTGTGAAAGCTTCTCCGCTATAAGGAGATTGGTGTAGTGTTTACGAACTCTCGAGTAGGTGACTCGGGGAGTGGAGTAGGGCAAGGAAGGTGTCCTTGTAGCCGAACCACTATAAAAATCGCGTTGTGGTTTTGTGCTTCTTACTCTTATCTCTTCATTACATATCTTTATATGATTGTTTATCAACATCCAACACACACAACCAAATAGATTGACATAAGTCGATCTAAATAGTTTAAAAGGAAGTTTTAATTGGTAAAACTATTCAACCCCCCTTCTAGTTTTCCACAATTGGTATCAGAGCTTCGTTACCAAGTTTCTTGAAGTATATTGTACTTTAAAAACTTGATACGATCCATGGTTATATGAAAACTACAAAGAAGGTTTTTCATAAAAACAAACAACATGTCTTTTAAAACTATACGTTTGGATGTTGATTTGATAACAACATTTTTTATTTATTTATTTTTTTTTATTTAATTGCACTAATCTTCCTTGTCATGTTGATTAGTCAAAGCTCATACCCACCAAGCTTTAGGAGTCGCTTGGTAACAAGAATACCTTCCTTAAGAAGGTATCTTAAATGCAAAGGAGCGGGAATAGTCTAAGTGACATTTGCTGTGTCATTTGTAAAGACATTCCTAAGTGCGCTAGAGGTATGATTTTCTTTTTACTTTGCTTGATAAATAAGTATACCTCTTTAGGTATTTATATGATTATCTTTTGTGCAATTACATGTTTTACATGAAGCTTCATTAGGAAGCCTTTTTCTCACATACGTGTTTTATTTCTCGTCTAAAGACGTGGTATATAAAACTTATGTTTTGTTTCTTTTAATCCAATAATAAAACAAAACACGAATTTCAAAAATTCCTCCTTCCCTATAAATACTCCCACCGTCGACCACTCTATCAAACCCTCACTTTTTCAAATCTTCCAATTTCAAAAATTTCCTCTCACTCAAAAACTTCATCTTCCTCCTCATTTCATCTCAACCGAAACCAAGAAGATCCGTCATCAACATGGTTTACATCGCACTCGTGCTCATCGCCTTAACACTCATCGCACTTGTGTTCCCTATGATGAAGTTCACATATGGAGACATTTACTTTGTGTTTTTAATCTACATTGGGATCATATACCCAATCTTTTGTATCATCCTTAGCATTGAAATGCAATATTACTAATAATCTTGTTATCTTTGTTATTATTTATTTTCTTGTGATTTATATGTTTCATATTCCTTCGTGATACATTAGAAGTCATGTATGCATGCTAAAAGAAAATGTAGGATAAAACACTTTTCGTGGTATAAAAATGTAAAACCTATGTTTTTATCAAATCTGTTTCTGTTACTACAAATCCACGGATCCCGGAAGTCATACTAGCCGGATCCCTTTTAAAAAAGGAACCGTGGGATCCGTCCTACTGGAGAACAGTTTTTCATGCAAATTAAAAACCATTTTTCTTCTAAAAGTAATACTCCACTAGAATGTCAAAACCATAAGTGAGTCAAGTGTCTTTCTTGTTTAAAAACCATTGTTAATAAAAATCTAATAAAAACGTTAGATAATCGTAGGTTGACCATAAACATCACCTCTTATTAACCCATCACTTCTATAGGTTCAACTATGACGCATGAATACGAGTTTGATTTTTCACTCACTAGCGTCTACACTCCTAACATCTCCCTTGAGCCCAACACACCTGGAAATCATGTCCGTGGGTTCAACAATCTCAAAACCCGTCACTTCCATGAAGGACGTATTGTAGACACCTCTCTACAATTCGAAGAAGGTATCAATACCTCCTTCCGAGCCATAGGACTAGAATGTCTTCTTGAAATCAACGAGAAGATATGTCCAAGGTTCATAATGGAATTCTTCCGTCAAGTCGAACTCGTTCGTAACGAGGATCGCTCTCTATCTCTTTGGTTTTATATCAAAAACCAAAAGTTTACTCTAACCCTTGGGCATTTTGTTCACATCCTCCGGATTCCTAATCATGGACAATGTGCCTTCACCGAAGATTGGTCTCTTGATTCTCTCTTCAACTTTCGTGAAGAAAATAGTCCATATTGTTCACACATACCCTCTCCGGAAGATTTAAATCGCATAATATGCAAACCTCGACCATATTACTCCGATCCAAACATTATCTTTACAAGGGATATCCGAGAAGAGTACAAGCCTCTTGCACTCATCCTACGTGAAAATGTTTGGAGCCTTAGGGGAAATCGAGAAATTCTTCCCGCTTGTTGTGCTCACATGTTGTACTGTTTGCTAACATAACAACCATACAATCTCGTCTACTTCTTCGCAAGGCGAATTGCAAATCTTCAAGGCTCCAAGAATAAACTCATCCCTTATGGAATGTTCTTGACACGCCTCTATCATAATGTTATGCACTTCCATCCTCAATTTCAAAGTTCGTTGTACGTACTTGTGAACAAGATGATGGAACCGCTAAACATATCTCTCATGAAGACTTTCTTCATTATTGATTCCACCAACACTCATCAATCACGTAATGATCCTCCTAGCGAAAACACTCAAGAAAGCTAGTAGTATTTCAAAATAGGATCAAATCTCTTGTACTCGTGCTTTATCAATGTAATCCTATTTCCTTCATGAAATAAAAACATATTACATTTGATATCTTAGTGTTAGAACCCCTCTAAACCAACCTTGGAATATGATGCATTGTCAAGATCATTGCATATCTTTAGTAAAGGTTCTGCTGAGCAGATGGACGGATCCCAAAGTTTGTTCTAGACGGATCCCTTCACTTAGGGAACCGTAGGATCCGGCAAACAAAAAATGCAATTGCAAGCATTATATTTCAAACATATCCTTAGAACACCTCACACTAAGCTAAACATAGTGTCTTAAGGCAAATTAAGTCCTTATCAAGATAGGTTGACCCTTCCTACTCACACACCTAGATCACACTCTAAAACGCTTGTAGATCTACTGTTTCATTTTAATCCATTACTCTTCCGCTCTCAAACTCACACTTCATTTTCTACTTAGTCTTTAAAAACTTTCGATTATGGCAAAATTGATCATAAATCATCCTCACCTCAAAATTGATCAAAGTTGATCAAATTCTAATTTTCTCATCTCAAAGCCTCTAGGATATTTTTCAAAACACTATCCTAAGTCACAACCTGATCTCTAGGATCATTTAGCTTCAATTGACACTCTCATCTTTAGTGTAATCCTTGCTCATCCATTGGTACTCTTTGAAAGTTCCAAATCCTTCAATAAAAGACAATCATTAGCTACATCACTCATTACCTTCAAGTACTTAAGCACCCCTTCATTTAAGACATTTAGGAAGACTGAAACACTCAATATGTTATAGGTCTTAGATCTTAGAAACATCATTTCCACTCTTTCATAACTGCAGAATTGCCGGATCCCTAGGATTAGCCTAGACGGATCCCTCTGAGGAGGGAACCGTGGGAACCGGATGACAGTTTATGTCAAATCTTGCTAAAACAATCATTTCAACTCATCTTCCTAACTCAAACACTCCATCTCATCTTAAATGAGTTCCTAGATCAGTGCAACCTCTAAAGTTGACTCTTGTGCATGTTAATCATCACATTCCAATGAATCCTAATGGCTTAAGGCTTAAATGCACTTGCCAAATCTCTTGGTTTATAAACCACTTTGTTAGGACCTCCTTAGTCATCACTCTCATCCTAACTTTCAGCACTTTATAAATCTTTGCAAACCTCTTGAAATCATCTCATCATGAGGAAAACCCAAAGTAGTAACTTATCCACCAAAGAACCACCCATGAAAAAGGCGCGTGTTATACACGAAATCTCTTCAACCGAATCATCTCCGGTCAAGCCAACAAATGATAGGATCCTTCATCATCCAATCAAACCAATTCCTAAAATGATAGTACCCACAAAACTACCAATGCCAAACACCACCATACCTCCTAGGCCAAACAATATCATCTCCACTAAACCATCACCATTAGTTCCTAGAGCTATTTCGTTTACATCCCCACTATCATCACCACACCTCTACAATTTAGAGGACTTGCCTCCTAGGCCGTCTCATCCACTTCCGCCGACAACATTTTCCTCATTAGGAGGAATAATGGTACAAAATCAAGGTGTTGAGTCAACACTTGCTCCGGCTTCCTTTTCGCCGTTTCCATCATATAATCCCATTTAGATTATGAGAAATCATCAAAGTCAGCCACCCGACCATATGGAAGTTGACACTTCTCTACCACCACCGTCATTCTTGGTCGAGCTATTCTCAAATGTGCCTCAACTAATCCCTCTATCGTTTGAAGCTCCACAAGCCGCTTCACTTGATCCTTCACATCAAGCCATCTCATTTCTTCCACCACCACTACCTAGCCATGACAAAGATTGCTATCATTGTTAACATGTTGAAGGTTTGATACATGAAGTACGAGAAGACCAACGTTTCATGTTCTATCATCTCCTCGAACGTTTCGACGAGATCAAACCTAAACAAAACTTGAGCTAGAAGATTTTAGTGGTGTCCTAGCATCAAGCGATAATTGGTTTAGAAATTCCTAGCCATGTATTTTCTTATTTTCTTAGTTTTTAGAGTCATGTATATCATAACTCTAGTTTTATTAAATGGAATTACATGCTACTTGTTATGTTTCTGAGCATATGATTACTTTGTATTCATATATCATTTTTGTGATAACATTGCTTGTTATATCACCTTTGCTGAAATTAATCAGCTAATACGGATCCCTCATAATTGCCTAGACGGATCCCTACTAGGAGGGAACCGTGGGATCCGTGAGACAGAAAGCTTTCTTTCTACTAACTTGAACCACATTTGCAGGAAATTGTAAATTATACTTGCTTTCTAACCTTTGTTTTGTAGTTATTCAATTTACACATGAAGACTTTGACATCCTAAAGCTATGGGGAGCTTTATGTCAAAGCAATACATTGCAAATCACTTGCAATACTAGGTTTACATTTCATGACATCCCCTTGCAATATTGCAATCATCAAGGGGGAGTACATTCGTCACTTAGACGAAATCTTTTGCAAACTTACTTGCAAACAAACTAGATTAGTATCACTTTCTTGACGCCCTTACATAGGGATGGACTCGTCAAGGGGGAGTAAAGACGAGATCCGTTCCCGTTACTTGCTCTCTATTTTTTTTATTTTTAATTCTTTCACATGTTTTTCTTAAAAACGATGTGTTGCTTTCCTTCAAACACTTTTTGTTTCGACAAAAAGGGGGAGAAGAAAGTAAAAACTACAAATTCAAACTTTTACGAATTTTAGCTTTTCCTTAAAAAAATTTTATGTTTTGTCATCAACAAAAAGGGGGAGATTGTTAATACAAATAAGCCGTAAAAACGTTTATTTATATTTTACGATCTTCTAATGTTTTGTCGATAACAAACGTAAAATCATTTTAACGAAACAAATAAAATACGTAAATTGTTTGAACTAATAGTTTCTAACATATTCACATTTTCACATAAAACACTAAAACAAGTATAAGTGATTTTATGATTTAGTAATACATATGTACAACAACTAGTGTTTACATATTTGGATAAAATATACACATAACTAGTATGTAGTATATTGGGTAATATAAATGGGTAGAAACTTAAGCATAACAACCCATTGGGCAAATACATTGAATGTAGTTGGGTACAACCCAAAGCCCATAACCCATGGATCTTGACCCATAACCCATTGCATGACATCATGCTTATATCATACATGGATGATATCCATAACCCATGGATCAACCCATACGCAAGTGACCAAGTGCATTGCACTTAAAGATACATTGTATCTAGCCAAAGATCCATGGTTCAACCCATGACCCATAACCAAAATACCCATGGGTAAAAGGGAGCGTCCCACGGATCCCTAGCTTAACGCTAGACGGATCCCTTGTGGAAGGGATCCGTGGGATCCGGGGAACAGTAGGATTTTTCCTCTATAAATAGTGAGTCATTTCTTCATTATTTCTCACCCCTTTCTAACACACTTTCTCCCTGAGTTAAAAACTCACTAACCTCATATCCAAGAGATCTATGTTTGTAGTTTTGTTTTTGTGTGATCTTTTAGGTTCTTCTTAAAGGCAAGATCACCACCTTTGAAGTCGAGCAAGCTCAAGTCCATGAGTTGCCATGCTTCCTCATCATCAAGGCTACTGAAGTCTTCTTGTTGATGATTCCTTTCTTTCTTTAAAGAAGTGTAGTGTTGAAGACATTAGTGAAAGATGTCTCAAGTGTCAAGACGAAGATATTAGTGAAGGGTATCTATCGTCCATAGCATAAGCACTTGTGGTAGGTGCTTAGAATTCAAGACAAGAAGCATTAGTGAAAGGTGCTTAGAAGTGAAGACACAAGACATTAGTGAAAAGTGTCTTGTAGATCTAGTCAAAGGCATTAGTGAAAGGTGCCTTAGATGTACATTCGATATGGTGTGTTTCGATGTACTAGATAGACTAGCATTAGATCCAAGGATATTGATGTCCTTGATGATGTTGTAAAGGAGTAGATCTCCTTTGGGATTAGTCGTTGGTGTAGTGTGGTAGTAGTTCCTCCATTGCAATGGAAATAGGTGCTTAGCCTAGTACCTAATAAAGGGTAGGCGACATTGTGAAGGTGTAGTTCACCTTGGAGTGAAAGAACTAGGTACTTAGCCTAGTACCTTATAAAGGGTAGGCGACGTTGTGTAGGTGTGGTTCACCTTGGAGTGAAAGAACCCGGTGGTTAGCCTAGCACCGGAAAAAGGGTAGGCGACGTTGTGAAGGCTTCTCCACCATAAGGAGATTGGTGTAGTGTTTACGAACTCTCGAGTAGGTAACTCGGGGAGTGGAGTAGGGCAAGGAAGGTATCCTTGTAGCCGAACCACTATAAATACTCGCGTTGTGGTTTTGTGCTTCTTACTCTTATCTCTACATTACATATCTTTATATGCTTGTTTATCAACATCCAACACACACAACCAAATAGATTGACATAAGTCGATCTAAATAGTTTAAAAGGAAGTTTTAATTGGTAAAACTATTCAACCCCCCTTCTAGTTTTCCACAAAGGCTACTGGAAGAGATGCTGATGGAAATTTGATAATACTTCCACCCACAACAAGTGCTGAACAGATTGCTCTTCAGAGGGAGACCAAGGATAGGACTACCTTGCTTTAAGCTCTTCCAGATGAGCACATGAGCGAATTTTATCATCTGGATGATGCAAGAGAGATCTGGAGAGGAATAAAAGCAAGGTTTGGAGGAAACTATGAGTCCAAGAAAATGAGGAAGTCTATGCTCAAGCAAAACTTTCAGGAATTTTCAATCTCTGAAGAAGAGGGGATTCATAAGGGATATGACAGATTTCAGAAAATCCTCAGCCAGCTTAATCAGATGAAAGTTAAACCTGACAATGAGGAATGCAATCTCAAGTTCCTTTGTGCTTTACCTTCTTCCTGGAGGCAGGTTTCTCTCACTCTCAAGGCAAAGGGAGGCCTTTATTATATCAGTTTTGATGACTTATACAATAAGCTGAGATCTCTTGAAATTGATATCAATGGTCACTCTTCTTATTCTCCAACTCCAACACACTCAGCCTTTGTTAGTACTACAAGTGCTAACACAATGGTATCTTATGCTGAAAGTCCCACTTCTTCATCAGCAGCATCCAGAATACACAATTCCTCTACAAGGAGATCAAAGTCTAACTCTGTGATGGAAGATGTGCTCTACTCCTTTGTTGTTGAAACTGAAGACCAACAGCAGTTGGTCTATGAAGATTTTGAGCAAGTGGATAAATGGGATTTGGAGGAGATGGACCTCAAATGGCAGATGGCCATGCTTGCTGTGAAGGTCAACAGGTTTGAGCAGGGATCTGGGAGGAAGTTTGGCTACAAGGGAAGAGAATCAGCCAGGTTTGACAGGAAGAAGATCAGGTGCTTTGAATGCAACCAACTTGGTCACTTTGCTAGAGAATGTCCAGACAAGAAGGGAGGTGACAGAAGAATGTATAATGGATACAAGCTCAAGGAAGCTGAGGAGGTGAAGCCTAAAGCTTTGTTGTCACTAGAGAACAGGGTTGACTGGGATAATCATGTAAATGATGGTGAGGATGAAAAGCCTCAGGTTGGACTGGTTGTTGATACTGCTGGAGAGTTTGCTATGATGGGCATCACTTCTCAGGTACAAAATTGTATATTTGGGTGTAATACTAAATATGATGCTCTCAAAAGTGAACTTGATGATGTCAATGATAAATATAGAGAATATTTTATTCAGGTCCAGGCCTACAAGAAAACTGTTAAAGCTTTAGAAAAACAAAAAGCCTGGTACCAACAAAATCAATTGGCTCTTGAAGAGAAAATTAAAGTTTTAGAAAGAGATTTGGAAAACACCACTAATGTGCTAAAGTTTAATGAAAATGAATATGCTAAAGTTATTACTGAAAAAGATAGTTTAAAGACTGATTTAGAAGCAGAGGTGGCTAGACATAAACAATGGCAAGAACAAGCTAAAAACCTAGACAAATTAAGGTCAAGTACTATGTCAGTAAAAACCAAAAAGGGGTTGGGCTTCATGGATTACATTGACTCTGATGAGATTTGTGACCCTAATTATTATAGTGTTTTTAATCCTGTCCCTGAGGAAGAGGAAGAAAAATATAAATCTTCTAAATTAATTAAACAAGGTGAAATGCATTCAGTGCCTTCCTCAATTAATGGTATAGTAGGACCACCTAACCCAGATTCAGACTTGGATGAACCACATATGACCTATGGCCCAAAGTCTGATGACTTATCTAACACTGGCAGTGAAACTAATGATTTTGTCTCTTGTTCTTCCAATGATAGGACTTCAGAGACCCAGTCTAGAGACTATGCCAGTTGTGGTTCAAGTGAAGAGTCTACCTCTCCCAAGTCTGCCTCTCCCAAGCCTTTTCCATTTTATCAAGTCCCAAGAGTTGCTGTTAAAGAATCTTCTTTAAAGACATCTTCTTTTAGACACATTTCTTATTATGTTGATTTTGTTAAAAACAATTATGATTTTGGTTATGAGTTGAATAATTCTGTTTGTGATAAGACTATTCCTGTTTTGAACAAGCATTTTAAGAAGAAATCATGTTTTGTTTGTGGTAGTGCATTTCATCTTATCAAAGATTGTGATTTTTATGAGAAGCAGATGAATGTGTGTACTAATCAACAAATATATAGATCTGTATGGAATGATGTGACCAACATTCCCCCGTTTGTTCCCTCGGGAACACATGTGAGGACCAGCAGAATCAATTCTGCTGGTAGACCAGTTGTTGCTGGTAGACCAGTTACTGCTGGTAGACCAGTTACTGCTGGTAACCCAGTTGCTGCTGACATGTCATCTTCATCTAGTTGGAGAAGAAATGTTAATAGGCCATTATACAAACCTACTAGTGCTTATTTTCAAAATGACTACATGCCTGTTAATAATGACCTTTTGCATAAAAGGGGGGCAAGGTGGGCTACTGCTGTTAAGCCCTCAGCAGGTTGCTCTTGGACACAAAATCGACCATCTTTTATGAGGGGTTCCAAGAACAATAGTGGATCTCATCCATCTGCAGGTCTTTCTAATGTGATCCACAAGGCAGGCTCAAGTCAGTGATGACTTGGGTCTCCATGTATACTAATAATGTTGTATCTTTTTATCTTGTAGGATGATCCTCTTTCTAATAAAGATTTAGGCATAGTTGATAGTGGTTGTTCTAGGAGTATGACATGGAACAGAGACATACTCCATGATTTTGTGTCTATTCAAGGAGGTACTGTTACTTTTGGAGGAGGAGATGGTAAAATCACAGGGAAGGGAACTATTAGAACTGCCCAGCTGGACTTTGAGAATGTGTATTATGTGGAAGCATTGAGAAACTTCAATCTATTTTCTGTGTCCCAAATATGTGACAAGAAAAACTATGTGTTGTTCACTGATACTGAATGTCTTGTTCGCTCAAAAGATTTCCAGATACCTGATGACAGTCAAGTTGTTCTGAAGGTGTCAAGGAAACAAAATCTATATACATTCAATCTCAATGAAGTTCAGCCTGCAGGTGACTTAGCTTGTTTGGTGGCAAAAACATCGTTGGATGAATCTAATAAATGGCATAGAAGGATGGCTCATGTGAATTTCAAAACAATCAACAAGCTAGCTAAACTTGGGTTAGTTAATGGACTTCCTTCCAAGGTCTTTACTAATGAGCACAAATGTGTGGCTTGTAACAAGGGAAAGCAACACAAGGCTTCCTATAAGTCCATTACTGCAGTCAGCACTATCTCTGAGCCTTTGCAGCTTCTACATATGGATCTTTTTGGTCCTACATCTATCAGAATCATTGATCACAAGTACTATTGTTTGGTGGTTACTGATGATTATAGTAGGTATTGCTGGGCATTCTTTTTGGGGACTAAAGATGAAACATTCCAGATTCTTCAAGATTTTATTGCCCTAGTAGAGAATCAGTTGAACAAGAAGGTTAAAGCCATTAGGTGTGATAATGGGATAGAGTTCAAGAATGCCAAATTGATAGAGCTCTGTGCTACAAAGGGGATAAAAAGGGATTATAGCACTGCCAGGACTCCACAACAAAATGGAGTTGCTGAAAGGAAAAATAGAACCCTGATTGAAGCAGCAAGATCTATGCTTGCTGATTCTAAGTTACCTACCATGTTCTGGACTGAAGCAGTTAGCACTGCTTGTTATGTATTGAACAGGGTGTTGATAACTAATCCTCACAAAAGGACACCTTATGAACTTCTGTCTGGCAAGATTCCTACCATTAGCCACCTTAAGCCTTTTGGTTGTCATGTTACCATTCTTAACACCAGTGATCATTCGGGCAAGTTTGATGGGAAAGCTGATGAGGGATTTGTAGTAGGCTATTCAGCTCATAGTAAAGCCTACAGGGTATATAACATCTCTGTGGAAAACTAGAATGGGAGGTTGAATAGTTTTTGCTGCTTTTAATTTAGTTTCAAAAACTTTAGATTCGTTAATATGTGAGATCTTATGGATGTAGAGAAAGTATAGATCTAATGATAAAGCAAGTAAATAAAGTAAAGCAAAGGGATAGAAATGACACAACCGATGTATAGTGGTTCGGCTACAAGGACACCTTCCTTGACCTACTCCACTCCCCGAGTCACCTACTCGAGAGTTCAAGCACTATGTCAACAAACTCCTTCACTTGGCGGAGAAGCCTTCACAACGTTGCTTAACCTTTTTCTGGTATAAAGCTAGATACCGAGTCCGTAACACGGTGGACCAAACCAACACGACTATTACACAACAAATATGTGAAATATCAAATACAAGATCTTTGCTACAGAAATCTTGCGGAGTGACAAATCAATCAAGGACCCCTTGCTTGGATGACTTGTAGAATGCTCGTGATCTCGCCTTAGAGAAGGACCTATATGAGAATCACAATAGAAAGAAAGAAGAACAACTCTCTAGATCAAGTGATCTATATGTTAGAAGACAATGAGAGTGTTTGAGAGATTTAGTAAGAAGAGAGGTGAGTTAGAATGAAGAAATGACTCTCTATTTATAGGCAATTTCTTCCGCTGTTCCTCGGATCCCACGGATCCCTACCACTTGGGATCCTTCTAGTGTAACCCTAGGGATCCGTGGGACGCTCCTCTTTGCCCATGGGTTTTTTGGTTATGGGTCATGGGTTATGGGTTGGTCTATGGGTTTTCCTTAGATTCAATGTATCTAAAGTATACATTGTATCTAGCCAACTTGGGTATGGGTTATGATCCATGGGTTATGGTCCATGGATTGTGGTTTTTACCCATCCTAATAAATTATTACAACAAATAATTAATTGCAACATTTTTGTATTAAAATGGCTATATGTAAATGCTTTACAAAAATGACATGTATCCTTATAATTGTACTTAAGATAACATTATATTTGTTATCAACAAAACACAAAGAGATCGCAAAATATTAATAAACATTTTTACGGTTTATTTGTATTAACAATCTCTCCCTTTTTGTTGATGACAAAACATAATGTTATGATGAGTAAAACTTAAGAATAGATGTATGTTTTGAAAGCCCCTAAGTTTTACTTCTTCTCCCCCTTGACGGTAGCTCCCCCTAGTTTGGGGCGTCAAGTGAAAAAAAATTAAAAAAAAAATCCTACAAAGAGAAAGGTTAGTAACATGCTTAAATAATCTTGTGATTGACGAGAATCAAGATTGGGAGCCAAGGTATGTAAACAAGGCCTTGTAATAGAACAACAAAGTGTAGTGGTATTTATGCCACCTACAAGCATGTAAAAATAAGAAAAAGACTTGTTCTTGAAAATGACTCAAAAATAAAAAGTACTAAAAATAGAAAATAGTAATAATGATTCCTTCCATGCTTGCATAAGGTTATGGATGGAGGTTTGGATGAGTAATGGTATTGATGCGATCAAGGATGAGGTTGAGTATGAATCGCATTTCTTCCCTAACTTCTATTGCAATTTCCCTAGTGGATTGGCAATGTTCACAATGTAAGTGATGTGGGTAATGAGTACAGAAATCTTCCGGGTTGTTTTGATTTGTGAGTTGCGGAAGTTGTGGTGGAAAAATAGGAAAATACGGATCAAAGTCCGGAATGATTGGAAGTGGTGGTGGAAAAGAACCTAGATGTTCTTGTAGTTTAATGGGAGCTAAAGGTGGTGATGTTTCAAGATCATTGAATATTGTGTTTGGAGAAGTTGGAGGTATCAAAAAGGCTATTTCTTTTTGCTTTGGTTATTGAGATCTTATTGGAGTCGTAAGGAGTTCCAAAAGAGTGATTTTAGGTGGTGAGTGATTTGGTGATGAAGTTGGTGTACTCGTTGGTGATGAAGGAGGTGCTATAATGGAAGCATCTTGTGGTGAGTTAGTTGATGGTGATGAGCCATATGATGATGGTTTTCCTAAGCAACAAGATCGGATGTTAATCCGTGCGGATATCCTAGAGTTTGATTTTGGTATCTTGGAAGGTGGAAGTACAAAGGTTTAGGTTTCATGAAGATGATTGTTTGTACTAGGTGATTCATCTAAAGAGTTTGTGGATGACATGGTGTAGTTTGTTTGTGAAGATGAGATGGATTATGCAAGCATTTTTGGAGTTCTATATATAGAAAAACAAAGCATTGTAATGAATGCTTGACCCAAAATGTGGATTAAAATCTAATGATTAGATATGAATTTAAGGCATGTGATCATGAGAACACAAGCATTAAAGAGCATACTCCAAAAAATAAAACAAATGTGGATTTTTCATCCAAAGTGAGAAAAATAGAAGGTAAAAACATCTTCTGTCTCACGGATCCCACGGATCCTTCCCTAAAGGGATCCGTCCAGCATGAAGGCTGGGATCCATGGGTCTGGTGATTCAGGAAACACAAAATTTTCCTTTTGGAAACATTTTTGCCTAGTGTGTGCCTATATGCAAACTATTTGGAGGTGCGGTTATCTCGACTCCTAAGAAGAAAAGAAAAATAAACTATAAATGAAAAAACATACTATTATGTGAGATAACCCGAAAAACACATAATTAGTACTTTGAGTACGTAATTTAGTGTTACCAATGCTCCTAATTCATTGTGGCTTAATGAATGTACCCGAAAACACATATTAGTTATGTGTCCCCTTTAGCATTCTCAGAAAGAAGAAGGCTAGTGTTTACATACCTTGTAGAGTCAAAAAGTAAGTTACGACGTTTTTTCCATGAGACCAAGACCAAGACGAAGTAGGTTGAATTGTTCCCGCTTCAACGGTTTGGTGAGGACGTCGGCTATGTTGTCTTCGGATGCTACCTTCTCAATAGAGATGTTCCCCTTTTGAACATTATCTCTTAAGAAGTGATGACGAATCTCTATATGTTTTGTGCGAGAATGCAATACTGGATTCTTTCTTAGGTCGATGGCACCTTTTTTGTCACATAGGATGTCTATGTCGCTTAGATGAATGTCGTAGTCAACTAACGCTTGTTTCATCCATAGTGCTTGTTGGCATGCTTTGCCGGCGGAGACGTATTCGACTTCGGTTGTTGATATTGCTAGTGCCGTTTGTTTCTTAGAAAACCAAGATGTTAAACAACATCCCAAGAAAGTACATACCCCACTTGTACTTTTTCTATCAACGTAATCACCTGCATGGTCAGAATCTGCATATACAATTGTTTCTACTCCCGTGCCCTTAGGATACCATAATCCTAATTGTGTTGTACCCTTAGTGTATCTAAATATCCTTTCTACGGCTTCTAGGTGTGATGTTTTAGGGTATTCTTGAAACCTAGCACATAAGCAAACACTAAACATGATATCCGGCCTACTTGCCGTGAGGTAGATAAGACTACCTATCATGCCATGATATTTAGTATTATTGACGAATTCGCCGTTTTCATCTTTTGTGAGTTTGGTGTCGGATGACATTGGTGTTCTAATAGGTTTCGACTCTTCTAGACCGAATTTCTTTAACATCTCCTTTATGTATTTAGATTGATTAAAGAAGATACCATCTTCTACTTGTTTGATTTGTAGACCAAGAAAGAAACTAAGTTCTCCCATCATACTCATTTCGAACTCGTCATGCATGATTTTAGAGAAATCATCACACATGTCTTGGCAAGTGGATCCGAATATAATATCATCTACATATATTTACACTATGATTATATGTGACTCTCTTTTCTTAGTAAAAAGTGTGTTGTCAACTAACCCCATGGTATAGTTGTGTTTAATTAAAAATGACTTGAGTCTATCATACCAAGCTTTTGGAGGTTCTTTAAGACCATAAAGGGCTTTATTTAATTTATACACATGTTTAGGTTTTTCAAAATCGATGAAGCCCGGAGGTTGAGCTACATATACTTCTTCATTAATGAAACCATTTAGAAAAGCGCTTTTGACATCCATTTGATAAAGCTTTAGATCATTAGCACAAGCATACGCAAGAAGTATTCTTATAGACTCTAATCTAGCCACGGGGGTATAGGTCTCATCAAAATCTATTCCTTCTTGTTGGTTATACCATTAGGCAACGAGTCTAGCCTTGTTCCTAGACACTACTCCATTTGCATCTAATTTGTTTTTATAAACCCATTTGGTTCCTATTATGGTTTGATTACTAGGTGGAGGGACAAGTGTCCAAACATAATTAGAAACAAATTTATTTAATTCTTCTTGCATAGCCATTACCCAACTCTCATCTTTTATGGCTTCTTGTGTATTCTTAGGTTCTATGGTTGAAACGAAACAAAACAAGCTACTTTGGTTTTGAACTTGAGACCTTAATGTTCTTTCATTTAGCTTTCCTATGACCTTATCTACGGGGTGATCTTTGGACTCTTTAATGTTTATGACTTCATCATTTAAAGGTTCTTCTTCTTCATTTATCTTTTTCTTTATTACTATAGCTTCACTTTTTACAATCTCGTCATCGACAAGAGGTGGAGAGGGTTTGGGTGGACTTTCATCAAATTTTATATTTAATGACTCTTCTACCTTCATTGTTTCTTTGTTTAATATGACGTAAGCTTTGCTAATTGGAGAGTAACCTAGAAAGATACCTTCGGTTGATTTAGGATCAAATTTTGTAAGGTAATCTTTAGTGTTAATAATAAAACATTTGCTTCCAAAGACTCTAAAGTGATTGAACGTAGGCTTTTTGCCTCGGAGTAACTCATATGGAGTTTTACCTAAGATTGGTCTAATTAAGACTCGATTGAGTATGTACGTTGAAGTATCAACGGCATTACACCAAAACTTTTGAGGTATGGATTGTTCATTAAGCATTGTTCGACTCCTTTCTTGTAGAGTTCTATTCTTTCTTTCTACTACCCCATTCAATTGTGGAGTGCGTGGAGCCGAGAAGTTGTGAGTAATACCATTAGCGTCACAAAAGGCACCAAATTGCACTTCATTATCGAATTCCCTACCATGATCCGTCCTAATAGACACTATAGGACTTCCTAGTTGTCTTTGGATCTTTTTGCTTAATATTTCAAAATAATTAAAGGTTTCCGTTTTGTTCTTTAAGAATTTTGTCCATGTATACCTAGAATAATCATCCACTATGACCAAAGTGTAGTAGTTGCCTCCATAACTTTGGATAGCGGATGGACCAAATAAATCCATATGTAGTAATTCTAGGCACTTAGTTGTAGACACCATGTTTTTAGCTTTATGACTAGAATGAACTTGTTTTCTGTGACAACCCGTACTTTCAGGTCATTTCTCGACATAATTTATGCCTCATTATTTCAACATTTATCGTAAACTTGGTTTACGTGTTCCAAATTCGCGTAACCTTAAAGGTTTAGCGGCGAATTCATGATCATATCATCACGAACATTTCATAGGGACTAAGATTAGTCTACATTTCAATTGCATCATTTGCATCACATTAGTTCATTCATGACATTTCATTTCACATCTATCGCGTAATTTTTATATTTAATAAACGTTATCGCGTGAGTTATTATTTTGAATATTTAATCAGTTACTTTCAAAAATGATCCCGATGTATTTTTAAACTTACATTTAGTTTATAAAAACTATATTTTAGTTTTCCTAGTGTTTCAAATTTATTTGGTACATAAATCGTTAAAGTTATATTATTACGACGTGTTTCTTAAAAATTATACGATAATTATTTTGTCACCCAAATTTCACAAGGAATGTATTTTTACAATTTTTATTATCTCATTACATTCTATTTTGACCTATTAAAAACTTACTTGTACCAAAAATTTCCATTTACCTTTACTTGTACATTTTCTACACAATTTCTTACACTTTCTTTACAAATTATACAAATTATATACATTTTATAAAAAAAAAAATATAATATCTATACATCCCTCCCCCTTGGCCGACCAAGGGGGAAGGGTAGTCATTAATGTGGCAAGGTCTTTGATTGATAATAATTTCATTCACAACATAAAAGTCTCATTCATGTATCTCATTTTCTCATAGTTAGCAAGTGTAAAAAAAAAAAAAAGTTCTCTCTTCTTTGTTTCTTCTACACAAACCGGCCACATAGAGGGTCTTCAAGGAATCATCATCAAAATTTTCTCAAGTGTCTTTACAATCTAGTTTATACTCTTTATTAGGTTTTGAAATAAAAACCAAGAGTATTTAAGTTTAACCTTGTTACTTGCACCTCATCATATTCACTTGTAAGCATGTTTCTTTTATTTTTCATGTTTCCTTTTCATTTCATATGTATCTTTTCATTTTTGGAGCAACATGCAAGACATATGTGATTTATACCATTTTTACTTGATTTTAGAGTTATATATATATTATGGTCATCCTATAATTATTCCCTTGGTATTCATTGGTCTTGATGGTGATTAGGAACCCATGACACCCTAAGAAGGTGTATGGTAGGATTAGATTAGTTTGGAGTTGATTTGAAGGGATTAGAATAGGTTTTGTCCGAGAAAAACTATTTTCGATACGTATAAATTATGTTCTGTCCTTGTTTCGATTTTCTGGAAAAACCGACAGTAGGCACGACTTTTTGGCCTTGATATTTAGAAAATATACTTTAAAACGAATCCGTGGCCTTTTGAACGGATAAAAACGGAGTTATAACGAAGAAGTTATGGATTTTACAAGTTTGACGACGAAAAATATAGTTTCCTGAAATTTCAGCAACATAATTTTTAGTTTGTTCGAGTAAAAAACGAGCCTTAAGCTTCACAAATTATTTCGACTTATCAAAAATATATTAGTTTACTTCGATACGAAGCTAAGGACGTATTATACGTAGAAAACGGATTTGAAACGACAAAGATATGCACGTTTTCATAAACTTGCCGTAACTATTATTTTCTGAAAAAACTATATTATTTTTACGATACAAGTGTTACGGTAGCTGTAACGTCCATGTTGAGGGCTGTTTTTAACGAGGTTGTGTAACTTTTTGGAACGAAATGTTTTCTAGTAAAATCAAGATCACCGGCCATATTTTTCAAAACGATTAACCGTTTGTATAACGGAGTTGTAGTAAATTATTTACGGATGTCTAAACTTGGCCGAAACTCACTTTTTACACGGCAATTAGCCAAAATCACTATCTTTAACCCTTATTATCTTTATGTTCAAGACCTTTTGGACGAAAACTCCTGAACTGAAACTTCTAGATATCGATACAAACTTTCCAAAACCGTCGAGTTCGTTCTCTAACGATCGACGTACACCGTTTTACAACTAGTTTTCCAAAGCCATTTTTGTCAATTTCATGAAAAATTCCGACGACATTGTTTTGCGACGAAAAGTGATAATTTCACTATAAATCATTATAAAACCATTGTAGGATGACATTTTGACGTAAATACTTGTAAAGTGATTTTTGATTGGTCAAGACGTCAAACGAGTATTTTTCGACGATAAGTAATATTTTCAAAACTCACAAATGGTATAAATAACATACGAAATGCATGCATAACATTACATTGCAACTCATTACGTATCATATCCTTCACAATAGGTCAAGATTAACGTATCACATTACATCTCGGTGTACTCACTTTTGTCTTCGCATCATTCCACCAAGTGAGTTCCATAGCCCCTACTTTTACTTGTTTTCCTAACTGTTTTGGGGGAGATACATGCTCAACTATTTTTATAACTATCATGATTATTTGAAACTACATGCTTAACTGAACTTAATGTTTAGTCATATCCTACATCATAAATCATTGAGCTGAATGTCTTGGGATTACCATTGGGCTGAATGTCTTGGGAACTTCATTGGGCTGAATGTCTTGGGATTATCATTGGGCTGAATGTCTTGGGATTATCATTGGGCTGAATGTCTTGGGAACATCATTGAACTGAATGTCTTGGGATTTTCATTGAACTGAATGTCTTGGTATAATTATGTCAAGTAAACATTGATACATTAAGTCATGCACTATTATGTGAATTCATTTGACATCATGCGCTTGAACATAAACTATATACATTTTGGCAATGGGTTGTGAATACACAGGTTGCAAGTTTTGTATGGGCGGAACTTGGAACTGAGTGGATTTACGATGCCTTTGCTGCATAAACGATTTTGAAAGGCTTTACATTTAAATTCAAACTCTATGAACTCACTCAACCTTTGTGTTGACACTTTTTAGCATGTTTTTATCTCAGGTATCTAGGGCATTCACTTCATGGTATGCATTTGGACTTCATGGAGTCGTGATGACGACGCGTCTCACTTGTGTTTTATGTACTTTAAAACATCGTTTGAATTGTAACAAACTTAATTCCGCACAAGTCGATTTTCATTTGGGACCTACTTTGTAAACTCTGATTGTTTTATTAAATCAAACGATGTATTTTTCCAAACGACACTTTAGGTCGTTCAATATAACTGTAATTGTGGTGCTATGACAGTCTATCCCCAGGAATTCCATTCCACTGCAAAACAGGTAATTTGGGGGTGTGACAGATTGGTATCAGAGCTTCAGTTATAGAGAACTAGGTTGCATCATTGACCCTAGAATATAACTACATTATCATAGCATCTCATCATTTCATCACAAGTGCATGTTCACTTAACATGCGGTTTATACTTACATTTTTCGAGTTATTCACTTTCATTTCACATCGATTGTCACATGGATGCCTTTAAATGCCCATTCCATTATTCTTTTTTCATACTCTAATGTGGAGAATTCCTTGTCATTCCCTATCACAATTTTCACATCAATCGACTCATCACCGATAACGTCGAATGCCGAGATAAACCTTTATATAGGGCGAAGTCACTCTCACTCCTTGTTTCACCACTAACATGTCGAGATTCACTTTATTCACACATTAAGTCACTAAACCATCATACATTTGAAGCACTTACGACATCTCATAACCCACCTTTACGGAACCCGTCGATCATTTCGAAAAATCACCTCAAACTTATCATTTCTTATCACATCTCTTTAGAACGCTTATTATTAACATAGGACTTTGCTACATCTCACCTTTCCACTTGTTTTGAAGAAGATATGGCACCGAAGAAAGCCACAGCTGAAATGACCCAAGCGGCTATTCAAAAGTTGGTGAATGATAGCATAGCTGATGCTCTAAGAATTGAAAGGGAAACGGTGGCTGCTGCTGCTGCCGAGGCCGCGACTGCTGCTGTAGCCGCAAGGCTTGCTGCTGCTACTGGAAATGCAGGAGGATCCGGAGTTAAGAGCTGTTCTTACAAGGATTTTAAAAGTGGAGATCCCACCAAGTTTAAAGGGACTGAAGGAGCCACTGCCATGGTGCGATGGTTCGAGAAATTGGAGTTCGTGTTTTTGCTGTGTAATTGCCCGGATGATAGTAAGGTCAAGTTTGCTACAAGTACACTACTCGATGGAGCATTGTCGTGGTGGAACTCATATGCTCAACCAATGGGAATGGAGAATGCTTTCAAGCTTACTTGGGAGCAATTCAAGGGTTTAGTAACAAAGAAGTTTTGTCCTCGTACGGAAGTGAAAAAGTTGGAGACCGAATTCTATGAGTTGGTAACTATTGGGTACGACATTGATACTTATATTCGAAGGTTTCAAGAATTGGCCGTGTTATGCCCATCTATGGTTTCGGATAATGAGAAGCTACTGGAGGCTTTCATTGAAGGACTTCCCGAAATTATTCAAGGTGACGTGACTTCCTCTGATCCGCAAACGATTGAGGAATCTATTCGATTGTCTCAAAAGCTCATAGCCCAGGTAGTAAAGAGAGGTAAGTACACCAACACCAACCAAAACAACAACAACAACGACGATAACCAACTCAACAACAACAAAAGGAAATGGGAAAACGACCAAGGAGATTATAACAACAACAACCAAAACCGCAACACTAACCATCAACAACAACAGAAAAGAGGGCAAGAAACTGCAATGGTATATGTTGCTGCACCAATAGAAGGCAGAGGTTATGCTGGAACCTACCCACTATGTAATCGATGTAAGTATCATCACACGGGACTTTGTCCTGTTAAGTGCTACAAGTGTCAAAAACTAGGACACCATGCCAGGAATTGTAGAGGCAAGACCATAGTTACGTGCTTCGGATGTGGGGAGCAAGGACACTATCGAAGTCAATGTCCTCAAAACCAAGGTCAACAAGTCGAAGGCGCTCATGGGAATGTATATATGTTAGAAGGAGGAGGAGGAGCTCGTCAAGGTATCAACGACGCGGAAGACTGAAGAAGTTCGGAAACTAACAGTCTTATTTCTCCTTATGTACTATGTCGTACCAAGTTTATGTCTAATCATCGTATCCAAAACTTTATAACTTAAAGATGTACTACTTTTGCTAAACCACTCGTTGTAAAATATTCTCATCTATCGTACTTTATTTTCTTTCCGATTTGTTATCATTTACGAGGATTTTAATTCTTTTTACTTTATCGATCATTTTAACGACACTTCTCCATGTCTTCTCTCCTCGATGTTCATCACAATTTTAACATCAGTTGACTCAACACCAAACAACATATGAGTCGATTAGTCCAAGCATTGCATAGTTACTCATAAATTATACATAGCCTGATCACCTATGTCTAATTCAGGAAGAATCATGCAATGAAGGGAGTAGTAGGCTTATATGTGTAAGCAATTCCGTAATCGAGCCAAATTTTCAAAAGTCCTCCTTCAAACCAATTTAGCCTAATCTCATGACAGTTCTTGTTTGATGAGTTGTGAGATTAAGTGAAAATTGGTTGGTAAAAAGTCTTTTGAGGGTTTTGCTCGGGAATGGGAAAGTTTGCCACATCAAACCCTAAACCCGATAGACTAACACGAACTGAATTCAGGGACTGAATTCCTTTTTGGATGGGCGAATGTGACAACCCGTACTTTCAGGTCATTTCTCGACATAATTTATGCCTCATTATTTCAACATTTATCGTAAACTTGGTTTACGTGTTCCAAATTCGCGTAACCTTAAAGGTTTAGCGGCGAATTCATGATCATATCATCACGAACATTTCATAGGGACTAAGATTAGTCTACATTTCAATTGCATCATTTGCATCACATTAGTTCATTCATGACATTTCATTTCACATCTATCGCGTAATTTTTATATTTAATAAACGTTATCGCGTGAGTTATTATTTTGAATATTTAATCAGTTACTTTCAAAAATGATCCCGATGTATTTTTAAACTTACATTTAGTTTATAAAAACTATATTTTAGTTTTTCTAGTGTTTCAAATTTATTTGGTACATAAATCGTTAAAGTTATATTATTACGACGTGTTTCTTAAAAATTATACGATAATTATTTTGTCACCCAAATTTCACAAGGAATGTATTTTTACAATTTTTATTATCTCATTACATTCTATTTTGACCTATTAAAAACTTACTTGTACCAAAAATTTCCATTTACCTTTACTTGTACATTTTCTACACAATTTCTTACACTTTCTTTACAAATTATACAAATTATATACATTTTATAAAAAAAAAAATATATAATATCTATACATCCCTCCCCCTTGGCCGACCAAGGGGGAAGGGTAGTCATTAATGTGGCAAGGTCTTTGATTGATAATAATTTCATTCACAACATAAAAGTCTCATTCATGTATCTCATTTTCTCATAGTTAGCAAGTGTAAAAAAAAAAAAAGTTCTCTCTTCTTTGTTTCTTCTACACAAACCGGCCACATAGAGGGTCTTCAAGGAATCATCATCAAAATTTTCTCAAGTGTCTTTACAATCTAGTTTATACTCTTTATTAGGTTTTGAAATAAAAACCAAGAGTATTTAAGTTTAACCTTGTTACTTGCACCTCATCATATTCACTTGTAAGCATGTTTCTTTTATTTTTCATGCTTCCTTTTCATTTCATATGTATCTTTTCATTTTTGGAGCAACATGCAAGACATATGTGATTTATACCATTTTTACTTGATTTTAGAGTTATATATATATTATGGTCATCCTATAATTATTCCCTTGGTATTCATTGGTCTTGATGGTGATTAGGAACCCATGACACCCTAAGAAGGTGTATGGTAGGATTAGATTAGTTTGGAGTTGATTTGAAGGGATTAGAATAGGTTTTGTCCGAGAAAAACTATTTTCGATACGTATAAATTATGTTCTGTCCTTGTTTCGATTTTCTGGAAAAACCGACAGTAGGCACGACTTTTTGGCCTTGATATTTAGAAAATATACTTTAAAACGAATCCGTGGCCTTTTGAACGGATAAAAACGGAGTTATAACGAAGAAGTTATGGATTTTACAAGTTTGACGACGAAAAATATAGTTTCCTGAAATTTCAGCAACATAATTTTTAGTTTGTTCGAGTAAAAAACGAGCCTTAAGCTTCACAAATTATTTCGACTTATCAAAAATATATTAGTTTACTTCGATACGAAGCTAAGGACGTATTATACGTAGAAAACGGATTTGAAACGACAAAGATATGCACGTTTTCATAAACTTGCCGTAACTATTATTTTCTGAAAAAACTATATTATTTTTACGATACAAGTGTTACGGTAGCTGTAACGTCCATGTTGAGGGCTGTTTTTAACGAGGTTGTGTAACTTTTTGGAACGAAATGTTTTCTAGTAAAATCAAGATCACCGGCCATATTTTTCAAAACGATTAACCGTTTGTATAACGGAGTTGTAGTAAATTATTTACGGATGTCTAAACTTGGCCGAAACTCACTTTTTACACGGCAATTAGCCAAAATCACTATCTTTAACCCTTATTATCTTTATGTTCAAGACCTTTTGGACGAAAACTCCTGAACTGAAACTTCTAGATATCGATACAAACTTTCCAAAACCGTCGAGTTCGTTCTCTAACGATCGACGTACACCGTTTTACAACTAGTTTTCCAAAGCCATTTTTGTCAATTTCATGAAAAATTCCGACGACATTGTTTTGCGACGAAAAGTGATAATTTCACTATAAATCATTATAAAACCATTGTAGGATGACATTTTGACGTAAATACTTGTAAAGTGATTTTTGATTGGTCAAGACGTCAAACGAGTATTTTTCGACGATAAGTAATATTTTCAAAACTC
Source organism: Chrysanthemum seticuspe (assembly GCA_019973895.1). NCBI lineage: Eukaryota > Viridiplantae > Streptophyta > Magnoliopsida > Asterales > Asteraceae > Chrysanthemum > Chrysanthemum seticuspe. The sequence continues at coordinate 228,475,352 of BPTQ01000004.1, forward strand.
ACAAATGGTATAAATAACATACGAAATGCATGCATAACATTACATTGCAACTCATTACGTATCATATCCTTCACAATAGGTCAAGATTAACGTATCACATTACATCTCGGTGTACTCACTTTTGTCTTCGCATCATTCCACCAAGTGAGTTCCATAGCCCCTACTTTTACTTGTTTTCCTAACTGTTTTGGGGGAGATACATGCTCAACTATTTTTATAACTATCATGATTATTTGAAACTACATGCTTAACTGAACTTAATGTTTAGTCATATCCTACATCATAAATCATTGAGCTGAATGTCTTGGGATTACCATTGGGCTGAATGTCTTGGGAACTTCATTGGGCTGAATGTCTTGGGATTATCATTGGGCTGAATGTCTTGGGATTATCATTGGGCTGAATGTCTTGGGAACATCATTGAACTGAATGTCTTGGGATTTTCATTGAACTGAATGTCTTGGTATAATTATGTCAAGTAAACATTGATACATTAAGTCATGCACTATTATGTGAATTCATTTGACATCATGCGCTTGAACATAAACTATATACATTTTGGCAATGGGTTGTGAATACACAGGTTGCAAGTTTTGTATGGGCGGAACTTGGAACTGAGTGGATTTACGATGCCTTTGCTGCATAAACGATTTTGAAAGGCTTTACATTTAAATTCAAACTCTATGAACTCACTCAACCTTTGTGTTGACACTTTTTAGCATGTTTTTATCTCAGGTATCTAGGGCATTCACTTCATGGTATGCATTTGGACTTCATGGAGTCGTGATGATGACGCGTCTCACTTGTGTTTTATGTACTTTAAAACATCGTTTGAATTGTAACAAACTTAATTCCGCACAAGTCGATTTTCATTTGGGACCTACTTTGTAAAATCTGATTGTTTTATTAAATCAAACGATGTATTTTTCCAAACGACACTTTAGGTCGTTCAATATAACTGTAATTGTGGTGCTATGACAGTCTATCCCCAGGAATTCCATTCCACTGCAAAACATGTAATTTGGGGGTGTGACATTTTCCTACATTACAAGCATCACAAAAGTGATGTTCATATTTTAACTTAGGTAGATCTCTTACTAGATCTTTGGATGATAGCGATTGAAGAAGTCGCATATTGGCATGACCCAATCTTCGATGCCATAAGGTCGAAGTATCATCCATAGAGGTAAGACATAGTTTGTCTTTAGGTTCATTACCGATTTTAATGACATAGACTCCATGTTTCCTAATACCTCTTCCTATGGTTATGCCATTTTTTAATATCTTACTATCGGTTTCGGTAAAAAGTACATTGCACTTTTTATCACATATTTGTCCTATACTTAAGAGGTTAAAGTTTAGGTTTTCTACATGACACACATCGTTAATGGTTAGAGATTTGTTAGAAATCGTACCTTTACCGATGATTCTACTTTTGCTATTTTCAAAAACCACATTACCTCCATTGAAGGATTCATATGTGGAGAATAGATCTTTATTGCCGGTCATGTGCCTTGTGCACCCGTTATCCTTGACCCATTCATCTGGGTCTAGGTCGACCTTTAAACACACCTAAGAAAACAGTTAACTAAAAAGTTTGGTCCCCATTTGTTCATGGGTCCATTAGTGTTAAATATTCCATTCATGTTAGACATGTATGGATAAGATGAGTATGCATTCCATGGAGCAAAGTTTTGAAAAGGAAAACCATTTTGCATATTTAGGTTCCATCCCATTTGATGGTTACTTCTCGGGTAAACATTATTAGGTCTCCTAGATGGATTAGGTTTTGAGAAAGATGGAGCTTTGTTTCTTGCAAAAGTAGGATTATATTTTGGAGGTGGTTGTCTAGTGGTGACATGAGTGGGTTTCTTCCTATTAACGATAACAAACTCAGTTCTAGATGAAGAAGCTACGTTATTACCACTGTTTGCTACAACAGACCCACGGATCCCTGGCTTAACACTAGCCAGTTCCCTTTTGATGGGATCCGTGGGATCCGCCACAACAGTGGCTGGTTTTTCTAGGTCCTTAACAAATTGTGTTTCTTTGTTTTCACTAGTTGATGGATCAAGTTGTTGAATACCTAGACCTTTTTGGTTGTTGCCGGTTTTAACACTATCTAATATCATATCTAAAGTGTTTGTATTCATTCTAGCAATTTTAGAATCTAGTTGATCAACTAGTGTTTGAAGTTGAACGCAAAGTTCACATTCACCATTTGCTATTTTACCCTTTTCTAAACGTTTTAGTTTTGCTTTTAATTCTATGACTTCTTTATCTAAACGTTGGTTTTTACTTTTTAAAAGCTTGTTTTTGTTAATTAGTTATAAGCTAATATTGCATAGTTTGTCATATTCATTATGCAATGAGTCGTCATCAAGTGACGAGCTACTATAGTATTCGTGACATACCTCGTCATTTGCCATGAGACAAATTTCTTCTTCCTCCTCGTCGCTCATTCCCCACGTGCCGTTTACGAACGCCTTTTGATCATCCCGTTTGGGACACTTGCTAATAAAGTGGTTTGGGTCCCCACACTTAAAGCAAGTACGATCATCTTTTGGCTTCTCGTCCTCTTTGCTTTTCCGAAAGCCTTTCTTATCGTCATACGGTTGTTTGACGTATCTTCCCTTTCTTCTAAAGAACTTTTTAAAGTCCCTTACCGCCATAGCGTACTCCTCGTCGTCACTACTCGAAGAGGAGTTCTCTTCATCGCTTGAAGCCTTTTTGGCTTTAAGGGCAAGAGATTTGTGTTTCTCTTTCACCTTAGAGGCTTCGGAGTCTTTAGCAAGGACAAGCTCGTAGACTTTTAAGTTGCCTATGAGTTCATCAAGGGTGAAGATTGTCAAATCTTTTGACTCTTCGATTGTCGTCACCTTGGATCTCCACTTCGATGGAAGTGCCCTTAAATATCTCCTAACATGGTTACGGCTAGAAAAAGATTCATCAAGTGCTTGTAAATATGTAATAATAGTATTAAAGTTAGCAAATGAATGATCTATAGTTTCCTCATCCGATATTGAAAATTGTTCATATTGTTGAACAAATAAATCAATTTTATTATTTTTAACTTGTTGATTACCTTGATGAGTTACAACTAAAGAATTCCAAATTTCTTTAGAGGTTTTGAGCATAGAAATTCTTTCGAATTCCTTTTTCGGTAAAGCCTTATATAAAACCATTTTAGCTTCACTATTTTTAGAAAGCTTTTACTTCATTTCATCATTTAGTTTATCATGAGGTAAGTTAACTAAATTCCCTTTATCATCTTTTGAGGTAGCCTCAAAATCTCCTTCAACAATAATGTACCAAAGATCAATATCTTTAGACTTCACATACGTTTCGAATCTATTTTTCCAATATATAAAACCATTAGTTTCAAGTAGTGGTGGTCGTTGCATAGATTGCCCTTCCTTATAATTTTCAGAACCCATAGTGATCGAAAAGTTTTTAAAATACAATTTTACTTTAAAACTTTTATAAACTTAGCTCTGATACCAATTGTGGAAAACTAAAATGGGGGGTTGAATAGTTTTGCCGATTTTAATTTAGTTTCAAAAACTTTAGATTCGTTAATATGTGAGATCTTATGGATGTAGAGAAAGTATAGATCTAATGATAAAGCAAGTAAATAAAGTAAAGCAAAGGGATAGAAATGACATAACCGATGTATAGCGGTTCGACTATAAGGACACCTTCCTTACCCTACTCCACTCCCCGAGTCACCTACTCGAGAGTTCAAGCACTATGTCAACAAACTCCTTCACTTGGCGGAGAAGCCTTCACAACGTTGCTTAACCTTTTTCCGGTACAAAGCTAGATACCGAGTCCGTAACACGGTGGACCAAACCAACACGACTATTACACAACAAATATGTGAAATATAAAATACAAGATCTTTGCTACAGAAATTTCGCGGAATGACAAATCAATAAAGGACCCCTTGCTTGGATTACTTGTAGAATTCTCGTGATCTCGCCTTAGAGAAGGACCTATATGAGAATCACAATAGAAAGAAAGAAGAACAACTCTCTAGATCAAGTGATCTATATGTTAGAAGAGAATGAGAGTTTTTGAGAGATTTAGTAAGAATAGGGGTGAGTTAGAATGAAGAAATGGCTCTCTATTTATAGGAAATTTCTTCCACTGTTCCCCAGATCCCACGGATCCCTCCCACTTGGGAGCCGTCTAGCGTAATCCTAGGGATCCGTGGGACGCTCCTCTTTGCCCATGGGTTTTTTGGTTATGGGTCATGGGTTATAGGTTGGTCCATGGGTTTTCCTTAGATTCAATGCATCTAAAGTATACATTGTATCTAGCCAACTTGGGTATGGGTTATGATCAATGGGTTATGGTCCATGGGTTGTGGTTTTTACCCATCCTAATAAACTATTACAACAAATAATTAATTATGACATTTTTGTATTAAAATGGCTATATGTAAATGCTTTACAAAAATGACATGTATCCTTATAATCGTACTTAAGATAACATTATATTTGTTATCAACAAAACACAAAGAGATCGCAAAATATTAATAAACATTTTTACGGTTTATTTTTATTAACAATCTCCCCCTTTTTGTTGATGACAAAACATAATGTTATTATGAGTAAAACTTAAGAATAGATGTATGTTTTGAAAGCCCATAAGTTTTACTTCTTCTCCCCCTTTTTGTCGAAACAAAAAGTTAACCCTTCGAAGAAATAAAAGTGTGGAAAAATTAGTCCACGTATCGCTTAATCCCCCTTGACGATAGCTCCCCCTAGTTTGGGGCGTCAAGTGAAGAAAAATTAAAAAAAAATCCTACAAAGAGAAAGGTTAGTAACATGCTTAAATAATCTTGTGATTGACGAGAATCAAGATTAGGAGCCAAGGTATGTAAACAAGGCCTTGTAATAGAACAACAAAGTTTAGTGGTATTTATGCCACCTACAAGCATGTAAAAATAAGAACAAGACTTGTTCTTGAAAATGACTCAAAAAGAAAAAGTACTAAAAATATAAAATAGTAATAATGATTCCTTCCATGCTTGCATAAGGTTATGGATGGAGGTTTGGATGAGTAATGGTATTGATGCGATCAAGGATGAGGTTGAGTATGAATCGTATTTCTTCCCTAACTTCTATTGCAATTTCCCTAGTGGATTGGCAATGTTCACAATATAAGTGATGTGGGTAATGTGTACGGAAATCTTCCGGGTTGTTTTGATTTGTGAGTTGCGGAAGTTGTGGTGGAAAAATAGGAAAATACGGATCAAAGTCCGGAATGATTGGAAGTGGTGGTGGAAAAGAACCTAGATGTTCTTGTAGTTTAATGGGAGCTAAAGGTGGTGATGTTTCAAGATCATTGAATATCGTGTTTGGAGAAGTTGGAGGTGTCAAAAAGGCTATTTCTTTTTTCTTTGGTTGTTGAGATCTTGTTGGAGTCGTAAGGAGTTCCAAAAGAGTGATTTTAGGTGGTGAGTGATTTGGTGATAAAGTTGGTGTACTCGTTGGTGATGAAGGAGGTGCTATAATGGAAGCATCTTGTGGTGAGTTAGTTGATAGTGATGAGCCATATGATGATGGCTTTCCTAAGCAACAAGATCGGATGTTAATCCGTGCGGATATCCTAGAGTTTGATTTTGGTATCTTGGAAGGTGGAAGTACAAAGGTTTGGGTTTCATGAAGATGATTGTTTGTACTAGGTGATTCATCTAAAGAGTTTGTGGATGACATGGTGTAGTTTGTTTGTGAAGATGAGATGGATTATGCAAGCATTTTGGGAGTTCTATATATAGAAAAACAAAGCATTGTAATGAATGCTTGACCCAAAATGTGGATTAAAATCTAATGATTAGATATGAATTTAAGGCATGTGATCATGAGAACACAAGCATTAAAGAGCATACTCCAAAAAATAAAACAAATGTGGATTTTTCATCCAAAGTGAGAAAAATATAAGGTAAAAACAGCTTCTGTCTCACGGATCCCACGGATCCTTCCCTAGAGGGATCCGTCCAGCATGAAGGCTGGGATCCGTAGGTTTGGTGATTCAGGCAGCACACAATTTTCCTTTTGGAAACATTTTTGCCTAGTGTGTGCCTATATGCAAACTATTTGGAGTTGCCGTTATCTCGACTCCTAAGAAGAAAAGAAAAATAAACTAGAAATGAAAAAGCATACTATTATGTGAGATAACCCGAAAAACACATACTTAGTACTTTGAGTACGTAATTTAGTGTTACCAATGCTCCTAATTCATTGTGGCTTAATGAATGTACCCGAAAACACATATTAGTTATGTGTCCCCTTTAGCATTCAAAAGACATGAGATGCAATGAAAACGGGTACGTTCTATTAATAATGAAAAAGCGATTTGTCCTAGACGTGAGAAATTGCTTTTGTGAGATTGATACGGGAAGGAGTATCATTTTAGAAAGCATTTTTGAAATACAAACGTTTTATCCTTTTGAAAGAAGGATGTGTATGTAACTCGTACTTATTTTAAAAAATAATAAGGAAATTATAAGTGGAAAACTTATCTTGAGTTTTGAAAATTCCCGTATTGTTTGTGATTTGTGCGTGAAATAGAGATCCTAGACTCAGAAAGAAGAAGGCTAGTGTTTACATACCTTGTAGAGTCAAAAAGTAAGTTACGACGTTTGTTCCATGAGACAAAGACCAAGACGAAGTAGGTTGAATTGTTCCCGCTTCAACGGTTTGGTGAGGACGTCGGCTATGTTGTCTTCGGATGCTACCTTCTCAATAGAGATGTTCCCCTTTTGAACATTATCTCTTAAGAAGTGATGACGAATCTCTATATGCTTTGTACGAGAATGCAATACTGGATTCTTGCTTAGGTAGATGGCACCTTTGTTGTCACATAGGATGGCTATGTCGCTTAGATGAATGTCGTAGTCAACTAACGCTTGTTTCATCCATAGTGCTTGTTGGCATGCTTTGCCGGCGGAGACGTATTCGGCTTCGGTTGTTGATATTGCTAGTGCCGTTTGTTTCTTAGAAAACCAAGATGTTAAACAACATCCCATGAAAGTACATACCCCACTTGTACTTTTTCTATCAACGTAATCACCTGCATGGTCAGAATCTGCATATACAGTTGTTTCTACTCCTGTGCCCTTAGGATACCATAATCCTAATTGTGTTGTACCCTTAATGTATCTAAATATCCTTTTTACGGCTTCTAGGTGTGATGTTTTAGGGTATTCTTGAAACCTAGCACATAAGCAAACACTAAACATGATATCCGGCCTACTTGCCGTGAGGTAGAGAAGACTACCTATCATGCCACGATATTTAGTATTATCGACGAATTCGCCGTTTTCATCTTTTGTGAGTTTGGTGTCGGATGACATTGGTGTTCTAATAGGTTTCGACTCTTCTAGACCGAATTTCTTTAACATCTCCTTTATGTATTTAGATTGATTAAAGAAGATACCATCTTCTACTTGTTTGATTTGTAGACCAAGAAAGAAACTAAGTTCTCCCATCATACTCATTTCGAACTCGTCATGCATGATTTTAGAGAAATCATCACACATGTCTTGGCAAGTGGATCCGAATATAATATCATCTACATATATTTACACTATGATTATATGTGACTCTCTTTTCTTAGTAAAAAGTGTGTTGTCAACTAACCCCATGGTATAGTTGTGTTTAATTAAAAATGACTTGAGTCTATCATACCAAGCTTTTGGAGGTTCTTTAAGACCATAAAGGGCTTTATTTAATTTATACACATGTTTTGGTTTTTCAAAATCGATGAAGCCCGGAGGTTGAGCTACATATACTTCTTCATTAATGAAACCATTTAGAAAAGCGCTTTTGACATCCATTTGATAAAGCTTTAGATCATTAGCACAAGAATACGCAAGAAGTATTCTTATAGACTCTAATCTAGCCACGGGGGTATAGGTCTCATCAAAATCTATTCCTTCTTGTTGGTTATACCATTAGGCAACGAGTCTAGCCTTGTTCCTAGACACTACTCCATTTGCATCTAATTTGTTTTTATAAACCCATTTGGTTCCTATTATGGTTTGATTACTAGGTAGAGGGACAAGTGTCCAAACATCATTAGAAACAAATTGATTTAATTCTTCTTGCATAGCCATTACCCAACTCTCATCTTTTATGGCTTCTTGTGTATTCTTAGGTTCTATGGTTGAAACGAAACAAAACAAGCTACTTTGGTTTTGAACTTGAGACCTTAATGTTCTTTCGTTTAGCTTTCCTATGACCTTATCTACGGGGTGATCTTAGGACTCTTTAATGTTTATGACTTCATCATTTAAAGGTTCTTCTTCTTCATTTATCTTTTTCTTTTTTACTATAGCTTCACTTTTTACAATCTCGTCATCGACAAGAGGTGGAGAGGGTTTGGGTGGACTTTCATCAAATTTTATATTTAATGACTCTTCTACCTTCATTGTTTCTTTGTTTAATATGACGTAAGCTTTGCTATTTGGAGAGTAACCTAGAAAGATACCTTCGGTTGATTTAGGATCAAATTTTGTAAGGTAATCTTTAGTGTTAAGAATAAAACATTTGGTTCCAAAGACTCTAAAGTGATTTAACGTAGGCTTTTTGCCTCGGAGTAACTCATATGGAGTTTTACCTAAGATTGGTCTAATTAAGACTCGATTGAGTATGTACGTTGAAGTATCTACGACATTACACCAAAACTTTTGAGGTATGGATTGTTCATTAAGCATGATTCGACTCATTTCTTGTAGAGTTATATTCTTTCTTTCTACTACCCCATTCGATTGTGGAGTGCGTGGAGCCGAGAAGTTGTGAGTAATACCATTAGCGTCACAAAAGGCTCCAAATTGCACTTCATTATCGAATTCTCTACCATGACCCGTCCTAATAGACACTATAGGACTTCCTAGTTGTCTTTGGATCTTTTTGCTTAATATTTCAAAATAATTAAAGGTTTCCGTTTTGTTCTTAAAGAATTTTGTCCATGTATACCTAGAATAATCATCCACTATGACCAAAGTGTAGTAGTTGCCTCCATAACTTTGGATAGCGGATGGACCAAATAAATCCATATGTAGTAATTCTAGGCACTTAGTTGTAGACACCATGTTTTTAGCTTTATGACTAGAATGAACTTGTTTTCCTACATTACAAGCATCACAAAAGTGATGTTCATATTTTAACTTAGGTAGATCTCTTACTAGATCTTTGGATGATAGCGATTGAAGAAGTCGCATATTGGCATAACCCAATCTTCGATGCCATAAGGTCGAAGTATCATCCATAGAGGTAAGACATAGTTTGTCTTTAGGTTCATTACCGATTTTAATGACATAGACTCCATGTTTCCTAATACCTCTTCCTATGGTTATGCCATTTTTTAATATCTTACTATCGGTTTCGGTAAAAAGTACATTGCACTTTTTATCACATATTTGTCCTATACTTAAGAGGTTAAAGTTTAGGTTTTCTACGTGACACACATCGTTAATGGTTAGAGATTTGATAGAAATCGTACCTTTACCGATGATTCTACTTTTGCTATTTCAAAACACCACATTACCTCCATTGAAGGATTCATATGTGGATAATAGATCTTTATTGCCGGTCATGTGCCTTGTGCACCCGCTATCCTTGACCCATTCATCTGGGTCTAGGTCGACCTTTAAGCACACCTAAGAAAACAGTTAACTCAAAAGTTTGGTCCCCATTTGTTCATGGGTCCATTAGTGTTAAACATTCCATTCATGTTAGACATGTATGGATAAGATGAGTATGCATTACATGGAGGAAAGTTTGGAAAAGGAAAACCATTTTTGCATATTTAGGTTCCATCCCATTTGATGGTTACTTCTCGGGTAAACATTATTAGGTCTCCTAGATGGATTAGGTTTTGAGAAAGATGGAGCTTTGTTTCTTGCAAAAGTAGGATTATATTTTGGAGGTGGTTGTCTAGTGGTGACATGAGTGGGTTTCTTCCTATTAACGATAACAAACTCAGTTCTAGATGAAGAAGCTACGGTATTACCACTGTTTGCTACAGCAGACCCACGGATCCCTGGCTTAACACTAGCCGGTTCCCTTTTGATGGGATCCGTGGGATCCGCCACAACAGTGGCTGGTTTTTCTAGTGCCTTAACAAATTGTGTTTCTTTGTTTTCACTAGTTGATGGATCAAGTTGTTGAATACCTAGACCTTTTTTGTTGTTGCCGGTTTTAACACTATCTAATATCATATCTAAAGTGTTTGTACTCATTCTAGCAATTTTAGAATCTAGTTGATCAACTAGTGTTTGAAGTTGAACGCAAAGTTCACATTCACCATTTGCTATTTTACATTTTCTAAACGTTTTAGTTTTGCTTTTAATTCTATGACTTCTTTATCTAAACGTTGGTTTTGACTTTTTAAAAGCTTGTTTTTGTTAATTAGTTTTAAGCTAATATTGCATAGTTTGTCATATTCATTATGCAATGAGTCGTCATCAAGTGATGAGCTACTATAGTATTCGTGACATACCTCGTCATTTGCCATAAGACACATTTCTTCTTCCTCCTCATCGCTCATTCCCCACGTGCCGTTTACGAACGCCTTTTGATCATCCCGTTTGGGACACTTACTAATAAAGTGGTTTGGGTCCCCACACTTAAAGCAAGTACGATCATCTTTTGGCTTCTCGTCCTCTTTGCTTTTCCGAAAGCCTTTCTTATCGTCATACGGTTGTTTGACGTATCTTCCCTTTCTTCTAAAGAACTTTTTAAAGTCCCTTACCGCCATAGCGTACTCCTCGTCGTCACTACTCGAAGAGGAGTTCTCTTAATCGCTTGAAGCCTTTTTGGCTTTAAGGGCAAGAGATTTGTGTTTCTCTTTCACCTTTGAGGCTTCGGAGTCTTTAGCAAGGACAAGCTCGTAGACTTTTAAGTTGCCTATGAGTTCATCAAGGGTGAAGATTGTCAAATCTTTTGACTCTTCGATCGTCGTCACCTTGGATCTCCACTTCGATGGAAGTGCCCTTAGATATCTCCTAACATGGTTACGGCTAGAAAAAGATTCATCAAGTGCTTGTAAATTAACTTCGTGTTTTTAAAGTTTTTTCTCATTATACTTTTGACACATATATTTTTGTACTTAATTTTTCATAGAATACGAATTTACAAATATTATTGTCAATTAAGAAAGTATTTATGTTTTTCTAATTAAACATGTTTAAAAAAATAATTATTATAAAATTATTACTCAAAAAGAAATTGTTGACTTTTTTGAAATACGAAAATCATTACTTGAGGTTATGTTTTATGAGATATGCTTAAATATATACCTAATGTATAAATCACTTGTACAATTGCAAATAAGTATTTTCTTGTAGAATCCAATATCCGGACTCAACTAGGGTATGAATAACAATGATTGAATATGCACAACGGAATAATAATTGACACAATCAAAGTTACCAACAAGGTTTTTCTCATAAACCAATGATCCTCTATGGATTTTTTCCACTCTCTCTAAAGATGTTTTCCTGGAATATTTTTCTCAAGAGTTATTCAATACAAAAGCTATCAGTTCCTTTTATACACAAAGAACCCTAAATAAACAATAATATAAAATAAATGCATATCACTACCTAAAATAGCTCATGCAAATCCTAACAAACTATATAATATGCGGAATAACTATCTCCGCAGTAACAAACTATGCGCTAATATTACTTCAGCAGAAACAAACTATGCGCTAATATTACTTCAGCAGAAACACTTCTTCAGTAGAATCCATGTACTTCAGCAGATTCCTTCAGCATTATTTTCAGCAGAATTCCTACTTTGCAGAATTCCCAACAATCCTCCCCTAAACTGGAATTTGACTAGTTTAAGTTCCAGTTTCCTGATAGATCTTTAACGCTATAGAACTTGAGGATTGTGCTTGAACTTCAGCAGTAAAGAACCAAAATATTAACATCTCTATGATGATAAAACTTTTTGAAACGCCAGATCTTTGCAAATGACAAAATGTACATCAAAACATATTAGTTTCAGACTATTCTCATCACATCCAGGTGTGTTAACTCCTGTGAGAGGTGAATCATTGAAAATAATAGATTTGATGTCTCTTTACCAATAGCCATTACTACTGGAGTAGCCAAATGTTTAAGTTCGAAAACTATGGTACACCGATAACCATCTGATTTATTAGCAAATCAGCAACTATATAACGGATTTGATATGTCTTTACCTGTAGCCGTTTGCTCAGGACTAGCCAATCCTTTGGTCACCCAATAGGGCAGCAACCATGGTGAATTGATGAGCATTTCAACTCTCAGCAATGAAGCATGGGTGAGTGAAGTACCCTATGATTTTGAGCAAACCATTACAACTATCAACGGAATTGAGATGTCTTTACCAAAAGCCGTTTGCTTTTGGACTAGCCAACTCTTTGATGGAAAGTCGTCATCATCATGGTGAGTTAATTACCATTTATGGATTTCCGCAACCTTTACCACAAGCCATAATCCTGTGGGCTAGTCAACTCTTGTGTCAGAAAGACATGGTGAGATGAAAACCATTAGTAGTGTGGTAATTAACCAACACCAAAACCTGCAAGCAAGAAAGAATAGAAACTAAACACAGACATGTTAGAGTTTAGTTTTTTTTTTTTTTTTTTTTTTTTTTTTTTTTTTTTTTTTAACAAAAGAAATAATATGATTTTTTTTTTAATAAAATAAATAAAGAATAAAAATAACCAAAACATGTAAAATATACCATCAAGCAGCAGCAGAAACCAAAGACAGTTGTAGTGTCAGCAGAAACACTAAGCCTCCCCTTAGGCTTATAAGGATCCAACAGCTGCAAAAATGGTTAGAATACAATAAATACAACAATAAGCCTCTCCTCAATCAATGCACCTGACCAAGACCATTGTTCTTGGGTACCCAGAATGAACCTTTTCTTTGAGTTGTCCAAGAATAACCTTTTGGGGGCTTAACAGCAGTTGCCAGTCTAACTCCACCATGTGCCATAGTCATATGAGATACATAAGGTGTATATGACTGAAAATAAGAACTTGTAGGTCTATAGGGCATAAGTCTAGCATTACTGTTCCACCAACTAGTAGTAATTGGTGAAGAATATCCTCCACCAGAGGGAACTGGAAAAGGCCTATGAAGCCTGTCAGCAGAAACAAATGCATACACCTTTGGCTTACCAGTAGGAACTGGTTTACCTGCTCTCACATGTGCAGATTTGGGAACAAATGGAGGAATACTAGCAACATTAGTCCATGTGGGTCTAAAAGTCTTATGGCCAGAGGAAACACCCATCTTTTTCTCATGATAATCACAGTCTTTAATAAGATGGAGTTTACTACCACACACAAAACAAGATTTCTTCTTATAAGACTTATTCTTAACACAACTTTGTTTATTACATTTAAACTTATCAGAACTAGAACTAGAAGCAAAATTGTGTTCAACAGAATAAGTAACTGGCTTTGTTTTGGGTTCATCATCAGCTACTTTGGACTTGGGTGTGGTCATGGGTGTGTGCCTAGGTGAGTCAGACTTTTCACTGGAATCACATGAGGCATAGTCAGTGGACTTTAGGTCTGACGACTTGTCACTTTCAGAACAAGAGACAGAGTCATTAGTTTTGCTACTAAGGTCTGGCAAGTCACTTGACTTTTTGCCATATAAATGATGTGATCCATCAAAGTCAACTGTAATGGACAGGTCAATGGGCATATGTTCACCTCTAATAGGTCCAGGGACAGCATGTAATTCCCCTTCTTTAACATAATTAGCTAAACCTGCTGGTGTAGTTTTACGCCCATCATATTTAGCTTCAGGACCTACATATTTTTGAAAACCTAGACCTATCCTAGATGTCTCAGATTGACTACCATAAATGTGACTAGCTAACTTGTTTCCATTTAATAACCATTCTTTATGCCTAGTAATTTCCTCATCTAGTTTCTCTTTTAGCTCTAGATTTTCTGACACTACATCTGCTCTTAACTTCTCAGACCTTTTTAACTCATTTTTAGTACATTCGAGATCCCTTTCTAATACACTTAACTTCTCATCATAAGCTATTTGATTCTTCTGAAACCAAACCTTTTATCTTTCTAGTGTTTTTAATGCCTGTTTATAAGCTTCAACTTCAACATAGCATTCATTATATTTAGGTTTCAAAATATCATAAGCTTCTTTGAGTTCATTATAACGCTCACTACAACCAAACAAACAATTATGTACCTGAGAGATGCCCATGAATGCAAAGTGTGGACTGGCAAGTTCTTCAGCATAACCTGCAGCATCAGCTTCCTTGCTCATCTTCTTGAATTCAGCCTTTCCACCATACCTTTCTTTGAGTGCATTCCATATACGACTTGCATCATCCATATAACGAAAATCTGCTACATGATCAGCAGGAATAGATTTAAGCAAGGTAGTTCTGGCCTTTGACTCTCTTTGTACAGCAATGTGTTCATCTGCAGTCGTTGGAGGATGAATAAAGAGATTTCCATCTTGATCGCTTCCAATCCTTTTCAAACTGTTGCCATTTTGGATCACCTTCCAGATATTCATATCATTATTCATGATCCAGTGTTTCATCTTCTCAGCCCAGACCTCGTACTCATCATCCATCAAATAAGGAAACATACCATCATCCCTATTATTATCAAATTCTGGCATTTTAAAAGTACCAAGCAAAAATATGTCCAGCGGATCCAAGCAAAATACTAACTCACAAGTCCCACTTAAAAAAAATATTCGTCTGATCAATGACAAACCCAAGAGTATGATCAGATATTAGAAACAATGTTACCTCGTGGATCCCAACCAACACTTCCACGTGAGATCAGCAGAATCACAAAAGAATATAAACAATGGACCAATGATGTGAGCAATCAATGTGTACCCGAAATCAAATACCAATTAAAATGTGCTGAAGGTCCAATCAGAAGGAATGCTCACGTGATCAATAAATTGAGCAAATGAGGGACCCACTAGTAATTCTATACGACCAAATGATATACCAAGATCCCACGAGCTCTTCAAATAATTGACCAATCGGAAATAACAGATCCACAATCACAAATCGAGAACACAAAACAATTACACACATCGCCACAATAAATTATATCTCATCAAATAATGATCAGCAGTAACCAAGCATGGGACCCACGTACACATTATCAATTAATAAAATTCACAAAGGCATCACGTGATCACAAAAGTTATCACTGTTCTCGTGTGACCAATGAAAATCAGCCGCACCAAATTACTTTGAACCGAGATCACTTGTGGTCCAATCAAAGAGCAAGACTACCCTAACTATCATATACCGTAGCACACTAAATTAATCCTATGTCTTACCACGCTTCAAATTGACCAGCGTTTTTCGAGTGAAATCAATAGCAAGTGGGGACCATTATTAACATGAGACCAATAAATTAAAACATAGCACATGAATAACCATAATCAATGTACCTCGTTAACCACTTGACATCTAGTATCCTGTCGCCATCAACATGTCAATCCCACGTGAATATGAAAAGAAATATCCAATCATGAGTCTACTGTGCCTCGTCAACCGATCCCTGATCTAAGAATTAATCTGCTGCTTCTGTTCTTTTCGCATCTGCTGTAAATTAGGGTATAAACCCTAATTACTAGAAAACCTTATAAACCCTAGATCGAGAGCCACCCGCTCTGATACCAATTATAGAATCCAAGATCCGGACTCAACTAGGGTATGAATAACAATGATTGAATATGCACAGCGGAATAATAATTGACACAATCAAAGTTACCAACAAGGTTTTTCTCATAAACCAATGATCCTCTATGGATCTTTTCCACTCTCTCTAAAGATGTTTTCCTGGAATATTTTTCTCAAGAGTTATTCAATACAAAAGCTATCAGTTCCTTTTATACACAAGGAACCCTAAATAAACAATAATATAAAATAAATGCATATCACTACCTAAAATAGCTCATGCAAATCCTAAAAACTATATAATATGCGGAATAACTATCTCCGCAGAAACAAACTATGCGCTAATATTACTTCAGCAGAAACTCTTCTTCAGCAGAATCCATGTACTTCAGCAGATTCCTTCAGCATTATTTTCAGCAGAATTCCTACTTTGCAGAATTCCCAACATTTCTCTTTCTAAATTTCCACCAATCAATTTTTTAAATCAACCAATCAAATCATTAAATTTATTTGTATGCATAATTAGTAGGTCTAACTATCATTTTTCTTGTTTTATTATATAAAAAAATCAACAAAAGTACCAAATAAATCATTTTTATTTTAAGTACTAATCCTTTGGACAAATGCTCAAACCAAACGTGCCTAAAAAAAGTAAGGCCTGTTTGGTATATAGGACGGTTTAGGATTTGATTTAATATCATTTGAGGACAAATGATTATTTACATACCAAGGGATCAATCTCCACCATCCATTTATATTTGATCTAATAAATGAGATTAATCCCAACAATTAAAAAAAATCCACTTTCATCATCTTTTTTCAAATATTAATAACTTTCAAACCGTTAATCGTTAAGCGGAAAAAAAAATCATTGCGAAGAGCATTTAATTATCTTTCTATAAATAGGCACTTTGATATACTTTCGACAATTTTTTTTAAATATTTTTCACGTTTTTTTTAAAGTTTTTTCATTTTTTTTACGTTACTGAAATTTGCATTAAAAAATCATATATGATTAAACACTAATTTGAATATCACATGTGATATTAGTGTTATATCATATATGATATTAGTGTTATATCATATATGATATGTAATATCACATGTGATATTAGTGTAATATCACATGTGATATTAGTGTAAAATCACGTATGATATACATATCATATCATATGTAATATCACATATCATATATGATTTAACACTAATATCGCATGTGATATTCAAATTAGTGTTTAATCATA
This sequence comes from Chrysanthemum seticuspe, assembly GCA_019973895.1. Lineage (NCBI taxonomy): Eukaryota > Viridiplantae > Streptophyta > Magnoliopsida > Asterales > Asteraceae > Chrysanthemum > Chrysanthemum seticuspe. The sequence continues at coordinate 228,492,303 of BPTQ01000004.1, forward strand.
TATGATTTTTTTCATGCAAATTTCAAGTAACGTAAAAAAAGACGAAAAACGTGAAAAAAACGAAACTTTTTTCTTTTTTTGAAAGTATATCAAAGTGCCCGTATATAGAAAGATAATTAAATGCTCTTCGCGAGGGTGTAAATATTTTCACTTAACGATTAACGGTTTAAGAGATATTTAAATTATAAAAAATAGGTGAAATAATAAAATGCTTTTAATATCAGTCATTGATTTCTCTTTAGATGGATAGTGGAGATGAGTCATTTGGTATGTAAAGGACAATTTGGTTTGAGGGGTTAGAGTGGAAGGTGTGGTGACAAGCCTCACCATCTTCATCAGTGTCACCTCAGCGCCACATCAGCATCCCACTTCTCCATAACTAACCACAACAAACACACCCCCTCCCTCATAACAAACCTCAACATCTTCATTTGGGGCCCACCACTACCACTTTATTTTTTTTATTCAATTTTCCAAATAAACTAAATTCATTTCATTCAAAATAAAAATACAATACATAACATAATAAAAAACATACGAAACGTAAAATAAAGATACGGAAAAAAAAACATACGCAACAAATACATCAAATTCTAACGAAACTAATTATTTGGATTCTGTTGTTGAAATTGTCCCCATTGAATTTGTTGCCAAATATGCTCGATAAGACATCGTTGAAGCTTTGCGTGTTTGCGTTTATCATGTACTTCCTCCGTCCCATATTAAATGTCCAGATTTGACTTTTCAAGTCTTTTCTTTACAATTTTGACCTTAAATATTTTTACTTGTGTTATATCGTATTAGATAAAATTAACACATAGTGAAAATACATTTAAAACTCAATCTATTCATATATTTTGCATCAAATATTATATAACACAACCAAAAATATTTATGGTCAAAGTTAAGAAATAAAGACTTAGAAAATTCAAACTAGACATTTAATATGGGACGGAGGGAGTAGTTCTTTGGCTTTTTTCCTTTGCAATTGGCAACGTTCAATCCATGTCTGTTGTAAATTTGGTGTCGGAGAAATATACGTTTCAGCAATGTCGGATATCGCAAATTGTTGATCTTTCAAAATCATGTTATGCAATATGATGCACGAGTACATGATTATCCGTAACTTGCCAATAGTAAATTGTCGTGCCGGTTGGGCAATGATATACCAACGTCATTGGAGGACACCAAAAGCTCTTTCGATATCTTTTCGAGCACTTTTCTTGTTTCGCTTTGAATGCGGCATTTTTTGGGTTAGTTGCAACTGTAAATGACTTGACAAAAGATGCCCACTCCGGGTAAATTCCGTCAGCTAGATAATACCCTTGCTTAAATTTAGACCCGTATACTTCAAACTCAACTTTAGGGGCGATGTCATCAAGCAAGTCGTCGAATAATGGAGAATTATTTAAAACCGTTAGATCGTTATTCGCACCCGCTACCCCAAAAAATGCATGCCAAATCCACAAATCGTATGAAGCAACGGCTTCAAGCATTATAGTTGGATATTTTTTATCACCTCTGTGAAATTGGCCTTGCCATTCTTTCGGATAGTTTTTCCATTCCCAGTGCATACAATCGATGCTCCCCAACATTCCCGGAAGCCCATGAACAGTGTTATGTGCATGGTATAAGTGACGAATGTCATCCTCATCTGTTTTTCTTAAAAACTCCTTAATATATAGATGGATTATGCACATAGTAAAAAAAATCTAGGCAATCGCGTGCACAATGTTCACCTATTTGTAAATACTCATCAAACGCATCAGGTGCTACCCCGTAAGCCAATTGGCGTAGGGCACATGTGCATTTCATAATCACACTAAAACTCATTACACCCCTACAATCTGGTCGCACTCTAAAGAAATCAAAATGCTTAGGAAGAGGATGATGAGTTTCAATATATGTTTCAATACCTTGTACTATTTGTAAAAATAGATGACGACTCATACGAAATCGACGCCTAAAATTATCGTCCGTATATTTTGGGTTGTTACCAAAATAGTCAGCAAGTAGACATGCTTCAGCAACTTCACGTTCACGGGGGACGTATCGACGATGCTTTGAAGGACCGGCTTCTTGTTCCTGCAACGTTTGCTCTGCCTCGAACTCTTGAATAAACATTTATAGTTCCGTTAACTCTTCAATGTCACTTTCACCGGAATAAGATGATTCGCTCGTGTAACTCATGTTTCAGCAAGTTTAAATTATTTTGATTGAAGATGGAGGAGTTGAAAGTGATAAAAATTGTAGATATAATATGTTATTTAAAAGGGTGGTGAGTTTTTTTGAAAAAAAAAAAAAAAAAAAAAAAAAAAAAAAAAAGATTCTATCCTTTAATAAACGGATATCAAAATATGATTTTCTCTTTATATCCGTTGCTAAAGTGTATTTTGTCAGAATATTGAGCTCGTCGTCAGGATGGCGAGGCATCTCACGGCGAACGACGACGAAGGGTGCCGGTGTGGCGGCGGCCCACGGCGAAGGTCCACGTTGGAAGACGGCGAGGCATAACGAAGCCATACCTTCCCCTCTTAGAGTGAAAGATTAGAATTTGAGCTGAATTCCAACGTTTGGTGAGTCGATTTAATAAAAAGTAATGGAGTTATTATCAAAATCTCATTTAATATATAATTGGTGTCTTTTGAACCGATTCCTTCTAACACACATTTGTGAGCCACACATTTCACTTTTTCTTTGAATTTATTTGTCTTTTTATTAAAAGATATTTAACTCAAACAATAAAAAATCTTTAAATAAATATATAAAGAGAAAATTACCAAAAGAGACCAATTTTCCAAGTGTGGTCCATTTTTAAGACTCTTTCCTCATCTCTTTCCCAAAAGAGTCATGCTCAACTGCTCAACTGCTCGACTCTATTATTTTTTTGACATGTGTCAATTGCAAGTACAAAGGTAGGTAGGATATTTTTTTGCTTTTAAGTTAAATGACAAATTTACCCTTTATTATATTTCTTTATTTAATATCTCACCTACCATCACCTAACTCCATCCACCTACCTCACCACCTTACCAGTCCATAACCACCACCATCACCGCTGGTCATCTGCTCGACCACCACTGCTCAACTGCTCGACCACCACTGCTCAACTGCTGGACCACCACTGCTTAACCACAATTTTAACAAATCATGTACGTAAAATGTTGACTAGTTTTAATTAACCACAATTTTATCTTAAAAAAAAACGCATCGTAGATCTTTAATTAACCACAATTTTATGAAAAAATTGAATCATTATAAGAATCTCATTTTTTTTATTATATATATATATATATATATATATATATATATATATATATATATATATATATATATATATCTATATAGAGTAGAGATCCAGTAAGAAGTAAATTAAAATAAGAAGTGGTGAGAAGTGACCAAAACCACGCATTTGAGATGCAACGACTTGCATTAGATGCATTTCTATTCATATAGATGCTACATCTTGAGTTTCGAAAGTTAATTTGATGTATAGATGGTGTAAATTGATTTTCATGATTTTGGCACGCGTAGAGGAACAAAAAACAAGAGAAATCATGAAATGCATCTAATATACGTATATGCATCTGATTAAAAGCTAGAAAACACACTATTGTGTGTTATAATGCATCTAAGATTATAGGGATGCATCTAATTTAGGTCGGTGCATCTCGGATTTGCGGTTATAGTTCTTCTTATTCCTTCTTATTTTAACTAATCTTCTTATTTGATCCTAACTCTATATATATATATATATATATATATATATATATATATATATATATATATATATATATATATATATATATATATATATATATATATATATATATATATGTATATTTTGTAAGATCTTTAAAAAAACCCATCATAGAAAAATTGAATCATTATAACAAAAAGTAAGGTTGTAAAAATCGCTAGGCGCTAGTGAGGCGGTTGGGTAGGGCCTAGCGATTAATCGGTTAGGCGAGGATTAATCGAGGATTAATCGGATTAGAATTTTTATGCACAAAAATGTAATTTTAGATATTATATTATTTTATATGTATAGGATAAGCGTATTCCATCAAAGTTCAAATATTTCAAGTGTTCAAATATAGACATAATACATAATTCTTCAAAGTTCAAAGTCAAACATAAATATTACTCTGTTTGTTGACCATTTTTAAGCGACCTTTGACCGATTTTGTCCGATTAATCGGTTTGTTGACCGATTTTTAAGTGATTTTGTCCGATTTTTAAGCGATTTTGTTGACCAATTTTTAAGCGCTTTTGTCCGATTAATCCGATTAGACCGATTTTGTTCGATTAATCTGTTTGTTGACCGATTTTTAAGCTATCTTTGACCAAACCGATTAAATAGGCCGATTATGATAAATCAAGGCGCTTAGTGAGAGATCAGCGATTATGCGGGGATTAATCGGCCGCCTGGGCCGATTTTTACAACAGAGACAAAAACCCATCATAGATCTTGAACAAGAAACGAAAACAATTGAATCATTATAACAAACTCGAAACAGAAGCATAACAACACAAGACCTCAGATTCGTTTAAAGATCTTTAAAGATCTTAAGTGATTGAACAAAAACCCATCATAGATATTGAACAAGAAACGAAAACAAATACCTTACCCGAGATCTTGTTTAAAGATCTTGAAGCCTTTTAATAAGAAAGAAACCAAACTTCATAGTTTTTAACAGTGGTGGTCGAGATCTAAAAAAAATTCATATTCATAGTTTTGACTTTGCTCGAGACTTACTATCAGATGTTTAGCAACCGACCATGTCAAAAAATACTCATTCAATCATGTCTACCTTGGTTTTAATTATAAAAGGGAGACGACAATGAGATTCCGTTAGGAATTAAAATACTCCTTCAATGAGATTAGAAAGTGAAAGTATGGTCGGTTGCTGGAACCGTGTTTCAATAAGGGGTAAAAAAAAAAGGAGATAAAGTTTTGTAAATGATAAGATTTGTGTGGATATATTTGAGTGGGTAAGATAAGGGGTAAATTTGTCATTTAACTTAAAATCAAAAAAAATATCCTACCTACCTTTGTACTTGCAATTGACATATGTCAAAAAAATAATAGAGTCGAGTAGTTGAGCAGTTGAGCATGGCTCTTTTTGGGAAAGAGATGAGAAAAAAAGTCTTAAAATGGACCACACTTGAAAAATTGGACTCTTTTGGTAATTTTCTCATATATAAATTAAATAGATATTAATTATATCTCTCATACTTTTCTTTCAAACCATTCCTAAATCGAAATCCAATTCTAAACACACTTACAAACCAAACGGACTCTAAGAAAAGTTTTGTATGTAAAATAACTCTCCTCTTAAGATTTAGATTTGGATTTGGATTTAAATTTGGATTAGAATTTGAATTTGGATTTAATGTAAGAGAGAGAAAAAAAAAGGTAAAAGAAATAATATAATTAAATTAAAAAATAGTATTTTAATAATTAATAAATGTATTTAAAAATAATTTTGTTATTTTATAATATATAAAAGAGAGATGCAAGTAGGATACTAATCTTGGCCTCACGATTGTCATAAATCCAAACCAAATCCAGGCCTTCCTCCCTAGAATTTAAACACTACACATTTCCTACTTTCAATCCCAAATTCTAAACCGTAAAAATGAAACAAACAATTAATTATTGGATTCAGCCAGGGACGGATCCACTTAATAAGAATGGGGGGCAAGTGCCCCCCACGACTAGCCGAAAAAGTCGAGATTTTAGTGTAATTTTTTTTTATAATTTTGACTTTTTTTCGAAAGTGCCCCCCAACCAAAACTCAAATTGCCCCCCACCCACATACTAAAACCCAACATTCAACACTCTAAAGCTTTATAAATCCATCATTTCAAAGTAAAACTACTCGATTTATCATTACGATCCTAGTTTTTTCTTCCACATTTTGTTGTTGTTGTCAAAAAAATTTTTTTTGCCCCCCACATCTTCATTTCTTGGTTCCGCCACTGGATTCAGCCTAAACTCTCCCTATAAACCCACAAACCAAACACCCTTAGAATACCATACAGGTCGGTGCAGTTGTGCATATCGGGTCGGGTCACCAAGCCGTTGACTGAAAAAAGTTCAGTAGAAAAATATCTCAACTTACGCGCCAAGTAACGATATTTTTGTCAAGTTTCTCGTGCGAACCGCCTTACTCGGAATTCCTTGTAACAACACGTCACTAATTTCTTACCAACCGTTAGATCATCATCCTACTTTCAATCTCATCCGTTCATTTACCACCCTAACTTGTATAAAACCCAATTCACAACATCTCAAACTCTCATCTCGTCGAAAAACGATAACACACATGGAAGATCGTTTATTTTATCTCCAAGTCCAATCCATCCCAACATATTCGATTCAATCATCATGTTATTCAGGTTTTGATCGATTAATTCTAGAAAACCCAAGATTATCCAGAGCGTTAATTGAAGGTAAGATTCGATTCATATATATATATATATATATATATATATATATATATATATATATATATATATATATATATATATATATATATATATATATATATATATATATATATATATATATATATATATAGGGGACCTTTCTTTTGAGAACCCTGTTAAGTGCGAGAACTTTGAGAACCCTTCTAAACCAATGAGATTTTTTTAAATATTAAAAATTATTATTAATCCAAAAGGGTATTATAGTAAAATACAATTTTTTTTATATTTTTTTTATCAAATCCTGATTTTAGGCATTCCTAAATTTTCGGAATTTTTTTTTTTTTTTTTTTTTTTTTTTTTTTTTTTTTTTTTTTTTTAAGCATGGTTTCATAATCTTACAGGTGCATGCATTTTTTTTAGTGAAGTACATGTATGTTTTTTTGCATGATTTTTTTTTAGTGAAGTACATGTATGTTTTTTAGCATGTTTTTAAGCATGATTTTTTTTAGTGAAGCACATGTATATTTTTTTTTAAGCATGATTTTTTTTTAGTGAAGTACATGTATGTTTTTTTGCTAGCATTATTTTTTTTTTTGAAGTTTGAAGCATAAATTAAAAAACACAAACCATTATAAAAGAAAAAACAAAATTCATATACTTAAATGTTACATTTCATTTAATTACAAGTACAAAAAACACATATGCAATAATCGTATATCTTCAAATCTTCATGTATATTTGTATTCATCCACTTCTCGGTCTTCAATGATATCGTTATTTTCATCAATCTGAAACAAGCATGAACAAAAACAATTAGAACATACATGTTTTTAAAACATACATGTTTTTAAAACATACATGTTTTTAGCATAAATGTTTAGAAGCATTCAAGTTTTAAAACATACATGTTTTGAACGTACATGTTCCAATTAACCATGTCTAAGCACAAAAAAATAAACTATAACACTCTTTTTCCTTTAAAATAAAAATAGATCTACAATTAAGTGTAGCCGATATCGACACAAAACATACACGTTTTCAGATCTAAGGTGATGAAAATCAAATTAAAAAAGTGATATACATTCAAGCAAGAGTCTCTAGTACATGATTATCACCATGCCTCCAAAGATTCGTTTTGATTCACCCCTTTTTTAGAAAAAAAGAATAACCAGATCGTGCACTCCTTTTGGTTAAAAGCTTTAATATTGAAATTAAGAATACCTGGTTATCTATCGTGATTTGTGAATTGTGATCATAGGCGGTTGCAGTTTTGGTGGGTATGAATAATATAGATTAAACTGCTAGGGTTTTTTTGGGAGAGAATTTTTTTCGGTTACAGATTGTGACTGGAATGAGGAGAAGATGTAGGACGGTTTTAAAAAAAATAATAATTATGATATCCCATAATTACCCTTACACTAGTTACAACAACCAACACAATCTTTTGATTATTTACATAAACGGCACATTCAGTTTTGACCCTTGATCAATTAATCGGTGAAAAATGAGTTCTCGCAGTTCTCGCACTTAATAGGGTTCTAATAATAAAGATACATTATATATATATATATATATATATATATATATATATATATATATATATTTGCTATTTGTTATTTGGCCTCACAATAATCACCGTGTTTAGTTTAATTCGTTAATTGAATTATATAGCCATGATATCGCAAGACGTGAATCGAGACGATTGGTTATTAATAATTTGTTGATGTGTGGCGATTGATGTACAAGTTTGTATGTAAGTGGATGTAATGAGGCTCTTGTTAGGAGGAGATCTTTATGTCCTGTAACAAACTCTTGTTGTTTGTTTGACCTTTGCCATGATGGGTGCGCTCGCATGGCAGGTCACCATTTTTCCTAATAAAAAAAGATTTTTGGTTGGAGAGGGGAGGTCGCACGGGGTTTGCCCGGGATCTCTCCTCTGGTGTGGTGTGTTCGCCGCTTTTGGTGCGCGTGTCTGTGTTGTGTTTTTTGGTGTGTGCTCAAATCGACAACAGGGCATGCCATATCAAAGTTATGTGATATTTATTAAGAGGTATCGTCTAATCCCGTATTTATTCTAGTTTTGCACAATAGACTTCATAGTTTCAGTTAATACGATGCACAACAGGGCATGCCATATTATATCAAACGCAAGTTACCACTATTGATCACCTGATTACTCCCATGCCGCTAGGCAAAATTCACTTTTCTATTAGCTTCCAGATCAAACTATGATAAACACAAGTATTCAAATTAAGGCTTGTGAACAATAGTTTTGAACTCAACTTGTTCCAAAACAATGTTATTAAAGCTATAACTAACATATGTTGCTAATAAATCCTTGCTCATGCGTGATGGTTTAATATTTGCCTCCAAACATTCCTTCTGTTCTGCTTATTGACCACGAATAAGCTGCAACATATTTTATGAGAAGTGTGTTAGTATTGCAAATTATTTTGGGAGTAAAAATCAGCATCAATATAAGGATATATGGTCACTGATTACAATACCAACTTTTAAGATCAAATCTGGCATTATTCCTTTATACTTCCTGGTTAGTGTGTGCAACACAATTCGTAAATATGTCGAAAGGAATCAACCTCGGTGTGTTTAAAGGGAAATTGTGGTTTCAGAGCTGTGTTTAAAAAAGCGCGCCTTTTTGCGCCTAAGGCGTGAGGCGAGCCGAGGCAGTAAGGTCATCGCATCAGGACCCTTGATGCGCAGCCATTACAAAAGGCGAGAAAAGGCGGTGCTTTTTGGCGCCTTTGAAGAGCGCTTTTTAACGCCTCATGTGTTTATGGGTCTAAAAAGGACAATAAAACTAGAAGGGTTTAAATGGACTATTGTTAGTCCCTTCTAGTTGGGAATTGGGCTTTAAGAAAACCTTCAATAAGAAAAATACTTGGAGACAGGGAACCCCAAACTTTGAGAATGAATGGGGAATGTATGCTTTCTTCTGATTTGCATAAATCCCCATTCATTCTTATGCATTGCATGGTTTTTGGTCACATGCATCCCTTTGTGGTCCTTTTGTTATTGTCCTGTAGGAATTTGATAAGCTTATGATCTGTGTTTTGTAATATGTAGCATTTTAGCGATATGGAATCGCAAACTTTGAGAATGAATGGGGAATGAATCGGTGTTATTGTTGTTAAATGTCTTCTTTATGTGTTTTTATATATGAATTATGCTTTCTAACGAAGTTATAATCGTTTAGTACAAAGTATGCGCCTCGCCTACGAAAGGCGTGCGCTTTCGCCTCATCGCCTTGCGCTTCGGTTTTTTGACCCTTAGCGCAACGGAGCGCTTCGCGCTTTTTAAAACCCAGTTTCAGAGAGTGATTTACTGCTCTTATTTTGGTACTGGTTATGGTTGGTAGAATTTTGGATCAGGTCAAGCCTTCTATGTTAGTTGTAATTAATACCGGACACAAAGCTTATATGGCGGTGTTCACTGTTGACGATGGATCTTATTCAACTAGTTTTGGATCGCCAGAGTGTTAATTACAAGGTACGATTCGATTCATCTTTCTATTTAATGTTATAACCGTGTTATAGTTGTAACAGTTGTTTATCTACACTTAATTGATCCAATGTAGTTGCGTATCTATACCTAATCAATTCAGGTATTATGATATTGCTAGATGCCCTCATCATTTCAACACAAACACGAATTCGAATGTCAGCTTTAGGTTTTTCATTTTATTTAGTATCTTTAATAAGATTCATACTGCCCATAAGATGTTCAATGTTGTAGAAGAAATGCAAATCTTCTTCTAAAAATTATTTTTAACAATTTCATGTAATTTTAAAATATATATAACAAAAAAGTTATATAAAACAATTCATTAAGAATTTCATGCCCATCAAACCAACATCTCTATTAAACAAAGATAACCGAAATCTCATATCACTAAGATGACATAAAATCATCTTTTGACCAATAAAAATTCTTTCACACATATATAAACACCCTCAAATCGAAAAACAACTATGACCATCAAATTAACCATCAACATCTCCCATGCGACACCCTCACATCCAAAAACAACTATGGCCATCAAATTAACCATCTGGTGAAACAACATTCATCCTTTAAAACCTTATCATAATAAAAAATCCTTTAGCAAATATATGAAAAATTTTAAATAAAAAAAATAAACAAAATTACTAATCAAACAATAATTAAGAAATGATTCTTATTTGCATGACCATATTGCATGATGTAGCCACTTATAAGCATGAATGATTGTATCCTCTATAATTAAAGGATTTATTGATGCACATGCCTCAAGATCATAACACCATACAAGCATATACTCGCAAGTCATGTTTTGAAACAAAATATTCCAACGATACATCAATTGTTTCAAAATAGCAAATTGACGTGGCCACCCTTTTTGACCGGTACGAAATTACTCATTTTGCCAATTCCATGGTACATGAGATGAGCAAAGATACCAATTTCAGGTTGAAAATGGCCAACTTAGAATGAAGGGCCTCTCTGCCCCCCCCCCCCCCCCCCAAACAAAAAAGATTTTGCTATCCCCAAAGACACCGGGAATTCTCCGATCGGCGTATCCGCCGTGATCTCCAATTTAAAAGTAAACCGCATTTTGGTTGACATGGAAAATACACACATCTTAAAACTTCCGGAGCGTCCCCAATTAACTCTAGGATTGTTGCTTCTTGATTTACAGACCACAAATATTTTGCTAAGTGTTTTTTTTTAATTTTTTTTCCTTTAAAAGATGTATGATACTGAAGCAAAAAGTTTACCTCGTATATGCTATTTAGGTAGCATATGAAATTACTATTTGGAGCCAATATAAAATCTTCAAAACTGGTTGACCATACACGAGTTGCTACAAAAGGGTCCATCTGTAAGGTACACTCCTTGAGTCAAGGGGTTTACCTTGCATATGGACCCTGTTGTGGCACCTCGCGTATTGTCAACCAGTTTTGAATATTTTATATTGGCTCCAAACAGTAATTTCATATGCTACCTAAATAGCTTATACAAGGTAACCCTTTTGCTTCACTATCGTACTCTCCCTCACCCACCGCGCACACACCTTAAAACTTCCAGATCGTTCCCAATTAAATCTAGGATTGTTGCTTCTCGAGTTACAAACCAAAAATACTTTTGAAGTGTGTTTTTTTTAATTTTTTTTTTGAAAGGTGTACCATACTGAAGCAAAAAAGTTCCTTGTATATGCTATTTAGGTAGCATATGAAATTTTATTGGGAGCCAAAATTCATTAACATACACGAGCTGCCACATGGTCCATATCCAAGGTACACTCCTTTAGCTCAAGGGGTGTACCTTGCATATGGACCCTGTTGCGGCACCTCGTGTATGGTCAATCAGTTTTGAATATTTTATATTGGCTCCAAATAGTAATTTCATATGTTACCTAAATAGCATATACCAGGTAACCTTATTGCTCCACTATCGTACGCCTTTAAAAAAAATTAGAAAATCAACAGTTTCAAAATATTTGTGGTTTGTAAGTCACAGCTTTGGAAGTTATAATGTGTGGGTAGAATTGGCAAAATGGCATAGTTGACTGGATAACCATTCAAAACGAGCCACGAATCATCTTAAATGTGAAGATGGGAATGTAAAACAAGAGCAGGCATACATTCAATTAAGAGAAGAAAAGAAACATGTGATGATGAATTACCATTACGGTTTAAACGTTCAAAGATGGAGATTAAGAAAGACAACTTGAAATGTTTATCACAAATAATTTATGAAATGATGATTAACATTCTTTATACGAAGAACAAGTTTATTTTTTGTGTTAATGTTTATTGTTTAACTATGAAATTTTAAAATGAATCTGTTTGGAATTTGCTTTATTTGAAACAATTGATGTATGGTTGGAATAGTTTGTTTCGACACATTACTTGTGAGTATATATGTTTGTATTGTGTTATGATCTTGAAGGGCACGTGTATCGATAATTTTTTTAATTATAGAGGGGATACATTCATTCATGCTTATAAGTGGCTTCAATTATTGTTTAATTAGTAATTTTGCTTGATTTTTGAATTTATTTAAAATTGTTATATTTGATAAAAGATTTTTTATTATGATGAATAAAATGTTTCACCATTGAGGATGAATGTTGGTTCACCAAATGGTTATTTTGATGTTGATGGCCATACTATCCATGGTGTTTATTTGGATTTGAGGGTGTCGCATGGGAGATGTTATATATGTGTGAAAAATTTTTATCGGTCAAAAGATAATTTCATGTCATCTTGGTGATATGAGATTTCGATTATCTTTGTTTAATAGAGATGTTGTTCAGGTTGATGGGCATGAAATTCTTAATAAAGGTAAGCTGTTTTATATGTTAAATTTTTTTAATATATATTTTGTTTTATATGTTAAATTTCTTTTCAGAAGATTTGCATTTCTTTTACAATATGAACGTCTTATGGGTAGTATGAATTTTATTGATCACGAATAAGCTGTAACATACTTTATGAGAAGTCTATTAGTATTGGGGAGTAAAAATCAGCATCAATATAAGGATATATGGTCACTGATATTGCAATACCAACTTTTAAGATCAAAGCATGTCTTGTCGTGGCATTATTCCTTTATAATTCCAGATAATGTGTGCAATATTCATAAATATGTCGAAAGGAATCAACCCCGGTGTGTTTAAAGGGCAAATTGTGGTTTCAGAAAAGGATTTATTGCTTTTATTGTGGTATTGGTTATGGTTGGTAGAATTTTGGATCAGGTGCAAGCCTTCTATGTTAGTCGTAATTAATACCGGACAACAAAGCTTATATTGTGTTCACTGTTGACGATGGATCTGATTCAGCTAGTTTTGGATCGCCAGAGCGTTAATTGAAGGTATGATTCGATTCATCTTTCTATTTGTTGGTGATGATTTAGTTGTTTGTTCATTTGTTAGGATCCCCGTGGTTATATAATCAGTTTAATTCGTTTATTGAATGCTATAACCGTGTTATAGTTCTAATACTTGTTTATCTACACTCAATTGATCTAATGTTGCTGTGTATCTATACCTAATTGATATGCTGTTGCAGGTATTATGATATCGCCAGATACGAACTGAGACGATTGGTTATTGATGAGAATAATGTTATGTTGAGGTAATGATGGAGGACGTGTAGCTATTGATGGCAGGTTTGTTTGTACAGCGAGTATGTGGCTGGATGTAGCGTGGCTCTTTTTATGAGTCGTGTATGTCCTATTACAGACTTGGTTGTTGTTTGGCCTTTGCCATGATGGGTGCGCTCGCGCATGGCAGGTCACCTTGTTATCCTAATAAAAAAATAATTTTTTGGTTGGAGAGGAGAGATCGCACGGGGTTGCCCGGGATCTCTCCTCTGGTGTGGTGTGTTAGCCTCTTTTGGGGGTTGTGGGTCTTTGTTGTGTTTTTCTGTGCGTGCTCAAAGTTTATGATCTATATAATTCAAATTATCGCATCAACAGCATGTAGCCGGTCAACAACATCCAATTAACAATGTACATGTGATATATCATGATTGACAACATTTATCTGCTGAACAACGCCAATTAAAGTTCCGTGATATTCATCAGAAGGTACTCTCAATTAAACTGTTTGCTCTAGTTTTACACTACATGATAGTTTCTGTCCATATGATGCATAAAAGGTTATGACAAACTTGATCAAAAACAAGTTTTTAATTAAACTGTTTGCTCTAGTTTTACACTACATGATAGTTTCTGTCCATATGATGCATAAAAGGTTATGACAAACTTCATCAAACACAAGTTTTTAACCTTTTTACGAATACAAATGTACACAAATCTTATATAAAACATGATAACGCGTTAGCCGCTTAAACATATTTATGAGATCTATTCTCTTTGAATATTTTACATAGAATCATGAGTTTTATCAGGATATGCATAGTCATTGATATTGCAAAAATATTGCCCTAGTTTACGTACTTGCTAAGTTGAGGGCTTGAGGCGAATACATCATATCAGGGCGTACTTCATTAAGACCTGTTGATGTGTGCAATGCAACTTTTAAATATGTTTTGGGGAAATCAACAACCTTGATGCGAGGCCAGATTGTGGGAATTATTGTTTATGAATTTATATTGGCTGATGATCATTTGCTTTTATTGTGTTGCTGGTTATGGTTGGTAGAATTTTGTATCAGGTGCAATCATTCTATGTTGGTCGTGATTTATGCTGGACTGCAAAGCTTGTATTGTGGTGTTTACTGTCGAGCTGTTTAGTTATGAGTTCGAATTATTTGTATTGTGTATTGTTGCAACAATCTTCTTTTGATGCTTTATTAGGGGGTTACAACTCATGCCCTCTTCGGCACAATGTAGTTTTGATATTGCTTATGAAGTTGGCGGTTTCTTGGTTTCTTCGGGTTGCTGCTATTGATGCTGCTGCTGGCGATGCGTTTTGCTGTTTTCAAGCTCGCTATTCTACAGTTTGTTTATACGGTCGGGTTATGCTGCTGCTGGTGATGCGTTGATCTACAAAAAGCACTTACGGTGGGCTGCTGCTGGTGGTGATGTGCTGATCTGAATGTTTCTACCGTTGGTTGCTGCTGACGATGATCATTATCTGATGACAAATGGTTTTGTGCATTATTCGCCTTTGTTGCCTTGTTTATTTCCGGTTGATTCAGATGTCGATGGCTGGTTTGCACTTTGCTCAGTGAGATCATGTTTTTCCTCTCAAGCGTGGTGGTTTTGCAAGTGAAGCGATTCAGTTTGGCTGTTTACTAGTGACATCGAGGGTACATGTAGAACTGGTTATTGTGTTGCTGTTTAAAGGTGGTTCTTATGCTGTTATCAGGTGGTGGTTATTATTATCAGGTTGTCATTGGTTTGCACTTATAGTTCTTATGCAGTTTGTGGTATGACCTTCACAATTCTAACGGGATCGCTGTGCTGGGTGGCTTGATTTTAGCTTTGTTGTGTTCCTGTAATTGCTTCAGGGAATTGAAACAACTGGTATATTGATGATAGTTAACTGTTCATTTAAAAGACTAGTCTTCTGTAATACATTTTTGGATTACTAGTTTCTGGAAGTGATGCAATTGACGAGAGTGAATTTACAGTTGTCGTAAAACTGATAATTGTGAATTGGGTAATGCATGGAGGGCAAACAGCTTTTTAAATTCTGCCAAGGTGTATTTCTAACCTTATTTCTTGCCAAAAAAAAGTACAACAGGTTCTCTCTTATTTTGTCGTAAAACTGATAATTGTGAATTGGGTAATTTGTTCTTGATCGTATAATTCTGGAAGTGGAGTAGTTTTGTTGTATCTGCAAATGTTCTTCCTAAACACTGCTGTGTATTAAGTGGGTAATGCATGGAGGGCAAACAGCTTTTTAAATTCTGCCAAGGTGTATTTCTAACCTTATTTCTTGCCAAAAAAAAGTACAACAGGTTCTCTTATTTTGTCGTAAAACAGTGATGAATAAGATATAGTAAAAATCTAAATTAGGTTGTGTTTTTAACCCAGTTAGGGTATAACTTGTCTCTGAAAACCCAAAGTGTCAGCTTCGATTTCAATAGAAGTCTTTGGCACCTCAAGTGGAAATCAAATCATTAAAACTATCGTGTTTAATGGTTTAACACATCTCATCTCCTTCTCAACTTATGCTACTAGACCTTGACCAACACTAATTATCTAGATCCGTGAGCTCTGAATTGGTAAGAGCGCCTGGGGTATCTCTCAGGAAGTTGGTGGTTCGAATCCACCCGGATTTGTCACCTGTTAAAGGTGTCTGTTGGTGAACCTCTTACCTCTTTGAAATTCACAGAGTTGATAGTTTAGGACCGGAGACTTTAAATATTTTATAAGGAAAGCAGTGGGTTAATTGTCCCATTGTTAGAGATAGGCGAGTACCCGCGCCTGGCGGCAGCTGTTCCTAGCGACATAAAATTAACGATATGCAATATTGTGGCAAGTGTTTCGTGTAACATTCAAAATTGAACGTGAAAAGATCAAAATGTAATTACAAACGGTTGTAATATGCGATAATTCAAATGTAACAAAAATTCTTAACATGTATCAAACGACATATAAAAATATTTAGTGAGACTGAAAAAAAAAACATTACATCATTATTGGCGCCTAAATGGGTTGGACTGAGATCATTTTTTTCTCTGGCTAATCAGTTCGTCGTTGTTATCATTATTAGCGCCTAAACTTTAATCACAAAGTAATAGCCGCTGCAACGCGCGGGTATCCTGCTAGTGTTTAATTAGTTATGTTATAATTATTGATGCAAATTGTTGGTTAAATGTAAATAATTGTTTATAAATTTATTACAGTATATTGTTGATATTTAAAAATTTTAATTTTTAAACTTGTAAATGTATATATATAAATTTGGATAATATATTACTCTGTAATATGTTAATTAATGTGATTGATTTTATTTTTCAAATTAAATTTGGAAAGTTATTACAAAATCAATTATTGGTCAAAATATGCTTGATCGTTGATTTTGAAGTGATTGAGATTTGACTGCTAATTATATATATTAATTATGCATTAAGTATAACTTGAATGGTAATCTTTGTAGGTAACAAGACGTGTAGCCTACGCATTGTTGTGGAGTAAATCGAGATTATGCATATGTATTTAAAAGGTTTGTCTTAATATTCATTATAGTAAAGGCATATAAGATGGGCATGATACAAAATATGTGTAAATATTTTCTATTTATATAGTTCTAAATCACATTTGACAACTATATAACGTGAAGTGTGTAAAAAAAAACTACCTAAGCAAAGTAAAACTCATATACTACATTGGGGGATTTTCATATATCCTCACATACACACCTATATTTACATATTTCCCTAAATACAAGTTTTTTATGCATGATGTACAACCCTGTTAAAGCACTGTTTGGGGAAATTTATAAATATGGGTGTGTATGTGGGGATATATGTAAATGCCCCCTACTACATTTGCAAATCTAACTACGTCTTTAATGGGCATGAATTTGGACCACAAACCAACAGGACCAGACCAATGATCCATCCTATCCAGCCAATTAAACAATATGAAACATTCTATCTAGCCAATTAAACAATATATTCGTAAGTCAACTATTCCTAAGATTCCTAAGATAGTAACCTACTAAATCCTTAATTAAAAACTTTTGTAATCACACTTATTACAATAATCATCTACTAAATCCAAAACTTTCAAAACATTATTCTAAAGTGCATATGATGAGTGGGGAGGAGAAAGAAGGCAAGGACGAACCAAGGACCATTTCGCATCACATGCAGGGCGACAAACGCCAATAATGATGGACGTGATTGATGGATGATTTCTGTGATGAAATAGCTTGGTGATTCCTGGGCACTTACCTACTTTGTAATACACACGTAACGAACTTGAGCTAATCTTTTACAAAATACAAAACGTTATGTTCCGCAACAATGGACGAATCATGTGGAGGATAGATCAAATACTTAATTACTATGATCTAAATGATATGATATGCTTCCAATTATGACATTTCCTTGCTAGTATAAATGCTTGTGATTGAACTCACTGAAAATGCATTAGGACAAGTGGACAACAAAGGGTCTTTGCAGTGATGAAGGACAATGAAAGAGTTATTCCATTGTGACTAATGATACAAGCTAGTACGTGTGTTATCTTGATTCCAAGTTAAGTTAAGAATTAGTCATTGAAAACAACTGGTGAAACAATGTTCCAAATCAAATACCACTCGAAGCGATATAACAAATTCTCAAATGAAAAAACTAAACCACTAATTGCATAATAAGAAATTAATATATAATAGCTTTGATAATGACAGACTATTGGCACATGTAGAAAAGCTAGCTACTCATTAACACGTCGAATTTGACAACAAAAATAACGTCCTTTGTTTAAGCTTGGGAATAGCTAGCTGCAACAATCCAATATTCTTGATCAGTTGATCATACGTGCCTTGATATCAGATAGATAAATGGAGCAAACATACTTTTCAACCCCGCGTTCTTCTATGAATCCTTGTCTCCTTGTGCTTCAACGATGACGATATTGTTATCAACGGATACCTTCACACACTCCTCCCTCTCTCCAAACATAGTGTTGGTATATCAGTATGTGTAGAAATACAGAAACACATACAGATGAAACAAGCATGTACATACAAATAATCGACACATGCATATAAGAAAACCAACCTCAAGATCATCATCAACATTTTTTTTTTTTTTTCATTTTTCAATTCCATTTCGTTGTATGCGACTTGACTTATGAATTAACACATTATGGTTGTTTATATAGGCAATGGAAATTTTTTTTGCCATATATGGTTTCGTAAGTTTCAACTTCACATTATGGTTGATTATCATTCCAAGCCGTGTAAATCATTATCGATACTTTCCATAGTTAAGTTAATATTCCAACTGTGTATATAGTTTCATAAGTTAGCCATTCAAAATTCACAAATAAGAGGCGTGTGTTTTCAGTTACAGACTTTCATTTGCTAGTTGACATGTCATGCATTAAACGCATGGTTTGAGCAATAGAAAGGTTTCCTCAGTTAGTTTTCAATTAGTCAAACATTCCTCCATGGCATGGTTTCCTTTTAACATCTCAACTATTACGCATAGCATTAAATGAATGGGTTTTTCAACATTCATTTTAAAATTTCAACTAACCTTGACTTTCAACATTTCAACATTCAAGTTTTCATTTTTCCCCTTTGACCATTTTTCCATTTTAGATAGTAAAGATAAAGATAGTACCTAAAATATATGCAGCCTATTTGGAGCGATTTTGGCTTGTCAGTGTATCCTTTGGCTCTTATGTAGAGAATTTAAAAGTTTAAAGGTATGTGGAAAAAGTTATTTATAAAGATGTCTTGTATAATAGTTCTCTTTTCTCGTATGGGAGGGAGGTTTTGTTAATTCGTTCTAAACCAGGGAATTGGGTCACATTATTTTGCCGGAATTCGTTGATTGCTACATATGATTTTACAATGGGAAAACTCTGTGTTGTAAGCCCCTCTCGGCATGTTATACTGACTTTTGAAGTGGTTATTGTTTGTTTGTCTTCAAAAAAGTTATTATAAGATATTTTGTACTTGGTAGTTCTCAATTCTTTGATTTTGACCCGAATGGTCACTGGAAAATTAATCAAATTTAAAGTTTGGACCTAAAACAGTAAGACAAACTTTATATTATTTGTCAAATGAGAGAAAGTGCTCATTGCTTAAGTGATATACTTACAGTTGGGGTTTAAATTTTGATCTATACCAAATAAGGCAAAAGTTCAATATAGATCTCAAATTTACCATAGATCCAATCAACCAATAATAGTCATTCATTTTTTTTATTAAAATAAACTTTCACCTTTTTTTAAAAAATTAAATATCTCGCAAACCGTTAACTGTTACGCGATAAAAATCATACCATCGCGATGAGAATTAAATTATTTTTCTATAGATATGCACTAATATATATTTTTAAAGATTTTTTTTTCAAAATTTCGACCCAGAAAAATCATATATGATTTGTGAAAATCATATATGATTCGATTTTTAAAAATCATATATGATTTTAAAAAATCATATATGATTTTTGAATTAAATTATTTTTCTATAGATATGCACTAATATATATTTTTAAAGATTTTTTTTTCAAAATTTCGGCCCAGAAAAATCATATATGATTTGTGAAAATCATATATGATTCGATTTTTAAAAATCATATATGATTTTCAAAAATCATATATGATTTTTGAAAATCATATATGATTCGATTTTTAAAAATCATATATGATTTTTCTGGCCGGAATTTTTGAAAAAAGATGTTTGTCGAAAATATAGAAAAGTGCATATTGATAGAAAGATAATTTAATTCTCGTCGCGATTGTGTATTTTTTATAGTTTAAAGATTTAGCGTTTGCAAGATATGTTGTTTTCAGAAAAAATGTGAAAAATAGTTTTTTTATTAACTTTGATAAAAGTTGAATGACTAA
The DNA here is from genome assembly GCA_019973895.1 of Chrysanthemum seticuspe. Taxonomy (NCBI): domain Eukaryota; kingdom Viridiplantae; phylum Streptophyta; class Magnoliopsida; order Asterales; family Asteraceae; genus Chrysanthemum; species Chrysanthemum seticuspe. The sequence continues at coordinate 228,512,744 of BPTQ01000004.1, forward strand.
GATTAATTTATTTGATCTATGTTAAATATGAGATTTATGTTGATCTCAACTCTACGAAGTAAATTAGATTTCCATACGGGTCGGTGTAGTCGTGAATATCAAGTCGGGTCAGCCTAACCGTTGACTAAAAAATGGATCAGCCGAACTGTTGACGAAATTGCGAACCTTCTCGTGCGTGCGAACCGCCTTACTCGGAAATCCTTATAACCACACGTCACTGATTCCTCAGCAACCGTTAGATCATTATCCCTACTTTTAATCTCATCCGTCCATTTACCACCCTAACTTGTATAAAACCCAATTTACACCGTCTCAAACTCACATCTCCCCGATAAACAAAAAATATCGCATTTTTGGAAGATAGTCTACATCTCCAATACATCCCAACATATTCGATTCAATACATCCCAACAAAAAATATCAGTTTTGGATTGCCAGAGCGTTAATTGAAGGTAAGATTCGATTCATCATTTTTTTTTGGCCTCACAATATAATCACCGTGCTTAGTTTAATTCATTGATTGAATTTTTATAGCCGTGCTATGCGTATAATAATTGTGTATACTAATTGATCTATTAGCATACGCTATTATACATAATTGATATGATGTTGCAGGTATTATGATATCGCAAGAAGTGTGGTGATTACAAGTACTAATTTGATGTTGATGTAATGGTCAAGGACTTGAAGTGTGGTGATAGGTTTGTATGTAAGTGGATGTAAAGGGGCTCTTGTTAGGAGGAGTCCTGTTGCAAACTCTTGTTGTTTGTTTGACCTTTGCCATGACGGGTGCGCTCGCATGGCAGGTCACTTTTTCTCCTAATAAAAAAATATTTCTGGTTGGAGAGGGGAGGTCGCACGGGGTTGCCCGGGATCTCTCCTCTGGTGTGGTGTGTTCCCCCTCTTTTGGGGTGCTTTTCAGTGTGTGCCCAAACCTTTAAAATCCATGCGTCAACATCAAAACATCAACATCAAAGTTGCCTGATATTTATTAAGAGGTACATCTAATCAACATTTATTCTAGGGGAAAGCCATATTATATTAAACACACGTTACCACTATTGATCGCTGCCATACCCCATTCATTTTCTACAAGCCTTCAGATCACACTATTTTAAACAGTAGTATTTAATTAGTGTTGCTAAATAATTTTGGTTACCAAACGTTCTTTCTGTTCTGCCTATTGACCACGAATAGGCTGCAACATATTTTATTAGAAGTCTATTAGTGTTGCAAGTTATATGGGGAGTAAAAATCAGTTTTAATACAAGGATACATGGTCAGTGATATTGAAATACTCCTGTCGTGGCATTATTCCTTTACTTCCTGGTTGATGTGTACAATGCTATCTGCAAATATGTCGGAAGGAATCAACCTTTGCTTGTTCGATTGTTGATAACTTGATGATGGATCAGAGTCTACTAGTTTTGGATCTCCATAGCTTTAATTGAAGGTACGATTCAATTCATCCTTCTATTTGTTGATGATCATCTAATGTTGCTGTGTATTTATACCTAATCGAGTTACTGTTGCAGGTATTATGATATCGCCAGGTGCGAACTGAGACGATTGGTTATTGATGAGAATAATTTTATGTTGATGTAATGATAGAGGACTTGAAGTGTGGCTATTGATGTCAGGTTTGTATGTATAGTATGTGACTGGATGTAGCGTGGCTCTTTTTATGAGTCGTGTATGTCCTATTACAGACTTTGCTGTTGTTGTTTGGCCTTTGCCATGTTGGGTGCGCTCGCATGGCAGGTCAGCTTATTATCCTAATAAAAAAAAGAATTTTTGGTTGGAGAGGAGAGATCGCATGGGGTTGCCCAGGATCTCTCTTCTGGTGTGGTGTGTTAGCCTCTTTCAGGGGCTGTGGGCCTTTGTTGTGTTTTTATGTGCATGCTCGAAGCTTATGATCCATACAATTCAAATCATGGCATCAACAGCATGTAGACGGTCAACAACATCCAGTTAACAATGTGTATGTGATAATTGACATCATCTATCTGCTGAACGTCAACATTAAAGTTCCGTGATGTTCATCAAAAGGTACTCGATTTAGCTATTTGTTCTAGTTTTGCACAATATACACGATAGTTTCCATCTTTATGATGCGTCCATATGATGCATAACAGGCCATGACAAACTTAATCAAACACAAGTTTCTAAACCTCTAGGAATACAAATGTTCACACATCTTATATTGAACTTGATGACACATTGGCCTCCAAGCTTTTCTTCCAATCTGCTTTTCAACCACAAATAAGCTTGAACAAATTTGTGAGATATATATCCAGTGTTGCAAAACCTTCGAATATTTTACATGGAATCATTAGTTTTATCAGGGTACATAGTTACTGATATTGCAATTGTCCTATTTTACCAACTTGCTAAGTTTGGGTGAATACATCCTATCTGGGCGTTACTCATCAATTTATATTGGTTGATTTATTGCTTTTGTTGTGGTACTGGTTATTATATGGTTGGTAGAATTTTGGATCAGGTGCAATCCCTCCGTGAGTCGTGATTTATACTGGACAACAAAGCTTGTAATTTGGTATTCACTGTTGACCTGTGTAGTTGTGTTCGAATTATTTGTATCGTGTATTGTTAAAACAATCTTTGGCTGGAGACGAGTATTTTTTAGGCTTTATTTGGCGGTGACAACTCGTACCCTCTTAGGCACAATATTCACTGAAGTTGGCGGTTTCTTGGTTTCCTGGGGTTACTTCTACTGATGCTGCTGCTGGCGATGTGTTTTGCTGTCTTCAAGCTCGCTCTTCTACAGTTTGTTTAAATTGTTCGGTTTTTCTGCTGCTGGTGATGCGTTGATCAACAAAAGTTTTTATGGTGGGCTGCTGCTGTTGGTGATGTGCTGATCTGTTCGGGAACGTTTCTACCGTTGGTTGCTGGTGATGATCATTATTTGACGACAAATGGTTATGTACTTGTTTCTGCCATTGATATGTATATGAAGTTGGCGGTTTCTTGGTTTCCTGGGGTTACTTCTACTGATGCTGCTGCTGGCGATGTGTTTTGCTGTCTTCAAGCTCGCTCTTCTACAGTTTGTTTAAATGGTTTTGTTTTTCTGCCGCTGGTGATGCGTTGATCAACAAAAGTTTTTATGGTGGGTTGCTGCTGTTGGTGATGTGCTGATCTGTTCGTGAACGTTTTTACCGTTGGTTGCTGGTGATGATCATTATTTGACGACAAATGGTTCTGTGCTTGTTTCTGCCATCGTCGTGTTGGTTTGTTTCCGGTTGATTTTAGAAGTAAATGGTTGGGTTGCACTTTGCTGAGTAAAATGATGTTTTTTTCCTTAAGTGTGGTGTTTCGCAAGTGAAGCGATTCGGTTTGGCTGTTTACTACTGACATCAAGGGTACATGTAGAACTGGTTATTATCTTGCTGTTAAAAGGTGTATCTTATTATCATCATGTGGTCATTGATTTACATTTACATCTCTCATACATTTGGTGGTATGACCTTAACAATTCTCTCTGGGTCGTCGTGCTGAGTTACTTGATTTTACCTTTTGTTATGGTCCCTGTTATTGCTTCAAGGGCTTGGAACATCTGGTGTATTGATGATAGGTAACTATTTATTTGAAAGACTCGTCTTCTGTAATACATTTTTGGTTTTACTATTTCTGGAATTGACAGAATTCGTAAGTGACATTAAACAGTGGTTGGTTTTTGGTCATATAATTCTGAAGAGGTAGTTCTGTTGCATGATTTCATCTACAATTGTCATTCCCAAACACTGCTGTGTAGTGGGTTATAGAATGGAGGGTAAACAACTTTTGTAATTCGGCAGGTATAATCTTTTTTTTCACTTATTTTGCCAAAAAAGAAGTACAACAGGTTTTCTATAATTTGTTTTAGAAAATTTATTTTGTTACCTATGCAGTAAATGACGTTGAACGGATATGTTATCGTAAAAATCTGAACTTGGTTGCGTGCTTAACAGGTTAGATTTTGCACACTTTTATGTCTTGGGAGGTAAAGACTTTGAGTTTAATGAAATTGGCAGTTGTCTAAGCCTCTAAGGCAACTTGTCTCTGAAGATCCAAAGCGTCGGCTTCGATTTTGATAAAAGTCTATGCCACCTCAAGTGGAGATCAAATCATCAAAACTAATATGTTTTAAATGGTTCACAACACATCTCTTATCCTTCTCGTTCTCAACTTTTGCTATCAGACCTTGACCAACACTATCCATCTAGATCTGTGAGCTCTGAATTGGTAAGAGCGCCTGGGATATGTCTCAGGAAGTTGGTGGTTCGAATCCACCTGGATCTGTCACCATTTAAAGTTAAAGGTGTCTGGACGAACCTCTAACCTCTTTGAAGTTTGTGACTTGAGGTATTGTATTATGAAACCAACTTTTGCTACCAGACCTTGACCAACACTATCCATCTAGATCCGTGAGCTCTGAATTGGTAAGAGCGCCTGGGATGTCTCAGGAAGTTGGTGGTTCGAATCCACCCGGATCTGTCACCTGATAAAGGTGTCTTAAAGGTGTGTGTTGACGAACCTCTTACCTCTCTGAAGTTTGTGACTTGAGGTATTGTATTATGAAACCAGTGTGTTAATTGTCCCTTTGTTTGAGATGGTACCTTCAACATATATGATGCACTATTCTAAGTGATTTTAGCCTGTCATTGTATCCTTAGCTTTTAAGGTTGATATTTCTCATATTAATATCGAGATGAAGTGAATCATGTTTTATGCAAGTTGGGTTTCGGTTTCAAACGGCAAAATTGGATTAAGGCTTGCTTATATTCGGATAGGACATCTATTCTCGTGGATGGGAGTCCCACTTTGGAGTTTTCGTTAAACAGAGGTTTCTGGCAAGGCGATCCGTTGTTGCTTTTTTTGTTCGTCATTGTAATGGAAGATTTGCATATTGCTCTAAAAGAGAAATATGTTTCGAGGATTTAAGGTTGGTTCTTCGATAATTCATTTGTCCCACTTAGATTGATCAATGTTTAAACATCGTGTAATTTAAGGAGTCTAAAGATCGTGCGTATGTCATTATAAATAGAAGGGGATCAAATTTTCTAAATACGTTCATGTGACAATTTATTTGTTTATTTCTTTATTTATTTTTAAGAAAAGGGGAATTACAAGGGTAAGAAGAAAACCATACAAATTCGTTTTGTAGTTTTATTTGTTAAGTTCGAAAATACGTATTATGTTTTGTAGAGTATGTGTTGGAAAAGTTTGATTTTAGCGCAATCTATATTTTCTTTGTTTTGTACAAAACATTTTGTTTGAAAAAACAAGAGTATTTTCTTTCAATTAAACGCACTATTTATGTTTATTTTTTAGCCATGCTCATTTACAATTTGCAAAAATATATAAAAACAAGGGATTGTCTATCATATGATATAGTGGCATGGGTTAAACCTCAATTAATGCTAAGAAGATTTTTCTTTCAAGTATTACTATTCGTTAATGGTGTTTAATTTTTTCTTTTTTTCTACTTTTTACCCTTACCTTTTAAATAAATATTACTCCGTATAATTCAATATTTCCATCACTAATTGATATCAACTCTTTGCTAAAATGTTGTAAATCGGAACAAAATCAACTCAAAGTTCCCTCTAATGATTCCCTCCATCTTCTTTTCTTATTGTTTTCCCTCTAAAGATTCCCTCCAATAAAAAATTTATGGTTTCTCACAATATAATATGACTACATTCACAATATATATATTGACTAGTCTCATGACCCGGCCGATGGTCGGGCTAGTCTCATGTAAGTTGGTCAATATTATTAATTTATTTGTAGATTTGGTATAATAAAATTTATATAAATGTTTCAATGGGTTTGTATAAGAAAATTTTCCTTAAACGATGGACGTGAATGGTTTTAATGGATTGATGATATCATAGTGTCTTATGCTTAAAATATTAATGTATATCATATTTCATTTTCATTACTAAAATTAGCATATTGGTCATAGATCTATACTTAACATACAAGTTGGTATTGTAATGAACTTTTGTGGGTCAATATAACTTTATACTATACCCCAAATTAAGAAAACTTACACTTCACTCGTAATGTCTTATTGGCATGTCATATTTAATAGTGAAGACTTAACATCTTAAACACCAAAAACTTTACTAACTTCAGGAAGATATGATAGTCATCAGGCCGAAGTGGCATTAAGTCCTTATAAAGAAGCTTTTGCTGCGACTCATGAAAGGCTCTTTCCTCGTTTGCATTGCGTACAATTTCTATCGAAACCGAAGGAACCCTGTAATCAGTTTTCCTCTTTCCCCTTTTCTTGAGCGAGTGGGTGAACTTTATTGAAAACATGTGATTAACTCTATATTTATTTTAAAACGGGTCAAATGGTATAAACTTTTCTCCAAGGCTTGTTTCAAAAAGCTTTTATTATAGAGGTTATAGATAATATTATCATATGCACAATTAATCAAATCACCATTAAAGGATAGCAAAATCATTACCTGAACAAAAGACTATCATGGCATGCGAACATGTATGGCGTTAAAGGCATGCGACTATCACCTGCATGATCACAATATTGTTGTCAATCTCATCAAAAAGAATTATCAAATCAATAATCTAGCATTTAACCATTTTAACTAAAAAGATACATTAGTAATCAAATAACGCCATGATGTTTGTGGTTTACTAATGTACAACGGAGGGCTTGAACCTAACTCATATCAAATAAAACAAAAATTATGATATCCAAAGAGATTTACCATTGTAAGTAGAATAGATGATTGATTAACATCAATTGATGTAACCATCTCTAAATTCTAGAAAACCAATAAAGATGAAATACCAATAAAGCACAATGAACAATATGCATATTCTAAATTCCTGAAGAGTTATGAAATCTATAAATTCCATTATGATCTAAGTCATTAAATGACAAATGATCATTTTCAAACCTGAATATCATCCCTTCAATGAACCATTAGCGGTTCAGAAGATAAAACCTTATATAAAGTGTATGCATAATGGAAAATTCATTTATCCTACTCGAAGACTGTGATTTGCATTCAATTAACACAGTACAGAATTTAATTTAGTCCAACCCAGTTAAGTTACAAAATTTATCCACAATAAGTTGCATATATGTGAAGGAAATATTATATGACTATAATGGGATGTAGTTGTAAGAATCTTAATTTGCTCTCAAGCAAAATGTCTACATTGGATAATGATACATGAAAAATAATCAAGTATGAGGACGTCACATCTATAATAAAATAGAAACGTTAAATGTGCATTAAGTATTAAACGGGATCAAAATTACTTGTTTAACAATTGGAACCTGACACATCGCAAGCCGTGCAAAACCACCCATTCAGCCCCTTGGTAGATGCCAGTTTATCTTCTTGTTCAAGATCAACGATGTCATCGCATTAATAACCTTCTTGTGAAACTTTCGGCAGCCGAGAGACCACCATCCTTCTTCCTCTTGAATAAGGACAAAAGTTCCAAAAACGAAGGATACAACACCCTACAACACCATTTTTTTAAAACACGTTGAGTAAACAGATTGATGTTGTATTCTTATGTGTTAGCAATAACACAAAAGTGTTTTACATTTAAAAGTTTATAAGTAGTTTTACATACCCTATGAAGATCCAAAAGTTTGGCAATAATGCTCCTGTATGGAAATCTCTAGGAACTCTTCATGCTTCGAGAGCTTTGAGCCAATATATATCTTCGAGGTGGTGTTAGCAGATTGATCCTTACCCTCCTCGGACTGCATACTACATTCATTACAATAGATGGTAAAAAAAGAATATTGTATGATTTGCATACATGGTATATTATTAACAGACACCACTATGGGTGACCACTTCCTACACGCCTCAATGTCATCCAAATCAGTGTTCAAAATGCTTTCCTTGCCGTTATGCATAAACAACTTGGTACCCCAGAAATCGTTTTGAACCGTCATTGAGCTGAGTTACAACGACCAGAAGTCCTAAGTATGTCCCGGGACATCAGAATATCAATGAACTCATCAACGAATGTAACCATAGCATGCATTTAAGTTCTGTTGCCTTGAAAAAACAAAGATAAACCGGGATTCAATGGGGAACTAAGGGTTAATACAGTAAACATTATCATTAAAAAATATAAGCAATCTTGCACAGATATCATACACTTAATCAAGGTCCATTAGCTTTAAAGGTCTTTTTTTCGCAGTTTAACGTTTGTAGCAAAATTGTCCAATTCTTCTGACTCAATCACGTGCCTAATCTCATCTAACAGCTACAATGTTCATGTTACATATACATTAATTAGTTACGTGGTAAAGATTGGATACCAAGATAATGTATCTCATGCGTAGTTTTGACAATTACATCTATTTTTTAGGTTCATACTTGGATTAAAAAAAAAGTGAAAACTAATAATCTAAGGCATAAACTACATAGAATTAGTTTACACAACTCCGTTCAAACTCTTTTTAGTATTATGGATTTATGATATTAGATTTCATTAAGTGCACTACTAAATAATTGTTAAGCCATATATAATCTAGTAAAATCAATTACTTGTATCAATATATTCATTGAAGTGCGAACATATTCACATAAGTAAGAACATATTTGGCTATAGAGAAGGTAGAGATAAGTAACTAATGAGCAGATGTTTTCTTAAGATTGACTCAGTCAGTCGCCCAATCATGTCTAGCAGGCACAATGTTTATGTTCCATATACATAAATGATTCTAATAACATATATGTGTATTTGATAAAGGTAAATAAATTACTGGTGCATAATTTTAATCAATAAATGCAGGAGATATATTGATAAATACCTGCTCGTCCATTATGATATCTTCTTTTACAGCGCTCAAATCATATATGACACGCCTTCAAACCTCACTCTTGGGTTATGTTACTAACCACTAAAGCAAGAAGTGAAGGGATGGTAAACCACGTTTCTGAAAAGATCAGAACCTATGACACATAGGAAGACAATTATAAAAATTTATTGGTTGCGAAAGAATTCGTAGATTGACTATATGTTTTTGAACAACATTCATGATAGATTTTTGAAAATAATCGGTTCATATATATAAAGTTGCTAATTTTAGTAATGAAATTGAGATTTGATGGGTCAACTAATTAATGAGTTTAGGAGTAGCTGCAACTGGAAGAAACTGATTCCAATTATATACGGGTCATTTTAATATTTAATCTCTTTAATACGGGTCAACTAATGAGTTTAGGAGTAACTGCAACTGGAACAAACTGTTTCTTACAGATTTAAGGTTACTTACCATAATGGCATCATTTCACTAACTGATTTTGCTGCATTGAGGCGTTTCTACATAAAGGTGCATTGAAGTGGTCACATACTTGATCACAATCATCCAAGTGAATATAAGCGGCCGAAACACCTATATAAAGGTAAATCAAGCAAAGAAATAAATAAATAAATCAGCAAACAAAGAGTTATAAGAGATATATTTTGAATTTAATGTGGCCACAGAGAAAATACACGTAGAATTGTTAACTTAACTTGAGCTCTATCATGTGTTCATGCATGGCCATCACAATTTTGACTAAAATTCATTTCAACACTTTCACTCGCACCGACACCCAAATCAAGCCTGCATATGACACACACTACTTTCTCACCAATCCAATACTACAATTAAAAAATGAATGTGAATATTCGAAGTTTGTAAATTTGAAGGACAAATACATATAATTGAATGTTTTTCTCCTTATATACGTTTTTTTTAAATGGTTTTTTGGATGCGTTAATGGTGAAAATACGAAACCACTGCTATACTTAATGAGCTTTACCACACCATCAGTAGACTCGTATAAATGACCATTGTAAACCTTATTAAGTATAGCTGACCATCTGAGCAACATTGTAGGAGCAGGATAATCAATGCTGACCTTTGTATTGAATGTAACCATCTGAGCTCCATGTAGCCAAGCAGTTATTGGTTTGAAGTTGGAAAGTTTTACCTGGAATACTGACCAAATCATATATGTTACCATTGGCATATTGACTTAAAATCGATATATATATGAAAACTACACATGTGATGTTCCTATAAACTGTTGCAAAGTTTTACCTGGCATATTGACCAAATCAAACACTTGCTGCTTATTTAGGCATTTTAATAATTAAAATTCATCAAGGCATTTCGTAAAATACTTTGTGTTCGTAAAAAACATAATCTACAATGTCAAGAATGTATAACAATTAATGAATTATTATCCCGGTCCAAAAAAATTATTATCCCGGTCATAAAAGCTCCAAAATATACGAATGTTGCCACAATCACACACAATTTTGCCACAACTCCGTCAAACCGAAAAAGTACCACCAATTCATAGAACATGAATCTGATAAGAATTAAAAGTCAAATACAGTTCATTGGGTAATGGGTATTTTTATCAAACACTTGGTGATTATCTAAATTAAAACCCTAAACCTAAAATTTCAAGATTACGATTTATAATTTTCAAGTAACCAAAATGAGCGGGATTCAAGAAATCAGATTCAAAATAAAAAACATCTTTATAAATCAGATTTGTAATTCACAAACAGGCATGGCTAATTAAAAGAATTGAGAATTGATTAGTTAGATTTACCTTCACTATGTAAAGCCACATCGTGATCACTTGTTTACAACGGATTCATAAGAAACTGTAAGCGATTGTGTAATAGGGTAATACTTTTGAATCATGAACAAAAATAGGATGATTTGTGAATTTGATAGAATGAATCGAGACTTGTTTTAGGATTAAGATTGATTTTTTGTTGAACCGTATGTGTAGATGAATTTTTGGCAATATGAATGGAATTGATTGTGTAGCTGAAGATCATGGGAAGGAGTTTGCTTGTGGTGGCGTGTGTTCTTGGTGCAGATCTCATGGAAAGAGCGTGGTGATAAAATAGGTGGCATTGCTAGCTAATTAAATGTTGCAAGCATGGCATTTAAGGGTGCCAAGTGGCATTAGTGAGTTGGCATGATTCTCTATTATATATGTGGGGAGATTGGGGATAGCTTGGCTACAATCCTTCATAAATAATACACTAGCAATGATTCAGGGACCCACAGGAAAGAATCAGGACCCACAAAAAATAATCAGTGACCCACATTTTTAGCACAAAATTGTAAAAAATTTGCTACAATTAATTGTAGCTAATATATTCCCATATTGATTAGGACACTGATTTGTTTAAAGAAAGCAAAAGGTAATAAACTTTTACTATGTTAGTAACTTAGACTTTTAGCTAAAAGTATATGACAATTTTATGATTTTGTTTATTTTTTCTTTGTAGATGAATGAAAGATTTCCTTTTGAGTTAAATGAAGTACCTATGGATGAAGTTGTTTTCGAGGAAGAGGGCCAAATCGAAAAAGAAAATGTTGACGAACCTTTTGTTGGTCAATATTTTCTTAGTGAAGAAAAAGCATTGGTTTTCTATCAAAAGTATGCGAAAATAAACGGATTTTCGATTAGAAAAGGAAGGTTCGAGAACAAGAAAGGAGAAAATAAGGGTGAAAGAAAAAGACGTGATTTCTTTTGTCATCGTAAAGGAAAGCCCGAGGCTAAAGTGGTAGACTATTCGAAAAAACAAAGAAATCGAGTTACTACAAGATGTGAATGCATGGCTATTATGCATATAAAATTAAGAAGAATGAGTGATATTTTTCCGGGGGAGTGGCAAGTTACTCGATTCGTTTCAAAGCATAATCACGACTTATTGTCTACACACGAGGATCGTTTTCTTCCGTCTTATCGTAGTATTACAACTGATGATGAGAAACGTATATTATTGTTAAAAGAAGGTGGCTTGTCTATTAGACAAATTATGCGTGTCATGAAGCTTGAAAAAAATTTGAGACATGGAGAACTTAATTTTCTCACAAAAGATGTTTATAATTTTTTGGCAAAATATCATAAAGTTCATTCCCAAAATGATGCAAGAGATATTTTAGAGTATTGCAAAAATGCTAAGATTGAAAATCATAATTTTCAATATGATTATACAACTGATACCGAAAACAAGTTAGAACGTATCTTTTGGTCTCATGCTCAATGTTATGATTGGTACAAAAAATATGGAGATGTTGCGGTATTGATACAACTTACAAGGTGAATTCATATGACATGCCTTTTGGCATCTTTGTCGGTATTGACAATCACGGAAGAACCATCTTACTTGGTTATGCACTTTTGCGTAATGAGACAAGAAAAACATTTCAATGGCTATTCAAGGTAATTAAACTTCTTTTCTATTTACTGAATAAACTTACAACTGGTCTTTGATTATGTAGTTTTTTTTTGTAGATTTTTATTTTGCTAATGAAGAAATCACCAAAAACTATATTAACCGACCAAGATCCGTGGATGACCCAAGCAATTGCCAAAGAGATGCCTTTCACAAAACATGCATTTTGTATATGGCATATCACTAGTAAATTTAGTGGTTGGTTTACTTCGATATTAAGAGGTGAGTACTCAAGTTGGTGCTCCGAATTCTACGAGTTATATAAGTTAGACACGGTTGAAGAATTTGAACACAAATGGCCATTAGTTATTGAAAAGTACAACTTATATGAGAATAAGCATGTTGTTGGATTGTATAAGATTAAGGAATTCTGGGTGCCCGCATATCTTCGCGACTTCTTTTTTGGTGGTATGACAACAACGGGAAGAACGAAAAGTATTAATGCGTTTATAAAAAGATTTATATCTTCTCGTACATGTTTAAGTCAATTCATTAAGCAAGTAAGTGATCACATGTATTTAACTATGATATTATATTCCATGTTTCTTGACAGCTAACTTATTTTTATGTAATAATATTTTAGGTTGATCTTGTAATAGAAGATGTTGAGCAAAAACAAATGCATAATACTATGTTGGTGAAATATGGGGGATCGTGTTTGAGGTCACTTTCTCCGTTAGAAGAACAAGGTCGTCGATTGTTTACTTCATTTGCATTCAAAAAGTTTCAAGAGGAGTTTGGAAAAGCAATTCAATATTCGGTTAAGGAAGAAAAACAATCCTTCTTTGAGGCTAAGCATCATAAAAGGAGTCGATTACACAAAGTAAATTGGGATGAAAAAGTGGCTAAGTGTAGTTGCAAAAATTTTGAATTTATTGGGATACTTTTTTGTCATATTTTAAGTGTGCTCTTCCATAAGGATTGCTTTGAAATTCCGTCTACTTATTGGTCTCCCCAGTGGTGTCGACAAGAGGTTGAACATGATAAAATCTCTATGTCACATCAATAAGAAAGTAGTGCAGTAGCAAATTTCTTTGGACAATGTTGCTCCACGTTCGGTTGATTTGGTTCAATGTCTACCTAAATCGACACCGAAAGGAGCACCCAAGAAATATCGACTCAAACCGCAAAAGAAATTGACAAAACAAGTAAAGCGCTGTCAATTGTGAAAGGGTGTTGGTCACAATATTAGTACAGGCTCGGAAAAAGAAAACTTGGATGGTCAGGTTATTGTCCGAAAGCGTGCTACGAAGAGAAAGAATCTATCGAAAGTGAAGATTTGAATCACATTTTTTGTTTAAAGTGCTAGAACTTTATTTTCAATGTCTTTTTTTTCCTACTGATATGAACAACATGCAGATGGTTACATTCTTGAATGTGAACTTTTAACAAGTTACAGTAATAAAAATATTTTGTGCTATTTTTTTAGCAAGTTATAACATATCTTGTGTTATTTAGATGGGTGATATTAGTCAACAACTTGAAGTTAGAAAAAGAATAATATAAAATCCTTTATTAATATACTGTTTGGTTCGTAATTTTTAAATCAGTTATAAGAGCATGAATTTTTTATAAAAAAGGGTAAGGGATAAAAGCGGAAAAAAAAAATAAAAAATTAAACACCATTAATGAATAGTAATTCTTGAAAGAAGAATCTTGTTAGCATTAATTGAGGTTTAACCCATGCCACTATGGCATATGATAGAAAATCTCTAAAAACAAACATTTATCCAAAACCCTGTGGGATCTAAAATTAGTGAGATAAAATAAGATAAGATGTGGTTTATACTATTGATGAGTGTGTAAATACTCATCATTTTTATACAAAATAAACTGCAAAATCATCTGAAAACACTCAGAAACACATCAAAATGATCAAAATATCACAAATCAGTGTTTTATGTGTTTCAAATGCAAAATTATCAAAATCAGATGAAAAACATATCAAATTTGCAAAAATTGCAGTTTCAGTCCCCCAAGTTTCATAAATTGTCAAAAATAGTCCCTGAGCCCGAATTTCAAAAGCAAAAGTCACCAAAGGTCCTTTTAAAATCAAAAGTTGTCAAAATAAGTCCTTTGGTGAAAAATATCAAAAAGTTTGAGAAATTACAAGTATAGTCCTTCAAGTTTGAATTTTGGCAGAAATGGCCCCTGGAAAATGGCAAATTGGCAAATTTGGTCCTTGTACTTATTGAGATTGTCAATTATGGTCCCTTGAAGCAACTTGGCAGTTTAGGTCCCTCTATTTTCAGAAAATGCAACAAGGTCCCTATGTATTAAAACCCTTATACCCATTTTGGACCCTATCAACCCTTGGACCCCTGTCAATATACAATTTGAACCCCCCCTTTATAATATCTGGTCAACAGACCAGTCAAACATATCAAACCAGTCACCTCTTTCCCACCTTTCCCTCTACCTTGTCTGCTCCCACCATGCCCAGCCACCAACACCACCAACCCAGCCTCCTTCTCACCTCACCATGTCCCCCCCCTCCTCTGCAAGCCTCCAAGAAGCATTAAATGCTTCCTCACCCACCATATCTACCCCAATTGGCAGAAAAGGATTTTGGCGCCAAAATCCTATTTAAACGGTGGAGATCATTTTTGAGCAATCCAATGGTCAGGATTGATGGGAAACATTCAGAAGTGAGAGAAAATGAGCTTGGGTTATAAAAAGATAGCATTTGGAGCAGGAAAAGGAGTCTTCTAGTTTTTTAATTTCTTTCTTATGTCGTTTTTCATGTCAAGTTGTTATTTCTGTATTAGACTTGTATTTTTTGGTTAAAATGTATTAAACTTAAGTGTTCAAGTGTATTGCAATTAAATTCAAGTACCAATTTCAGTTTAAGGTTACAATCATCATTTTGTGTTCACTGTTACAAATTTCCAAGTTTAAATCTTGTACACAAACTTCAAACATCTCATTTCTCAGTTCTTAGTAGCTTATACAAGCTTATAAAGGCTTTTTACAAGCTTAAATTCTAGTTTTAAGCATATTTGGAATTTGGTCAAAGAAAGTCAAACAGGGTCAAAAATGGCAAAGGAAATGGAAATGGGTGAAGCAGCTATGGATGTGGGTTGATATTAAGCTAGGATAGGGGTTTGGTTAGGTTAGAGGTCCATTGTTTCAGTATTGGCTAACCATTGTGGTTTGGACTCTTGTAAGTGAAATTTCAAGTTTCATTGCATAATGTGTTTTTTGTACTTATAATCTGCTCAAATCTGTCTTTTCAGTAGTGTTTAAGTTAATTAAACTTAGATTGATCACAATTACAAGATGGTTAAGTGTTTGGATCAATTTTGATTCACAACTGTTAAATAAAGGGTGTTTGGATTTGAGTCTTTAACTGCACTAAAAGCTAGTTCAGTGGTTCAAACCTGTTGGTGCAAGTTTGTTTAGTCATATTAGACTCATTTGAGTCTTAGTTTGTGTCTGCAACATCATTAAAGTCAAAAGTTCTCTTAAAACCATTTCCACTGTTCACTGTTGGATTTTTAAAGAGGAAATCAGTTATATTGTGTTTAAAAGTCATTAACAAAGGCTGTTATAGCTTCATTACATCATTTAACTTCATTATCAATCATAAAATTTGGATCAAACTTCACCAAAGTCAACTTTGTTTCTGTTTCAAAAAGTCAAAAATGTCAAAAATCTAGTTTTGTGCAGACATTGCAGGTTGTGCACAGGTTTCATTAGAGGTCTTTAGGTCCTGATTTTTGGTTTACAAGTAGTTCACTAGGTGGTTTCCAAGATCTAATATCTTTTTTTGCTTAAAGCTTTTTGGATAAGCTTGGGTATAAGCTCAAAGTGAGCCTAATCTGCCCTGCACCCTGTCTCAGTATTAGCTGAGTATTTTCTCAGCTTTTGTGCAGCTTGCACAAAGCTCATAATAGCTTGTTAAGGTCTGGTACTTTGGATTTGAATAGCCACTTAGGTCTAGTTGAGATATCAATAATTGGTTTTTAGTTTAGAGCTTATTTGGTTGCTTATTTCTGGTCTGCAAGTGGACACCTAAATCTGTTTTAGCACTTTTATCATAATCATCAAAATCTGATCAAACTTGCTTATCAGTAGTTATAGCCTGTTGTTTTTAAGTGCATTAGGGTATATTTAGCTTATTATAGCTTCTGTATCAGATTGGTAGCTTTTGGCAAGCTTTTGGCTTATCAAGTGCTTATTTCCATAAGCACTTCCTTAGCAGTTGCTTATTTCTCCACCTAACATACTGTTTTTCCAATTTTCATAGCTTCCTAATATTATTTTAGACTTTTCCTGAAATTTTCAGATTTTTATAAGCTGTTTTGCTATTTTTCCTATTTTTAATTAGTTTTTAGCACTTTTTAAATAGCATTTAATACAAAAAATTCAGAAAAGGTTCAAAAAAATAAGTTTTCATTTTTCTTAGGCTTAGATAAATATAAAAAGTGAAAAAAGTAATTTTCCATATTTTTCATAGTTGATTTGGTAATTTTTAGCAATTTAATTAGTTTTTAATAGTTTAAAAATCCTAGAAAATAGAAAAATAGTCACAAAAATACAAAAATAGTTTTGAAAAGTCTATTTTGATATTTTAGACTTTTCCAAGTCTTAATTTTATTTTTCTAGCCTAATTTCCTATTTTCTTTTATTTTAGGTAATTAATTATTAGTTAAAAATAGTTTTTAATTAGATAATTAGTCTTAAAAATAATTTTCCTTTTCTATAAATTTTCTTTTATCATTAGGATTGTAAAAACTTCATTTTCATATTTTTAGGGTTAATATTGATTTAGTTTCACTTTTTATTTTGTACGTCGCGTAGATTTTTATTTAAACGTACGTTTTAGGTTTTAAACGTTCATCACTTTAAATATAGTGATAGCGTTTATTTAATAGGTTTTATCTTTTTAATTTTCTTTAATTTGCATTTAAGGCGTTTTTAATTTGTTGGCTTTTCCTTAGTTATAATAATCACAATATCCTTTTTCGTTCAAATTTCTCGATCACTAGACGTTGATTGATCCATTGCATAGCTCGCTGGGACATAACGACCCGGGGAAACACTATCCTCCTCTGATCTTAATTGCATTAGTGTTTGAGCAGTTTTTAGTCTTTTAGACTTGACTGTTTAGCACCGATCAACTATATACTCCCTCCGTCCCAAAATAATTTGCCTCATTTGATTTTTTAAAGTCTTAATTTCTCAACTTTGATCCTTAATATTTTTGTATGTGTTATGTAATATTTGATGAAAATTACACCAATGAAAAAACATTTAAAAGAACAATCCATTCATATATTTTGCATCAATTATTATATAACATAAATAAAAATATTTAAGATCAAAGTTGAGAAATTAAGACTTTAAAAAGTCAAATGAGGAAAATTAATTTGGGACGGAGGTAATGGAGAGAGTACTCTATCTCCATTAAATGCAATCAAAAGTCATAAAAATATGACATACAACATATAAAGCTTTTGGTACAAATCAATTAAACACGCAACTCAAAATCTTAAAATTGAGAATACAATATTAAACATATTAATTAATGTTATTTTTAAAACACCTCTATAAATAAAAAAATACATGTTATTATATACGTTGTACAAATAAATAAAACACACAAATCTTTATACAATTTATATACTAACAAGTTGATAACGAGCGGGGTAGCCCGCGCGTTGCTGCGGGAACGCCGTGAATTAAAATTCAGACTCTTACGAATATTCATAAATCGTTGTTGTAATGCTCTTACGATTGGAAAACAAAATTACTTGTTGTACTTGCATATGTTCATTTGCAATATTACCCATGCATTGTGGCAGGACCTATTTGTTATCGATGTATGTATTTTTTTGGGTTGCATCGACAACAATTATAAAGACTTGTTTTTCATACATCGACAAACAATATAGATTGACAAAATATATTGGTTATAGCCGGTAAAAGTAGCATACCAACCCCACTCTGCATCTTTGGTCCAACTTATATACACAAACATACATTGCATCTTTTGTATAAACTGAATGGATCTATTAAAAAAATGGGGATACTTAGATGACTGATGCCCATAGAGGTACTATGATGGCAATGCCAAACTGCAAAACACCCCTAAAGTAGAGGTAACTATGTGTAGATCCAGTACGTGCAAAACACCCCTAAAGTAGGTAACTGTGAATCCTCAGATAATCATAATGCCAAACTGATGTAGCAAATACGCGCATATCGCTCATAGATAAGTAATTGTAAGCCATTGTTATGAGTCCTATACGTAGCGTATGCACTTGAAATATGTACAATTCAATCGTCAATTACTAAACTTGTGTTAATTATAATAGTTGAATGTCAAGAGAAGTTGGTTGCCTGTTTCAGATCATTCTAATAGCATGCATTTTGGGACAATGTAGGCTCTCGAAACGAAGTGCAACTTGTGCCAGAGGTCTATCAGTACAAACAATTACGGACTGAGAAGCGGAATCAGATCCTAAGACAATGCATATTCTCTTTCTGGTTTAGAAGTTGTTATCAATACATGTAGATGATGCAGGCTTCTTGGACTCTTGTTGCAGGCTTCTCGAACCATTTGTTAAGAAAAGCAAGATTGTCTCCGGCTGAAAAGAGAAAAAGAATAATCAATCAAAAAATGCTCTTTGTAAAATGCAACCCTCATCATATTTCAATTTAATAAAGGCAACTATAATAATCTATTAGAATAACATAGTATCATGTACACATTTTCCACCAGCTGAATCACAATGCATAAGTAAGAACATGTAATGCCATCGTTGACCCATTTTTTATATAATTATGCTGCTCATAGAAGGTCATTACGTTAAGTTGCTTACCGATGCGTGTTGCAGAAGACTTCATTCCCAGTTTTGGGGAGCGTCCGCCAACCTAGAGCATTAGTCCGCAGACACAGACAAAAAAAAAAAAAAAAAAAAAAAAAAAAAAAAAAACTCCAAAAACACCCAAAGGCAGTAATTGAGAGAAGGGCAGCCAAACTAAGATGCATATGGGTCACAATTCTATTTTTATGCAAACTTCTATCATAAGACAGACAGAAAACTAAATCAGCTAGATTATCACCTATCCCTATTAAGTGGATCCACCTATATCAAGCGAAAACTGCAGTAAAAGTATAGGCGGCTTTGTCAAGTTCATACCGGGACATATGGTCTTTCCACAACCTGAAATATACCAAATGATGTCGTGTCAGCGTACAGGTTTTTGGCACATAATATAACACCTATAGTAGGATGAAGGCGGGGCGGGTTAGGTAACGGTTGAAAATAGGTGTAAGGTCAAAAAAGAACATATTAATAGTGCTGCAAGGCGTGTTAGAATATACTATCAAATGTTAAACTGAATTTGTATCTGATACGATATAGTGGCAATTTTTATTAAGGTAAAATGTAATTAGTCTATGTATAAAGATTTAATTGTATTTAGTTAGATATAATCAGAGTTTATTTACCTGATATTCCAATGGCATTAGCAGATTCCGACCAATGCAAATCTCAAATATATATATATATATATATATATATATATATATATATATATATATATATATATATATATATATATATATATATATATATATATATATATATATATATATATATATATAACAGGAGGCATTTGGCATTAATGCCACCTCAATGCCAAATAATCAAATTTCATGCCACATAAGCATTTGTTGTCCAACTAAGCAATTTTTAAATCCACCTAAACACTAATTTTTTAATTTAATTTGATTTTATATAAATTTCGGATTTTTAATAATTTTTTTTGTAAATTTCGGATTTTTAATAAATATTTTTGAAAATTATTTATAAAAAAGGGGCCTTGCAAGGATTTAACCTTGGTCATTTGGATAAATAACTTGTGTGTTTACCACTTAGGCAATAAGTTATTTTGATAATTATGTTGCATATTATAATCTATAAATGCCTATAATTATATTGGAATCCTATACTAAATACAATTTATCTACAAAAATTATATTAAGTAATTATCTTTTTAAAAACTTATTATACATATCTTTTCCTTAGGTAACCTAAAAAATATACGTAAAAAAAATCTGCACTTCATTCATAATATACTTTTTTCTCAAAAACCCTAATATCCTTTTTTTTTCCTCACAATCTCTTCTAATGTTCGATTTTTGTGTTTTCTTCATCACAGGTTTGCAACCGTGAATTGGCACTGCAAGATTCAAGTTTGCTTGCACAGGTAATGTGAGTTTGGATTTTCTTATTTTCTATTTGTGCATGTAAGATATGTGTCTGTAACGGCGTCATTGCAGGAATTCTTGGATAGGTTTATGCCAATGCGAAAAGGAGGAGTTAGTTATGCATCGACGATAACACTGATATTCTTCTAATTTGGTATGCGTTGACAGTAAACATTTTAAATCGTGCTATTTTTAGTTTATGTTGGAAAGATCCCAACAGAATATGTGAGATCACATTATTCAGCATTACAGGGTGAAGTTTTTTA
This sequence comes from Chrysanthemum seticuspe, assembly GCA_019973895.1. NCBI lineage: Eukaryota > Viridiplantae > Streptophyta > Magnoliopsida > Asterales > Asteraceae > Chrysanthemum > Chrysanthemum seticuspe. Next base: position 228,533,501 of record BPTQ01000004.1, read on the forward strand.
TGTCAAGTTCCCTTATGAATGTGATGAGACTAACAATTGGAATATATGCATTCAGTATTCCTGTTTTCTATAACTTATTTTTCGTTTTTATGAAATAATTTGCAGCTTCTCTTTGCATCAGTGGAACTACTTTCACATCAACATAAAATCATATTGTAGGGTAAGTTTTTTGTTAATGTCGAGGTGTAGATCACGACATATAAGTGTATCGCTAGGGTAGTGGTTGTAAACCTGCTACACAACCCTAATTTGTTTGATTTTGGAATCTTTGCTTGATTGTATTCCTACTACATTCATTCTATTATTGTTTTGTTTTCTAATCTAATATATATTTAATTGTTTATCAGGTCTGAATCGTCACACGTGTTAAAAAAGATGTAATAAGCGGTTTAGCACCAGGCCTGCCTTTCGATGAAAGAGGGGAGAGCAATGCAACCGAACAAGGCTCAAGTGGTTTAGCACCGACACTTGCCTGGCGCTTTAGCCATATCATTATCTAAAGTTGAGTTTTTTTTTGTTTCTTCGTGGACACGATATTTGGGATGGAGGGTGTGTATTTGATGGCCTGCGTGCTTCTAATCATAGGATGATCTGATTTGATGAATTGGCTGCCATCTATCATGCAGGAAGCACTGAGATCGAGTATGGAGGGCTTTATTGTTCCTGCACTGAGATCAAGTTGGTACAACAGGTCTCACCTAAGAGTTACAACAGGTATTTGCTGAAGTGTATGTGACACAAAATTTTCTAGAGAAAATTTTCTGGTGACTAGCTACTTTTAATTAGTGTCTCATGTTCTTTGAATTTTATGAAACAGGTGTTTCTTAAAGTCATGGCTGAAGCTGGTCAAATTAAGCTTTTTGGTGAACAACCAACTTTGACCGAAACTGCACTTTACAGAGCTAGGAAGCATCTATATAAAAAAGAAAGGAATATAAAGTAGAAAAGATTTAAAGTGGTATGCGTATTATGTAGGTTGGATGCCGAACATGAAAGACTGGAAAGAGATGGTCTGATAGCTTACTATTCAGAATGGGTTACAGCATGGAAAAAATATACATCACGTGAAGCTATTCAGAAACATTATAAGGAGACTGGTGAAGATGAAAACACTCAACTTATAGAAATGTTTTCGTGTCAAACTGCTCGGGAATATCGTGTAATGATGGGAACTGATTATCGTATTTCTAGAGATCCATTGGCTATGCGAATAAAAGAGGAGCAGATAAAACAAAGTAGGTTCTTAAACTCATTAATTTCTGAATTATTTAACATTTTTAATCAAATAGTATAACCACCGTTTTCGTAGTGTAGTATGGGGCGGAGATCCGGTTTACCCAACGATAAACTACATTCAAGAACCATACCAAGTGACCGATTTCAGGGGTCCAGATTTCCACGAGCCAACACCTGATGTCTTAGCTTATTTGAAACGGGTTAGTAGTTTAGCAACCTCAATTGTTCGTTTGATGCATTGATGACTAAAACATTGACCCTCTTTTGTTTGGTGCCCGTTGTGACAAGAACAACAATATAACGTCAAAGGAATTGATAAAATTTTGGCCAGCGAGAAGGTCGAAAAAGTGAAGGTAATAGAAAAGCCCATTTTACATTTGCTCTTGAATTATAGAAGCATATTGAAATGCTTAAATGGTTTACTATTCTGTTAAGGTTTAGTTGATCAATTGTCGTGTAGATACTTTTCGGGTATGAAAGTTAGTACATTTTTGTAAACAAGGATGCGGGTATATGATTTGCAGGTGTTCCATGGACAGAGGAAGAACATAGGATGTTCCTATTAGGTTTACAAAAGCCCGGGAAAGGTGATTGGCGTGGGATAGTGATGAGTGTCTAAATACTCATCATTTTTGTACAAAATAAACTGCAAAATCATCTGAAAACACTCAGAAACACATCAAAATGATCAAAATATCACAAATCAGTGTTTTATGTGTTTTAAAAGCAAAAATATCAAAATCAGATGAAAAACATATCAAATTTGCAAAAATTGCAGTTTTAGTCCCCCAAGTTTCAAAAGTTGTCAAAAACAGTCCCTGAGCACATAATTTCAAAAGTAAAGTCACCAAAGGTCCTTTTAAAATCATAACTTGTCAAATTTAGTCCTTTGGTGAAAAATATCAAAAGTTTGAGAAAATTACAAAAATGGTCCTCCAAGTTTGAAAATTGGCAAAATTAGCCCCTGGAAAATTGCAAAATGGCAATTTTGGTCCCTATACTTTTGAAGCTTGTCATTTTCAGCCCTTGGAACAAGTTTGATGATTTGGCAGAACAGGTCCCTACAATTTCAGAATTTACATAAAGGTCCCTTGATTAATTAAACCTATTATACTAATTTTGGACCCTTACCAACCTTTTGACCCCTGCCTAAACAAATGACCCTTCCCATTTTGAACCCTTGGTCAACCTCAGTCAAACAAAGCAGATAACCCGCCCACCTTATCCCTTCTTCTTCCACTTGATCTCTGCAACTTCAGGCATCTCCCATCACCTTTCCACCCCCCTCCTCATCATACCCACCAAACTTACCCTCCACAATAAATGCCACCCCCCCTAGTGCTAGTTTCAGAGTTCAACAAGTTGAAATAGTGCTTCCCGCCAAAATTGGTAAAACAGGAAACTCACTCAAAGCTCAACCATTGGTCATAAGAAAAGGTGGGATTCTCTCAAGAGGCCACGTGGAGCATTTTTCAAGCATAAAAGAAGAAGAAAGACAGAAGAGAAGGCAGTAGTTTTTTAGTTTTAAAATTTCCTTATGTCGTTTTTATTATTAATGTATTAGATTAATCTTAAAGCTGTAAGTTTTTGTTTCCAAGTACTAAACTCAAGTGATTATTGCAGTATTATCAAGTTTTAAACATTAATTCCAAGTCTTTATCTGTTTCCACATATTTGCATTACTGTTGAAATTTTCAAAGTCAGAATCTCATTCAAAAGCTTCATAAAGCTCATTTATCAGTTCCATTGAGCTTAAATGAGCTTAGCATAGCTGTGTACAAGCTCAAATTCTAGTTTTTATTCATTTTGTATCTGGGTCAACAAAAGTCAACTGGGTGAGCATAAATGGCATGGACATGGTCAATGGGTGATGCAGTACTGGAGTTGGGTTAATTCTGAGCTAATGGGTTGATATAACATAGGTTAGAGGTTCTTGGTTCTCATTTTGCATGCCATTGTGGCTTGGACAATTTGTAAGTCAAGCTTAAGCCCATTTCTTGCATAATCTGTTTTAGTGGTTAGAAATAGTTGTAACCTGTTCAATTAGTAGTATCTAGGTCAATTAAAGTTGGTTTGATCAATAAAATAAGTTTAATCATTGTTTGGATCTGTTTTGTTGCATATCAGTTAAGATAAGGAGTGTTTGGATTTGTAGTTTAAACTGCCCTTAAGGCTTATTCAGTGGTTAGCTTCTGTTGTTTCATGTTTGTGTACCCTAAGTATGGTCATTTGAACCAATAACTTGGACTGCAACACCACAAAAGTCAAATCTCAACCTTAATCTGTCTATCTGTCTTACTGTTGTGAATTTGGGATAGCAGACCATTGATTTGTGTGTAGATTCATCAAATATTGCTTGCATTACATTTGTTCCATCTTATAACATCATCTTCAGTGATAAAATTGGATCCAAAGTTAGCAAAAGTCAAAGTTCAACATTTCATCAAAAGTCAAAAATAGCAAAAAACTTGTTTTGGGCACAGTTAGCAGGATTTTTAATGATCTCATCTTTGGGTTTTAACAAGTGAGACTTGGCATTCTTAAAAGCTCAGCTGGTCCTCTTTCTTATCTGAATTTTTGTGGATTTTAGTGATTTTTCTATAAGCTTCAAACAGGCTTGTGAACTTGGGCATAGTTCCCCTGCTCACTGAACTCAGTGAATGCTGAGATTTGCTCAGTTCTTGCATCACTTGCACAGGGCTCATAAGAGCTCACCTAGGTCTGCTTTTTGGTACAATCAATCTCAACCAGGTCTAGAACAATATCCAATTCATAGTTTTCCTTTTGAGCTTATTTCTAAGCTTGTGCTAGTGCTTAAAGTTAGCCCCCAGAAACTGTTTTAGCTTTTAAAGCTCAAACATCAATTCTGTTCTAAATTGCTAATCAGAGGTTCAAGCCTGTTGATTTTCATTGAATTTTGGTCATTATAGCATATTTTGGCTTCTGTAATCATTGGGTAGCTTTTGGTGAGCTTTTGGCTTATTAAGTGCTTATTTCAATAAGCATTTCCACATCAGTTGCTTAATCCTCCAAACAAGCCCATGATTTTCCATTTTTCTTAGCTTCTTAATATTATTTTAAGCATTTCCTGAATTTTTCAGATTTTTCCTAGCTTGTTTGGTATTTTTCTGCATTTTAATTAGTTTTTAAGCATTTTTAAATAGCATTTAATACAAATAATTAAGAAAAGCTTCAAAAAAATAAGTTTTCAATTTTCTTAGGTTTAGATAAATATAAAAAGTGAAAAAAAGTAATTTTCCAGATTTTTCATAGTTTATTTGGTAATTTTTAGTAATTTAAATAGTTTTTAATAGTTTAAAATTCATAAAAAATAGAAAAATAATCAGAAAAATACAAAAATAGTTTTGAAAATTCTAGTTTGATATTTTAGACTTTTCCATTTCATAATTTCATTTTTCTAGCTTTGTTTCCTAATTTCTTGTATTTTAGATAATTATTAAATAGTTAAAAATAGTTTTTAATTAATAATAATTAGATAATTAGTTGTAAAATTAATTTTCTTTTTCTAATAATTTTCTTTTATCATTAGGTTTATAAAAATATCATTTTCATATTTTTAGGATTTATATTGTGTAAGTTTCACGTTTTTATCTGTACGTCGCGTAGTTTTTAATTCAGTTTTATAAAAACAAAAAGAACAAAAACATCATTTTAATAATAGTGATAGCGTTTATTTAATATTTTTATCTTTTTAGATTTCCTTTAATTTGCATTTAAGCCGTTGTAATTTGTTGGCTTTTTCCGTAGTTATAATCATAAATCAAATCCCTGTATCCATTCAAATCTTCTCGATCACTAAACGTTTGACTATTCTCGCACGGCTCGTTGGGACATAACGACCTGGGGAAACATTATACTCCTCAGATCTTCATTGCATCTGTGCTTAAGCTGTTTTAAGTTTCTTGCTTGCGTGAGAAAACTTGACGGTTTGGAGCGGATCAAATTTTGGCGCCGCTGCCGGGGAGCTGTGCTAATTATCCTACGTTTAGCAGATTAGTGATTTGAATAATCACTCTTTGTTCATACCATCTATCTATATATATATATATTTCTATAAAAAAAAATCCAAAAACCCAAAAACAGCCAAAAAACGTATAAAACACAAAAATATTTTTCTTTTGTTTCTATATATGTATCAAATATAAAAATACAAAAAGATTCGTCGTTTTCTTAAATAATAAACAACTTAAAAGATTACCACCGCAAACCAAGGCAGTGCACTACCTAACTGGGGGTGCGACCATAATAAGTTCCCGAACCAGAGATTTAAAACTTGCCTTTGTGTCCTTGATAGTGGTGTACCTTTTTCAAAGAAGCCACTCATCTTGTGATTATTGGTTTAAGTTCACTGTTGTTTTGCCTCGATCTTGTTTTAATTGGATTTGTTGTTATATATACTTGTCAGAACCAGAAAACCTAAAAAGATTCTCCTTACCCCATTTTCACCAATTTCATAATTCCTCTCCTTAACTCTGAGATCCTTTAGAGTTAACTCTAGTGCATGCGCACTCGTTCTTCTAGATCATTGAGTCCTTTTCGTGATCTAGCAGACATTCCTAGACGACGTTCTCGTAGACGTGCTGCCCAAATAGTCGAACCCGAGATTCGTACTATTTCAAACAAAATGGCAGACGAACGTACTATGGCGGAAATGCTCCAGGCACCCACCGAGGGTTATGGAGATGCCATCATTCTACCAGTAATCAACTCTGATCACTTTGAATTGAAGACACATTTGATCACACTTGTGTCTACAAATCAATTCCACGGGTTTGATCGTGAAGACCCGTATGCACACATCCGTTGGTTTAACAAGTTGACTTCAACTATCAATTACAAGGATGTGCCACAGAAAGTCATCAAGTTGATGCTATTTCCATTCTCACTTGAGGGGACAGCCCGGATTTGGCTGGAAAAAGAACCCCCTCGATCCATCGAAACTTGGGAGGAACTTGTTCAAAAGTTTGTCAATCATTTCTTTCCTCCATCAAAGACGACTAATCTAAAAAATGAAATTTCTGGATTTCGTCAAAATTTCGATGAAAACTTTGGAGAGGCGTGGGAGAGATTCAAAGATCTCCTCAGGAAATGCCCTCACCATGGATTCACGGAGCTTCAACAAATCAATATCTTTTACAATGGGTTGAATGGTAACGATCAAGATTCCTTGAATGCAGCCGCAGGTGGAAATATCTTGAATCGTAAGCCTAAAGATGTGATTGAAATTTGCGAGCAAAAATCGAAAGTTCCTATTTCTCGCAACAAAGTCAATACTCCGAACACTCCTGCTTCTACATCTAATAACTCTTCTGAGTTAGCTGCTCCGATAGCAGCTCTAACGGATGCCATCCGTTGTATGATTAAGGATGTTAAGGAAATCAAAAGCGAGATTCATAAACCAGAACCAATCAAAGCCGTAAACAAGGTGTGTGAAACTTGTGGTGGTCCACACGCGTATTATGATTGTCAAGCAACCGATGCTTCCTTTTACCAAGCTCCCGTAGCTTCGGTAAACCACAATCAATACCGACCACAGGCTGATCCTCACTACCGTGCACCTAGCGGTATGACACCACCTGGTTTTCCTCCTGTGCAAAACCATGGCAATCAAAATCGCTTTGTTCCGAATCAAGGACAAAATTTCAATCAAAACCGGAATAATCACAACCCACCCTACCAAGCTCCAAATCAGCATAATTATCAACAACCTTCTCATGCTCCCCCACCAAATGACTTCATGAAAGTTACTGAGTCAAGCATACGTTCAATGCAAACTCAGATCAATAACATGAGGGTTGAGCTGAAGAAGGAAATTGATACCACAATGTCTCGGCAGACAAATGAGTTGAAGAATATGATGAGCAGTTTCATGAACATGAATACGAACCAAGCTTCATCATCTTCTGGAGGACTCCCAAGCAATACTATTACCAATCCAAATGCCGAGTTGAAAGCCGTCACCACTCGTAGTGGTAAGACGCACAATGGACCTTCGACTCCTATGCCCCCTCCTCCTGTGGCAATGAGTCAAGTTACCAAGGAGACAACGGACAAGGTGCATTATTCAAGCCCACGAAGTACCGCACACGTCCAACCTTCGGTAGTCCAACCTTTAAGTCCGGAACCCGAAGTTCCGAAGACACATTCTGAGCCAGAAAACACTTCCATCCCGGCTCAAAAGTCTAGTCAGCTTCCTTACCCATCAAGAATGAATGATGAGAAGCTCAAAGACAAAAACAAAGAGCAGATGAAAAAATTTTTCCAAATCTTCAATGAGCTTCACTTTGATATAAGCTTCGTTGATGCTCTCGTTCTAATGCCTAAATTTGCATCCACGCTTAAAGGCTTACTGAGCAACAAAGATAAGTTGTCTGAGATGACGAAAACCCCTCTAAATGAGCAATGCTCAGCGGCCATTCTTAATAAACTTCCCGAAAAGCTTGAAGACCCTGGCCGGTTTTTAATCCCGTGTGATTTCTTGGGGATGTTTCAATGCTCCGCCTTGGCCGATCTTGGCGCTAGCATTAACCTCATGCCACTCTCAGTATGGAAGAAATTGTCTCTTCCTAAACTTTCATCCACTTGTATGACACTCGAGCTAGCGGACCGTACCATAACTCGTCCACTTGGGATAGCCGAGGATGTTGTGATGAAAGTGGGAAAGTTTCACTTTCCTACTGACTTTGTTGTAGTAGACTTCGATGCAGATTCTAGAGTTCCCCTCATCTTAGGGAGAGCTTTCTTGAGAACGAGTCGTGCTCTGATTGATGTGTTCGCTGAAGAGTTGACCATACGGGTTGACAATGAAGAGCTCACGTTAAATATCAACCAGAACTCCAAACCTCTGTACAAACAGAGTGTTGCCACAATTGATCAAAAATCTGAAAGATTCAATGCAACACTCTCAAATTTCACGGTTAAGAGGAGTTTTCAAAAACGTGCTGAGCTCAAAGCTTTGAAAATCACCCCTGGTTCAAACAAATGGTTTGAAAGCTGTACCAGGGAAGTCAAGAGTGTTCTTGATGATGATGATGATCTAGATTCGGAGACTTCATCGGAAGTGGTGGAAACTGCTAGCTCTAAGAGCACACCACTTGTCCCACCTCCGGAATCAGTTTGTCGCATCGAGTTTGTTAACTCTGTGGATGAAACCAAACTCTCTTCAGTTTCATCTGAGTTGGATGATGATGTTTGTGATCCAATGGGAGACATTCTTCCCATTGATGAATTGCTCAAAAATGATCCATCATCTTCTAGTCTTATTCCCGACTCTTCCATTCCTTCTCTCACTCCTGATGAGGAAGATGACAACTTTTGGAATGAAGTCGATGCATTTCTTAGTGATGAGTCAATTCCTACAGGAATTGATAACACTTACTTGGATCCGGAGGGAGACATCCTTTTTCTGGAAAGTCTGTTGATTGAAGAACCATTTCCCACCCTCCCTCCCGGACATCTTCTTGACAATCACCATATAAGCTTCAAGTTTAAGCTTAAAAATGTCAAAAATGGTGATTTGCTTCTTTCTGATGAGGAATGGACTTGCATTCTCATGTACGTCTTTATTCCATTCTTCACAGATGGTGTGGTTGCTCTTTCCCTTTTCTCTTTCGGGAATGAGGACACCATCTTTGACCCCGGTATCATTCTTAATAGTTTTTACTATTAACAATACCGCGGTTGTGTCTCGTCGGTGTGGAACTTTCTGATGTTCATATGTTTGTTAACACTGTGAACGAAAGTCCGACTGAGATTGGTTTTCCACGTTACTTTCCCCAAGAAAAAAATGAATTCGGGGTCGAGTCAAGCTAGCGACTCGGTAATCAAAAACAGTAGCTAAACATGGGTTTTCACCCGTGTGTCCCACCCTAGTGTGGGGGAGTTGCCCCACGCTGTTGTATATAAGACTATTCTAAAAAAAAAAAAAAAAAAAAAAAAAAAAAAAAAAAAAAAAAATCCTTGCTAAATAATGGCCGTAGTATTTCCCTTTTACGTTCTTTGTTTCGGCATAACCGCCGGTACTTTGAATATTGAGGGCAATATTCATTTCTAAGTGTGGGGGGGAATTCTCACGAATTTTATCATATAATTATACCAATTCCCCCGTTTTTGGCCAAAATTTTTTTTGGAGTAAGTGTTTTACACTTTCTCATTTGGTTATCAGTCCGCCTTGTCTAATAAACAAAAGGATTGGCTAATCCAGGAGCAAACGGCTCTTGGTAAAGATATCTCAAATCCGTTGACGGCTTGCAATTTGCCCAAAATTGTATGGTATTCAGCTCACCATATCCTTAAAAGTGAAGAGTTGGCTAGCCCGCAAGATTATGGCTTGTGGTAAAGGCAGTGGAAAATCCATAATTGGTAATCAGCTCACCAAAGATAATATTGATAATTTATCTAAGAGTTGGCTAGTCCAGAAGGGTACGGCTTCTGGTAAAGACAAAATAAAATCCGTTGAAAGCTGGTGATTTGCTCAAAATCACATGGTTATCGGTGTACCATGGTTCTTACTTGAACTGAAACATTTGGCTACTCCAGAAGTAATGGCTTTTGGTAAAGAGATTAAAATCCATTATGTTTTCTCAAATCATTGCTAGGGACTAGCAATATCTCAGTGTGGGGGATTGATGAGTGTCTAAATACTCATCATTTTTGTACAAAATAAACTGCAAAATCATCTGAAAACACTCAGAAACACATCAAAATGATCAAAATATCACAAATCAGTGTTTTATGTGTTTTAAAAGCAAAAATATCAAAATCAGATGAAAAACATATCAAATTTGCAAAAATTGCAGTTTTAGTCCCCCAAGTTTCAAAAGTTGTCAAAAACAGTCCCTGAGCACATAATTTCAAAAGTAAAGTCACCAAAGGTCCTTTTAAAATCATAACTTGTCAAATTTAGTCCTTTGGTGAAAAATATCAAAAGTTTGAGAAAATTACAAAAATGGTCCTCCAAGTTTGAAAATTGGCAAAATTAGCCCCTGGAAAATTGCAAAATGGCAATTTTGGTCCCTATACTTTTGAAGCTTGTCATTTTCAGCCCTTGGAACAAGTTTGATGATTTGGCAGAACAGGTCCCTACAATTTCAGAATTTACATAAAGGTCCCTTGATTAATTAAACCTATTATACTAATTTTGGACCCTTAGCAACCTTTTGACCCCTGCCTAAACAAATGACCCTTCCCATTTTGAACCCTTGGTCAACCTCAGTCAAACAAAGCAGATAACCCGCCCACCTTATCCCTTCTTCTTCCACTTGATCTCTGCAACTTCAGGCATCTCCCATCACCTTTCCACCCCCCTCCTCATCATACCCACCTAACTTACCCTCCACAATAAATGCCACCCCCCCTAGTGCTAGTTTCAGAGGTCAACAAGTTGAAATAGTGCTTCCCGCCAAAATTGGTAAAACAGGAAACTCACTCAAAGCTCAACCATTGGTCATAAGAAAAGGTGGGATTCTCTCAAGAGGCCACGTGGAGCATTTTTCAAGCATAAAAGAAGAAGAAAGACAGAAGAGAAGGCAGTAGTTTTTTAGTTTTAAAATTTCCTTATGTCGTTTTTATTATTAATGTATTAGATTAATCTTAAAGCTGTAAGTTTTTGTTTCCAAGTACTAAACTCAAGTGATTATTGCAGTATTATCAAGTTTTAAACATTAATTCCAAGTCTTTATCTGTTTCCACATATTTGCATTACTGTTGAAATTTTCAAAGTCAGAATCTCATTCAAAAGCTTCATAAAGCTCATTTATCAGTTCCATTGAGCTTAAATGAGCTTAGCATAGCTGTGTACAAGCTCAAATTCTAGTTTTTATTCATTTTGTATCTGGGTCAACAAAAGTCAACTGGGTGAGCATAAATGGCATGGACATGGTCAATGGGTGATGCAGTACTGGAGTTGGGTTAATTCTGAGCTAATGGGTTGATATAACATAGGTTAGAGGTTCTTGGTTCTCATTTTGCATGCCATTGTGGCTTGGACAATTTGTAAGTCAAGCTTAAGCCCATTTCTTGCATAATCTGTTTTAGTGGTTAGAAATAGTTGTAACCTGTTCAATTAGTAGTATCTAGGTCAATTAAAGTTGGTTTGATCAATAAAATAAGTTTAATCATTGTTTGGATCTGTTTTGTTGCATATCAGTTAAGATAAGGAGTGTTTGGATTTGTAGTTTAAACTGCCCTTAAGGCTTATTCAGTGGTTAGCTTCTGTTGTTTCATGTTTGTGTACCCTAAGTATGGTCATTTGAACCAATAACTTGGACTGCAACACCACAAAAGTCAAATCTCAACCTTAATCTGTCTATCTGTCTTACTGTTGTGAATTTGGGATAGCAGACCATTGATTTGTGTGTAGATTCATCAAATATTGCTTGCATTACATTTGTTCCATCTTATAACATCATCTTCAGTGATAAAATTGGATCCAAAGTTAGCAAAAGTCAAAGTTCAACATTTCATCAAAAGTCAAAAATAGCAAAAAACTTGTTTTGGGCACAGTTAGCAGGATTTTTAATGATCTCATCTTTGGGTTTTAACAAGTGAGACTTGGCATTCTTAAAAGCTCACCTGGTCCTCTTTCTTATCTGAATTTTTGTGGATTTTAGTGATTTTTCTATAAGCTTCAAACAGGCTTGTGAACTTGGGCATAGTTCCCCTGCTCACTGAACTCAGTGAATGCTGAGATTTGCTCAGTTCTTGCATCACTTGCACAGGGCTCATAAGAGCTCACCTAGGTCTGCTTTTTGGTACAATCAATCTCAACCAGGTCTAGAACAATATCCAATTCATAGTTTTCCTTTTGAGCTTATTTCTAAGCTTGTGCTAGTGCTTAAAGTTAGCCCCCAGAAACTGTTTTAGCTTTTAAAGCTCAAACATCAATTCTGTTCTAAATTGCTAATCAGAGGTTCAAGCCTGTTGATTTTCATTGAATTTTGGTCATTATAGCATATTTTGGCTTCTGTAATCATTGGGTAGCTTTTGGTGAGCTTTTGGCTTATTAAGTGCTTATTTCAATAAGCATTTCCACATCAGTTGCTTAATCCTCCAAACAATCCCATGATTTTCCATTTTTCTTAGCTTCTTAATATTATTTTAAGCATTTCCTGAATTTTTCAGATTTTTCCTAGCTTGTTTGGTATTTTTCTGCATTTTAATTAGTTTTTAAGCATTTTTAAATAGCATTTAATACAAATAATTAAGAAAAGCTTCAAAAAAATAAGTTTTCAATTTTCTTAGGTTTAGATAAATATAAAAAGTGAAAAAAGTAATTTTCCAGATTTTTCATAGTTTATTTGGTAATTTTTAGTAATTTAAATAGTTTTTAATAGTTTAAAATTCATAAAAAATAGAAAAATAATCAGAAAAATACAAAAATAGTTTTGAAAATTCTAGTTTGATATTTTAGACTTTTCCATTTCATAATTTCATTTTTCTAGCTTTGTTTCCTAATTTCTTGTATTTTAGATAATTATTAAATAGTTAAAAATAGTTTTTAATTAATAATAATTAGATAATTAGTTGTAAAATTAATTTTCTTTTTCTAATAATTTTCTTTTATCATTAGGTTTATAAAAATATCATTTTCATATTTTTAGGATTTATATTGTGTAAGTTTCACGTTTTTATCTGTACGTCGCGTAGTTTTTAATTCAGTTTTATAAAAACAAAAAGAACAAAAACATCATTTTAATAATAGTGATAGCGTTTATTTAATATTTTTATCTTTTTAGATTTCCTTTAATTTGCATTTAAGCCGTTGTAATTTGTTGGCTTTTTCCGTAGTTATAATCATAAATCAAATCCCTGTATCCATTCAAATCTTCTCGATCACTAAACGTTTGACTATTCTCGCACGGCTCGTTGGGACATAACGACCTGGGGAAACATTATACTCCTCAGATCTTCATTGCATCTGTGCTTAAGCTGTTTTAAGTTTCTTGCTTGCGTGAGAAAACTTGACGGTTTGGAGCGGATCAAATTTTGGCGCCGCTGCCGGGGAGCTGTGCTAATTATCCTACGTTTAGCAGATTAGTGATTTGAATAATCACTCTTTGTTCATACCATCTATCTATATATATATATATATTTCTATAAAAAAAAATCCAAAAACCCAAAAACAGCCAAAAAACGTATAAAACACAAAAATATTTTTCTTTTGTTTCTATATATGTATCAAATATAAAAATACAAAAAGATTCGTCGTTTTCTTAAATAATAAACAACTTAAAAGATTACCACCGCAAACCAAGGCAGTGCACTACCTAACTGGGGGTGCGACCATAATAAGTTCCCGAACCAGAGATTTAAAACTTGCCTTTGTGTCCTTGATAGTGGTGTACCTTTTTCAAAGAAGCCACTCATCTTGTTATTATTGGTTTAAGTTCACTGTTGTTTTGCCTCGATCTTGTTTTAATTGGATTTGTTGTTATATATACTTGTCAGAACCAGAAAACCTAAAAAGATTCTCCTTACCCCATTTTCACCAATTTCATAATTCCTCTCCTTAACTCTGAGATCCTTTAGAGTTAACTCTAGTGCATGCGCACTCGTTCTTCTAGATCATTGAGTCCTTTTCGTGATCTAGCAGACATTCCTAGACGACGTTCTCGTAGACGTGCTGCCCAAATAGTCGAACCCGAGATTCGTACTATTTCAAACAAAATGGCAGACGAACGTACTATGGCGGAAATGCTCCAGGCACCCACCGAGGGTTATGGAGATGCCATCATTCTACCAGTAATCAACTCTGATCACTTTGAATTGAAGACACATTTGATCACACTTGTGTCTACAAATCAATTCCACGGGTTTGATCGTGAAGACCCGTATGCACACATCCGTTGGTTTAACAAGTTGACTTCAACTATCAATTACAAGGATGTGCCACAGAAAGTCATCAAGTTGATGCTATTTCCATTCTCACTTGAGGGGACAGCCCGGATTTGGCTGGAAAAAGAACCCCCTCGATCCATCGAAACTTGGGAGGAACTTGTTCAAAAGTTTGTCAATCATTTCTTTCCTCCATCAAAGACGACTAATCTAAAAAATGAAATTTCTGGATTTCGTCAAAATTTCGATGAAAACTTTGGAGAGGCGTGGGAGAGATTCAAAGATCTCCTCAGGAAATGCCCTCACCATGGATTCACGGAGCTTCAACAAATCAATATCTTTTACAATGGGTTGAATGGTAACGATCAAGATTCCTTGAATGCAGCCGCAGGTGGAAATATCTTGAATCGTAAGCCTAAAGATGTGATTGAAATTTGCGAGCAAAAATCGAAAGTTCCTATTTCTCGCAACAAAGTCAATACTCCGAACACTCCTGCTTCTACATCTAATAACTCTTCTGAGTTAGCTGCTCCGATAGCAGCTCTAACGGATGCCATCCGTTGTATGATTAAGGATGTTAAGGAAATCAAAAGCGAGATTCATAAACCAGAACCAATCAAAGCCGTAAACAAGGTGTGTGAAACTTGTGGTGGTCCACACGCGTATTATGATTGTCAAGCAACCGATGCTTCCTTTTACCAAGCTCCCGTAGCTTCGGTAAACCACAATCAATACCGACCACAGGCTGATCCTCACTACCGTGCACCTAGCGGTATGACACCACCTGGTTTTCCTCCTGTGCAAAACCATGGCAATCAAAATCGCTTTGTTCCGAATCAAGGACAAAATTTCAATCAAAACCGGAATAATCACAACCCACCCTACCAAGCTCCAAATCAGCATAATTATCAACAACCTTCTCATGCTCCCCCACCAAATGACTTCATGAAAGTTACTGAGTCAAGCATACGTTCAATGCAAACTCAGATCAATAACATGAGGGTTGAGCTGAAGAAGGAAATTGATACCACAATGTCTCGGCAGACAAATGAGTTGAAGAATATGATGAGCAGTTTCATGAACATGAATACGAACCAAGCTTCATCATCTTCTGGAGGACTCCCAAGCAATACTATTACCAATCCAAATGCCGAGTTGAAAGCCGTCACCACTCGTAGTGGTAAGACGCACAATGGACCTTCGACTCCTATGCCCCCTCCTCTTGTGGCAATGAGTCAAGTTACCAAGGAGACAACGGACAAGGTGCATTATTCAAGCCCACGAAGTACCGCACACGTCCAACCTTCGGTAGTCCAACCTTTAAGTCTGGAACCCGAAGTTCCGAAGACACATTCTGAGCCAGAAAACACTTCCATCCCGGCTCAAAAGTCTAGTCAGCTTCCTTACCCATCAAGAATGAATGATGAGAAGCTCAAAGACAAAAACAAATAGCAGATGAAAAAATTTTTCCAAATCTTCAATGAGCTTCACTTTGATATAAGCTTCGTTGATGCTCTCGTTCTAATGCCTAAATTTGCATCCACGCTTAAAGGCTTACTGAGCAACAAAGATAAGTTGTCTGAGATGACGAAAACCCCTCTAAATGAGCAATGCTCAGCGGCCATTCTTAATAAACTTCCCGAAAAGCTTGAAGACCCTGGCCGGTTTTTAATCCCGTGTGATTTCTTGGGGATGTTTCAATGCTCCGCCTTGGCCGATCTTGGCGCTAGCATTAACCTCATGCCACTCTCAGTATGGAAGAAATTGTCTCTTCCTAAACTTTCATCCACTTGTATGACACTCGAGCTAGCGGACCGTACCATAACTCGTCCACTTGGGATAGCCGAGGATGTTGTGATGAAAGTGGGAAAGTTTCACTTTCCTACTGACTTTGTTGTAGTAGACTTCGATGCAGATTCTAGAGTTCCCCTCATCTTAGGGAGAGCTTTCTTGAGAACGAGTCGTGCTCTGATTGATGTGTTCGCTGAAGAGTTGACCATACGGGTTGACAATGAAGAGCTCACGTTAAATATCAACCAGAACTCCAAACCTCTGTACAAACAGAGTGTTGCCACAATTGATCAAAAATCTGAAAGATTCAATGCAACACTCTCAAATTTCACGGTTAAGAGGAGTTTTCAAAAACGTGCTGAGCTCAAAGCTTTGAAAATCACCCCTGGTTCAAACAAATGGTTTGAAAGCTGTACCAGGGAAGTCAAGAGTGTTCTTGATGATGATGATGATCTAGATTCGGAGACTTCATCGGAAGTGGTGGAAACTGCTAGCTCTAAGAGCACACCACTTGTCCCACCTCCGGAATCAGTTTGTCGCATCGAGTTTGTTAACTCTGTGGATGAAACCAAACTCTCTTCAGTTTCATCTGAGTTGGATGATGATGTTTGTGATCCAATGGGAGACATTCTTCCCATTGATGAATTGCTCAAAAATGATCCATCATCTTCTAGTCTTATTCCCGACTCTTCCATTCCTTCTCTCACTCCTGATGAGGAAGATGACAACTTTTGGAATGAGGTCGATGCATTTCTTAGTGATGAGTCAATTCCTACAGGAATTGATAACACTTACTTGGATCCGGAGGGAGACATCCTTTTTCTGGAAAGTCTGTTGATTGAAGAACCATTTCCCACCCTCCCTCCCGGACATCTTCTTGACAATCACCATATAAGCTTCAAGTTTAAGCTTAAAAATGTCAAAAATGGTGATTTGCTTCTTTCTGATGAGGAATGGACTTGCATTCTCATGTACGTCTTTATTCCATTCTTCACAGATGGTGTGGTTGCTCTTTCCCTTTTCTCTTTCGGGAATGAGGACACCATCTTTGACCCCGGTATCATCCTTTATAGTTTTTACTATTAACAATACCGAGGTTATATCTCGTCGGTGTGGAACTTTCTGATGTTCATATGTTCATTAACATTGTGAACGAAAGTCCGATCGAGATTGGTGTTCCACGTTACTTTCCCCATGAACAAATGAATGCGGGGTCGAGTCAAGCTAGCGACTCGGGAATCAAAAACAGTAGCATGCAATATGGGTTTTCACCCATATTTCTGTCTTCTCACCTCTTTCTACCACCCTAGTGTGGGGAGGTTGCCCACATGTTTCAAAAAAAAAAAAAAAAAAAAAAAAAAAAAAAAAAAAAAAATCCTTGCTAAATAATGGCCGTAGTATTTCCCTTTTACGTTCTTTGTTTCGGCATAACCGCCGGTACTTTGAATATTGAGGGCAATATTCAATTCTAGTGTGGGGGGGGAATTCTCACGAATTTTATCATATAATTATACCAACTCCCCCGTTTTTGGCCAAAAATTTTTTTTTTGGAGTAAGTGTTCTACACTTACTCAATTGGTTATCAGTCCGCCTTGTCTAATAAACAAAAGGATTGGCTAATCCAGGAGCAAACGGCTCTTGGTAAAGATATCTCAAATCCGTTGACGGCTTGCAATTTGCCCAAAATTGTATGGTATTCAGCTCACCATATCCTTAAAAGTGAAGAGTTGGCTAGCCCGCAAGATTATGGCTTGTGGTAAAGGCAGTGGAAAATCCATAATTGGTAATCAGCTCACCAAAGATAATATTGATAATTTATCTAAGAGTTGGCTAGTCCAGAAGGGTACGGCTTCTGGTAAAGACAAATCAAATCCGTTGAAAGCTGGTGATTTGCTCAAAATCACATGGTTATCGGTGTACCATGGTTCTTACTTGAACTGAAACATTTGGCTACTCCAGAAGTAATGGCTTTTGGTAAAGAGATTAAAATCCATTATGTTTTCTCAAATCATTGCTAGGGACTAGCAATATCTCAGTGTGGGGGATTGATGAGTGTCTAAATACTCATCATTTTTGTACAAAATAAACTGCAAAATCATCTGAAAACACTCAGAAACACATCAAAATGATCAAAATATCACAAATCAGTGTTTTATGTGTTTTAAAAGCAAAAATATCAAAATCAGATGAAAAACATATCAAATTTGCAAAAATTGCAGTTTTAGTCCCCCAAGTTTCAAAAGTTGTCAAAAACAGTCCCTGAGCACATAATTTCAAAAGTAAAGTCACCAAAGGTCCTTTTAAAATCATAACTTGTCAAATTTAGTCCTTTGGTGAAAAATATCAAAAGTTTGAGAAAATTACAAAAATGGTCCTCCAAGTTTGAAAATTGGCAAAATTAGCCCCTGGAAAATTGCAAAATGGCAATTTTGGTCCCTATACTTTTGAAGCTTGTCATTTTCAGCCCTTGGAACAAGTTTGATGATTTGGCAGAACAGGTCCCTACAATTTCAGAATTTACATAAAGGTCCCTTGATTAATTAAACCTATTATACTAATTTTGGACCCTTACCAACCTTTTGACCCCTGCCTAAACAAATGACCCTTCCCATTTTGAACCCTTGGTCAACCTCAGTCAAACAAAGCAGATAACCCGCCCACCTTATCCCTTCTTCTTCCACTTGATCTCTGCAACTTCAGGCATCTCCCATCACCTTTCCACCCCCCTCCTCATCATACCCACCTAACTTACCCTCCACAATAAATGCCACCCCCCCCCCTAGTGCTAGTTTCAGAGGTCAACAAGTTGAAATAGTGCTTCCCGCCAAAATTGGTAAAACAGGAAACTCACTCAAAGCTCAACCATTGGTCATAAGAAAAGGTGGGATTCTCTCAAGAGGCCACGTGGAGCATTTTTCAAGCATAAAAGAAGAAGAAAGACAGAAGAGAAGGCAGTAGTTTTTTAGTTTTAAAATTTCCTTATGTCGTTTTTTTTATTAATGTATTAGATTAATCTTAAAGCTGTAAGTTTTTGTTTCCAAGTACTAAACTCAAGTGATTATTGCAGTATTATCAAGTTTTAAACATTAATTCCAAGTCTTTATCTGTTTCCACATATTTGCATTACTGTTGAAATTTTCAAAGTCAGAATCTCATTCAAAAGCTTCATAAAGCTCATTTATCAGTTCCATTGAGCTTAAATGAGCTTAGCATAGCTGTGTACAAGCTCAAATTCTAGTTTTTATTCATTTTGTATCTGGGTCAACAAAAGTCAACTGGGTGAGCATAAATGGCATGGACATGGTCAATGGGTGATGCAGTACTGGAGTTGGGTTAATTCTGAGCTAATGGGTTGATATAACATAGGTTAGAGGTTCTTGGTTCTCATTTTGCATGCCATTGTGGCTTGGACAATTTGTAAGTCAAGCTTAAGCCCATTTCTTGCATAATCTGTTTTAGTGGTTAGAAATAGTTGTAACCTGTTCAATTAGTAGTATCTAGGTCAATTAAAGTTGGTTTGATCAATAAAATAAGTTTAATCATTGTTTGGATCTGTTTTGTTGCATATCAGTTAAGATAAGGAGTGTTTGGATTTGTAGTTTAAACTGCCCTTAAGGCTTATTCAGTGGTTAGCTTCTGTTGTTTCATGTTTGTGTACCCTAAGTATGGTCATTTGAACCAATAACTTGGACTGCAACACCACAAAAGTCAAATCTCAACCTTAATCTGTCTATCTGTCTTACTGTTGTGAATTTGGGATAGCAGACCATTGATTTGTGTGTAGATTCATCAAATATTGCTTGCATTACATTTGTTCCATCTTATAACATCATCTTCAGTGATAAAATTGGATCCAAAGTTAGCAAAAGTCAAAGTTCAACATTTCATCAAAAGTCAAAAATAGCAAAAAACTTGTTTTGGGCACAGTTAGCAGGATTTTTAATGATCTCATCTTTGGGTTTTAACAAGTGAGACTTGGCATTCTTAAAAGCTCAGCTGGTCCTCTTTCTTATCTGAATTTTTGTGGATTTTAGTGATTTTTCTATAAGCTTCAAACAGGCTTGTGAACTTGGGCATAGTTCCCCTGCTCACTGAACTCAGTGGATGCTGAGATTTGCTCAGTTCTTGCATCACTTGCACAGGGCTCATAAGAGCTCACCTAGGTCTGCTTTTTGGTACAATCAATCTCAACCAGGTCTAGAACAATATCCAATTCATAGTTTTCCTTTTGAGCTTATTTCTAAGCTTGTGCTAGTGCTTAAAGTTAGCCCCCAGAAACTGTTTTAGCTTTTAAAGCTCAAACATCAATTCTGTTCTAAATTGCTAATCAGAGGTTCAAGCCTGTTGATTTTCATTGAATTTTGGTCATTATAGCATATTTTGGCTTCTGTAATCATTGGGTAGCTTTTGGTGAGCTTTTGGCTTATTAAGTGCTTATTTCAATAAGCATTTCCACATCAGTTGCTTAATCCTCCAAACAAGCCCATGATTTTCCATTTTTCTTAGCTTCTTAATATTATTTTAAGCATTTCCTGAATTTTTCAGATTTTTCCTAGCTTGTTTGGTATTTTTCTGCATTTTAATTAGTTTTTAAGCATTTTTAAATAACATTTAATACAAATAATTAAGAAAAGCTTCAAAAAAATAAGTTTTCAATTTTCTTAGGTTTAGATAAATATAAAAAGTGAAAAAAGTAATTTTCCAGATTTTTCATAGTTTATTTGGTAATTTTTAGTAATTTAAATAGTTTTTAATAGTTTAAAATTCATAAAAAATAGAAAAATAATCAGAAAAATACAAAAATAGTTTTGAAAATTCTAGTTTGATATTTTAGACTTTTCCATTTCATAATTTCATTTTTCTAGCTTTGTTTCCTAATTTCTTGTATTTTAGATAATTATTAAATAGTTAAAAATAGTTTTTAATTAATAATAATTAGATAATTAGTTGTAAAATTAATTTTCTTTTTCTAATAATTTTCATATATCATTAGGTTTATAAAAATATCATTTTCATATTTTTAGGATTTATATTGTGTACGTTTCACGTTTTTATCTGTACGTCGCGTAGTTTTTAATTCAGTTTTATAAAAACAAAAAGAACAAAAACATCATTTTAATAATAGTGATAGCGTTTATTTAATATTTTTATCTTTTTAGATTTCCTTTAATTTGCATTTAAGCCGTTGTAATTTGTTGGCTTTTTCCGTAGTTATAATCATAAATCAAATCCCTGTATCCATTCAAATCTTCTCGATCACTAAACGTTTGACTATTCTCGCACGGCTCGTTGGGACATAACGACCTGGGGAAACATTATACTCCTCAGATCTTCATTGCATCTGTGCTTAAGCTGTTTTAAGTTTCTTGCTTGCGTGAGAAAACTTGACGGTTTGGAGCGGATCAGATAGCAAGAAACTATGTGATCACAAGAATACCAACTCAAGTTGCAATACTTTATCAGACAAATGAATATTTCTAGAAGAAAGATACGATCCAGCTAAGTATAACTTAATTGGTCATTTTGGTTCACTATCAGTTTCAAGAGACGTACCTACCTTTATGAATTTTCTAAGTTTTCCTATTTATTGCTTAACCCTACCATCGAGAATTTTTTAGGGTATCACAGAAAATTCTATACAAGTGAATTTTCATTCACAATTTTTTTTTCTTTTCTAGATCGACATGTTATGCTTACTTATTGATATGGCTTTGTGATAATATGTTTAGATTAATGTTCGTTATGGAGAGTGCCAAAAGAATCATGCTGCGAATATAGGAGGTTATGCTGTGGATGGATGTAGGGAGTTCATGGCAAGTGGAGAGGAAGGTACAGCGGCTGCTATTTCATGCGCAGCGTGTGGCTGTCACCGGAGTTTTCATCGCAGAGAATTGGATGAAGTTGTAAGTGAGAGTTTGATCTGCGCAAAACAGTCAAGTCTAAAAGACTTAAATCAGCTCAGACACAAATACAATGAAGATCAGAGAATACAGGGGATTCCCGGGTCGTTAAGTCCCAAGGAGACTCAATGGTGTGTTAAACACTTGATCAGACGATAGAATGATCACTAATGATAGCGATCAGAAAGGATTAGGATGAATAACTACACTACTGAAAAAGTTAATAAATAAAAGCGACTTAAATGCAAATTAAGAAAATTAAAAAGATAAAAGATATTAAATAAACGCTATCACTATATTTAAAGTGATGAACGTTTATGATATTTATAAAATAAAATAACTTAAATAAACTATATTAACTAAAACGTAAACTCAAAATATCTAAAAACGTTACTTAAAACTAAAACGAGCGTTATTTACGAAAATGGCGCTGTAGCGCAAAATAAAACGTAAAATTATTGAAATAAAAGGCTTACGAGTATAAAACTAATTTTCTTACGTACTATTTGACAAAAGAAAATTTTAGGAAAAAGAATTATATTTTTTTGAGTTTTATATTATTTATTACGAATTAAAAACAATTTTAATCTAATTAATTAATTAAAAATACTAAACTATTTAAGAAAAATCTGAAAAATTCACATAAAGTACCTTAAAAAGTGCTGATCCTAAGAAAAATAGAAAACTTGGTGGTTGCTTTGCGAAATAAGCTCCAAATAAGCTAAAGAGAGCTTATAGCCAAAACTGCCCAACAAGTACATAAAGGATTGGTTTGTGTAGACTTTGTGAGACAAGTCCCAAGGGCGCAGGTGGTAAGGTGTGTCGTGTTGAGGTCGTGTGCAAGAGGTCAGGGGGTCGAATCCCACCCCTGCACCTTTTTGCAAAAATATTTTTTTTTGAAATTTTCTTTTTGAAACTTAATAATAAGATGAAAATGAGAACTTTTTGTGAAGACACTTTTTATAAAAACTTGGAATAAGCAGTTTCACAACTGCTTATGTCCAACAGATTCTGAAAGTGGCTAAAACAAACACCCCTTTACCAGTTTTGAGGCTAAAAGAACTTTGAATAAGCACTTGGAAATGGAAATAAGCACTAGAAAAATGGAAATAAGCAGGCATACACTATGCTAAATAAGCTATAAAAGACTAAAAAGCAATCAAGTGAGGGAAAAACAGTTGAGAGAGATATGGGAAGTCCTAAAAGTACTAAGCATACAAACAAAATGATAAGTAGAGGTGGCAATTTGTGCCCAAACTCAAAAGAATGGGCTAAATGGGCAAACTTTTAAAAGATCTGGGCACATTTGGGTCCCCTCCTTTTCTTGAAATGGGCATGTATTACCCATTTAGAAGTTAAATGGGCATAACGGGCACATGTTTTTCTCGAACATAAGATTATTTTTAAAGAAAAACTTACATTTTATTTTTTAAATATAAATGAGGTGTTACGTTCGATGAATTTATTTCGTCATTTTGGGTCTTTTTAAAAGCGATTCGTAAAACATGAGCCCGTTTGGCCCGTGCCCGTTTAGCCCGTGCCCGTTTGACCCATAGCCCGTTTGGCCCGTAGCCCGTTTGACCCGTAGCCCGTGCCCGCCCGGCCCGCCCGTTTTGCCACCTCTAATGATAAGCTAACTAGATCACCTAATAAGTACTCATTAAGCTAACTAGAATCAAATGACACCTAATCTATATCACCTAATAAGCATTAAGGATACCTAAGTAAGCTAACTAGAAGCTGGAATAAGCAAAAGGAGGAGCTGCTATTGGGACTGCAGTTTATAGGACAGAAACAGTCAAATGGGAGGCTAGTTTTGGCTTAAAAATAAGCTCCAATAAGCACTATATCAACACTATAAATAATACTTTCTTAAAGCTATCCTAGGGAATACCAAGTATACCAAATATTATAAGCTAAGGTTAAGTAATAAGCACATGAGAGATCAAACAAATAAGTCACTTAGGCTAGTAATTCTTTTATGAAAACAGTAACAGATATAGATTGGGACAGATTTTAAGGCAATTTTAGGCTAACCTAAAGCTAAACTAAAGGCAAATAAGCTAAATACATATTGAGGTGGGTATGCTAGGATGTAAGAAAAACAATTTTGAAAAGATTTTGATCACAAATAAGCTATGAAAAAGCCGTCAAACAGCAGCTTCAGCTGCTGTTTTACGTGAGCAGGCAGAAACAGATATTGCTTTTTTTTTGTTTTCAAAACTTGTAAACTTTTGTCAAAACAAAATATACTTTGTGAAAACTAACTAAAGGGCTAAAAATGAGTTTGACCCTGCAAGTCAAACGGTTAAAAATGGGTTTTGACTCAGGTTTTTTTACCTAAACCAAACACCACTTTATAACTCAAAATCATTTTTTTTGAAACTGAAATTTAAAGGAAACTTGCTCAAAACTCAAATGTAATGCACAAAATAAGCTTAAACTAATCTCAAATACCTATTCAAATCAGACTTTAACCAAGATTATGTTTGACTTTCCATCTTTTGACCCGGATTGACTTTTCTTGACTTTGTTTCAATGTTGCTTTAAACTTAAACACAAGCTTATAAAAAGCTACAAGAAGCTTAAATAAGCTTGTATGAGCTTTGAAAATAAGCCACTAACACTTGTACATAGGAATTTTGAAACTGAAATCTGTAATAGTAAGCATGAAATATGAAACTTTAACCAAACCTTGAAATTAATTCTTAAAACAAATTACAAAGCTAACTTAACTTGAGTTTGAATTATAACAACAAAAGATTACATAGTTTAGACTAAACTAAGACATTTAAAAAAAAAACGACAATAAGAAAATCTTCAAAACTAACTACTGCCTTTGCTTCTTTCTTCTCTCCTCTTTTATACTCCAAATGCTTCCCCTTGACTTTCTGAGCATATCCCACCAATAATACTAGCCATTGGATCAGTAGAAGCCTTTTTGGCCATTGATTGAATTTGGCGCCAAAGTGGACTTTTGCAGTTTAGGTTGAGTGAGGGTTAGAGGAGATACATTAAATGATTCTTGTATTGTTGTTGAGGTGGGGGGACAAGGGAATGAAGAGTTGAGCTGGGGGAATGGTTTGTGTTTAATGTTGCAGGCAGAGCAGTTGGAGGGGGTGGAATTTTGGCGCCATGGGTTGGTTTTGACCAGAGGGTTGACTGGGTATATTAATAAAAGGGGGGGTTCACAAATGGGGGTCCAATGGTTATGGCAGGGGGTCAAATGGGTTTTGAATGGTTTAAATCAACAAGGGCTTAGGTTGTCAATTCTGAAATTATAAGGACCATAACTGCCAATTCTGAAAAGTTGCTCAAAGGACTAAAAATGACAAAGTTAAATAATGCAAGGACCAAAGTTGCCATTTTCAGATTTTCCAGGGACCAATTCTGCCAATTTTCAAACTTGGAGGACCATTTTTGTAATTTTCTCAAACTTTTAATATTTTTCACCAAAGGACTAAATTTGACAAGTTATGATTTAAAAAGGACCTTTGGTGACTTTACTTTTGAAATTTTGACTCAGGGACTAATTTTGACAATTTTAGAAACTTGGGGGACTGAAACTGCAATTTTTGCAAATTTGATATGTTTTTCATCTGATTTTGATATTTTTGCATTTAAAACACATAAAACACTGATTTGTGATATTTTTATCATTTTGATGCGTTTTTGAGTGTTTTCAGATGATTTTGCAGTTTATTTTGTACAAAAATGATGAGTATTTAGAGACTCATCAATCCCCCACACTGAGATATTGCTAGTCCCTAGCAATGATTTGAGAAAACCTTGATGGATTTGAAAAACTCTTTACCAAAAGCCATTACTTCTGGAGTAGCCAAATGTTTCAGTTCAAGTAAGAACCATGGTACACCGATAACCATGTGATTTTGAGCAAACCACCAGCTTTCAACGGATTTGATTTTGTCTTTACCAGAAGCCGTACCCTTCTGGACTAGCCAACTCTTAGATAAATTATCAACATTATCTTTGGTGAGCTGATTACCAATTATGGATTTTCCACTGCCTTTACCACAAGCCATAATCTTGCGGGCTAGCCAACTCTTCACTTTTTAGGATATGGTGAGTCGAATACCATACAATTTTGGGCAAATTGCAAGCCATATAAACGGATTTGATATATCTTTACCAAGAGCCGTTTGCTCCTGGATTAGCCAATCCTTTTGTCTTACAGACATGGCGAACTGATAACCAAATGAGAAAGTGTAAAACACTTACTCAAAAAAAAAATTTGGCCAAAAACGGGGGAATTGGGTAGATAATATATGAAATTCGTGAGAATTCCCCCCCACACTTAGAAATGAATATTGCCCTCAATATTCAAAGTACCGGCGGTTATGCCGAAACAAAGAACGTAAAAGGGAAATACTACGGCCATTATTTATAAGATTTTTTTTTTTTTTTTTTTTTTAACATGTGGGGCATTACCCCCACACTTAGGTGGTAGAAAGGGGGTAAGAAGACAGAAATATGGGTGAAAACCCATATAGTGAGTGCTACTGTTTTTGGTTACCGAGTCGCTAGCTTGACTCGACCCCGAATTCATTGGTTCATGGGGAAGCAAAGTGGAAGAAACAATCACCATCGGACTTTCATTCGAGATGTTTGGACAAACATTTGAAGCACGTGAAAGTTCCACACCGATGAGATATAGAGAAACAGAGACAGACCCGGCTCACAGATGGTAAATGAAAATGCCGGGGTCAAAGATAGTATCCTCATTCCCGAAGGAGTGAAGAAGAGAGGAAGACACATCATAAGTGAGGAATGGAAGGAAGATGTTTATAACAATTAGGATCCATTCTTCATCCTCAAATGTAGACATGTCGGGAGGAAGGGTGAAGGTAGTATCATCAATAAGCAAACTCTTATGATAGAGTACACCTTCCTCCGAGCCAATATCATCCTCAAGATCAAAATGGAAATGATCATATTCCGGAGGAGATATGTCATGAGAGAGTTCACCGGAGAACTCTTCATGAAGGAAATCATTGGAAAAAGCCTCAAGCTCGGGCTTGTCCAATGTAGAGTCACTATCCACAACGGGGATAGGAGATGAAGCTGACTTAGCACAAAATGATTCGATCTTAGAAACGAGGAGATTTATATTAAACAATTGTTCACGAAGTATCTCGTCCTCAATTTCCAGATCATCAGAATTTCTCACTTCTTCTAAGCTAACTAGCTCAGAAGGTAGCTCCTCGACATAATCGATGTCTCCATAGGATAAAGAATCGTCAAACGAAGTACAATCGTTATCAGAATCGGAGAACATCTCGACATGATCATATGGAATGTTAAGAGGAGGAGAAGAATTATCATCAAGAGGCTCATCACACACATTACCGGAGATAACCTCGGACTCACTTGGGGTTGGAACAAGGCTCTCAACACTAGACGATTCCATTTCTGTAATAGTGCTAGAAGGCTCGTCCCCCATTATGAGAGAGTCAATGGGAGCTACAGGTGTGATTTCAGTTGACAAGCTCTCATAATATTCCTTCACTTGAATAGAATCCTCATCATCATCGTCATCATATCGGATTCTTATGTTCATCTGTTGAAGCTTACACAACATTCTTTTCATTTGTAGCTTCTTTCGAATGCGTATTTCTTCAGAACTTTGAGGAAGATTACACTCCTCGTAATCATTGAAGTGCTGTGAAGGCTCGGAAGTCTGATGACTGATGGGATACTGTGGGGGTTGGAAATTGTCAAAACCGGGAGAATTGGAGTTTTGAAAATTTTGATTCATCAGTTGACATTCAAAAGTCGCATGAAGACCCCCACAATTCTCACAACAGAGATAATTGGGAGAATAACCTTCACCAAAGTTTTGATTGTAACATGGCTCCGGCTCATAGACAAGCGGGACCTGTGGTGGACAATCAAAACCGTAATGAGAATCATTCCCACAAAACTCGCATGAGTAGGATTCGTATTGAGGTTGTGGAGGTAGGTAGGAAAAATCGGGTGTTTCATTGTTTGAAATGGGATCGGGATTACCGACAAACTTGTCTCCAAAACCCACATTGGTACATCGCCGACAATTTCCACCATTAAATGGACCTCCACACCAGGAACAGGTCGAAAACCATGACATGAAGAATTAAACAGATAAGAGGGATAAGAGATGAAGAATTAAACGGTTACAGAGGATAAGGAATGGAGAATTAAACAGGTTTGAGGATAAAGAAATGTAGAATTAAACAGATTGGAGGATAAAAGATGGATATTTTTGGATTTTTGAAAAACATGAAGCAAAAACAAAGAATGAAAATATTTTTGGCGTTTTTAACACTTTAGGAAAAGTGTTAATGAACTTTTGGATTTTTGAAAACTTTACAAAAAAAATTTTTACAAAAGATGGGATATGTGCAAGAGTGGGTCTGAAAATGGCTAAACACACGCTAAAGCCTCCCCGGCAGCGGCGCCAAAATTTTGATCTGCGCAAAACAGTCAAGTCTAAAAGACTTAAATCAGCTCAGACACAAATACAATGAAGATCAGAGAATACAGGGGATTCCCGGGTCGTTAAGTCCCAAGGAGACTCAATGGTGTGTTAAACACTTGATCAGACGATAGAATGATCACTAATGATAGCGATCAGAAAGGATTAGGATGAATAACTACACTACTGAAAAAGTTAATAAATAAAAGCGACTTAAATGCAAATTAAGAAAATTAAAAAGATAAAAGATATTAAATAAACGCTATCACTATATTTAAAGTGATGAACGTTTATGATATTTATAAAATAAAATAACTTAAATAAACTATATTAACTAAAACGTAAACTCAAAATATCTAAAAACGTTACTTAAAACTAAAACGAGCGTTATTTACGAAAATGGCGCTGTAGCGCAAAATAAAACGTAAAATTATTGAAATAAAAGGCTTACGAGTATAAAACTAATTTTCTTACGTACTATTTGACAAAAGAAAATTTTAGGAAAAAGAATTATATTTTTTTGAGTTTTATATTATTTATTACGAATTAAAAACAATTTTAATCTAATTAATTAATTAAAAATACTAAACTATTTAAGAAAAATCTGAAAAATTCACATAAAGTACCTTAAAAAGTGCTGATCCTAAGAAAAATAGAAAACTTGGTGGTTGCTTTGCGAAATAAGCTCCAAATAAGCTAAAGAGAGCTTATAGCCAAAACTGCCCAACAAGTACATAAAGGATTGGTTTGTGTAGACTTTGTGAGACAAGTCCCAAGGGCGCAGGTGGTAAGGTGTGTCGTGTTGAGGTCGTGTGCAAGAGGTCAGGGGGTCGAATCCCACCCCTGCACCTTTTTGCAAAAATATTTTTTTTTTTAATTTTCTTTTTGAAACTTAATAATAAGATGAAAATGAGAACTTTTTGTGAAGACACTTTTTATAAAAACTTGGAATAAGCAGTTTCACAACTGCTTATGTCCAACAGATTCTGAAAGTGGCTAAAACAAACACCCCTTTACCAGTTTTGAGGCTAAAAGAACTTTGAATAAGCACTTGGAAATGGAAATAAGCACTAGAAAAATGGAAATAAGCAGGCATACACTATGCTAAATAAGCTATAAAAGACTAAAAAGCAATCAAGTGAGGGAAAAACAGTTGGGAGATATGGGAAGTCCTAAAAGTACTAAGCATACAAACAAAATGATAAGCTAACTAGATCACCTAATAAGTACTCATTAAGCTAACTAGAATCAAATGACACCTAATCTATATCACCTAATAAGCATTAAGGATACCTAAGTAAGCTAACTAGAAGCTGGAATAAGCAAAAGGAGGAGCTGCTATTGGGACTGCAGTTTATAGGACAGAAACAGTCAAATGGGAGGCTAGTTTTGGCTTAAAAATAAGCTCCAATAAGCACTATATCAACACTATAAATAATACTTTCTTAAAGCTATCCTAGGGAATACCAAGTATACCAAATATTATAAGCTAAGGTTAAGTAATAAGCACATGAGAGATCAAACAAATAAGTCACTTAGGCTAGTAATTCTTTTATGAAAACAGTAACAGATATAGATTGGGACAGATTTTAAGGCAATTTTAGGCTAACCTAAAGCTAAACTAAAGGCAAATAAGCTAAATACATATTGAGGTGGGTATGCTAGGATGTAAGAAAAACAATTTTGAAAAGATTTTGATCACAAATAAGCTATGAAAAAGCCGTCAAACAGCAGCTTCAGCTGCTGTTTTACGTGAGCAGGCAGAAACAGATATTGCTTTTTTTTTGTTTTCAAAACTTGTAAACTTTTGTCAAAACAAAATATACTTTGTGAAAACTAACTAAAGGGCTAAAAATGAGTTTGACCCTGCAAGTCAAACGGTTAAAAATGGGTTTTGACTCAGGTTTTTTTACCTAAACCAAACACCACTTTATAACTCAAAATCATTTTTTTTGAAACTGAAATTTAAAGGAAACTTGCTCAAAACTCAAATGTAATGCACAAAATAAGCTTAAACTAATCTCAAATACCTATTCAAATCAGACTTTAACCAAGATTATGTTTGACTTTCCATCTTTTGACCCGGATTGACTTTTCTTGACTTTGTTTCAATGTTGCTTTAAACTTAAACACAAGCTTATAAAAAGCTACAAGAAGCTTAAATAAGCTTGTATGAGCTTTGAAAATAAGCCACTAACACTTGTACATAGGAATTTTGAAACTGAAATCTGTAATAGTAAGCATGAAATATGAAACTTTAACCAAACCTTGAAATTAATTCTTAAAACAAATTACAAAGCTAACTTAACTTGAGTTTGAATTATAACAACAAAAGATTACATAGTTTAGACTAAACTAAGACATTTAAAAAAAAAACGACAATAAGAAAATCTTCAAAACTAACTACTGCCTTTGCTTCTTTCTTCTCTCCTCTTTTATACTCCAAATGCTTCCCCTTGACTTTCTGAGCATATCCCACCAATAATACTAGCCATTGGATCAGTAGAAGCCTTTTTGGCCATTGATTGAATTTGGCGCCAAAGTGGACTTTTGCAGTTTAGGTTGAGTGAGGGTTAGAGGAGATACATTAAATGATTCTTGTATTGTTGTTGAGGTGGGGGGACAAGGGAATGAAGAGTTGAGCTGGGGGAATGGTTTGTGTTTAATGTTGCAGGCAGAGCAGTTGGAGGGGGTGGAATTTTGGCGCCATGGGTTGGTTTTGACCAGAGGGTTGACTGGGTATATTAATAAAAGGGGGGGTTCACAAATGGGGGTCCAATGGTTATGGCAGGGGGTCAAATGGGTTTTGAATGGTTTAAATCAATAAGGGCTTAGGTTGTCAATTCTGAAATTATAAGGACCATAACTGCCAATTCTGAAAAGTTGCTCAAAGGACTAAAAATGACAAAGTTAAATAATGCAAGGACCAAAGTTGCCATTTTCAGATTTTCCAGGGACCAATTCTGCCAATTTTCAAACTTGGAGGACCATTTTTGTAATTTTCTCAAACTTTTAATATTTTTCACCAAAGGACTAAATTTGACAAGTTATGATTTAAAAAGGACCTTTGGTGACTTTACTTTTGAAATTTTGACTCAGGGACTAATTTTGACAATTTTAGAAACTTGGGGGACTGAAACTGCAATTTTTGCAAATTTGATATGTTTTTCATCTGATTTTGATATTTTTGCATTTAAAACACATAAAACACTGATTTGTGATATTTTTATCATTTTGATGCGTTTTTGAGTGTTTTCAGATGATTTTGCAGTTTATTTTGTATAAAAATGATGAGTATTTAGAGACTCATCAGAGTTCATCAACATTTGGATTCTAAGGTGCATTGTTATCGCGGTAACTTATAATTTGTTATATAGAGTTGTTATTATCGTTTTTGTATAGTATAGTTTAAAGTAGTGACTGCTTACTGCTGATATTGTCTTGACAATGATGGCTTACTGATCATATTAGATAGGCTGCTCTTTGAATCTATTAATTGGCGAAGTTTTCTATAGGGTTTTGATAATTTTAAAGCCAGAGTGTTGCTCCTCCTCAATGGACCATGCGAAATATTGTTGACAGGTACTATTGCCTTTACTTATACAATTGCTTTAACCATAGTATAATAGGACAATCTATATTTCTAATGTATATTCTGCTTTTATAGGAACCGTCTCTTGCTCTATATATTGAATCTCTACAAAGACGTATCAGGCCGTCTACCCAAAGTTGTGGGTATTGAATGTGGTAGAGATAGCTCTTTAAAGGTGTGTATTCAGCTGTAATATCCTTTTGTTTCCAAAAAATTATCATTCAGGTCCCTCATTATGTTGTATTGCTCGATAAATCATGCATCTACACTTGTAATGTACCGTATAGTGCTTTTACTTGTATAGGAAAATACACCTATAGTTTCCAAGAAATGGAGTACTCAAGATGGGCCTGCCACGGATGTCGCGGCTAAAAATGACATGAAGTTTACAGTTGAAAAAGAACTTGTCTCACAAGCAAATGAAGAGGACATGGAAGCTCTTTTGGGCGTGTAAGTTTACTATGCATCTTTTTTTGATCCTAAAATAATTACTAATTATACTACATTTTAAGATAACGAGCCCCATAAAACAGACAAAATGCATAAAGCCATATTCATTTCATTTTTATTTGCATGAATTGACCGTTTATAAAATTGTATTCAGATATGTGATGGGTATTGGGGGAGCAGAAGCTTTTTCAGAAAGGTTAAAACGTGAACTTCATGCTTTGGAAGCAGTAAACGTGCATGCCATTTTCGAATGTGAACCTTTGGTAGATGAGGTAACCTTTCATACCACAGGGAAACTGCATTTTATTAAGATAAATAATGCACTGATAAAGGCATATAACTCACTATCCTCTACGGCGCAATGGATCTGTTGGTGGTTATATTTCAGACACCTGCTTAGCCCATTTTTGGTATGCTTTAGTTGCTATCCTTCACAGCAATTGAAGAACACTTATATCAGAGGCAACATGAGATTAAGAGGCATAAGTTCAGTTGTTTCATCAGTTGCATAACCAAACATATGACCTTGATCCAGCACCAATATCCTCAGGCTTCTTATTCAAATGACCATGAATACCTTGAGAAATATTGGGACTCTATTGCTCACTCTCGCCTTATTATGGCAGGAGGATCCATTTTCAAGCACCTCGGCAGGTATCTCATTGGCATGTCACATGAAACCCATGCCTGGAATCCTAACCCCACAGCTGATCCATTAACAACCATTGGTAACATACATTAATATACATTCTTTACAGCATTTGATTTTCACCATTTGATTACTTATATTTAGTATGATTCTTGGAGCGTTCGGATTTATTACACTAAAATGCAATCTTACATTTTACTATATTTTATACTTCAGTTAAAGAACTCGATAGCTGGAATATTTTGTGAAACAACCTTCTATTCACAAGGACAAGCTAATGATTAATAAACGAGGAGAGTTGGTGGTAGCAGGAGGGGCGGTTATTGGTCGTGGTGATGTGGCTTATGGAGGCAGCTTGGATACGTTAACAGATAAGGATTTTCCTGTGGGTCAATTTTTGTCAACCATTGGACTGTCAGTTATGGATTGGCATGGAGATCTTGCACTTTGGTGGAATGCTCAGTCCCAAATTTCTATTGGTCGAACTAGAAACCTAATCGGCCGTGTGAATTTAAATTACAAGTGGTCGGGACAAGTTAGTGTTCGTTTGAATAGCTCAGACCAGCTTCAAATTGCATTAGCTGCATTGGTTCCACTTGTCCGTAAACTAATAGGGTATTATCAGGCTAGGGATTCAGGATATTAGTTTCGCGTACTTGGCACCATTTTTTGAAGATTGAAGAAAGTTCTGTGGTATACGCTGCAGGATAGCAACTTGTTGATGCTCAACATGTGAGTAGAAGTTTCATATACTTACTTTATTTTAAATTACTGTTACATTAGGTAATACTGGATGTTATTATTTGAATGGTTGCTGAAAAAGTGACACAACAAGTCACTCACTTTCAAATGAACTGATCTTCGTTGTACGAAACCTCCAACGAACCCTGTAAAATTTATAAAACATTGCTAAAAAGTAAAGTGGATTCTGTGAAAGAGACCCGAACGGGAACTCAAAGAAAAAACTCAGAGGTAGAACACACATGTTTTGATTTTAAATAGCCAAGTTTTATGCTACATTCAGTAAGTATTTATATTATATGTATTTACAGTTCTTGTGATATAATGATGGCAATTGATGGTTAAGGCACATCTGATATTAATAAAGTCATACATGTAGAAGTATATCGTAAATGGACTACAAAGACTATCAAAGATCCAAAGTCAGTAGGAAGTCCATCAGAAAATAAGTCACTCAGACTTTGCAAACTTACATGGAAAAGCACATGCAACTTGAAGAAGGTGACATGTCAAAGGCTATAGTTACCATAACATCAGAAGCTACGAATAATGCAAGTTACAACAGTCGTTAAATTAATTCTAAAGAGAATTTAGCTAATTTATGTTCCCTGGTCTTTGACTTTGCTACGGGTCAAAACGGTTCGGATTGGGTTGAGCCTTTCTTGACAGTTTTCATTAAGGTTGCTTTGGAGTCGGTTTGCGACTGGTGCATCTTGGCTTCCTCATGTCTGTTTGGCGGTGTTGACTCCTAATTAACGAGTGTTTATTTTTGGTTTTAGGATGTGATCATTCGTGGTAACAGAAGCCTTCCCTTATATAGGTGATGTTATCGGTTCCCATATAGAAAACCAACTTTTTTATATGAAAACACGATTCTAACATATGGGGTAAAATGGTAAATTTTGCAGCCGAGTTGTTGATGCTCGATCGCCTCTGGCAATTGTTATTCCTGCAAGAGACTCCTGCTTAAGTACAACATTGCTTGAGGGTGATATATCTTGGCATGATTTTCTAGACCGAGCTAGAAACTACATGTATGTTTGTTTACTCAGAGTTTGATCCCAGTTAGCTGTAATTCGGAAATTGGCAAATTCTATCATTTGTTCAATGTTTATGATAATATTGCAGGCTAAGTAATGTTGAAGTTAGAAATAATGTGTTTTGCTGTAAGGTAGTTATATCTTGAATCTTGGTACGGGGTGAATTTTGTTTATGAATTTATGAATAAAAATCTACAGGAATGTCGAGTTTGTTGCTGTTGAACGACCAATTGAAGCTTTATCGAATATCCTCTTCTCTTGAGGAACTACAGGTAGGAAGCATTAGTTTTTATTCAAATTTAAATAATAATTATATGTGTATTGAAAGATTGTTTTCTTAAATATGCGCTTAGTTATGGAATGAATTTGATACAGGGGAACCGAAGGCAATTCCATGGACACTTGCAACACCTTACAAGGCAGGTGCAGATGGTTGGTGCCATATGGATGTTCACAAAGGTGACATCGTTGCATGGCCAACTAATCTTGGATGGATGATGGGTCCTTGGCTAATTTATGCTTCGTTGATAAATGGTGGTTCAATCGCTTTATACAATGGATCTCCCCTCGGTGTCGGCTTTGCCAAGTTTGTTCAGGTGGTTTTCATAAATCTTTAGTATTTTTTTCTCATTTCAGATTGTTAACAATGGAAGTTAGATTTCTTATATGGAACCACTAGACTACTAGAGGTGCCAAGATGGGTAGGTTCAGGTTCAAAACGAGTCACTTTTTAGTACAGGTTTAAATGGGCTGGTATCGGTTGGCTTGACCCGCAAACACTTTCTGATTCAATTTCTATAGATAGTTAATGTTCATTTTTTTTTACAAGAACAAGAATAAAATTTTAATCTAATTTTTTTATTAGATAAAGTTTGTGTGACTTTTAACCTGGTTGACCCATTTGACTCATTTCCCTTCAAGCTATATGTTTCATTTGACCTTTTTGACATTATACAGAATCAAAGTCAGACCATTCATAAGTATTTATTTATTTATTTAATCTCAAATTAACCTTTTGGGTTATTGTTGATCACTAGCCTTAGTAACAAATCACTCCCTTCTATTTTAGTTTAAAAAAAAAAGGCTTGTGCCATAGCATCGTTCAAATGGGTTTTATACAATTTTTATCTTTCCGAGTCTTAAACACACTGGGGCTTCTATTTGTGACATAAGGGGAGATCATTATTGACAGGCTCTGATGAATGATATTACTTTCTAAAATCTTGACACTAAAGATGTGAAAAAGAAAGGGTAAAAGCCATAAAATAACAACGTACTTTCTCAAATTTACCGAGTTGAAACACATACTTTTTTATCAACATATATACCCACGTACTTTCGAATTTTGTTCCGACTTCACCCATATGACCGATTTATATTAATATAATATTATATTAAATAATATTATTTTATTACAATATGGGTAAAGTCGGAACAACATTTGAAAGTACATGGGTGTATATGTTGATAAAAAAGTATGTGTTTCAACTCGGTAAATTTGAGAAAGTACGTTGTTATTTTATGGCTTTTACCCAAAAAGAAATGTAAAAGCACATTTAGAGGCATTCTCGCCTAATCAAAAGCTGAAAAAGTTAATAAGTTGAAGGTGTCAGTTTCAACCCATCTACTTATGAATGGGTCGATATTGGTTGTGTTGTACTACTATCTCAAACATGTCAAATTGGTTGGACCGGTGAAATAAAAAAAATAATCCTGAATATACGGGTAAGAGAATACGGTATAAGTATTTGTTTGTGTGATTATTTCTTTATTTGTTTTTGTTTTTTTTTGGTGCTTGGTCATTGTTCATGTTTGTTGCTGTGATATTGATTGAATTTGTGTGTTGTGGTGTGGAATAGTTGGGAGTTTTTAATTTATGTTTTTTGGGTCATTGTATAGGTTCGTTTTATTGTTATCATCATAGTCGAACTTATTATTTATTCATGTGTTGGTTTTGTAATTGTAATTATAAACAGGATGATAATGAATGTGAATAGTATTGTGTAATACTGCATTATTTTCAATTTGTATGATATACTCTGCCTTTTGAGGCTTGCAAGGCTGTTTTGGTGACTTTTAGATGCTGTCATTTTCCACTAGACAAGTCGAGTCATTTGAGTTGTTCCTAACATTTTATCCGTTTCTGTTAAACTAATTTATTCATGATTTAATGCATTTATATATTGTTATTAGCTAAAGTAATGATATTCCAACTGGCGAAACTCATACTCTGTGTTTACTTTTGTCTACTTGAAGCTTATTTTCTACCCACAAACAGAAAGATATTGTGGTTAAAGGTGGTGTAGAAGTCTCTCATGTGCCTCTCACTAAAGAAGACTTTATAGTACAACTTTGTATTTGCACTGTGGGTCACTATCAGCTGCTTTACTACTTGAACATCCATTTGTGTGTCACTCATTCGATCAAAATATTTCACTCTGCAAGCAAGAATTTTCTGGTCTGAGATTGAATGTAAGTCACATATTTCCTTATATTTCCTTATATTTCATTCACCACCATCCACCCGTCACTCTCCTCGGTCTACGCTTGAAGTTCTTCCAAGTGTATATTATCCCGAGCTCAAATTCAGTGCACGCTATTGCAGGGGAATGCTATTGATCACTATAGCCCGTTCAACCGACGGTTCACGAAACTGCCTATAGGCAATTTCTATTATCTTTTTAGTGATAAAAATTTAATCTTATATAGCTGTAATATTGGAATTATGTTTATTAAATGACATGAGCCTTCATTGATAGAATTGGATTCTCCAATTAAATATGACAAATACATCGATCATGTTAGTTGTTTATAGACATTGTTATTTATCTTATTCTTTTAGAACGATAACTAACTATCTCACAATATATAAACCACACAAGTTGATCTCACTAAATTCATCTCACATGCTTATAACACGACTTAAAAACAAACCTATTTTGTACGTGACATTACCACATAACATGGAATATCGATGCACAAAGTCTCTTATATATAGACACTATTATTATCACTTTATCTAACTAATAATCTTCTCATTTTAAAGCATGTATATAGAAAAACAATATTTTTCAAGCAAGGAAGAATGTGCAATACACAGTATAGACATACAAAGTGAAAAAACAAAGGATTAACACTTTATTTAACATGGAATGTTTCGTAGGGGACATTATCACGTAACATGGAGTATTGATGCACAAAGTCTCTTATATATAGACACTATTATTAACACTTTATCTAACTAATAATCTTTCCATTTTAAAGCATGTATATAAAAGAACAATATTTTTCAAGCAATGAAGTCTTATTTTCATAGAAATTGTAGATGAAATTGTTCTAAAAACAAAGTATGACTCTCTTTACTAAAGGAATTTAACAATTGCCGTTTCAGAAAAAACCCACTTTCAAAACATTTCTTAACAACCTTTTTACAATAAAAAAAAATATGTTAACAATAATTATAAGTCATGCCCTGCCATTGGGCGGGCTTTGAAATCTAGTATATATATATATATATATATATATATATATATATATATATATGATTTTGAAACCGGACCGGACCAACCGGTTCAACCAAAATCTAGAGTCGCTATCAGTTCGTTTAGCCAATAAAAGCCGTTAAAACCAAATAAAGAAGAGCAGTCGGAACATGTAAAAACGGATAAACTGGGTCGGATTGTAATTATTTTTTTCTCTGATTCATCGGTTCGTATTTGTTATTTTCTTGACATCTAAACTTTAATCACATAATATATGCCGGGTAAGAAAAAAATAGAGTTAATTACAATTTGGTCCTTGTGATTTACCGGATATAACGATTTTGGTCCAATAGTTTAAAAAATAAAAAATCTTGTCAAGAATCTGATGACCCGTAACAAGTTTGGTCCAATTTTTCAACCACCCGTAAAACCATTATACGGTCCAATAAACCACACGAACAAAAAATGTAGCTAAATCAAAAAAATAACACACCCGGCCGAGTAACCCATATTTTTTACAACCTTCTCGTGCGTGCGAACCGCCTAACTCGGAAAACCTTATAACGACACGTCAGTAATTTCTTTACCAACCGTTAGATCACTATCCCAACTTTTAATCTCGTCCGTCCATTTACCACCCTAACTTGTATAAAACCCAAATCACAGCATCTCAAACTCTCATCTAGTAGATAAACGATAACAAGCATGAAAGATCGTTTATTATATCTCCAATCCATTCCAACATATTTGATTCAATCATCACGTTATTCAGGTTTTGATCGATTAATTGTTGGTGTTTTTAGAAAACCGATGGATTATCCAGAGCGTTAATTGAAGGTAAGATTCAATTCATATATTAGTTAAATTTTAATGGTATTTAATTATTATTTCTATTTTGCTATTTGTTTATAATCACCGTGCTTATTATTGCTTTTATTTATTGTGTTACTGGTTATGGTTGGTAGAATTTTGGATCAGGTCAAGCCTTCTTCTATGTTAGTTGTAATTAATACCGGACACAAAGCTTATATTGTGGTGTTCACTGTTGACGATGGATCTGATTTAACTAGTTTCGGATCGCCAGAGTGTTAAATGCAGGTACGATTCGATTCATCTCGCTATTTAATGCTTTAACCGTGTTAATAGTTGTAATAGTCGTTCATCTACACTTAATTGATCCAATGTAGTTGTGTATCTATATCTAAACAATTACATTCATTAAGAATTTCATGCCCATCGATTGTTTCAAATAAGTGAATTGACCAGGTCACCTTTATTGACCCATTTTGCCAATTCTACAGCACATGTGGGAAAAGAATGCTCAACAAATATTTTGAAAGTGTTTTTTTTAAAGACCTACATATGCTATTTAGGTAGCATATGAAAATACTATTTGGAGTCAATATAAAATCTTCAAAAGTTATTGACAATACACGAGCTGTTGTGACAGGTTCATATTCAAGGTATACTTCTTTAGCTCAAGGGGTATACCTTGCATATGGACTTCGTTGTGGCTCCTCGCGTATGGTCGATCGGTTTTGAATATTTTATATTGGCTCCAAATAGTAATTTCATATGCTACCATAGTCGACTGGATAACTCTAAAGAAAATGGCCACGACCTCGCTTTAAAGAAAGCCCCCCACCACATCTTAAAACTTCGAGAGTGCCCCAATTAACTCTAGGATTGTTGCTTCTTGATTTACAAACGACAAATATTTTGGAAGTGATTTTTTAAGGCGTAGCTCACTGAAGCGAAAAGGTTACATCGTATATCCTATTTAGGTAGGATATGAAATTACTATTTGGAGTCAATATAAAATCTTCAAAAGTGATTGACCATACACGAGCTGTCACGACAGGGTCTATATTCATGGCATACTCCTCTAGCTCAAAGGGTGTACCTTGCATATGGACCATGTTGTGGCACCTCGTGTTTGGTCAATCAGTTTTGAATATTTTATATTGGCTCCAAATAGTAATTTCAAATGCTACCTATATAGCATATACGAGGTAACCTTTTTGCTTCACTCCAAATAGTAATTTCACCATGTAACCTTTTCGCTTCATTATGCTTGCGGAAGCGAAAAGGTTACATCGTATATGCTATTTAGGTAGCATATGAAATTACTATTTGGAGTCGATATAAAATCTTCAAAAGTGATTGACCTGTCACAACAGGTTCCATATTCATGGTATACTCCTTTAGCTCAAGGGTTGTACCTTGCATATGGACCTTGTCGTGGCACCTCTTGTATGGTCGATCAGTTTTGAATATTTTATATTGGCTCCAAATAGTAATTTCATATGCTACCTAAATAGCATATATGATGTAACCTTTTTGCTTCACTCCAAATAGTAATTTCCAAGGCCCTTCATTCTACGTTGGCCATTTTGAAGCCGAAATTGGTAAGCATCCAATCTCAAGTATCGTAGAATTGGCAAAATGGCATAGACGACCGGATAACCACGAATCATCATAAATGTGAAACATGTGATGATGAATTACCATTACGGTTTAAACGTTCAAAGATGGAGAATAAGAAAGACAACTTGAAACGTTAATCACAAATAATTTGTGAATGATGATTAACATTCTTAATACGGAGAACAAGCTCACTTTTTGTGTTAATGTTTATTGTTTAACTATGAAATTTTAGACTGAATGTGGTTGGAATTTGCTTATTTGAAACAATTGATGTATGGTTGGAATATCTTGTCTTGACACATGACTTGTGAGTATATGCTTGTATGGTTTTATGATCTTGAAGGCACGTGTATCGATAATTTTTTTAATTATAGAGGATACAATCATTCATGCTTATTAGTGGCTTCCTCATGCGTGATGCAAATAAGTATTATTTTTCAATTATTGTTTAATTAGTTATTTTGTTAGATTTTTGAATTTATTTAAAATTGTTATAGATATTTGCTAAAGGATTTTTTATCATGATGAATAATTAAGGATGAATGTTGTTTCACCAAATACTATCCATGGTGTTTATTTGGATTTGAGGGTGTCGCATGGGAGATGTTATATATGTGTAAAGAATTTTTATCGGTCAAAAGATTATTTTATGTCATCTTGGTGATATGAGATTTCGATTATCTTTGTTTAATAGAGATGGTGTTGAGGTTGATGGGCATAAAATTTTTAATGAAGGTAAGTTGTTTTATATTTTAAAACTTTTTTATATATATTTTTAAATTACTTGCTAATTATTAATTTTCTTTTAAGAAGATTTGCATTTCTTCTACAATATTGAACGTCTTATGGGTAGTATGAATCTTATTGAAAATACTAAAGAATATGAAAAACCTAAGGCTGACATTCTACCTGTTCGTGTTTGTGTTGGAAAGATGAAAATCTACGACTAAGACACAATTTTAAGTGTCATTCTATTAAGTTAATGGTATTGTCTTGAATTTTTGTTTTTTATGTATATAGGATTTCTGAAAGGTTTATGGTATTATCTTCAATTTTTGTTATTTATTTATATAGGATTTCTAATTAGTTAATGTTATTTTGTT
This sequence comes from Chrysanthemum seticuspe, assembly GCA_019973895.1. Taxonomy (NCBI): domain Eukaryota; kingdom Viridiplantae; phylum Streptophyta; class Magnoliopsida; order Asterales; family Asteraceae; genus Chrysanthemum; species Chrysanthemum seticuspe. The sequence goes on from BPTQ01000004.1 coordinate 228,575,239, forward strand.
TTGTTCTTGTTCTTAATATATATATGATTTATGATAAGTTAATATTTGCCTCCCATTCAGCTTATTGACCATGAACAAGCTGTAGCATACTTTATGAGAAGTGTATTAGTATTGGGGAGTAAAAATCATCATGTCTTGTCGTGGTGGCATTATTCCTTTACAATTCCGGTTAATGTGTGCAATACAATTCATAAATATGTCGAAAGGAATCAACCTGGGTGTGTTTAAAGGGCAAATTGTGGTTTCAGAGAAGGATTTATTGCTTTTATTGTGGCATTGGTTATGGTTGGTAGAATTTTGGATCAGGTGCAAGCCTTCTATGTTAGTCGTAATTAATACTGGACAGCAAAGCTTATATTGTGGTGTTCACTGTCGACGATGGATCTAATTCAAATAGTTTTGGATCGCCAGAGCGTTAATTGAAGGTATGATTCGATTCATCTTTCTATTTGTTGGTGATGATTTAACTGTTTGTTTATTTGTTAGGACCCCCATGGTTATATAATCAGTTTAATTTAATTCGTTTATTGAATGCTATAACCGTGTTATAGCTCTAATACTTGTTTATCTACACTTAATTGATCTAATGTTGTTGTGTATCTATACCTAATCGATTTACTGTTGCAGGTATTATGATATCGCCGCCAGATGCAAACTGAGACGATTGGTTATTGATGAGAATAATATTATATTGAGGTAATGATGGAGGACTTGAAGTGTGGCTATTGATGCCAGGTTTGTTTGTATAGAAGCGTGGCTTTTAATGTGAGTCATGTATGTCCTATTACAGACTTTGTTGTTGTTGTTTGGCCTTTGCCATGATGGGTGCGCTCGCATGGCAGGTCACCTTGTTATCCTAATAAAAAAATATTTTTTGGTTGGAGAGGAGAGATCGCACTGGGTTGCCAGGGATCTCTCCTCTGGTGTGGTGTGTTAGCCTCTTTTGGGGGTTGTGGGTCTGTGCTGTGTTTTTCTGTGCGTGCTCAAAGATCATGATCCGTACAATTCAAATTGTGGCATCAACAGTATGTAGCCGGTCAACAACATCCAAGTAACAATGTATATGTGATACATCATGATTGACAAAATTTATCTGCTGAACAACGCCAATATTGAAGTTCCGTGATATTCATCGAAAGGTACTCTCAATCAAACTGCTCTAGTTTTACACTATATACGATAGTTTCTGTCCGTATGATGCCTAAACTTGATCAAACACAAGTTTCTAACCTTTAGGAATACAAATGTTCACACATTGTATATAAAACATGATAACACGTTGGCCGCTTAAACATATTTATGAGATATCTGTTCTCTTCAAATATTTTACATGGAATCATGAGTTTTATCAGGATACATGGTCATTGATATTGCAAAAATATTGCCCTAGTTTACGTACTTGCTAAGTTGACGCAAATACATCCTATCAGGGCGTGCTTCATTAAAAGACCTGTTGATGTGTGCAATACAGCTTATAAATATGTTTTGGGGAAATCAACAACCTTGATGCGAGGCCAGATTGTGGTAATTATTGTTTATGAATCTATATTGGCTGATGATCATTTCCTTTTATTGTGGTACTGGTTATGGTTGGTAGAATTTTGGATCAGGTGCAATCCTTCTATGTTAGTCGTGATTTATACTGGACTGCAAAGCTTGTATTGTGGTGTTTACCGTCGAGCTGTGTGGTAATGAGTTCGAATTATTTGTATTGTGTATTGTTGCAACAATCTTCTTTTGTGACCTTTCTGGTAAGAGATGAGTATTGAGGCTTTATTAGGGGGTGACAACTCGTACCCTCTTCGGCACAATGTGGTTATGATATTGCTTATGGAGTTGGCGGTTTCTTGGTTTATTGGGGTTGCTGCTACTGATGCTGCTGCTGGTGATGCGTTTTGCTGTTTTCAAGCTCGCTATTCTACAGTTTGTTTATACGGTTGGGTTATGCTGCCGCTGGTGATGCGTTGATCTATAAAAAGCACTTACGGTGGGGGGCTGCTGCTGCTGGTGACGTGCCGATCTGTTTTTGAATGTTTCTACCGTTGGATGCTGCTGACGATGATCATTATCTGATGACAAATGTTTTTGTGCATTATCTGCCATTGTTGCCTTGTTTGTTTCCGGTTGAATTCAGATGTCAATGGCTGGTTTGCACTTTGCTCAGTGAGATGATGTTTTTCCTCTCAAGCGTGGTGGTTTCGCAAGTGAAGCGATTTGGTTTGGCTGTTTACTAGTGACATGAGGGTACATGTAGAACTGGTTATTGTGTTGCTGTTTAAAGGTGGTTCTTATGCTTATTATCAGGTGGTTTATATTATTATCAGATGGTCATTGGTTTAAAGGTGGTTCTTATGCTTATTGATGATAGTTAACTGTTCATTTAAAATACTAGTCTTCTGTAATACATTTTTTTTAAGTGTTACTAGTTTTTGGGACGAGAGTGACACTTTACAGCTGTCGTAAAACTAACAGTTGTGAATTGGTTCTTGGTAGTATAATTCTGGAAGCGGATTAGTTCTGTTGTATCTACAATTGTTCTTCCTAAACACTGATGTGTATTAAGTGGGTAATACATGGAGGGCAAACAACTTACTAAATTCTGCCAAGGTATATTTTCTAGCCAAAAAAAAAGTACAACAGGTTTTCACTTATTTTTTTGTAAAACGGGATGAATAAGATTGTAAAAATCTAAATTAGGTTGTGTTTTTAACCAATTGGACTTCGAAAATTTATGTTTTGGAGGTAAAGACTGAAGAGTAATGAAATTGGCTGTCGTCTAGGGTAACTTGTCTCTAAAAACCCAAAGTGTCGGCTTCGATTTCAATAGAAGTCTGGCACCTCAAGTTGAGATCAAATCATTAAAACTTTGATTTCAATAGAAGTCTGGCACCTCAAATGGAGATCAAATCATTAAAACTATCGTGTTTAATGGTTTAACACATCTATTCTCCTTCTCAACTTTTGCTACTAGACCTTGACCAACACTTATTTTCTAGATTCGTGAGCTCTGAATTGGTAAAGAGCGCCTGAGATATTTCTCAGGAAGTTGGTGGTTCGAATCCACCCGGATCTGTCACCTGTTAAAGGTGTCTCTTGGTGAACCTCTTACCTCTCTGAATTCTCGAGTTAATAGTTTAGAACCAGAGTCTTTAGATATTGTATAAGGAAACCAGTGGGTTAATTGTCCCATTGTTTCACATAGTACCTACAATGTATATGCGGTGTTGAAGCAATCTTGGCTTGTGAATGTATCCTTGGCTCTTTTGTACAGACTTTAAAAGTTTATAGGCATATGGAAAAAGTTATTTATAAGATGTCTTGTATTTGATAGTTCTATTGGGGGGTTTTTCTTAATGCATTCTGAACCGGGAAATTAGGTCACATCTACTTTTTCGGAATTCATTGATTGCTACGTATGATTTTACAATGAAAAAGCTCTTGTTTGTTGTAAGACCCCCTCGCCATGTTCTACTGAGTTTTGAAGTGGATATAGTTTGTCGTCTTCAAAAAAGTTTATTTCTTTTATTTTGAACGGACATTACGATACCAACCATTATATCATCATCCTTACTTTTAATCACACTCGTCCATTTACCCCTTTTCTTCTATTTATGAGATGTGTTTATCGATATACAATTATTTGATCGTTTAATCGAGGTACGGTTGTCTTTATCTTATTACTATATGTTAATGACATCAATTAAATTGTTTAGGTCTCCTGTTAGAACCACTGTGGTTCTATAAGTAGGTTAATTCATAGATTAATAGCTGATTATTATATGTTAACATGTATTATTACTTGGCGGGGTTTGACGGAGGCGTGGTTTGGCAGTGGTGGTAATGTAGGAGTTATGTGTTTTTGTTAATGTAGGATGGGAATGAGATACATAAAAAAAATCAGTTACAAAAATTGTCCTTGCGGTATATATATATATATATATATATATATATATATATATATTTTAAGTTCCAGTTACATAAATCGTCTCAGTGGTTTAGTATAAACATAAAAGGACGATAATGCCCTCACGTCCCCCGCACCTATCAAGATTTAACGGCTTAAACAGACGCTCGTTTGGTTAAAATACCGGTTCATGCAAAAGTGACAACTACAGGGACGACTGACGTAATTATTCAACTTTTAAAACAGCCGTGAGTATAAGTGTAAACAACAAAGACAATTTATGTAATTAACCCATATTTTTGTTGTTATCGTTATTGTTATTCTTAGTTATTGTATAAAGGTCATGGTGTCTCATTTTGTGAATCGGTTAACCAACAAAAGCCTGATATTATTTTTTATTTAATATTATTTTTTATTTAATCACTCTTATTATTTTTGATTGACAACTATTCATCTCACTTTATAATACACCGTAAATCTATCTTCACGTGTACTTAAAGATGACTTAAAGCCCAAACCCTATACCAAACGCACCTTTCGGAGTTTTAGACTTGTGCAAATATGAAGTAAATAATTAAAGATTTCATATAGATCGGTGGAGTTGCGTCTTTTAGGGTCGGGTCATCTGGTCCATTGACTTAAAAAAGGGTCGGTGTAAAGAAAAATATCTCATCTTACCCGCCAAGTAACGAAATTGTCGAGTTTCTCGTGCGAACCGCCTTACTCGGAATTCCTTGTAACCACACGTCAGACATTCGTTACCAACCGTTAGATCATTATCCCTACTTTTAATCTCATCCGTCCATTTACCACCCTAACTTGTATAAAACCCAAATCCCAACATCTCAAACTCTCATCTCATCTCGTCGATAAACGATAACACACATGGAAGATCGTTTATTTTATCTCCAAGTCCAATCCATCCCAACATATTCGATTCAATCATCACGCTATTCACATAGATCGGTTACCGATCTATGTGTGGTGTCATTGAACCGTGATTTGATCTAGCGTGTAGCTCTGAATCACATAGGCGCCTACCCATCCAACGATTACTCGTCGAGTAACTGGTAGCCTACGCCGAGTTTTACAACATTGATAAGTTTAATTCGTTGGTTGAATAGCTATAACTGTCAGAAATTGCGTGGCTATCTCTAATGGATTCAATGTTGCAGGTATTATGTCAGGCATACTCGTGTCATCTTTCGGTTGGATCTTGAGATGTGACATTCTTGATTCGGTGTTTGGTATATTTGGAATTTATGTTGATTTAATGATGGGATCATCAAGTTTATGGTGTTCAGGTTTGTATGTAGAGTAATATGTAACTGGATGTAACGGGGCTCTTTTAAGAGTTCTCTATGTCCATTACAGACACCGTTGTTGTTTGACCTATGCCATGATGGGTGCGCTCGCATGGCAGGTCACCTTTTATCATAATAAAAAAAATATTTTTGGTTGCAGAGGAGAGGTCGCACGGGGGTTTGCCCGGGATCTCTCCTCTGGTGTCTGCGCCTCTTTTGGGCGGGTGTGTCTGTGTGTACTTAAAGGCCCATACTCCGAACCATTCAAATTGTGGCATCAACAAACCTGACATGTATGCGGTCAACAACATCGAATTAACCTAGATGTGATATACTCACGCTTGACAACGTTTATCTGTTGAGCAACATCAAGATCAACCTAACATGAGCTATTCATTAAAAGGTACACTCAAATCAACTACTTATATTATTTTTGCACCATTTACGCCACAGGTCCAAGTTCATATGACACCAGGCCATGACACTAGATAGAGGTATAGAACACAAATTTTCAAATCTTTTAGCAACACATTTTGCAATTGAGATTTGAACCCATAAAATTTTGATCGACTGGTAACTCACAGTCACATACCGCTAGACCATATGTTTGTTACAGTTTTCAATCAAGTTAATTCAATCACGAGTTTGCAAGCTAGCTCAATAGTATGGAATAAGACTAGCTCAAATTCAAACACAAGCTCTCAACTTAATGCTCTTGATCAATAGTTTTGATTCAAAAGAGGTTATATCTAAAAGTGAATGCAACTAGATCCGACAAAAATCCAACATTTATATCAGGATACAAGATCACTGATGTTGCAAAACACTAAACACTGGTACTCCTTTACTGTTACAAAATCAAAGCAAACACGGCCTGTCGTCGCATTACTCCATTTTAAGAGTGTAATACAGCTATTAAAAATGTTAAAAGGAATTAATCTCTATATTTCCAAGGGATGTTTGTGGATAGTTGTTATATATGGATCTATCTTGCTTACTGTTCCTCAGAGAATGATTTATTGCTTTATTATAGTATTGGTTATTGTTGGTAGATTTTTGGCTCGGGTGCAAGTTTTCTCCGGACAGCAAAGGTTGTAGTTGAGCTTTGTATGAGCTGAAATTTTATGTATTGTGTACTGTAGTGATAATCTTTCTCTTTTGACCTTTCTGGTTGAATTTTGAGATACTTATCGAGGCCTTGCAAGGGATAACTTCATTAAGCACAATGTTCCGATTTAGTTTGATATCTCTTTTGAAGTTGGCGGTATTTTGGTTGCCTGGAGCTGCTGCTGGCGATGTTGCTGTTTTCAAGCTCATCATTCAACAAACAAGTTTCTAGGGTTGGGTTATGCTGCGTCTACACAATGTTTCTATGGCGGGCTGCTGCTGATGGCGATGTGATGTTGCGTATTATAATGTATTAACAGTCAGCCGCTGCTGGCACGTTTCTGCCGTTGTTCCCTTGGTTTTTTTGGGAGACTTTAGCTGTTAACAATATGAATGGCTGGTGACTCTTCGCTGAGTTTATTCTTTTCCTTCAAAAGGGTGGTGGTTTCTCGGGTCGAGCAATGCTGTTTGGTTGTTTGCTACTGACGTCAAGTGTACATGTATAGAATTGGTTCTCTCTTGCTCAAAGGTGGTCTACCCGCTGATACCATTAGTATACTGCTGCTATGTTGCTTGTGCTTTTGGTTGTATTATTATCAGGTGGTCACCATTCTGCATTTATAGCTCTTCTACAGTTGATGGGATGACATTGACATAACTATCGGGTGGGTGGTCTCATTTTTAGCATTGTTGTGGTTCTGTGATCTCTTGGATTGCTTTGAACAACTGATTCTTTGATGAGATTGCTGTTGTGACTTGTGGTGATGATAATCAACTGGTCTCCTGCTGCATGATTATTATTATGGAAGTCCATTTGGTCGGGGGTTGTTAGCTTCTTTGCAAGTAACTTTGTTGTTGGTCTCTGTTTTTGACAATCTATGAAAGTAAATTTAATATTTGCCGTCATATAACTTAACTCATGGTGAACAATTTGGAATTGGGCAAACTAGGTTTTAGTCTAGTTGAGGTATGGGTTCTCTAGGATGAGCAGCTGGTCGTCTTAAATACTGCTGTATATAACAAAGGTAAACATTTTTACAATTCAGGTTAGGTATATTTTATTTTTCCCTGTTTTGCAAAAAATATTGGGTTTTAGTAAATTTACTAGATGTTCTATTTTGTTACAAAAAAATTGTTGCTGGCATTTCCATTATTGCTGTTCTATTTTGTTACAAACTTTGTTGCTGGCATCTCCATTATTGCACTAAATAATGTGCAACTGTGACGAGATAGAATAAGTTTTGTAATATGGTTGTGCTTAGTTGTAAAAAACTTTTTCAAATGATATTTTCTTAGGTAACTCTGGGAAAACCGGCTTTTCTTAAGGAAAATTTTTAATTCTAAACATATTGTTTTCTGCAAATTTAAAATTATTATCCGAGAAAAACTAAATTTTGTTTCCATTTTGGGTCGACCTTCCACCTCTTTGGGGGTAAAGATTAATCAAATTAGCAGTCTTCAAAGGTGTCTCTGAAGAAAGTGTTGAAGTGTTCATAATTTGAGTCTATGGCATCCCAAGTGGAGATCAAACGAAGGTCTGTTATTAGATCAACTGAAATTGTTGAATTTAGGTAAAAGGGATTGATACATTTCAGCGCCTCATCAATATCTGCTTCTATATCTGAACCGACACTGTGTTTCTAGATCCGTGAGCTCGGAAATGGAAAGAGCGCCTGGGATATCTCAGGGGGTTGGTGGTTCGAATCCACCCGGATCTGTCACCTGTTAAAGGTGTCTGTTGCTGTTCATTTTTGAAGTTTGTGAATAGTTGCTTTTAAAAAAATCGAGTTCTGATACAGACGAACAAATATGAGCAACAAATTTGTGGGTTAGTCGTCCAATTGTGCGAGAATGAACTCTTACTGTATGGTCTGTTTTTGTAACTTCTTTTCAGAACACTTGAAAGTTTAACCATAAGAAAAATGTTGCTTATAAAATGTTTTGTTTTTAATGGTTTTCTTTTCTTCTATGCCCTTACCCTATCCATGTATGGGCAACTAGGGGTGAGCGAAAAAACCGTAAAGACCAAATAAACCGAAAACCGAAACCGAACCGAACCGAACTAATAACCGAACCGAATTTGCTAAAACCGAACCGAACTACTAATTCGGTTCTCGGTTTGGTTATGGGTTTGACAGTTTAAACCGAAAACCGAATTCATATAAATATATATATATTTTTTATATTTATATATATACTAGCCGGGTATCCGCGCACAGCGGCGGCGATAAGTATAGTTATATGTGTTTGCTTACCCGTTTAGTGAATTCGTTTCACAACACTTCGAATGTATATGTCTTAGTTGTAAGTGTTTGTTTGGGTTACCCGTAACTTTCCCGTAGCTTTCCCGCGACATCATTATTCCCGCATATAGAAATACCCTCGCAATCTCTTACGCGTCAAACACTACCCCAAAAGTATATGATTTTGACGAATCAAGATTATATTGATTGAAATAAATGAAATAAATGTTAAAGTTGTAAAAATTTGAATTAAAATAAAATAAACAAATTAAAAATATAAAAACTAAAAACTCATAAAAATATATCAAAATGGATGTTGAATTAAAGAGCATAAAATTTTAGAAAATATGGTGAAATTAGATTATAAAAAAAATAAGTAGATAAAAATATATTTTAATTTAAAAATAAAGATGAATTTTTAGTTGAGAAATGACACATGTCATTTTATAATTGGAGCTCTTTATCTTAATTTTTAGTGGTTAGGAGTTAGGTTTGGAGTTTGTTAGAAGTTAGGCTTGGAGTTTGTTAAGAAGTGACACATGTCATCTCATGATTGAAGCTCCTTATCTTAATTTTTGGTTAGAAAAGCTCTTTCCATAATAAGCAACTAAAAAAGTCTGAATTTTTAAGCCTTCTAAATTTAGAAGGCCTAAATGCATTATAAAGTAGTATAGATTTATATATTTTTATGTATATTTATATATAAATAAATAATATTAAAAGGTTATCATAATATAATAAAACACTTTTTATGCTTGAAATATAATTTTTTGCTAAATATCTCTGTAATTATTAATTTTTTTTTTTAATAGTGAAATTGGGATTATTTGGGTCAACCCAAGAACCGAACCGAATTAGAATTCAACCGAACCAAACTGAAAACCGAATTTGAATTTGGTTTGGTTCGGTTCTCGGGTTGACCTAAATTTTTTTTTAACCGAATTAACCGAACCGAACTAACCGAACAAGCCGATGACCGAACCGATCAACACCCCTATGGGCAACTCTTTTGAATCTACAATTGTTTGTTGGTTTAGATAAGTTTTTATTTTGGCCTGTGAAATAAAGGTATCAAGACTTTGTTGTTGGACTTGGGCACGGAGTGGTAGTGGGGATGTAATGTTCGTTGCGCACAATGTTCATTGCGGACCAACGCTGTAAGTCAACAACTAGTTCTTTAGCTCATTCATACTATTTCTGAGTGATTCTTAATTGGGATTTGTTATACAATGCCAACCCGACAATAGTTAAGATGAATATAAAAAGAAACTTGATTTTATTAAATTAAAAATCATATATATTCAAGGTAATTTGCATGTTTATTTACTGTGCATTAAATAAATAAGTATTTTAAATATGATAAGAATTATGAATTATGTTATTTAGTATGGCTGAACTATTGCTCGGTGGGTTTTGTATAGCAAATAATTCATAATTTTGTTTGGGTTAATTTATATATGTAGATTTGTTCCCAACGTTTGGTAAAGAAATAACGCTTTCAATGCGTAAAAATTGAATGTAACAACTAGAGGTGCCAAAAAAGGCGGGCAGAGGCCACAGTTCAAATGGGCACGAGCTTAAATAGGCATGGGCCAAACGGGTTTGTGTTATACGAATTGTTTCAAACGTAATGCACAAATAAAATTTTCAAACGTAACATCTTATTTATTTATAAAAAATTAAATATATCATACTTATAAGGGCATGTTTGGTTGGGGTTATTAGATTTAAGGAAAATGGGAAAGGAAATAAAAAGTGATGGTTGGTTTGATATAAAAATCAATTACTAGAATGAACACTTCCCAACAAAAATTACAAAAATTGACACTTTTTAGAGATTTATTAAAGATGACACATCGAGCATTTTGATTTTGCTCGCCTTCTTCTTTTGCTCGCCATTTTCAGAAGAAAACAGACATTTTTCGCTAAAAGACAAAGAACATGAAAAGTGATACGTGGGCTACTAGTACAAGTGGAAAATCAAGTTTCCTTTAGTTTAAGTGTTAGTCTTATGATTAAGTCTTGACTTGGTCACCTCCTCTTCATGGTCCGAATTCTGTGCTAATATAGAGACCAATTCTAGTTAACTATTGCATGCATGTTCACATGTTTCTTATTATTCCTAAAGTCTAGTAAGTAGTAGTAGAGTAACCCATGTTCTCATGTTGTCATTCATGTGTCCTAGAGTCTAGGAAGTAGTTGTTATTGTTTACTATAAACATGTACTTTGCATTGAGAATAAACAAGAAGAAAGAAGAGAAAATTGTTCCAAGTTTCGTATGTTTATTTTAGTTACAATAGTACTTCCTTTTCATTGAGTAATCTAGTTTAGATATTGACTATTATTACTTTTAGGGTGCGTTTGGTATCCCACTATGGGAATAAATCTATGACTTTGAAAGTGATTAATGTTGTTTGGTTGGTTATGGGGCCCACCACAATGGAATGAGGATACCCATGATATGTGGGTTTCCTCATAGGAGTATGATTTGGTGGGTATGTGGATACCCATAAAAAGTGATATCTACATACCTATTTCCATTCCACTTTATTTTCAAACCTATACCTATAGTGATTCCATTAAGCATACCAAACGCACCCTTAGTCATATCAATTGGTGCTTTCATTTTCCTTACCATGCCTCCTAAAAAAGACAATCCACCACTTGAAGAAACAATGGCAGCCATGGCTGCTAATATATCCAAACTTATCGAGTCCCAGACAATCACCAACGAACACATCAGGGCCACCCAAACACAATCATCATCTTCACAACTCGATATCATAATGAAACAACTCGTAGCACAATATGAACAAACTGCCACCCTCATCTCGACCATTGCTCAAAATAATGCACGCACCCAACATCTTCCACCACCAAACAACGCGCCGCCACCACCTCCTCATGGGCTGCAAATTCGGCCACCCAAACTCAACCTTTCGGCATTTGACGGATCAAACCCTCTCGATTGGCTTTTTCAAGCCGATCAATACTTCACTTTTTACAACATCACATGTCACACCCCCAAATTACCTGTTTTGCAGCGGAATGGAATTCCTGGGGATTGACTGTCATAGCATCACAATCACAGTTATATTGAACGACCTAAAGTGTCGTTTGGAAAACACATCGTTTGATTTAATAAAATACTCAGAGTTTACAAAGTGTAGGTACCAAATGAAAATCAATTTGTACGGAAATAAATTTGATACAAGCCAAACGATGTTTTTAAAGTTCATAAAACCCAAGTGAGACGCGTCGTCACTGCGACTCTATGATGTGTCCATATGCATGCCATGAAGTGAATGCCTTAGATACCTGAGATAAAACATGCTAAAAAGTGTCAACACAAAGGTTGAGTGAGTTCATAGAGTTTGTGTTGAAATGTAAAGCCTTTCAAAATCGTTTATGCAGCAAAGGCATTGTAAATCCACTCAGTTCCAAGTTCCGCCCATACAAAACTTGCAACCTGTGTGTTTACAACCCATTGCCAAAATATGTATAGTTTATGTTCAAGCACATGATGTCAAATGAATTCACAATAGTATATAACTTAATGTTTCAATATTCAATTGATATAACACATATGAGTGTTGTTTCAAATGATTCCAAGACCATTAGTTCATGATTATACCAAGACCGCTAGTTCTATGATTATACCAAGACCATCAGTTCAATGATTATACCAAGACCATCAGTTCAATGATTTATGATATTGAAACTCTAAATATGGCAATATTGTTACTTTGTATGACTAAACATTCAGTTCAGATAAACATATAGTTTGCAAATAGTTATGAATTTCATAAAAGTTGTTGAGCATGTATCTCCCCCAAAAAGTAGTATAAAACAATTGAAAATGAGGCTATGGAAACTCACCTGATGCAATGTTTATGATGATATAATGACAAAAGTGGATACACTGAAATGAGGCGCAACCTCTAACTGCGACCTATTATGAATGATATGATATATAATAAGTCATGATGTAATGTTATGCATGCAATTCGTATGATATCTATACCACTTGTACATTTGAAAATAATGTTTAACGTCGAAATGTATTTTTATGACATCTCGTCATATTATAAAATACTTTACAAGTATTTACGTTGAGATGATATCCTACGATAGTTATTTAATGATTTATTATGAAATTATAACTTTTCGTCGTAAAACAATGTCATTTGACAATTCATGAAAGTGACTAAATGGCCTCGAAAAACTAGTCGTAAAATGGTGCACATCGAGTGTTAGGAAACAAACTCAACGGTTTTGGAAAGCTTGTATCATTATCTCAAAGTTTTAGCTTTTAAGTTTTTATCATAGAGGTCTCGATCATGGAGAAAAACATAGGTAAAGTATGGTACTTTTGTCCAAAATATCGTTTAAGGGTGGTTTTCGGCAAAGTTTATGTGACCGTATTTTATTCGTTACAACTCCTCTTGACGAACGGTTGGACATTTTGGAAAATATGCTTGGCGAACTTACTTTTACTAGAAGACATCACGTTATAAAAAGTTCTACATCAATGTTAAAAACGACCCTCAACATGGTCACTTGTTGCCATAAGGTTTGTCTGATAGAAATATATTAGTTTTTCTTATATAATATAGTTACGGCAACTTCATGTAAACACGTGTAATTTAATCGTTACAAGTCCGTTTTCTACGTTTTATATGTCCTTAGCTTCGTATCAAAGTATACTAATATATTTTGATAAGTCGACACATTTTATAACGCCTAAGCCTCATTTTTGACTCGTACAAAGTAGACGTAACATGCTGAATTTTCTGGTTTTTACACTTTTCGTCGTCAAACTTGAAAAATTCATATCTTCTTCGTTTTAGCTCTGTTTTAACCCGTTCAAGCGGTCACGTTTTCGTTTTAAAGTATATTTTCTAAATATCTAGGCCAAAATTTTTTATCTACTGTCGAAAATTCCAGATTTCAAAAATATGGACAGACCCTTAATTAAACTTGTCGGAATGAGTTTTTCTCGCGCCAAACCTATTCTAACCAATTCAAAACAACTCCGAAGGTATTCTAATCTTACCATACACCTTCTTAGGGTGTCATGGGTTCCTAGACATCACCAAAAGTGATATATTTCAAGGAGTAATTATAGGATAACTTATATAAACTTATAGTGCTTAAAAACAATTTAAGTGGTATAAACATCCATATAAATTGCATGTTTTACTCAAACATGATAAAATGAACACAACATGAATATGAAAGATGATGATGAATATGAAATGCTTACTAGTTACTTGATGAGGTTTTATGAACAAAGGATTAATCCTAAACACCCAAGGTTTTTATTTCACAACCTTAATCAAGAGTGTGTCTAGATTGTTTTGAACTTGACTAGCAAAATTTTTATGGTTTCCTCTTGGAGCTTCTATGGTGGCCGGTCATATGGAGAAAAGAGAAAGAGATGAGTTTGGTCTTTAACACTTTGTGAAAATGAAAGATATTATGTGAAGTTTTAGTATAAAACAATTATAAGTATTAAGTATATGTTAGATATTTTGCAACAATGAGTGTGAGTCACCCATGGGGGTGGTCTACATATACAAAAAAATATAGATGTGTTTTGTTTTGATTAAATACTTGTGTGTATAAGTAGAAGTGAAGTTAATTAAGAATTATTAGTAACTTGTGTATTTATTTAAGCATTTAGGGTAGCGTTAGCTAAAAATAAATTTTAACGGATCAAAATAAAACATATTGAAGTCATAAAAATTATAAAAATACATTTCTTACAAGAATTGAGTGAATAAATATTTATCGAGTTGAATTTACGAAAACCGTCGTAATTATTTATACATTACAATTTATATACAAAATAAATTGAAAACATCGGGTAAACTAATAATATAATTTTTATAGTCTTAAAAGGAGTATAAAAATATATTATGATAATTTTTGAAAGTGTCGGATCAATGTTTCAAAATAATGTTTACGCGATAGCGTTTATTTAATAGGAAAATAAACGTTTAATGAAAAATGCAAAACCCATGCATAAATTGATATGAAATGATGTTACTAATGATGTGTAGACTAAATCTAGTCTATATGAAATGTCCTGAAATTACGAGTTGTCACATCACACCACCCCAACGTCTTTCCATGATTTCCTTTCACCTCACAGGAGATGCTCTAAGTTGGTACAAGTACCTTGTCAAAAACCGTCTCCTTACCACCTGGGAAGCATTCACACGTGCCCTTGAAACACGCTTTGGTCCATCTACTTACGATAATCATCAAGCCGCGCTTTTCAAACTTCAACAAACCTCCACTGTTACCGCATACCAGACGGAGTTTGAACGATTGAGCAATTGTATAGTTGGGCTTCCACCAGAAGCGTTACTAAATTGTTTTGTATCGGGTCTTCGTCAAGACATCCAGCAAGAACTCGCCATTTTACGACCTCAAACCATCACCCAAGCCATCGGTCTTTCGAAACTTATCAAGGACAAAACAAATGACCAACCTTCACCACCACCTAAGTCAGCCTCGACAACGGTTCCTTCCCCTAATTCCGAGACACTACCGGTCAAGCGTTTAACCCCTGCAGAAATGCAACAACGACGTATTGACGGCCTTTGTTTCAATTGTCCGGAGAAATACCACCTGGGTCACCAATGCAACCCACCCAAGTTTCTTCTTCTACAAACCGGACACGACCCACCCTTGGATCTCCGTGAACAAAGCTCTAACAATGTGAGCCTTACAGACAAGGCTCATCTTCACGAGGGGAGTATTAATACGTGGGCTACTAGTACAAGTGGAAAATCAAGTTTCCTTTAGTTTAAGTGTTAGTCTTATAATTAAGTCTTGACTTGGTCACCTCCTCTTCATGGTCCGAATTCCATGCTAAAATGGAGACCAATTCTAGTTAACTATTGCATGCATGTTCACATGTTTTCTTATTATTCCTAAAGTCTAGTAAGTAGTGGTAGAGTAACCCATGTTCTCATGTTGTCATTCATGTGTCCTAGAGTCTAGGAAGTAGTTGTTATTGTTTACTATAAACATGTACTTTGCATTGAGAATAAACAAGAAGAAAGAAGAGAAAATTGTTCCAAGTTTCGTATTTTTATTTTAGTTACAGTAGTACTTCCTTTTCATTGAGTAATCTAGTTTAGATATTGACTATTATTACTAGTCATATCAATTGGTGCTTTCATTTTCCTTACCATGCCTCCTAAAAAAGATAATCCACCACTTGAAGAAACAATGGCAGCCATGGCTGCTAATATATCCAAACTTCTCGAGTCCCAGACAATCACCAACGAACACATCAGGGCCACCCAAACACAATCATCATCTTCACAACTCGATATCATAATGAAACAACTCGTAGCACAATATGAACAAACTGCCACCCTCATCTCGACCATTGCTCAAAATAATGCACGCACCCAACATCTTCCACCACCAAACAACGCGCCACCACCTCCTCATGGGCTGCAAATTCGGCCACCCAAACTCAACCTTTCGGCATTTGACGGATCAAACCCTCTCGATTGGCTTTTTCAAGCCGATTAATACTTCACTTTTTACAACATCACATGTCACACCCCCAAATTACCTGTTTTGCAGCGGAATGGAATTCCTGGGGATTGACTGTCATAGCATCACAATCACAGTTATATTGAACGACCTAAAGTGTCGTTTGGAAAACACATCGTTTGATTTAATAAAATAATCAGAGTTTACAAAGTGTAGGTCCCAAATGAAAATCAATTTGTACGGAAATAAATTTGATACAAGCCAAACGATGTTTTTAAAGTTCATAAAACCCAAGTGAGATGTGTCGTCACCGCGACTCTATGATGTGTCCATATGCATGCCATGAAGTGAATGCCTTAGATACCTGAGATAAAACATGCTAAAAAGTGTCAACACAAAGGTTGAGTGAGTTAATAGAGTTTGTGTTGAAATGTAAAGCCTTTCAAAATCATTTATGCAACAAAGGCATTGTAAATCCACTCAGTTCCAAGTTCCGCCCATACAAAACTTGCAACCTGTGTGTTTACAACCCATTGCCAAAATATGTATAGTTTATGTTCAAGCACATGATGTCAAATGAATTCACAATAGTATATAACTTAATGTTTCAATATTCAATTGATATAACACATATGAGTGTTGTTTCAAATGATTCCAAGACCATTAGTTCATGATTATACCAAGACCGCTAGTTCTATGATTATACCAAGACCACCAGTTCAATGATTATACCAAGACCATCAGTTCAATGATTATACCAAGACCATCAGTTCAATGATTTATGATATAGAAACTCTAAATATGGCAATATTGTTACTTTGTATGACTAAACATTCGGTTCAGATAAACATATAGTTTGCAAATAGTTATGAATTTCATAAAAGTTGTTGAGCATGTATCTCCCCCAAAAAGTAGTATAAAACAATTGAAAATGACGCTATGAAAACTCACCTGATGCAATGTTTATGATGATATAATGACAAAAGTGGATACACTGAAATGAGGCGCAACCTCTAACTGCGACCTATTATGAATGATATGATATATAATAAGTCATGATGTAATGTTATGCATGCAATTCGTATGATATCTATACCACTTGTACATTTGAAAATAATGTTTAACGTCGAAATGTATGTTTATGACATCTCGTCATATTATAAAATACTTTACAAGTATTTACGTTGAGATGATATCCTACGATAGTTATTTAATGATTTATTATGAAATTATAACTTTTCGTCGTAAAACAATGTCATTTGACAATTCATGAAAGTGACTAAATGGCCTCGAAAAACTAGTCGTAAAATGGTGCACATCGAGTGTTAGGAAACAAAATCAACGGTTTTGGAAAGCTTGTATCATTATCTCAAAGTTTTAGCTTTTAAGTTTTTATCATAGAGGTCTCGATCATGGAGAAAAACATAGGTAAAGTATGGTACTTTTGTCCAAAATATCGTTTAAGGGTGGTTTTCGGCAAAGTTTATGTGACCATATTTTATTCGTTACAACTCCGCTTGACGAACGGTTGGACATTTTGGAAAATATGCTTGGCGAACTTACTTTTACTAGAAGACATCACGTTATAAAAAGTTCTACATCAATGTTAAAAACGACCCTCAACATGGTCACTTGTTGCCATAAGGTTTGTCTAATAGAAATATATTAGTTTTTCTTATATAATATAGTTACGGCAACTTCATGTAAACACGTGTAATTTAATCGTTACAAGTCCGTTTTCTACGTTTTATATGTCCTTAGCTTCGTATCAAATTATACTAATATATTTTTGATAAGTCGACACATTTTATAACGCCTAAGCCTCATTTTTGACTCGTACAAAGTAGACGTAACATGCTGAGTTTTCTGGTTTTTACACTTTTCGTCGTCAAACTTGAAAAATTCATATCTTCTTCGTTTTAGCTCCGTTTTAACCCGTTCAAGCGGCCACGTTTTTGTTTTAAAGTATATTTTCTAAATATCTAGGCCAATTTTTTTTATCTACTGTCGAAAATTCCAGATTTCAAAAATATGGACAGACCCTTAATTAAACTTGTCGGAATGAGTTTTTCTCGCGCCAAACCTATTCTAACCAATTCAAAACAACTCCGAAGCTATTCTAATCGTACCATACACCTTCTTAGGGTGTCATGGGTTCCTAGACATCACCAAAAGTGATATATTTCAAGGAGTAATTATAGGATAACTTATATAAACTTATAGTGCTTAAAAACAATTTAAGTGGTATAAACATCCATATAAATTGCATGTTTTACTCAAACATGATAAAATGAACACAACATGAATATGAAAGATGATGATGAATATGAAATGCTTACTAGTTACTTGATGAGGTTTTATGAACAAAGGATTAATCCTAAACACCCAAGGTTTTTATTTCACAACCTTAATCAAGAGTGTGTCTAGATTGTTTTGAACTTGACTAGCAAAATTTTTATGGTTTCCTCTTGGAGCTTCTATGGTGGCCGGTCATATGGAGAAAAGAGAAAGAGATGAGTTTGGTCTTTAACACTTTGTGAAAATGAAAGATATTATGTGAAGTTTTAGTATAAAACAATTATAAGTATTAAGTATATGTTAGATATTTTGCAACAATGAGTGTGAGTCACCCATGGGGGTGGTCGACATATACAAAAAAATATAGATGTGTTTTGTTTTGATTAAATACTTGTGTGTATAAGTAGAAGTGAAGTTAATTAAGAATTATTAGTAACTTGTGTATTTATTTAAGCATTTAGGGTAGCGTTAGCTAAAAATAAATTTTAACGGATCAAAATAAACATATTGAAGTCATAAAATTATAAAAATACATTTCTTACAAGAATTGAGTGAATAAATATTTATCGAGTTGAATTTACGAAAACCGTCGTAATTATTTATACATTACAATTTATATACAAAATAAATTGAAAACATCGGGTAAACTAATAATATAATTTTTATAGTCTTAAAAGGAGTATAAAAATATATTATGATAATTTTTGGAAGTGTCGGATCAATGCTTCAAAATAATGTTTACGCAATAGCGTTTATTTAATAGGAAAATAAACGTTTAATGAAAAATGCAAAACCCATGCATAAATTGATATGAAATGATGTTACTAATGATGTGTAGACTAAATCTAGTCTATATGAAATGTCCTGAAATTACGAGTTGTCACATCACGCCACCCCAACGTTTTTCCATGATTGCCTTTCACCTCACAGGAGATGCTCTAAGTTGGTACAAGTACCTTGTCAAAAACCGTCTCCTTACCACCTGGGAAGCATTCACACGTGCCCTTGAAACACGCTTTGGTCCATCTACTTACGATAATCATCAAGCCGCGCTTTTCAAACTTCAACAAACCTCCACTGTTACCGCATACCAGACGGAGTTTGAACGATTGAGCAATTGTATAGTTGGGCTTCCACCAGAAGCGTTACTAAATTGTTTTGTCTCGGGTCTTCGTCAAGACATCCAACAAGAACTCGCCATTTTACGACCTCAAACCATCACCCAAGCCATCGGTCTTTCGAAACTTATCGAGGACAAAACAAATGACCAACCTTCACCACCACCTAAGTCAGCCTCGACAACGGTTCCTTCCCCTAATTCCGAGACACTACCGGTCAAGCGTTTAACCCCTGCAGAAATGCAACAACGACGTATTGACGGCCTTTGTTTCAATTGTCCGGAGAAATACCGCCTGGGTCACCAATGCAACCCACCCAAGTTTCTTCTTCTACAAACCGGACACGACCCACCCTTGGATCTCCGTGAACAAAGCTCTAACAATGTGAGCCTTACGGACAAGGCTCATCTTCACGAGGGGAGTATTAATACGTGGGCTACTAGTACAAGTGGAAAATCAAGTTTCCTTTAGTTTAAGTGTTAGTCTTATAATTAAGTCTTGACTTGGTCACCTCCTCTTCATGGTCCGAATTCCATGCTAATATGGAGACCAATTCTAGTTAACTATTGCATGCATGTTCACATGTTTTCTTATTATTCCTAAAGTCTAGTAAGTAGTGGTAGAGTAACCCATGTTCTCATGTTATCATTCATGTGTCCTAGAGTCTAGGAAGTAGTTGTTATTGTTTACTATAAATATGTACTTTGCATTGAGAATAAACAAAAAGAAAGAAGATAAAATTGTTCCAAGTTTCGTATGTTTATTTTAGTTACAATAGTACTTCCTTTTCATTGAGTAATCTAGTTTAGATATTGACTTTTATTACTTTTAGTCATATCAAAAGCGAAATGTTTGCTCGTCCCATGTTTTCCTCGTCGTTCTCGCTAAATGTTTGCTCGCCCCAAAATGTTTTGCTCGCTTCGTCAATTTTGGTAAATCCTTTTGAAAGTGTTTGTTTTGATAATGGTTTATGTAATGACACTAGATATAATGCAATCACTCATTACCCCATAATAAGTAACTAGCAGGATACCGCGCGTTGCAGCGGTGGGTACCCTGAAATAAAATTTTTTGATGAATAATGTATTTTAGTTTATTATGTTCTTTTTAACAATAAATTTACCGATATCAAGAATTTCGTATAGGTCGTGCCCGTTCGGGCTCTAACTCATTGGCCCGTGTCTGCTCGGGGTCGAGCCCATTTGGTCCGCGCCCGTTCGGGCTCAAGCCCATTTGGCCCATTGCCCGTTCGGGCTTGAATATATGTATAATGTGCTTTATTATTTGTAGTAGTGAAATTTAATGCAGAAATTGTGTTCAATTTGGTTGTACAGTATGCTTGATAATTTGTATTTCTTATGTAAAATGTGTTTTAATAACTGTATTAATTGTATTTATTAACCAGTTAAATAATTGACTACATTAAATAGCATTAATGTGGTGTTTTGTTGTACACTATACTTCTTGTCTTGTACGTTTTAATATTATGTGCATTAAAATGTTGTACACTATATTTCTTTTCTTGTAAGTAGTAGTCATTATAGTCATTAATAACAATGACCACTTTAATAGCATTAATGTTGTAAGTCTGAAAATTACACCATGCTTATTTTGTTGTACACTATGCTTAGTTTGTTGTAAATCTGAAAATTGGTTGCAGCTATTGTACATTGTGCTTAAATGGTTGTAATTTTTGGTGAATGGGTGTTTTTAATAGCATTAATGTTGTTTGATAGAATTTTGGTCTTAAAATGACACCACGCTTTATTTTGTTGTACAATATGCTTACTTTGTTGTAATTCTGAAAATTATATGCATTAAAGTGTTGTAAACCATGCTTAATTTCTTGTACGTCTTAAAATTAAGAGTGAAGTGCCTTCGTGCATTATAAGTTGTATAGATACCCCATTCCTCTCCGTAATGCAAATATATCCATTTTTTTAAAACGGCCATAACCTCCCTCTTTATTATTTTCTTTATTTTATTATTTTTGTTTTTGCAATCAATTTATCGCATCTTCGTTTTCATATTTGTTAAATTCTAGTTTATGTCTTTTTAGTAGCATCATACAGTAAAACCTCTATACATTAATCCTCGATAAATTAATAATCTCGATAAAATTAATAATTTGTACAGTCTCAACTTGGGATCAGTACAAATTTGAACCCCAATCGATAAAATAATAAGATAATAATTTTTTTGAAACCCCAATATATATATATATTAGTCCCAACGAAACTATAAATTAATAACTACTAAAAATTTCATATATATATATATATATATATATATATATATATATATATATATATATATATATATATATAGTGTGAGGTTATTGTCAGAACAAAAAAAAATGCGAGAACTGCGAGAACCGATCTACACCTTTGATTTTTTGATCAATGGTTAGAAATGACGATGGCACAAATGTAATTAATTAAAACTTTAGGCCATATTACACAAATGAAGAAAGGGCATTTAAGGAAATTCATAAACTCCCTGAAAAACCGCCACTTTCTATCTCTTAATATATCAATCTACATCTGCAAACTCATTAACCTAAAAACTGCCGCCCCTTTCATCCACAACCTTTTATTCGCCTCTTCCTCTTGTTTCACAAAACTTTGATGGTCTAATTTTCCGAGGCCAGCCCTCTTCATTGATGGTAAAATATGCGACGTGGATTTGTGATGACTAAACCAGTTGTAATTGGTTATCGATCCTTAATGCATTGGTGAGTTTTTCTTTTCAATTTTTTAACCTTAGATAATCAATTTATATTGACTATATAGATTTAATTTATTGAGAATATATTACATTGGTTTATGCTCAGACCTAGACCTATATTGGTTTACGTATATGTTGTCAAAAAAAAGGTTAGGAGTGTATTATTATTCGGTTTGTTTTTTGTTTTTTCAAAGTATATGTTGTCAAATTCATATATTGGTTTTACGTATATATTGTCAAATTCATATATTATCTGCAAGTTTTATATAATTAATTAATGGCGATTGAAGAAGTAGTTGTGGTGACGACGGAGACGGTCACAGCGGAGGTTGTTCCGGCTGAAGCTCCGGTGACAGAAGTGAAAGGTGACGTCAGCAAGGATGAAAAGGTGAAGAAAGCTAAGAAGGAGACCAAGAGTAAGCCTAGACTCCTGCTTTGCATCCTCCTTACTTTGAGGTTATTTAATTGTGTTATAATGCTAAATTGACGTGTTTATATTTGTACTGTGTAGTTTGATTTGAAAATCGACCTAAATTAAAACTTATTTTTACGCTTTTACAACTACACGTATATGCTTGTTAATGTGATAACAGTTGCAATATATTTTAATGAGTGGTATACACACTGCATTTTTGTTGGTGTAATCGTATTGATTATTAGATCTAATAGATCAAGATCATTCTTGACTATGCATTTAATTAAGAAACAGAAATATTTTTTTTTGTTTTAAATTTTATTTAGTTTTTTTTTTTTTTTTTTTTTTTTGTTTTTTTTTGGTAGATCTTATAGCGAACGTTTTTGGTTTGGTATCGTGATTTTTTTGGTTTTCGAATGATGGAATAGGCAACGGTTCAAATCTTAATTTTTATTGCTCTTATCGTCTAAGTGTGCACATGTGTTTTTGAGTGTGCATATGTGTTTTTTAGAGTTGTGTTTAATTAACTCCATTATAATAGCAGGGACTCAAAAATCACACAAAAGGAAGTTGATTTACGGGTTTTTAAACAGGAAAACGATTTAGTTTTATTTGATCTGTATAAAACGTTGTTTTCAAAGTTTCTACAGGAGGTTTAAAAGTTTTTTATGGTTCACTATTGAATCTGCTTATGGAATTTTTTTATAAATTAACATTATTTGAGTTGATGGAGATAGTCAAGTTATAGCTCTCTTTTAGTCGTCTAGAGTTCGTAACCAGATCATACGCACACATGTTTTTTTTTTTTTTTTTTTTTTTTTTTTTTTTTTTTTTTTTTTGTTAAGAAACCTGGTTGTGTTGTCAATAAATATGGTTAGGGGTGTTCACTAAACGGATTAACCCAAAAAACCGTCCAATCCAAACAGCTTTGCGTTAATCAGTTTTGGGTTATTCTGGTTTGGATTGGGCGTTTTTCGCATTTTCGGTTCGGACTTGGTTATGGAAATCAAATTTTGGGGCCCAACGGAAACCGAAAGTTTATTACAGTAATGTATAAGATTACGTAGTAGTTTATATGTCAACAAAACTTCACATGGTAGCTAGGATATAGACGATTTATAGTTCAGTATGTGTAATGTCATCGTTTCTTGTTATTTCATTCTAATTCATCCATAATATTCCCTGAAACTTTTGACCCATCATCTACTTTCAGGTTCTATTAGTATCACTTCTTCCCTGGTGATTATATTTTGTTGTAGTTTTAAAATGAGGAACTTTTAATTTGACTTGAAACATTATTTTTTCTTGTTTAGTTTTTACAAAATGTTGTACTTGTAATTAAATTATGTACAACAATAAAACTAGTGGGTCATAGTATCTTGGAAAGAATACTTCTAGGGATTAGATTGCATATGTGTTTTATTTGACTTGAAACATTATTTTTTCTTGTTTAGTTTTTACAAAATGTTGTACTTGTAATTAAAGTATGTACAACAATAAATAGTGGGTCATAGTATCTTGGAATGAAAACTTCTGGGGATTATATTGCATATATGTTTTATGGCGGTAAAAATCAATGAAAGGGGTTTGCATATGTGTTTTAAGATTAGAGTGCATGTGTGTTTTATTGCTGGTAAAAATCAATGAAAGGGGTTTGCATATGTGTTTTATGTCTGGTAAAAGGTTAATAAAAGGGGTGTGCCTATCTGCTTTAAGATTCTATAAAATCAAGATAAGAGTTTTGCATTTATGTTCTCAATTGTGCATATATGTTTGCTAGTTGTTAAGATAAATTAGGATCAAACAAAGGAACCGTATGCCTGATTGGGCTATATCGTAGGTATATATTTAATTAAGAAATAAAAATATATATTTTTTATTGCGCTACTTGTAATAATTGGGCTATATCGTATGTATATATTTAATTAAGAAATAGAAATACTCTTTTTTGTTTTATTTTTTTGTTTTGTTTTGTAGGTCTTATAGCGAACGTTTTTGGTTTGTAGCGCGAGTTTTTTTGGTTTTCGAATGGTGGAATAGGCAACGGTTCAAATCTTACCTTTTATTGCTCTTATCGTCTCAGTGTGCACATGTGTTTTTGAGTGTGCACATGTGTTTTTTACAGTTGTGAATTTGAAACCTTATATGCATATGTGTTTTTACCGTTTCATGAACTTGTTTCTCTTGTTTTATTTCAGCTGTTATGAAAGGATTGTGCATATATGTTTTGTTAGTTGTTATGATTAAATAAATCCTCTATTATTTGTTTGTGATTACAGGTTCGAGTATAATGAGCAGTATGAAGAATGCATATATGTATATATGGGCATATGGACAAACTCAACTACATATATGAATACAAAGAGATCGAGAGTGGCTAATGAGGAAAAACACATGTGCACAAGGATTAAAAGATGAACCAACTATTAAAAACATTGTATTATGTACATGTGCACGCTTCATATATTTGTAATAAAACATATTTATGTAATATTTTTTAATAAAGTTTTGTTGTTTGTATAAAATCTCATAAATGTATTAATAAAGTTTTGTTGTTTGTATACATACTTATGTAATATTTTTTATAGATACATGTGCAAATACAAAACACATATGAATAAACTGAAAATACAATTATCACATAATGCAAAACACATGCGCACGTATTAAAAAAAAAAAAAAAAAAAAAAAAATCCTAGAATTACGGGAACTAAAAATTGTTTTTGTAAAAAAAAATCAAATATATAAAAAAAGTAATTTTACCATTATACCCTTTTGAATTAAATAATAAAAATTAATATAAGAAAAAATCTGATTGGTTGATGCTGGTTCTCGCAGTTTTCGCATTTTATTTGGTTCTGAAAATAACCCTTCCCTATATATATATATATATATATATATATATATATATATATACACATATATATATATACATATATATATATATACATATATATATATACATATATATATATATATATATATATATATATATATATATATATATATATATATATATATATATGTGTGTGTGTGTGTGTGTGTGTGTGTGTGTGTGTGAGATTATCTTGAAATCTCCTTATTGCGCTAAAGAGTTGGTGCGTTGTCTTCTCGTATTGAAACAAAAAGTGTTAATTTTATTTTCATGAAGTGTAAATGTGAATTCATAAAACGTTAATTAAAACTTGTTTTTCAAATTAATTTTATGTCTCTAATGAGTATATATTGTAACTAGCTAGTATATTAGACTTGAAAATTTAAAGGTTATACATAAAACCTCTTTAAATAAATAAATTATTAATTTATCGATATAATAATATCTCGCTAAATTAATAAAATATTCTGATCCCAACACTACTAATTTATAGAGATTTTATTGTACATCATTTTCTGTGTTCTTCCGTTGTAACTTTTTTTCCTTCCAAAGGAAATAGATTATATATTACAATATAAACATATAAACAATTAGACATGTAAAATTTGTAAGTAAACATAGTTGACACTGTTATCATTTAATCCATAATAATTTTGATAACAATTACCAATCTTTTTGATATTGTTTGCTCCATCAACTATGCAAAATAAAAATTAAATTACGTAGAAGAATATTATAAAACCATTAAGGTAAATTACTAATTTTGTTCCTAATGTTTTCTAAAAATGCAAGGATTATATCGAGAGAAAATTTGTTACAAAAAAGCTATTAATATTTACGTTTTTTGCAAAGAATCCACCGAGAGATACTATTTGTTAATGCAAATAAATCATAAAAACGTTTATTCATATTTAGCGATCTTTGTGTGTTTTGTTGATAACAAATTTAAAGTTATCATAAGTAAAATTATAAGAATACATGTAATTTTTGTAAAGTATATACATTTAGTCATTTACATAAAATGTTGTAATAATTCATTTGTTGTAATAGTTTAATAGGATGGATATTATCCAAGACCCATGACACATACCTATGGAGCTAATCCATAACCCATAACCCATGACCCAATGTCTAGATACATTGTACCTTGTTGGGTACCCAAGGCTCATACCCATGACCCATGACCCGGTTTGCAACCCAAAACCCAGACTAGTACAACCCAGTATGCCGGATCCCTTGGATTGCACTGGACGGATCCCCCAAGTGAGGGATCCGCAAGAACCGGGCTACAGTAGAGATTTTTGCCTATAAATAGTGAGTCATTTCTGTGGAAAAACTAGAGGGGGGTTGAATAGTTTTACCAATTAAAACTCGTTTTAATCTATTTGGATCGACTTATGGCAATCTATTTAGATGTGTGTTGGATGCTGATAAACAAACATATAGGAAGATAAATATGTAATGAAAAAGATAAAGAGTAAGAGGCACAAAACCACAACGCGAGTATTTATAGTGGTTCGGCTACAAGGACACCTTCCTTGCCCTACTCCACTCCCCGAGTCACCTACTCGAGAGTTCGTAATCACTACACAACACCGACTCCTTATGGTGGAGAAACCTTCACAACGTTGCCTACACTTTATCCGGTACAAGGCTAGATACCGGGTCCTTTCACCAAGGAGAACCAAACCTATCACAACGTCGCCTACCCTTTATCCGGTACTAGGCTAGATACCGAGTTCCATTACAATGGAGGAACTACTACCCAACACTACACCAATCACCTAACCCCAAAGGAGATTTACTCCTTATAATAATATCAACAAGGATAACAATATCCTTTGACCCAATACTAAGCTATCTTGTACATCGAATCACACCATATCGAATGTACACCTTAGGCACCTTTCACTAATGCCTTTGACTCGATCTTCAAGACACCCTTCACTAATGTCTTGTGACTTGACTTCTAGGCACTCTTCACTAATGTCTCTAGTCTTGACTTCTAAGCACCCTTCACAAGTGCTTTACAATACGGACGATCGACACCCTTCACTAATATCTTCGTCTTGACACTTGAGACATTTTTCACTAATGTCTTCAACACTACACTTTTTAGGAGAAAGAAAAAGAACCATCAACAAGATAACTTCAGTAGTCTTGATGATGAGGAAGCATGGCAACTCATGGACTTGAGCTTGCTTGACTTCAAAGGTGGTGATCTCGCCTTTAAGAGGAACCTAGAGGATCACACACAGACAAAACTACATACATAGATCACTTAGATATGAGGTTAGAGAGTTTTTAACTCAAAGAGAAAGTATGTGAGAAAGGGGTAAGAAACAATAAAGAAATGGCTCACTATTTATAGAGAGAAAATGTCTACTGTTCCACGGATCCCACGGATCCCTCCCTTAAGGGATCCGTCTAGTGTAAAGCTAGGGATCCGTGGGACGCTCCTCTTTGCCCATGGGTATTTTGGTTATGGGTCATGGGTCATGGGTTATGGGTTGATCCATGGGTATTTCATTAGATACAATGTACCTAATGGGTGCAATGCATCTAGTCAAATGGGTATGGGTCAATACCATGGGTTGTAGTTTTTACCCATTATAATACATACTAGTTATGTATATATTTGCCCAATATGTAAAAACTAGTTGTTGTACATATGTATTACTAAATCATAAAATCACTTATACTTGTTTTAGTGTTTTATGTGAAAACGTAAGTGTGTTAGAAAACTATTGGCTCAAACTATTTACATATTTTATTTGTTTCGTTAAAATGATTTTACGTTTGTTTTCGACAAAACATTAGAAGATCGTAAAATATAAATAAACGTTTTTACGGCTTATTTGTATTAACAATCTCCCCCTTTTTGTTGATGACAAAACATAAAATTATTTTAAGGAAAAACTAAAATTCGTAAATGTTTGAATTTGTAGTTTTTACTTTCTTCTCCCCCTTTTTGTCAAAACAAAAAGAGCTCTGAAAATAAGCTAACACATTGTTTTAAGAAAAACATGTGATAAGAAAAAAAAAAGCAAGTAACGGGAAAAGATCTCGTCTTAAATCCCCCTTGACGAGTCTATCCCTATGTGAGGGTGTCAAGAAAAAAATAATACTAAGCAAGTTCATTTGCAACTAAGTTTGCAAAAGATTTTGTCTATGCGACGAATATGCTCCCCCTTGATGATTGCAACTTTGCAAAGGGACGTCATGAAATGTAATCCTAATATTGCAAGTGATTTTGCAATTTATTTCTTTGACACAAAGCTCCCCTTAGCTTAGAGTGTCAAAGTCTTCATGTGTAAATTGAACAACTACAAAACAAAGGTTAGAAAAACAAGTATATAATGCATAATTTCCTGCAAATATGATTCAAGTTAGTAGAAAACTAGTTTTCTATTGCACGGATCCCACGGTTCCCTTTTTGGGGGGATCCGTCTAGGCAAATATCAGGGATCCGTCTGGCTGATGACTAAATTCAGCAATGGTGATATAACAAATAATGTTAACATCAAAGTGAGATATGTATTATACAACATAATCATATACTCAGAAATGTAGCAAGTATCATGTAATTTCTTTTATTAAAACTAGAGATATGATATACATGACTCTAAAAACTAAGAGAATGAACGATATATGACTTGGAATTACTAGACTTATCTAAGTAACACTTGATACTAGGACACCACTAAAATCCTCTAGCTCAAGTTTGTTTAGGTTTAATCTCGTCAAACGTTCGAGGAGGTGATAGAACATGAAACGTTGATCTTCCCGTACTTCATGTATCAAACTTTCAACATGTTGAAAATGATAACAATCTTTGGCATGGCTAGGTAGTGGTGGTGGAAGAAAGGAAATTGCTTGATGCGAAGGATCAAGTGAAGCGGGTTGGGGAGCCTCAAACGACAGAGGGATTGGTGGAAGTGCATTTGAAGATGGCTCGACCAAGAATGATGGTGGTGGTAGAGAAGTGTCAACTTCCATGTGGTCGGGTGGTTGATTTTGATAATTTCTCATAATCCAAATGGGATTATTTGATGGTGACGGCGAAAAGGAAGCCAGAGCTAGTGTTGACTCAACACTTTGATTTTGTACCATTATTCCTTCTAATGAGGAGAATGTTGCCGGTGGAGGAGGATGAGACGGCCTAGGAGGCAAATCCTTTAGATTATAGAGGTATGGTGATGAGAGTGGAGTCGTGAATGAGATAGCTCTAGGCACTAATGGTGATGGTTTAGTGGAAATGGGATTGTTTGGTTTAGGAGGTATGGTGGTGCTTGGCATAGGTAGTTTTGTGGGAACTATCCTTTTAGGGATTGGTTTGATTGTTTGAGTTGGTGGAGGAGAAATCCTTGCATTTGTGGATTTGACCGGAGATGATTCGGTTGAAGAAATTTCGTGTACAATACGAGCAATTTTCTTGGGTGGTCCTTTGGTGGATGAGTTACCACTTGGAGCTTTCCTCACGATGAGATGATTCAAAGAGGGTTGTAAATGTTTCTAAGTGCTGAAAATGAGGATGAAGATGATGACTTTAGGAGTCCTAACAATGTGGTTTATAAAGCAAGGGATTTGGCAAGTGCATTCAAGACTTAAGCCACTAAACTTCTTTGGAATGTGATGATTAGCATGCACAAGAGTCAACTTCAGAGTTGTACTGATCTATGAGCTTATTTAAGATGAGATGGAGTGTTCAAGTTAGCAAGATGAGCTTGAAATGATTGTTTTAGCTAGAGTTGACATAAATCTGTCATACGGATCCCACGGTTCCCTTCAATGAGGGATCCGTCTAGGCTAATCCTAGGGATCCGTCTCTCAGTAGCTAAGAAAGGATAACAATGATGTTTGTAAGATCTAATGCCTATTTCTTCTTGAGTGTTTCAGTCCATCTAAGTGTCTTAAATGAAGAGGTACTTAAATACTTAAGGGTAATGAGTGATGTAACTAATGATTGTCTTTTATGGAAGAAGTTGGAACTTTTAGGAGTACCAATGAGTGACCAAAGATGAAACTAAAGATTTTGAGAGTGTCAAATGGAACTAAATGATCCTAGAGATCAGATAGTAACTTAGGATAATGTCTTGGAGGATATCGTAAGAGTTAAAAATGGAAAAACTAGAATTTGATCAATTTCGACCAATTTTGAGGTAAGGATGATTATAATTAGTTTTGAGAGATTTCCAAAGCTACATGTTTTAACATGTGAGTGATCATGTATGAGTATAAGAACGGAAGAGTAATGAGTTTTGGTGAGACGATAGATCTACGGGTGTTTCGAATGTGATCTAAATGAGTTATGTGTGAGGACGAAAAATCTACTCAATTTTGATAAGGACTCAATTTGCCTTAAGGCACTATGTCTAGCTTAGTGTGGAGTGATCTAAAGACATGTTTGAAATACAATGATTGCAATTGCATTTTCTGTTTGCCGGATCCCACGGTTCCCTAAGAGTAGGGATCCGTCTAGCACAAACTTTGGGATCCGTCTCTCTGCTAAGCAGAACCTTTACAAAGGGTATGCAATGATTTTGACAATGCATCATATTTCAAAGTTAGTTTAAGAGGTTCTAACATTAAGATATCAAATGTAAGATGTTTTATTTCATGAAAGAAATTGGATTACATTGATAAAGCATGGATACTAAGGATTGACCCTATTTAGAAAGAAGGCTAAGTTCCTTGAGCGTTTTCGCTAGATGGATCATCAAATGGTTGATGAGTGTTTGCCGATTCAGGGATGAAGAAAGTCTTCATGAGAGATGCGTTTAGAGGTTCCATCATCTTGTTCACAAGTACGTACAACGGACTTTGAAATTGAGGATGAAAGTACATGATGTTATGATAAAGGCGTGTCAAGAACATTCCATAAGGGATTAGTTTATTCTTGGAGCCTTGAAGATTTACAATTCGCCTTGCGAAGAAGTAGGCGAGATTGTATGGTTGTTGTGTTAGCAAACAATACATTATGTGAGCACAACAAGTGGGAAGGATTTCTCGATTTCCCCTAAGGCTCCAAACATTTTCACGTAGGATGAGTGCAAGGGGCTTGTACTCTTCTCGGATATCCCGTGTATGGATAATGTTTGGATAGGATTAATGGGGTTTGCATATTATGCGATTCAAGTCTTCCGAGGAAGGTATGTGTGAACAATATGGACTATTTTCTTCACGAAAGTTGAAGAGAGAATCAAGAGACCAATCTTCAGTGAAGGCACATTGTCCATGATTTGAGATCCGGAGGATGTGAGCAAATTGCCCAAGGGTTAAAACAAACTTTTGGTTTTTGATCCAAAACCAAAGAGATAGAGAGCGATCCTCGTTACGAACGAGTTCAACTTGACGGAAGAATTCCAATATAAACCTTGGACATATTTTCTCGTTAATTTCGAGAAGACATTCTAGTCCTATGGCTCGGAAGGAAGTATTGATACCTTCTTCGAATTGTAGAGAGGTGTCGACAATACGTCCTTCGTGGAAGTGACGGGCTTCGAAATTATTGAACCCACGAACATGATTGCCAGGTGTGTTGGGCTCAAGGGAGATGTTAGGAGTGTAGACGCTAGTGAGTGAAAAATCAAACTCATATTCATGCGACATAGCGAAACCTATAGGAAAGAGAAATTAATAGGATGTGACGTATTACGGGTAAAATAATGATTACCTAATGTTTTTACAAGATGTTTATTAACAATGACATTTAACTCACTTAATGTTTGACATTCTAGTAGAACATTTCTTTTAGGAGGAAAGCGGTTTTTATTTTGCATGGAGAATCTGTTATCCAGAAGGACGGTTCCCATGGTTCCCTTCTATCAGGGATCCGGCTAGTATACCTACAGGGATCCAAGGATCTATAGTAACAGAAACAGATTTTTGATAAAAAGATAGTTTTTATAGTTTTATACCAAGATATGTGTGTTAGCCTACATTTTCTTTTAGCATGCATTAATGGTTTTTAATGTATCATGAAAAGATACGAAAGATATAAATCAAAGGAAATGACAAACATATTAAGATAATAAACTAGATAAACTAGAATATTAGTAATATTTCATTTCAATGCTAAGAATGATACAAATGATTGGGTATATAACCCCAATGTAGATTAACAACACAAAGTATATGTCTACGTATGAGAACTTCATCATAGGGAACACAAGAGCGATGAGTGTTAAGGCGATGAGCGCGAGGGCAATGTAAACCATGTTGATGACGAACTTTCTTGGTTTTAGTTTGAGATGAGATGAGATGAAGAGGAAGATGAAGTTTTGAATGAGAGGTAATTTTTGAAAGTGGAAGATTTGAAAAAGTGGGGATTTGATAGAGTGGACGACGGAGGGGTTTTTATGGGGAAGGAGGAATTTTTGAGATTTGTGTTTTGTTTTATTAATAGAAGGATATGAGTTTTGGATTAAATGAAATAAAACACAAATTTTATAAACCACGACTTTAGACGAAAAAGTAATACGTATGTGAGAAAGGCTTCCTAATGAAGCTACATGTAATACATGACTATGCACAAAAGATAATCATATAAATACCTATGTAAGCATACTTATTTATCAAGCTAATGTCATTTAGAGATAAGTGGAAAGTCATACCTCTAATGCACTTAGGAATGTCTTTACAAATGACACAACAAATGTCAGTAGACAATTCCGGCTCCTTTGTGTTTAAGATACCTGTTAATACAAATAAGCCGTAAAAACGTTTATTTATATTTTACGATCTTCTAATGTTTTGTTGATAACAAACGTAAAATCATATTAACGAAACAAATAAAATACGTAAATGGTTTGAACTAATAGTTTCTAACATATTCACATTTTCACATAAAACACTAAAACAAGTATAATTGATTTTATGATTTAAGTAATACATATGTACAACAACTAGTGTTTACATATTTGGATAAAATATACACATAACTAGTATGTAGTATATTGGGTAATATAAATGGGTAGAAACTTAAGTATCATAACCCATTGGGATTGAATGTAGTTGGGTACAACCCAAAGCCCATAACCCATGGATCTTGACCCATAACCCATTGCATGACATCATGCTTATATCATACATGGATAATATCCATAAACCCATGGATCAACCCATACCCAAGTGACTAAGTGCTTTGCACTCAAAGATACATTGTATCTAGCCAAAGATCCATGGTTCAACCCATGACCCATGACCCATAACCAAAATACCCATGGGCAAAGAGGAGCGTTCCACGGATCCCTAGCTTAACGCTAGACGGATCCCTTGTGGAAGGGATCCGTGGGATCCGGGGAAACAGTAGGATTTTTCCTCTATAAATAGTGAGCCATTTCTTCATTATATCTCACCCCTTTCTAACACACTTTCTCCCCTGAGTTAAATCTCACTAACCTTAGATCCAAGAGATCTATGTTTGTAGTTTTGTTTTTGTGTGATCTTTTAGGTTCCTCTTAAAGGCAAGATCACCACCTTTGAAGTCGAGCAAGCTCAAGTCCATGAGTTGCCAAGCTTCCTCATCATCAAGGCTACTGAAGTCCTCTTGTTGATGATCTCTTTCTTTCTTCAAAGAAGTGTAGTGTTGAAGACATTAGTGAAAGATGTCTCAAGTATCAAGACGAAGATATTAGTGAAGGATATCTATCGTCTATAGCATAAGCACTTGTGGTAGGTGCTTAGAAGTCAAAACAAGAAGCATTAGTGAAAGGTGCTTAGAAGTCAAGACTTGAAGCATTAGTGAAAGGTGCTTAGAAGTGAAGACACAAGACATTAGTGAAAGGTGTCTTGTAGATTTAGTCAAAGGCATTAGTGAAAGGTGCCATAGATGTACATTCGATATGGTGTGTTTCGATGTACTAGATAGACTAGCATTAGATCCAAGGACATTGATGTCCTTGATGATGTTGTAAAGGAGTAGATCTCCTTTGGGATTAGTCGTTGGTGTAGTGTGGTAGTAGTTCCTCCATTGCAATGGAACTAGGTGCTTAGCCTAGTACCTAATAAAGGGTAGGCGGCATTGTGAAGGTGTAGTTCACCTTGGTGTGAAAGAACTAGGTACTTAGCCTAGTACCTTATAAAGGGTAGGCGACGTTGTGATAGGGTTAGTTCTCCTAAGGTGTGAAAGAACTCGGTGGTTAGCCTAGCACCGTATAAAGGGTAGGCGACGTTGTGTTAGGTGTGGTTCGCCTTGGTGTGAAAGAACTCGGTATTTAGCTTTGTACCGGAAAAAGGTTAAGCGACGTTGTGAAGGCTTCTCCGCCATAAGGAGATTGGTGTAGTGTTTACAAACTCTCGAGTAGGTGACTCGGGGAGTGGAGTAGGGCAAGGAAGGTGTCCTTGTAGCCGAACCACTATAAATACTCGCGTTGTGGTTTTGTGCTTCTTACTCTTATCTTTTCATTACATATCTTTATATGCTTGTTTATCAACATCCAACACACACAACCAAATAGATTGACATAAGTCGATCTAAATAGTTTAAAAGGAAGTTTTAATTGGTAAAACTATTCAACCCCCCCTTCTAGTTTTCCACAATTGGTATCAGAGGTTCGTTACCAAGTTTCTTGAAGTATATTGTACTTTAAAAACTTGATACGATCCATGGTTAATTGAAAACTACAAAGAAGGTTTTTCATAAAAACAAACACCATGTCTTTTAAAACTATATGTTTGGATGTTGATTTGATAACAACATTTTTCTTATTTTTTTTTTCATTTAATTGCACTAATCTTCCTTGTCATGTTGATTAGTCAAAGCTCATACCCACCAAGCTTTAGGAGTCGCTTGGTAACAAGAATACCTTCCTTAAGTAGGTATCTTAAATGCAAAGGAGCGGGAATAGTCTAAGTGACATTTGCTGTGTCATTTGTAAAGACATTCCTAAGTGCGCTAGAGGTATGATTTTCTTTTTACTTTGCTTGATAATTAAGTATACCTAGTTAGGTATTTATATGATTATCCTTTGTGAAAATTACATGTTTTACATGAAGCTTCATTAGGAAGCCTTTTTCTCACATACGTGTTTTATTTCTCGTATAAAGTCGTGGTATATAAAACTTATGTTTTGTTTCTTTTAATCCAATAAAACAAAACACGAATTTCAAAAATTCCTCCTTCCCCATAAAAACTCCCACCGTCGACCACTTGATCAAACCCTCATTTTTTCAAATCTTCCAATTTCAAAAATTTCCTCTCATTCAAAAACTTCATCTTCCTCCTCATTCCATCTCAATCGAAACCAAGAAGATCCGTCATCAACATGGTTTACATCGCACTCGTGCTCATCGCCCTAACACTCATCGCACTTGTGTTCCCTATGATGAAGTTCACATACGGAGACATTTACTTTGTGTTGTTAATCTATATTGGGGTTATATACCCAATCCTTTGTATCATCCTTAGTATTGAAATGCAATATTATTAATCTAGTTTATCTAGGTTACTATTATGTGTTTATCATTTCTTTTGATTTATATGTTTTATATTTTTTCGTGATACATTAGAGGTCATGTATGCATGCTAAAAGAAAATGTAGGATAAAACATACTTCGTGGTATAAAAACTGTAAAACCTATGCTTTTATCAAATCTGTTTCTGTTACTACAGATCCACGGATCCCAGAAGATATACTAGCCGCATCCCTTTTGTAAAGGAACCGTGGGATCCGTATTACTGGGAAAACAGTTTTCATGCAAGATTAAAAACCACTATCTTTCTAAAAGTAATAATCCACTAGAAAATCAAAACCTTAAGTAGTTGGAGTGTTAAAAACCATTGTTAATAAATATCTAGTAAAAACGTTAGATAATCATTGGTTAATCTCAAAACATCTCTTTCCCTTAACTCATCTTCTCTATAGGTTTTGCTATGTCGCATGTATATGAGTTTGATTTTTCATTCTCTAGGGTCTATACTCCGAACATCTCTCTTGAGCCCAACACTCCTGGCAATCATGTCCGTGGGTTCAATAATCTCGAAACCCGTCGCTTCCATGAAGGACGTATTGTAGACACCTCTCTACAATTCGAAGAAGGTATCAATACCTCCTTCCGAACCATAGGATTGGAATGTCTTCTCGAAATTAACGAGAAAATATGTCCAATGTTTGTATTGGAATTCTTTCGTCAAGTCGAACTCGTTCGTAACGAGGATCGTTCTTTATCTCTTTGGTTTTATATCAAAAACCAAAAGTTCACTTTAACCCTTGGGCATTTTGCTCACATCCTCCGAATTCCAAATCATGGACAATGTGCCTTCACCGAAGATTGGTCTCTTGATTCTCTCTTCAACTTTCGTGAACAAAAACAGCCCATATTGCTCTCACATACCTTCCCCGGAAGACTTGATTCGCATGATATGCAAACCTCATCACTCCAATCCCAACATTATCCATACACAGGATATCCGAGAAGAATACAAGCCTCTTGCTCTCATCCTACGTGAAAATGTTTGGAGTCTTAGGGGAAATCGAGAAATCCTTCCCGCTTGTTGTGCTCACATGTTGTATTGTTTGCTAACACAACAACCATACAATCTCCCCTATTTCTTTGCAAGGCGAATTGCAAATCTTCAAAGCTCCAAGAACAAACTCATTCCCTATGGAATGTTCTTGACGCGCCTCTATCATAATGTCATGCATTTTCATCCTCAATTTCAAAGTCCGTTGTACGTACTTGTGAACAAGATAATGGAACCGCTGAACATTTCCTTCATGAAGATGTTCTTCATTCCTGAATCCGCCAACACTCATCAACCATTTGATGATCCATCTAGCGATAAAGCTCAAGGAACTTAGTAGTAATTCAAATAGGATCAATTCTATTCTATTCGTGCTTTATCAATATAATCCTATTTTCTTTATGAAATAAAACATCTTACATTTGATATCTTGGTGTTAGAACCTCTTTAAATCAACCTTGGGATATAATGCATTGTCAAGATCATTGCATACCTTTAGTAAAGGTTCTGTCTAGCAGGTGGACGGATCCCAAATGTTGTACTAGACGGATCCCTATCTTTAGGGAACCGTGGGATCCGGCAAACAGAAAATGCAATTGCAAGCATTATATTTCAAAGATATCCTTAGAACACCTCACACTAATCTAAACATAGTATGTTAAGGAAAATTAAGTCCTTATCAAGATAGGTTGATCTTTCCTACTCACACACCTATATCACACTCTAAAACGCTTGTATATCTACCGTTTCATTTTAATCCATTACTCTTCCGCTCTCAAACTCACACTTCATTTTTTGCTTGATCCCTCACATCTAGTCTTAGAAATCGTTCGATTATGACAAAATTGATCATAAATCATCCTCACCTCAAAAATTGATCAAAGTTGATCAAATCCTAGTTTTTCCATCTCAAGACCTTTAGGATATTTTCCAAGACACAATCCTAAGTCACAACCTGATCTCTAGGATCATTTAGCTTCAATTGACACTCTCATCTTTAGTGTCATCCTTGCTCATTCATTGGTACTCATGAAAGTTCCAAATCCTTCCATAAAAGACAATCATTAGCTACAACACTCACCACCTTCAAGTACCTAAGCACCTTTTTCATTTAAAACACTTAGGAAGACTAAAACACTCAAGATGTTATAAGTCTTAGATCTTAGAAACATCATTTCCACTCTTTCATAACTGCTGAAAGCCGGATCCCTAGGATTAGCCTAGACGGATCCCTCTGAGGAAGGAACCGTGGGATCCGGGTGACAGTTTAGGTCAAGTCTTGCTAAAACAATCATTTCAACTCATCTTCCTAACTCAAACACTCCGTCTCATCTTAAATGAGTTCCTAGATCAGTGCAACCTCTGAAGTTGACTCTTGTGCATGTTAATCATCACATTCCAATGAATCCTAGTGGCTTAAGGCTTAAATGCACTTGCCAATTCTCTTGGTTTATAAACCACTTTGTTAGGACCTCCATAGTCATCACTCTCACTCTAACTTTCAGCTCTTGAAATTATCCACCAAAGAACCACCCATGAAAAAGGCTCGTGTTATACACAAAATCTCCTCAACCGAATCATCTCCCGTCAAGCCTACAATTGATAGAATTCTTCATCATCCAATCAAACCAATTCCCAAAAGGATAGTACCCACAAAACTACCAATGCCTAACACCACCATACCTCCTAGGCCAAGCAATATCATCTCCACTAAACCATCACCATTGGTACCTAGAGCTATTTCATTTACATCCCCACTATCATCACCACACCTCTACAATTTAGAGGACTTGCCTCCTAGGCCGTCTCATCCACTTTCGCTGACAACATTCTCCTCATTAGGAGGAATAATGGTTCAAAATCAAGGTGTTGAGTCAACACTTGCTCCGGCTTCCTTTTCGCCATCTCCATCATATAATCCTATTTGGATTATGAGAAATCATCAAAGTCAACCACCCGACCATATGGAAGTTGACACTTCTTTACCACCACCATCATTCTTGGTCGAGGCATTCTCAAATGCACCTCCACCAATCCCTCCATCGTTTGAAGCTCCGCAAGCCGCTTCACCTGATCCTTCGCATCAAGCCATTTCATTTCCTCCACCACCACTACCTAGCCATGACAAAGATTGCTATCATTGTCAACATGTTGAAAGTTTGATACATGAAGTACGAGAAGACCAACGTTTCATGTTCTATCATCTCCTCGAGCGTTTCGACGAGATCAAACCTAAACAAAACTTGAGCTAGAAGAATTTTAGTGGTGTCCTAGCATCAAGCGTTAGTTGGTCTAAAAATTCCTAGTCATGTACTGTCTATTTTCTTATTTTTAGAGTCATGTATATCATAACTCTTGTTTTATTAAATGGAATTACATGCTACTTGTTATTTTGTTGAGCATATGATTACTTTGTATTCATATCTCATTTATGTGATAACATTACTTGTTTTATCACCTTTGCTGATTTTATTTATCAGCCAAACGGATCCCTCAGAATTGCCTAGACGGATCCCTACTAGGGGGGAACCGTGGGATCCGTGAGATAGGAAACTTTTTTTTTACTAACTTGGACCACATTTGCAGGAAATTGTGAATTATACTTGCTTTCTAATCTTTGTTTTGTAGTTATTCAATTTACACATGAAGACTTTGACATCCTAAAGCTAGGGGAGCTTTATGTCAAAGCAATACATTGCAAACTACTTGCAATCTTAGATTTATATTTCATGACTTCCCGTTGCAAAATTGCAATCATCTAGGGGGAGCACACCAGTCACATAGACATAATCTTTTGCAAAAGGTAATTGCAAATGAACTAGATTAGAATTAGTTTCTTGATGCTCTTACTTAGGGATGGACTCGTCAAGGGGGAGTAACGACGAGATCCTTTCCCGTTACTTGCTCTCTATATTTTATTTCTTTCACATGTTTTTCTTAAAAACGATGTGTTGCTTTCTTTCAAACACTTTTTGTTTCGACAAAAAGGGGGAGAAGAAAGTAAAAACTACAAATTCAAACTTTTACGAATTTTAGCTTTTCCTTAAAATAATTTTATGTTTTGTCATCAACAAAAAGGGGGAGATTGTTAATACAAATAAGCCGTAAAAACGTTTATTTATATTTTACGATCTTCTAATGTTTTGTCGATAACAAACGTAAAATCATATTAATGAAACAAATAAAATACGTAAATGGTTTGAACTAATAGTTTCTAACATATTCACATTTTCACATAAAACACTAAAACAAGTATAAGTGATTTTATGATTTAAGTAATACATATGTACAACAACTAGTGTTTACATATTTGGATAAAATATACACATAACTAGTATGTAGTATATTGGGTAATATAAATGGGTAGAAACTTAAGTATCACAACCCATTGGGCAAATACATTGAATGTAGTTGGGTACAACCCAAAGCCCATAACCCATGGATCTTGACCCATAACCCATTGCATGACATCATGCTTATATCATACATGGATAATATCCATAAACCCATGGATCAACCCATACCCAAGTGACTAAGTGCTTTGCACTCAAAGATACATTGTATCTAGCCAAAGATCCATGGTTCAACCCATGACCCATGACCCATAACCAAAATACCCATGGGCAAAGAGGAGCGTTCCACGGATCCCTAGCTTAACGCTAGACAGATCCCTTGTGGAAGGGATCCGTGGGATCCGGGGAAACAGTAGGATTTTTCCTCTATAAATAGTGAGCCATTTCTTCATTATATCTCACCCCTTTCTAACACACTTTCTCCCCTGAGTTAAATCTCACTAACCTTAGATCCAAGAGATCTATGTTTGTAGTTTTGTTTTTGTGTGATCTTTTAGGTTCCTCTTAAAGGCAAGATCAACACCTTTGAAGTCGAGCAAGCTCAAGTCCATGAGTTGCCAAGCTTCCTCATCATCAAGGCTACTGAAGTCCTCTTGTTGATGATCTCTTTCTTTCTTCAAAGAAGTGTAGTGTTGAAGACATTAGTGAAAGATGTCTCAAGTATCAAGACGAAGATATTAGTGAAGGATATCTATCGTCTATAGCATAAGCACTTGTGGTAGGTGCTTAGAAGTCAAGACAAGAAGCATTAGTGAAAGGTGCTTAGAAGTCAAGACTTGAAGCATTAGTGAAAGGTGATTAAAAGTGAAGACACAAGACATTAGTGAAAGGTGTCTTGTAGATCTAGATAAAGGCATTAGTGAAAGGTGCCATAGATGTACATTCGATATGGTGTATTTTGATGTACTAGATAGACTAGCATTAGATCCAAGGACATTGATGTCCTTGATGATGTTGTAAAGGAGTAGATCTCCTTTGGGATTAGTCGTTGGTGTAGTGTGGTGGTAGTTCCTCCATTGCAATGGAACTAGGTGCTTAGCCTAGTACCTAATAAAGGGTAGGCGACGTTGTGAAGGTGTAGTTCACCTTGGTGTGAAAGAACTAGGTACTTAGCCTAGTACCTTATAAAGGGTAGGCGACGTTGTGATAGGATTAGTTCTCCTAAGGTGTGAAAGAACTTGGTGGTTAGCCTAGCACCGTATAAAGGGTAGGCGACGTTGTGTTAGGTGTGGTTCGCCTTGGTGTGAAAGAACTCGGTATTTAGCTTTGTAACGGAAAAAGGTTAAGCGACGTAGTGAAGGCTTCTCCGCCATAAGGAGATTGGTGTAGTGTTTACAAACTCTCGAGTAGGTGACTCGGGGAGTGGAGTAGGGCAAGGAAGGTGTCCTTGTAGCCGAACCACTATAAATACTCGCGTTGTGGTTTTGTGCTTCTTACTCTTATCTTTTCATTACATATCTTTATATGCTTGTTTATCAACATCTAACACACACAACCAAATAGATTGACATAAGTCGATCTAAATAGTTTAAAAAGAAGTTTTAATTGGTAAAACTATTCAACCCCCCCTTCTAGTTTACCACAATACCTTCTTAGGGAAGGTATTCTTGTTACCAAGCGATTCCAATGTCTTGGTAGGTATGAGCTTTAACTAAGCAACATGACAAAGAAGATTAGTGCAATTAAATGAATAGTAAAAAATGTTGTCATCTAATCAACATCCAAACAAAGAATTTTTCTGTAAAAATATGGTGTTTGTTTTTATGAAAATCCTTCTTTGTAGTTTTGAATTAACCACTGATCGTATCAAGTTTTTAAAGTACAATATACTTTAAGAAACTTGGTAACGAAGCTCTGATGCCAATTGTGGAAAAACTAGAAGGGGGGGCTTGAATAGTTTTACCAATTAAAACTCGTTTTAATCTATTTGGATCGACTTATGTCAATCTATTTAGATATGTGTTGGATGTTGATAAACAAACATATAGGAAGATAAATATGTAATGAAAAAGATAAAGAGTAAGAGGCACAAAACCACAACGCGAGTATTTATAGTGGTTCGGCTACAAGGACACCTTCCTTGCCCTACTCCACTCCCCGAGTCACCTACTCGAGAGTTCGTAATCACTACACAACACTGACTCCTTATGGTGGAGAAACCTTCACAACGTTGCCTACACTTTATCCGGTACAAGGCTAGATACCGGGTCCTTTTCACCAAGGAGAACCAAACCTATCACAACGTCGCCTACCCTTTATCCGGTACTAGGCTAGATACCGAGTTCCATTACAATGGATGAACTACTACCCAACACTACACCAATCACCTAACCCCAAAGGAGATCTACTCCTTATAATAATATCAACAAGGATAACAATATCCTTTGACCCAATACTAATCTATCTTGTACATCGAATCACACCATATCGAATGTACACCTTAGGCACCTTTCACTAATGCCTTTGACTCGATCTTCAAGACACCCTTAACTAATGTCTTGTCTTGACTTCTAGGCACCCTTCACTAATGCCTCTAATCTTGACTTCTAAGCACCCTTCACAAGTGCTTTACAATACGGACGATCGACACTCTTCACTAATATCTTCGTCTTGACACTTGAGACATCTTTCACTAATGTCTTCAACACTACACTTCGTAGGAGAAAGAAAAAGAACCATCAACAAGATAACTTCAGTAGTCTTGATGATGAGGAAGCATGGAAACTCTTGGACTTGAGCTTGCTTGACTTC
This sequence comes from Chrysanthemum seticuspe, assembly GCA_019973895.1. NCBI lineage: Eukaryota > Viridiplantae > Streptophyta > Magnoliopsida > Asterales > Asteraceae > Chrysanthemum > Chrysanthemum seticuspe. The sequence continues at coordinate 228,618,323 of BPTQ01000004.1, forward strand.
AAAGGTGGTGATCTCGCCTTTAAGAGGAACCTAGAGGATCACACACAGACAAAACTACATACATAGATCACTTGGATCTGAGGTTAGAGAGTTTTTAACTCAAAGAGAAATTATGTGAGAAAGGGGTAAGAAACAATGAAGAAATGACTCACTATTTATAGAGAGAAAATGTCTACTGTTCCACGGATCCCTCCCTTAAGGGATCTGTCTAGTGTAAAGATAGGGATCCGTGGGACGCTCCTCTTTGCCCATGGGTATTTTAGTTTTGGGTCATGGGTTATGGGTTGATCCATGGGTATTTCATTAGATACAATGTACCTAATGGGTGCAATGCATCTAGTCAAATGGGTATGGGTCAATACCATGGGTTGTAGTTTTTACCCATTATAATACATACTAGTTATGTATATATTTGCCCAATATGTAAAAACTAGTTGTTGCACATATGTATTACTAAATCATAAAATCACTTATACTTGTTTTAGTGTTTTATGTGAAAACGTAAGTGTGTTAGAAAACAATTGGCTCAAACTATTTACGTATTTTACTTGTTTCAGGTCCGGGTGTTGTAGGGAATCTTCCTCCCGTTCCATTAATACGCAAGGATGCGTAGTCAACGGAAGCATGTTCGAGGAATCGGGTGCAAGTGCGCGTGTTATGAGGATCACTACACGGCTCACACGAGGAAGAAACTTTGTTCACATGGCGTGAAGACTTAGGATTTTCGTAGGAACTCATTAGGAATTTAACTTGATCTTCAAGTTCGAGCATCCTACGGTCGGAAGGTTGTGGGTCAATGGGAGGCAAGGAGATTGCCTTAACAGTTTTGGGCAGCTCACGGGGGTCATTCCAACTTTCGTTGTCATAGAGAGCAAGGTCCTCTATTATACCCCATGATTCTTCCGCGGTGAGATCACTAAGTTTTCCACCGGCCGCTTGGTCAATGGATCGCTTGGTGGGGAAGTTGACATGATCATAGAAAAGTTGGACTTGGAGCCAAAGATCAATGCCGTGATGAGGGACTTTATGAAGTAAGTCCTTGAATCGAGTCCATGCTTCGTAGAGAGATTCACCTTGACGTTGTTGGAACATTAAGATGTCATTCCTAAGCTTAGTGGTTCTCCCCGGTGGGAAAAATTGAGCAAGGAAGCGAGAGGTAAGATCATCCCAACTTGAGATGGAGCCGGCGGGAAGTCGCTCTGTTGTTCCCCGTTCACTATCGTTTAAAACAGCTTAAGTTTATAAAACAAGTTAATAGTGAACTATGACTGAAATTAACATAAGAAAAGCACACTAAGTAATTTTCAACATCATATTCTTATTAGAAATAAATCCACAAAGAATACGTTACCCAAGTACTTGCGGAATAGTACTTGGGATTGAAATGACAAAGTTGGGTGACTCTTCTCTAAGCTCAGGCTAAGTCTGAGCACAACTCTTAGAGATCACTGAGCTATCTCAGGAACTAAGTTGTATTTGGAGGAGTGAAAAGATGGCTTGCGTGTATGTGTGTTTTTTTACAATTCACAAGCTTAACCTTTTCACTCCATCTCTTATGCTATTTATACATGTATGATATTTGACTCTTTCCTAAGTGACAAACTGACATCATACAGAAGACAAAATACTGATGTATTTTGTCTCTGTTTACAAAAACTATTCTAGGTAAGAGACAAGACTACTTTCCTAAGTTCAGTGATGACACTGAGCCTGATCTTTTGCCATTCAGGGAAAGTTGACTTTGGTTGATAAGGACTTCGTCTTATCTGATTCAACCTTTTCCCGCCTTGTCCCGCTCTTTCTTCAGTCTTTACATCCTTCAGTCTTCTACTTCAGTTTGTCTTCAGTGTAAGAAGTTGGAGAGGAATCTTAGGGATTCAGTGAGTTATTGTCATCACTCACTGAATCCATCATCTTCTTCTTGACTCAGTCTTCACCCTTTAAGTTCCGCCTTACTGAGTGGAAAGACTTCTTCTTTGCCTCATACTGAGTATCCTGAAGACGACTCACTGAGAGACTATGCACTCAGTGACCTGTTTGTGTTAACGGATTAAACACTTGGGCTATTTTCTATTCAAATCCTAGATTAAGGGGTTTGGGTATTTACTGAACCCAACAGTCTCCCCCTATTTGGATATACAAATAGCCTAAGTGGTTGATCAGTGTAAGTAAGCAAGAGGCTTCTTCTTACACTGAATGTACTAATGAATACAATATGGAACACTGAGTAAATGAATAAAACATACATCGTTTATTGATCAGATTACATAGTTCCTATCGCTAGTACAAAAGATAAAACAAAATGATGTCAGTCCAGATGGATTCCCAATGCTTCAAGCTTGACCTTTTTGGTGATGAGTGTTTCTCTGTCAGGATGGTCTCTTATCTTGGCATTCAGGTCTTGGCAGAACCTGATGTTCACTGGGGTTTGGATTTGAGAGGCCACTGGTATGTAGCTCAGCATTGCAGCCACACCAGCCTGATCAATGTCACTCCATCTTTGAAAAGCAGAGTTTCCATAGACATCAATGTGGAATAGCCCTCTTTTAGGCTTCTCAATCACTAGACAGTTCACAAATTTAACTCCTTCAGGCAGCTCCCTATTACACTCCAGTCCAGGCACTTTAATCTCAGGTTGGAACTCAACTCTCTTCCTTTTGCTAGTGGATGATTGTGGTTGAGATCCTTGAGGTGCAGTTAAGGCGGGCTGAATTCCCAGCTGAGCTGGACAATCTCTTAGTCTTTCATATCTTTTACTGAGCATTTTCATCAGATCCTTAACCACCGCATTCTTCTTCTTTTCAATGATTGGACCAAGCTCATCAAGTCCAGTGATCCCAAAGTCAGTGAATTTGAGAGGATCATGGACCTCGAAGTGTCTTTTATCAGCCCCTCTATAGACGTTCATGGCCAGTGGTTTGGTATTGGGGATGATTCTGACATCAGTGATCTTTTCAGGAAGCCTTCGGCTTGTCATTGTCCAATTGTACTCCTCAATTCTGCTTTGCCTGAGAGCTTCAGTTTTCTTCTTGTTTTCTTCCAGCTGCTTTTTCATTTCAGCCATCTGAGCCGCCTGAGCTTCCTTGAACTTTTGCCCTGCCTGACCCTTTTGAAGCTTGCTTGGATCTAATCCCATGTTCTCAGCTTCTTCGGCGACAACCTTTTCCAGTGCTTTTTTGTTCCTTTTCTCTTCCTCAGCTTGTTTCAACCTTTTTTCTTCTTTAGCAAGGTGTTTACTCAGCTGTTGTTGTGTGAGCAGGTATTCAGTGTCGCCGATTTTATAGGGAATCTTCTCAGGCTCAGAAGTTGCCATCTTGCCTTTTCCTTTGTCATGGCCTGAGGAAGATGAAGTTGCTACCAGGGGTGGAGTAGTTGATGTTATTGGAGTGATTACTGTCAGTGTTGTTGTTGTTGATGTTGTTGGTGGGATTGATGAGATCGGTGTTGCTGAGACTGGTGGGGATGATGAGATTTGAGCCACTGATACTGTTGGTGTTGGCTCCCCCTCAGTGTGAGAAGGAGTTTCTTCAGCAATATTCTCCCCCTCAACTGTTGTCGGAGCCTCAGTGAGGGCAAGAGTTGGAGTGGGTGCTGAAGGGGGCTGAGCAGCTTGACCCTTGAAGGCCTGATAAATTTCTGAGATCATAGCCTTGATGTCAGAAGTGTCAGATTGAATACCAGTGACTTTAGTTTCCAAATTAGCCTGAGAAACCTCCAGGGCTGTCATTCTGGGCCCAAGATTCCAGGCCAGAGATGAGGATGCCTGAGCCAAAGTAGCCACCTGCGTATTCAAAGAGTCCATTGTAGTTTGAAGAGACTGGACTGAGGATGGAAGACCCTGAACATTTGCAGACTTGAGCAGATTGAGCAGTTCAGTGAGGTTTGAGGATTGTTTCAAGTGCTCCTCAGTAGCCTCCAGCACTTTAGAGTTAAGTGTTGGGTCTTCTTTGACAAACTCCCTGATTTCATCTATCGTGGTACCTACACCCTGAAGATGCCTGAGGAATTTAGCCATGTTTTCATCCAGTCGGTGAATGTTGTCATACATCAGATCCCTGTGCTCATGAACATTTTCATCAAAGCCATGTACCTCAGCCTTTAGATCAGCATAACTCGCATCAGCCTCAGTGTGTTGCTCCCACAATGTGTCAGTGACCCCAGAATATAACCTTCTTGAAGCTTTGGTGATCCACTGAACTAGCTGTCTTTCAGTGAGTGGGAGAACATTATCAAATCTTTCAAATTCATCAGTGGATGAAGAGGAGTCATTATTGTCAGGCTTGACTGGTGAATCAGTATGCTCCTGTGGATCAGGTTGAGGCTCTTGTTCAGCTTGAACCTCAGCGTCCATTTCTTCTCCAGCTGATAAGATTTCATCATCAGTCTCAGCAAGCTCATCTTCAGAGAATAATATCCCAGTGACATCAGCAACAGTGAACCAGGGGTTGGTGTTGGGTTCTATATCAGCGGGTGGTATGTTTTCCTCTGAGTCTTTGTCCCCCGTTGACCCCTCAGACACTGGTGGGCGTTTCCCAGTGTCTTCGTTGGAGTCAGGATTGGTTGTGGGTTCCGTATCGGCGGGTTGTTCCTTTCCCTCCGAGTCTTTGTCCCCCAGTGACCCCTGAGACACTGGTGGGCGTTTCCCAGTGCCTTTAGCAGAGTCAGTGATAGTTGTATCCCTATCAGCGGGTTGTTTGATTCCCTCTGAGTCTTTGGGAGAGATCAGTGTGCCCTCAGACAAAGGCTTGGATTTGCTAATGTCATCACTGGGCGTTGTGGAAGGCGCTCCCCTACCAGCGGGTTGTTTGTTTCCCTCTGGATCTTGGGGAGTAGTAGGTGTGACCAAGGGCACTGACTGTGATGTATCAGTGTCCTTCGTTGTCACTGGGGTGGTTTTTTCCTGGTCAGTGGGTGTCTTTTTGGTCTCGGGATTTTTGTGCCTCTTAGGCTGTGCTCCTGAAGCCTCAGGGCCCTGAGACTTTGGTTTAGTCTTAGTCCCAGTCTGAGACTTCCCCTTTTTCTTTTTAGGAGCAGGGTTTGGAGACACTGATCCACTTTGATTGTTTACAGCAATCATGTGGGCCGTCAATTCAATGGGAGTGACGAGGGATGGGTTCTTTTGAAAATTTGAAGGGCTCAGGATGCCAGGTAAATTTCCAAATTTTTCATCCTGAGTATAATTTGAACCCAGTAACGATTGCAGAGCACAAGAGACAAACCTAGGATACGAAACGTACTTCGTCCTAGTTTTGCTCTGTAGCTTCGTTACGAGATTACTGTAAATGATCTCCCCTATGTCGACAGTGACCCCATTCATCAAGCAGTATGCCATCATCAACTGAATAGAGTTAACTTGTTAAGTGGATGAGTGGTTCCCGCCGAGGACCTGAATCACAAAAGTGAAGAGGATCCTCCAAGCCACGGGGAATGAGCTTTTAGTGACTGGGGTCTTGTCCAAAAAAGTTGGATCTAAAACGATTTGTTTTAACCCATCCTTCACTGTGGAGGGTTCAGGATGGGCGACATAAGCACCTTTGTTATAGTCTAACCCTGTTGATGTGCAAAGCGTTTTGTAATCCAGGGTGTGTTGTTTCCCCCCATTTAGACTGAACCTGATGAGATACTCCCTGAGAGGTCTAAGGTTATTCTCATCAGTAGAAGGTGTCGGGTCAAAGGCTCTAGCTGTAGCCCAAAACTCCCTGAGGTAGTTTGGGTACACTACTGAGGGACATTTTACAAAGGCCGTTTTGAGTGGGCAGTTGAATAAAAAAATTATAATGTCTTTATAGGTTGGGACATTTTCAGGATATTCAAAATTTCCTATGACATTATTTGTTTTAAATTCAACGTTAGTGAGATCCCCTACCCACTGAGAAGCAAACTGGAGAGATTGTGTTCTAGCCATTTCCATATGAAATATTTTAGGGTTTTGAAAATATTTTGACTAGAATAATCAAAGTAGTTTTTGATCTCTCAAGTTTGTGATGAAAAACTTTTGTAAATGTTTACAAGAAGGGTTTTCCAAAAGAGGTTTTAAGAGTTTTTGAGCACACACAAATGTTTTTGAATTTTAGAAATGATTTTGACAGAGTTTTGTTGCAGAAAAGATTTGTGTGTGTTTGTTTGTGTTGGAAGAGGGTATTTATAGAGTGATAAGAGGGGTGTTTTGTGCACAAATGGGAATATTAAGAGTCGGTTTTTGAAATACGTTTGAATTTCCACATTTAATGCTACCACTCCATTACCCGCAGTAAAATCCCGTTTTTCAAGGGAAGAGTTCCATTACCTGGCTCTGATACCACTTGTTGTTCCCCGTTCACTATCGTTTAAAACAGCTTAAGTTTATAAAACAAGTTAATAGTGAACTATGACTGAAATTAACATAAGAAAAGCACACTAAGTAATTTTCAACATCATATTCTTATTAGAAATAAATCCACAAAGAATACGTTACCCAAGTACTTGCGGAATAGTACTTGGGATTGAAATGACAAAGTTGGGTGACTCCTCTCTAAGCTCAGGCTAAGTCTGAGCACAACTCTTAGAGCTCACTGAGCTATCTCAGGAACTAAGTTGTATTTGGAGGAGTGAAAAGATGGCTTGCGTGTATGTGTGTTTTTTTACAATTCACAAGCTTAACCTTTTCACTCCATCTCTTATGCTATTTATACATGTATGATATTTGACTCTTTCCTAAGTGACAAACTGACATCATACAGAAGACAAAATACTGATGTATTTTGTCTCTGTTTACAAAGACTATTCTAGGTAAGAGACAAGACTACTTTCCTAAGTTCAGTGATGACACTGAGCCTGATATTTTACCATTCAGGGAAAGTTGACTTTGGTTGATAAGGACTTCGTCTTATCTGATTCAACCTTTTCCCGCCTGGTCCCGCTCTTTCTTCAGTCTTTACATCCTTCAGTCTTCTACTTCAGTTTGTCTTCAGTGTAAGAAGTTGGAGAGGAATCTTAGGGATTCAGTGAGTTATTGTCATCACTCACTGAATCCATCATCTTCTTCTTGACTCAGTCTTCACCCTTTAAGTTCCGCCTTACTGAGTGGAGAGACTTCTTCTTTGCCTCATACTGAGTATCCTGAAGACGACTCACTGAGAGACTATGCACTCAGTGACCTGTTTGTGTTAACGGATTAAACACTTGGGCTATTTTCTATTCAAATCCTAGATTAAGGGGTTTGGGTATTTACTGAACCCAACACGCTCAAGCCAATTACTAGCTTGGTCCCGTAGAGAGAATTGGAAGAGACGCAGGCGCGTGGTCTCCCGAGTAGTAGCATCTAGGTTGATGGAATCGACAATTTTAAGGAAATCCTTAAGATGTTGATTAGGATCTTCGAAACGAAGTACATGGAATGCACATCCGTTTTGCACCAACCGGATGGTGTCGGATCGCAGGGCCGTAGTTTGGGCTTGATCGGGAAGCTCAATGGTGTTCCTATAGCCTAGGTGGCTTGGTCTCGAGTATTCACCAAGAGTACGGCCTCTTGGCGGGTCATTTGGTGGTAGGTTGATGAATGGTGGTTGGTTATCACCTTCCATGATGAAAAGTGATGGGGTTTTACGAACAAAGGTCACGAAGAAGGGGGATAGACTACGAGGAAGCTAAAAAATTAGAAAAATTTTACTTGATAGGAATCAAGCAAAGAAACCTAAATGAGGTGGACTCCTAACTAGCTATTCTATTCCCCGGCAGCGGCGCCAAAAACTTGATACGCTTACACAGCGCGTTCGAGGTCAAAGGAACTTCCTTTTCGTCGAGCAAGTTTTTCAACACCCTAGGCAGTGAACCTAATCGTTGTAGTGTAGTATTAGGGTAAGCCATGGGAATTGATATCGTTCTCTAGGGGAATAGGAATGCTAGTGAGAGGTTACTACGCTAAGGTTGGGGTTGAGGAAGATTATTTTTTATCTTTTTTTTTAGGAAATGGAAAGGTACGAATCTCGGGGTTTGGATTTGGGGGGTTGGTATTTCTACCGATTACTTCTACTATCTAATTATCTAATTAACTAAGGTGAGGGTAGTCTATGTCTAATTATTGTGTGCTCGTATGGTGGTTTAAAGATGTGTTTACTTAGGTTTTATTACTCCTTAATTATCTCCTATTGATGGTTGAATTGTCACGTCCTTATTCTCAATCGCGTTGTGTGTCTAAGGTCGTAGGGTATGCGTTTGTCCCTACTCTTTGAAACTACCAAAGATTATCACCTACAAAGTCTCTAGGATTTATAAACTTTAACTCTAAGGTACTCTTCGGATGGTTTAGCCTACAACAACTCTAGGTGCTATAAACTAAGGTTCACAAAGATTAATCAAGCATTAACTACACAACGGATGACCTATCGCATTACTAGATCATTAACAATTAAGATAAGAGACAACCAATCAATATTCAATAATTAAGTTTCATATACCCTAAGCAAACACACAAGTAAATTAGCCGGACATGGAGAACATGCAAGCATACACACAAGTAATTGAAGACATAAATAAATTAATGAAGTAAAACACTTATCTTGATGTAAGATAGGGTTTGGAACCCTAAAATACTGTACAAGACAGCCTTGGTTCGGTTTAGGTTTTTACTCCAAAAGACTACACACTGAAAACTAAAAAATTCGGATTCTATATATAAGATTACATTCGCGACGGCGTCACCTTTTAATTTGTGACGCCGTTGGGTCGCCGTTATTAGAGTTTCGTCTTGGCCACGTTAGTCTTGCGACGGCGTCACCTTATGCTTGTGACGTCGTCCCCTTCAGTCTCTGACGCCGTCTGGATCAAATCTAGGCCGTTTGAGTTGCGACGACCTACTCTTTTAAAGCCTGACACCGTCACTTGTACATAAGCAATTTGGCTACTGAGCCGTCACAAAAGTGATACGACGGCGTCGCAGATAACACCTAACGCCGTCCCCTTCAGTTCCAGCAGTCTGAGTGGCTCGATTCTTGACTTTGGCCATTTTCTTTGTATATTCGCGCCTTTTCGTCCGAATAAGTGTCATTCCAGCATTTTGCCTTCAAGATACCTAAAAAGTGAAAAGGAACGATATTAAGTAATAATGGATACAAAAGTGAAATAAGGGCTTAAACGACCCCTCAAAAAGGTACATTTTAAAACCTTATCACGAGATCACGAGATACTACAAGTCATCCAAGTAAGGGGTCCTTGATTGATTTGTTCATCCACAAGATTTCTGTAGCAAGATCTTGTACTCCATATTTCACATAGTTGATGTGTAATAGTTGTGTTGGTTTGGTACGCCGTGTTAAGGACTCGGTATTTAGCTTTGTACCAGATAAAGTGTAAGTGACGTTGTGAGGATTCTTCGCCGTGTTGAAGGAGCTTGTTGACATCATAGTTTTAAAAAGCGCGCCTCACTCAAGGCTCAAGCTCTAGGGATTTTTTCGGATCGAGGGGGCTTTTTTCTAAATATTAAGATAAGATACATGGGTCTTATAAGTTATATGGATGAGCTTTTGAAGTTATATATAATAATTCTAATTTGGAAAAGAACTAAAACACATAATCAAGTGGGTAACTATAGATTCTAATCATTTTACAAATATGTAATCTCTCTCACGTCATAAGTATATATATGTCACACCCCGCCGAAGGCGGAAACACGAGGTGTAACTGGAAAGGAACACAAGCATAAGATAACAGAACATACTAACGTTTAAGATTTAAAGGAAGGAATACATCATTACAATACTAGTTTAGCCGACATCGGCAAAAATAATATAAAGTTTAATTCCCAAAAGATTGCGTTTTAATACATAATTATTACTAGTGACATGTGAAAACTTCATTATGCAAAGACCTTGAAGAAAAGCTTACTAACAATCACCTGAAATGCATGAGAGAAAACGGGTCAACTATGAAAATAGTTGGTGAGTACACACGTTTTATATAATATGAAAACTCTTAAGAGAGAGTCTAAGTTTTGGTCATTGAGAATAGTCCACAAAGCAAAGGCGTTGTCAATCCATTCAGTTGCAAGTCCCGCCCATACAAGACTTGTAACCTATGTGTTCACAACCCACTGCATAAAATAGTATGTATAGTAGTCAAGTATACGTTGTCATAATAGTTCACCATATAGCACCATGTATATAATAATGTATGTCAGGCAAAGCCCCTAGAATAAATAATATGCATCCCGTAACATAGTGAACGAGAGGTTGGCCGACCTCTAATAGCGTTATCCGTACTACCTACTGATAGGAGACTAACAATGCAAATGTATGAACGGTACATCATACAACTATTATATACAATTAAGAACGCTCCGAACATGGGAGACTTTGCACGCTCCACCAATAAGGCGAGACTTTGGGTCAAGAACGCTCCACCGAAACGGTGAGACTTTTAGGTCATAGTACGTACGGATCAATAAGTTCATAACAGGTCATAAGTTCGTAATTAAGTTCAAGGGTTTGATTCAAGTTCGAAAGTTCAAGTCAAAAGAGTTCATAAACAGAGTAAAAAGGGGATTGTGAATACTCACCTGATGCAATAATTATGATGACAAAGTGGATACACTGAAATGAGGTGCAATCTCTATCTGCAACCTAATATGAATGATATGTTCTAATGTAAGTCATGAAACAATGTCGTGCATGCAAACTCATATGATATCCATACCACTTGTACATTTTTGAAGATGAAGTTTATTGTCGAAATATACATTTATGACAACTCGTCATGTTATAAAATACTTTACAAGTACTTACGTTGAAACGACATCCTACAATAGTTGCTTAGTGATTTATCAAGGAATTATAGTTTAAGGTTAGATTTTCGGCAAAGTTTGAGTGATCGTATATCATTCGTTATAACTTCGTTTGACGAACGGCTAAACATTTTGGAAACTACGATAGGCGAACTCACATTTACTTGTAGACATCGTTTTCTCAAAAGTACTCTATCAATATGAAAAACGGCTCCAAACATGGTCACTTGCGATAACCATTTTGGACTAATAGAAAATATGTAAGTGTTAATACTTGTGAAAATAATTACGATAGCCATAATTAAAACGCGTGTAACTTAGTCGTTATAGCTCCGTTTTCTACGATCTATATATCATTGGTTTCGTGTTAATGTATACTAATATATTTTTGATAAATCGACTCATTTAGATTATGTTTAAAACTCGGTTTTGCCCCTTAAAATTCCCTTGACAGCAAGTATTATTTCAGAAAATTAGTTTTCGTCGTTAAACTTGAAAATAGAGTATCTTTTTCGTTATAAACCCGTTTTAACCCGTTCAAGCGACCACGGTTTCGTTTTAAAGTCTATTTTCTGAAAATATAAACCAAAATAATCCATGACCTACTGAAATTTCCAGATTTTATAAAAATGGACAGCCCTTCAACTATATTTGTCAAAAACGATTTTTACTAGTTCATCTCTTTTACCAATCCATTCCAATCAACACCAAAACTATTCTAAACCTACCATTCACCTTCTTAGTGTGTCATGGGTTCCTAAAATTCACCAAAATGATAGGTTTCATAAGAACACTAATAGTATACTTTAAATCCATAATAAGTATTCAAGTAATAGTTTATAAGAGTAAGAAAAATTAGTTGAAGCTTACTTGAGTGATTGAAGAGTTTTTGAGCTATTAAACTTAATTAATCTATAGGTTTTTATTTCAAAACCTTAATATAGATCACTAATAGAAATAGAAAAATACTTGAGCTTGAAATTTTGATGGATTCTTCTTCTTGATCTATTGTTGGCCGAACATCATCAATGGAGTAGAGAGGTTTTTGCTTTGTTTCACCTTTTTGTATATGTTTCTATGTATTTTCTTTTTAGAAAACTAACACATGTATGAGATATTTGTTTGTAAAAGAGTATAGGTGTAGTTTTAGTCAAGAAAATATCAAGAAGTGTGACTTGGAAGGGGGAGGTCGGCAAGGGGGGGGGGGGGGTGGAAGTATTTGGTGTATTTTTGTTAATTAAATGCATTTTATGTTAAGTATAATGTATGGTTTGTACATATAATTACTTATTTAGTATAGCGTTAGCTAGAAATCGATTTTAACGGAATAAAATAAAATATATCGAAGTAATAAAAATTATAAAAATGCATTTCTCGCAAGTATTGAGTGAATAAATAATTATCGAATAGCATTTACGAAACCGTCGTAAATATATATATATATATATATATATATATATATATATATATATATATATATATATATATATATATATATATATACCAAAATAAATTCAAAACATCGGGTAAACTAATAATATAATTTTTATAGTATTAAAATGAGTATAAAAATATATCAGGACAATTGTCGGAAGTGTCGGATCAATTATTTAAAATAGATGATCGTGCGATAGCGTTTATTTAATAAATAAATATACGTTAATGAAATATGCAAACCCATGTATGAACTAATATGAAAATGATGTTACTGATGATATGTAGACTAACTCTAGTCTATATGTAATGTTCTCAATGATGTTTCATGAATACACAGCTTAACCCTCACGGTTACGCGAATTTGATACTCGTAAACCTAGTTTTCGAAAAATGATGAATAAAAATCATGAATATAAATTTTTCTCCGGGAATGAATAGTATTTTGTGAATAGTAAAATTTTGAAATAACCTCTCAAAATATCAAATCGATTTCAAAAATGATGAATAGTAAAATGATGAATAGTAACCGATGAATAGTAAATTCCGAGATGAATAGTAATTTTTTTAAAAGTTTGTAAAATGACCGGAAATTGAGAATTGTCACAATATCTTGAACTGATTTTTATTGATTGTTTATTTTATTGATTTGTAAATAACGTCATAAGTTTATTTTATCTTCAAGCATCACATCATAAGGTGAGTATTTGTATGATTTGTAATAATGAACTGATTTTATATTTATTTTATTGATTGTTATTTTTTAACAAGTTACTTTGTTTCATTAAGTATTTTCTTTATGACATATTATCATGAAAATGTGGCATTATGCCTTGAATATTAATATGTTGCTTGCTTAATATTTTGGGTTAAATTGTGAGCTTTGTTAGATGTAAGTCTGCAAGTGTAGGACACAAGCATATTTAGTCTGATATGGATTTTAATCTATATGTAGTTCATCGAGCCAAAGAGTTGATCTGTTTGAGAAGTGACAACTGATCCATTTTAATCTTTATAATAGCTATATGTGTCATGTATTAAGTATTTAATGTTGTTTTTTGTTATTTAAGCTACATAAATTGTCACATATATTTAAAAAAAAAAAAAAAAAAAAAAAAAAAAAAAAAAAAAAAAAACTTAATGTATTTAGTGCGCCTCGTTTTCATGAATCCCGCACCTTGGTATGCGCCTCGCCTCGAGGCTCTTTGGTCCCCTTCGCGCCTTAGTGATCCTTGAGCCTTTCAAAACATTGGGTGACATAGTGCTTGAACTCTCGAGTGGGGAACTCAGGGAGTGGAGTAGGGCAAGGAAGGTGTCCTTGTAGCCGAACCACTATAAATCACTTGTGTCACTACTCTCTATCCTTTACTTTACTTGCTTTCATTATTTACTTTACTTATTGCTTTACACCTTCTATCCATCCATACGAATTCACATAAGATTGAATCTAATTTTTTTGAAACTAAACTTAAAATCGGCAAAACTATTCAACCTCCCCCTTGTAGTTTTCCACAATTGACATCAAGAGCAAGGTTTACAAAAGTTTTAAAGTGAATTGTATTTTAAAAAAAATTTCGATCACAATGAGTTTTAAAAATTATAAAGAAGGGCAATCTATGCAACGACCTCCACTACTTGAAACAAATGGTTTTATTTATTGGAAAAATAGATTTGAAACTTATGTGAAGTCAAAAGATATTGATCTTTGGTACATCATTGTTGAAGGTGACTTTCAAGCCACTACAAAAGATGATAAAACATGCAACGAAATAAACATCCCTCGTGATCGCCTCACCGACGATCAAAAGAAAAACTTTCCAAAAATAGTGAAGCAAAAATGGTTTTATATAATGCTTTACCCAAAAAGGAATTTGAAAGAATTTCTATGCTTAAAACGTTTAAAGAAATTTGGAATTCTTTAGTTGTAACTTGCCAAGGAAATCAACAAGTTAAAAATAACAAAATAGATTTATTTGTTCAACAATATGAATAATTTTTAATATCGGATGAGGATAGTATAGATAATTCTTTTGCTAACTTTAATACAATCATTACTTCATTACAAGCACTTGATGAGTCTTTTTCTAGTCGTAATCATGTCAGGAGATATCTAAGGGCGCTTCTATCTAAGTGGAGATCAAAGGTGACGGCCATCGAAGAATCCAAAGACTTGTCAATCCTTACTCTCGACGAACTCATAGGCAATCAAAAGTTCTATGAGCTTGTCCTCGCTAAAGACTCGGAAGCCTCAAAAGAAAAGAAAGAGAAGCACAAATCTCTTGCCTTAAAAGCCAAGACGGTCTCAAGCGATGAAGAAACCTCTTCTTCGAAAAGTGATGACGAAGAGTATGCCATGACGGTAAGGGATTTCAAGAAGTTCTTTAAAAGAAAAGGAAGATATGTCAATGCTGATATCCAAACACACACTCTCCACCATAAACCACAACCATTACGGGAGGAGAAACTTTCATTCCCTAACAAAATCTCTCTTCAAAAACTCTTTCACATTTCCAAATACAAAACCAAATACATTTTCGACACGTGGACGTAGATATACATGTAGGAATAGTATGAATAATGAAAGCTTAATAAATGGAATAAGCGCTAAAGAAGTACTGTTAAATGAAGAATGTGGTAAGAAAAGGAAAGTTAAATGCGAAGTTGAAGTTGTTTCGTGGCGAGAGCAGAGAGTTAAGTCCCAAGTGGAAGTTGATGCTGATGTGGAGTTCGTGTGGACTGCGTTAACAGATTATGAAAGCCTTGTTGATTTTATTCCCAATCTTATTTTCATGTATTCAAATATCTTGCTACATACTAGTTATTACTACTAATTATACAAAATGTTGATTGTATATCACAATGTAACTAACTTTTGAGCATATGTCAGCACTAAAATGTGGTGCGCTTGGCGTTTTGCGTTTATGTGTTTATATTTTATTGCTTGTATGTTAATGCTCGTGTCTTCGTTGTCTTTATAGCGCTTTATCTATTCTATATATTGTGTTCTCTTGCGGCGTATGTTTATATATTTATGTCCTTTTTTCTCCTAAGTTCTTTTGATGGTATTTTGCCTATTAGCTTTGTATCCTTGCTTTTCATCTTATGTCTTTTAGACTCCTTATCCTTGTTATGAGCACTCCCACCCGCATACTTACACTTGCCGGAGTCTTGGAGGTTTATCCTTGGGGTAGGGGTAGAATCTGTCTATATTTTATCTCTCCCATACCCCACTCCGACGGGATTGGGTATGTTGTTGTACTATTCATTACACTAATATTATTCATCTTATTTATACTCAATATATTTGTTAAATCTATGATTCTAAACTAAAAGTAACAAAATTAATCTACATACACAATATTTGTATAAGTCTCCAATCAATACCTTTACAATGAGTCCAATATCGAATATATATTGTTTTAACTATTTATTCTTATTATTGTATCGAAATGTTTTTTAAGCTAGTTAAAAATGTTTAGTTAGTGTTTTACATTGGAGCAACTTTTATTTAGTGCAATTATATGCTATAAAGATGATGCCCTTTTTACACTAGTTTAGTGCAAAATTTTGGTGTTAACATAAGAGATTCTCAATGTTTGTATTTTTTATTTTGAACCATTGAACACAGTCACAACTATATAAGTAATATGATTGTGAACTTTCAGATGGTGGTGGTGGTGGTGTGTTGGTTGTGTAGGGTAGTGGTGGTGATGGTTGTGTTTGTGATGTGGTGGGACAATAACAAAGGCTCCAATCCGAAAAAAAAAAAAAAAAAAAAAAAAAAAAAAAAAAAAAAAAAAAAAAAGTAAATTGCAAATTATGTCCCTAAAAGTGAGGAAGAAGAAGAGGGTATATTAGTCATTTCATGTGCCTTTGACCTTAACTTACGAGAAAACTAACGTGAGTTAGTGAATAGTGCCTCTCGGTGGCAGTATTCAAAAAACGTAAACATTAGTTGCTTTTTTGTAACAAATTTCTTCTCGGTGTAATCCTTGCATTTTCGAAGAACATTAGGGACAAAATTTGCAATTTACCCCAAACATTAGTTTCATTCTTCAACATTTCAACCAATCATTATCAAATATAATGAAATGACCATTGCATTTCTTTGCATTATCATTATCATTCTTTTTCCCATTCCTCCATCTCAACCAAGCGCTCCCTAAGTTTTTATTTAAAAATAGTTGTAATGTTTTCTAATTGAGAGAAAATATGTGCTCGTTAATGCCCAGTTAACTTTTAAATGGGTCATACATGCCCATTTCCAAAAAGGAGGGGGGGGGCTAAATCCCAAATCTTTTACAAATTTGCCCAAATTAGCCTATTTTTTTGATTTTGACACAAATTGACACCTGTAATAACTACCAAGATTAGGCTTTCATTAATTTTGGTATCCAAATAATTTACGAGTGTAAAGTTCTTTTTTACATTGTTGCAACCCAAATTTTCTCGACATAGTTGACAAAAACCTTTTTACGAAAATAAATAACATCCTGCGAGTTCTTTTTTAGAATCACTGCAACATCACATTTGTATTCTTTTCACTCTTGGAGCATTCGCAATGCAAGAAAGAAGTTCAGAGTCGGAGTGAGGAAGGGTCACAATTGCATCTCTTGGTAGCAAAATTGGTAGGATCATATTGGGGCTGATAGTGGTTAAGGTTTTTTGTTAAAATTGACGAAAGAATATTAAGAAGGATAAATAGTGGATTGCATATGTAATATACAAATATATTACTAAACTTTATAGAAAAATGTGTCTAAGGTACAAAACTTCTATTTTGTTCACTTAGGTTACTGGACTTATGAAACAGACATTTTGAGGTCATTGAACTTATAACAATATACGTGAACATTACTGAACTTGTAAAATACGTTTAAGTTACTTCGATTAACACTGAAATTATAGAACAATATGTATTTTATAAGTTCAATAGCACAAAGTGAACAAAATAAAGTTAAGTACTTTAAGGGCATTTTTTTAGAAAACGAGATAAAGACGCTCGCCGCGTTGCGGCGACATTTTACTCATTGGTTGATATCATACACACAGCGAATACTGTGCAAACCACATAAATACATGAATAATGATGACAAATGAGGCTCAGAAATATGTATACAATATCGATATCAAGCAACCAACATGGCTGCAGTCACACATTCGATATGACTGCCTTGCTATGATGCTGGCCTAGGAAATGTACACGCAATGGTTAGCATATTATCATCATCGCCTATACAAAGCGGGAAAGCTGCTGCTCAACCTTTTCTCAGGTTTCTGAACAACTAATAACCCCACCAACTCTCGTGCATTTAGCACTCTTATGCAGCAGCAAAAGCGAAGCATCAAAGGTAATATGCAACAATGGAAGATCGGAGAAAAACGATCGTACCTACTCAAAACTGGAGGAACTACCGAGACTCAGAAAACCTCCCACTTAAGAAACAAAAAGGCAATATAACGACTCTAAAACGCCCATACATACCTTATTTTGGGTACCCATTTCAGCCCACAAAGTTACCAGCTAGCTCATCCACCCTTCCCACTTCCAATCTAATAGTATAAATATATTATCAAAAAACGTTAAGCGACTTAACCGACATTTGGAACGAATCCGGAAAGAGCTCCATGGCTGCGTTAGTGAACGCCCCGCCAAGATAAGAACTTTCTCAAACTTTGAAGTGTCGGTAGTGTTAAACGAACAATATTTTTATCCAACTGAACCGCTACTATTCAAAAGCGTTTAGGGTATTCAAGAATAGGATTTATGCGCCACTTGTAACAGCCTATTACCTCGGAAAGTGGTGATCAGTATTCCACCAAGAAAAAGCAATCCCAGTACATCAGTAGTAGGATTATTTTTTCTTGGCCGAATACTGATCGATACAGTAACTGTCCCAATGATAGCCTGAAACCCAAAAATTGGAAAATTGTATGTTAAAGTTCCTGGAAAAAGGAAATACATAGCCAATTACGACTTGAACTGAAAAAAAAAAGACTAAACTTGAAAAAAAACCCATTGAGACCAGTTGCGTCTCCCAATAATGAACCATTTTAGCCACTAAATGGCTACTGGTTCGCTACGATGTAATACTTGAATATTGTCGTGTTATCGAGTAGAGTCTTTCCACTTGGAAGTACATTTCAACCTTCAGTCGCTAATCTTAACATGTGATGTTCAGGATAGCGAGACCCGTCTGATCGCCCCCTCAAATCCCTTTTGCTATTTCAACAATCTTTGTGCAAAGGTTTGCACCAAACGTATTGCTAGACCATTGTTATAACGAAAGGAATTCGAGCGGAAGATCAGAACAGGCCGGTATCTTAAACATCTCGCATCAATATTAGCAAATGAAGATTGCGATATTCTTCCGAGTGGAAAGATTCCAATCGATGACACAACTATTCAGTTCGATAAGAAATACTATGAGTCGTATCTTTAATGCTTAAAATTTTTAGAAAGATCATATCTGACATAGTTTCTAATGTTTGAAAAAACGATAAACACAGACGTAAAGAACTTAATAAATATAATCTAAAGCGATGCCAAACGGTACGAACATGGTGTTTGATACTTTAAAAGTAAACCATGACAGCTATCGTAGGCCATAAATTTCAATCTCCTGTTTTCACCCCAATATGTTTTGGCTCGTAACCGGTACTTACCCAAAACCCAACCCGGTAGATAATCTGGAAAATTAATCCCTTTTTGTATACAGTTCTAATATTTGATATTCAACTACTCATGTGAGAACAAAAGTAATTCACCTACCATCAAATGGAGTGGAACCTACCAAAGACGAAATGTGAAGGCTCCGTTATCTGTTTCTTCACCGACTTCGAACAAAAGAGTAGTTTCGTACTGCTCACCCATTACGGCCAACCAAAATACGAGGCTCAGACATGGAGCTAACCCAGG
The DNA here is from genome assembly GCA_019973895.1 of Chrysanthemum seticuspe. Taxonomy (NCBI): domain Eukaryota; kingdom Viridiplantae; phylum Streptophyta; class Magnoliopsida; order Asterales; family Asteraceae; genus Chrysanthemum; species Chrysanthemum seticuspe. Next base: position 228,637,432 of record BPTQ01000004.1, read on the forward strand.
AAAACAGAGCACATCCGCCATGGCCGCAAACTGAATAGGTTGCCATGCCACGTTCCAGACGACAATATATTTTTTGGAGCTCATACAAACTCATCATTGCCTCTTCAGTATTAATGTCCAAAACCTTTTATCAAATAAGGTCTAATAACATTAGGGTTACAACAGGAAGTAAACCGAAAAACCAGGGCACGCCCGGCGTGGCTGCAGACCAGGCAGGTTGCCTTGCCAACTTCCAGAGAGCCTCAGTTTTTACATACGCCGTACAAAGCCACCTTTGCCGAATCAATAGCGATGCAACAACCTGATAAGCCCTACAATTACATATGCAACAACCGAAACATGTACAGGGTCAGTAAACGTTAGAAATAGGGAACATGCAAGTTATGCAGATGTGCTACTACTCACTTTTCAGGGATGCATCTGACACATAAAAGTGCTTTTAAGCTATTCATCCTAGATAACATAAAGGACTTTCGCAATCAAAACCCATAAAAAACAACCACGAATAAACATGCCAGATAAATGTATACAATTGCGAGAACGGCTCGTCAACATGGCTGCAGTCACACGCCTGATGTAACTGCCCTGCCAAGATACGGGCCAAGGGAATGTGTTCGCAATGAACCAATGCCACGCAACAAAAACCATGAAACGTCTGCAAGCACCCAAAGAATGCCGCAGAAGCCGTCACCAGGAAACAAACAGTGCCCTCAAGACTATTTCAATACCTGAAACGACTTCCATGCGGCCGTTTTATGATCATAGTTCAAATAACATAGTAAAACCAAATGTCGGTTAACTCCCTTAATTTTTTTCATTGTTTTCTTAATAGTATTATACTCATACGAACAAATTCATATTGAAGCCCACTTGACTTTTAACCCACTCTTCTAGTTACACATATATATTAATTTCAGGATACAAAACGGCTGTTGAACCAAGACCGGGCTTGACCAAGGACACAGAACCAAAACCACTCAACATCTCCAAGCACCAAAGAAAAGGCAGAAAAGCCTTCGTGGATGCGTTACAATAAACAGCCCGCCAAGATCGAACATTTTTAAAGTTCTGAATTATCAGTCAGTAATAAACCTTAAAAGTGCAGCAAAATAAAGCCCAAAAAAATCCATGGTTGTGTTGTTAAACGGCTTGCTAAGATAAGACCTTTTTAAAGCTCTGAAATATCAGTTGGTAGTAAACCGGAAACTCGCAGCAAAACAAAGCAGGAAAGACCAGCAATGGAACTGCAGGAAAAATCCGTCGTAGCTGCTTAGAAATTGGAGGAACTACCAACACACATAAAACCTCCCCCTGAAGAGACGAAGAGGCAATATAAAGACTCAGGAAGGCCGATGCATACCTTCTTCTGGGCTACCCATTTCAGCCCACAAGGTGACCAGCTATCCCACTTGCCTTCCAGCATCCAATATAATAGCATAAATATATAAGTACAGCTCGCTGAGGGCGTAACCGACATTGGGAATTAGTATGTTATATGAGTGGTTGCTCATCGGAATTCCATTCCTTCCAACTGGATAAGAAATGAAGCTCAGATATATGCATACAATAGCGATACCAAGCAACCAGCATGGCTGCAGTCACCCGTTCGGCATGACTGCCCTGCCACGATGCGGGCCAAGGAAACGTGCACACAATGGTCGGCATATTATCATCATCGCCTATAGAAAGGGAGAAGGTTTAAATTCATGTATACAATAGCATCACCAGCCAACAAACAGACCCGCAAGAGTATTTAAAAACTGGTAACGACAGCCATGCCGCCGTTTTGTGATCGTAATCATAAATACATATCAATTTCAGGACACATAACGGCGCTAGAACCCAAACCGGCCTTGACCAAAGGCACAGAACCCAAACCACTCAACATCTGCAAGCACCAAAAAGAAGGCCGGAAAGCGTCCACGCCTGCGCTACAATAACCGGCACGTCAAGATCAGACCTTTTTAAAGGTTTGAATTATTAGTCAGCAATAAACCGTATAAGTGCAGCAAAAGAAAGGCAAAAAGACCTCCGCGACTACGTTGTTAAACGCCTCTGCAAAATAAGACCTTTTTAAAGCTCTGAAATATCAATCATTAGCAAACCGTAAACATGTAGCAAAACAAAGCCGGAAAGACCTCCATGGCTGCGTTAGTAAACGCCCCGCCAAGATAAGGTCTTTCGCAAACTTTGGAGTGTCATCTGAAATATCAATCGGTAGCAAACCGTAAACGTGTAGCAAAACAAAGCCGGAAAGACCTCCATGGCTGCGTCACTAAATGCCCCGCCAAGATAAGGTCTTTCTCAAACTTTGGAGCCTCGGCTGTGTCAAACGAACAATATTCTTGTCCGACTGAACCGCTGCTATTCAAAAGCGTTATGGGTATTCAAGAAAAAGATTTCTGCACCACTTCTAATATCCTATTACCTCGCAAAACAACAAAGAAAAATCAATCAATACCCATAAATAAAAACACGTTAATCAATCAATTAATAAGGCACATATTCAGCAAAATTGTAATTGTATATAACAGCTCATGATAAACTACGAAACAAAGCTTTAACGGGACACCTTCGGTTGGGGTTTCCGACATAAATTAGCTTTAGTTATCAAGAGCAACCACAACGAAACATGCAACAACAAAAGACAAGAATGAAAAGCTAATATGCAATAATGGAACGGCGGGGAAAAACCATCGTACCTACCCACAAACTGGAGGAACCACCAACACACAGAAAACCTCCCACGAAGAAACGAAAAGCCAATATAAAGACTTAGAAAGCCCCATACACACCCTCTTTTGGGATTTTCTTCCACGAACCCTAATTTCATCAAACTAACAATTATCACCCAATTATTAAACACAAAAAATATCAAAATTTCCTATTTAGAACTATTAAGAATCAAATAAATCTAGAAGAAAACTCTGAAAAATACCTGAAACAATCTTCAAAAACTGTTAGCGTGTTATGGTGGTATGTGTGTTCTGTATCAACATGCACCATCGTCATTCGCAACCAACCAACGAAACCCCCTTGCCGAACTTCGTGTACATTTTTACAGATAGAATGAGATTGTGTCTGTGTTGAGGCGGTAACGTATTCAATTGGGAAGGCTGAGGAACAAACACGTGGACATAACGTGTTTAGGATAGGAAGACGTACATGGGCTAAAGTCAAGTGGGCTAATCTGTCCGGAGGAGTATAATACTATTAAAAAAACAATAAAAAATTCTAAGGGAGGTAACCGACATTTGGTTTTAGTATGTTATATGAATTTAGTAGCCTCTTAGGGTACGTTTGGTTTAAGGTGTTTAGGTTAGGATTAGGGATTGGGATAAAAAAAGATTTGTTTGGTTGGTAATTTGACTTTAGAAATTAGGCATGATTACCAAATATAAGGTCTTTCATAAATTCTTGGGTGGTTGGTGGGTTTTATGAAATTGTGTGGGCCCAAATAAAAAGTACAATTCGTCTTTCTCTCTTATTCTTTATTTTAATAATTATTTTTCTTATTTTTAATTCACATGGTATATTATAAAACAAATGAAAATGTAATTTAACTATTTTAATTCATTTAATATATTCTTTTCTCTCTCTCCATAAAATCCAAATACAAATCATAATCTAAATTTAAATCCAAACCAAACTCCCAAATCCTAATCCCATCTATAAATCAAACGGGCCCTTAATCTATTAACATATTGGTGCGTTTGGTATGGGGTTTTGGTATGGGTTTTAGCTTGATTTGACGATAAATGAATGTTTGGTTGACTTCAGTTATTGTTAGAGTTACTATTTAAATCATAATAGTGCAAAAATTGAATCCCTTGTATTTAGAATCATTTTCTTGTGTCTTTCTCTCTCATACTTTTATTTTTTAATCATAATATATTTTAAATAATAGTTTTTATTTTAATTTTATTATTAAAATTATTATATAAATATATTTTCTCTCTCCTATTATTTACTTTAAACCAAATACAAATCTAAATCCTAAACCAAATCAAAATCCAAATCTAAACACACCTATAAACCAAACGGGCCCATAATGATTTATCATATCTCATAGGATTTTAATTTAGAAAGCGGATCTATTAAAAAGAAAGCAAAGTTAAAAAGTCTAAAAAACAATCTTACTTTGACACGTGTATCTCCTTTTCCCGATTGATAGGGGTAGTCTTGGAAACTTGAAATTATATTCAAGAATCCCTTTTAAGACTCCATCTATTACTTTTCCAACAAATTTCTTTTTCCAACTACTTTCGTTAATTGCAGGTTTGATTTCTTCGATCCTGAATCTAATTACATCACCAGCATAACTCGAATAAAATGAAAGAAGATTAAAATACTAAAATGAAAGATTATCGATGGAGATCATCTTTCATCTATTCAAGAATTGCTAAAACATTTATGGTCCTCATATCCAATTACGACACCATACCTTTATACAAAGGTAATTTCACCTCTTTTATGTTATGTAGAGTTTTGTTCCATTTGTTATCATTTTTAGTGTTTTAAAGCAATTACAAGAGATGTAATTAGCATCTCTGAGGTTGGATATATATTAATGTTACTCTCATTTCTTCGATTGTCGGAGAGGGATGTGGGTCAGGACAACTTGATTTCTTTCAAGATAAAATGGTGACAGGATGGTGACCTAATTAGAATATGCTAACTTTTTCTTAATAATGTTGTAGATGTGTACATGTTAGTAAATGTTGTAAAATACTAATGAACAGAGGACAATATCATCGTTTTGATGTATGTTCCACCATGATCTCAATTATTTAAATAAATTTCATTAGTAATTTTATGTATGTTATGTTTTCTTTTTTTAGTTGATCAACATTAGTTTTCTTGGTTCATTTGACTTTTTAGCTATTATTTATCAAAGGTTCATCAGTTTCTTTATTCAATAAAAAGTATCGTTCATCAATAAAAAGTGTTGTTCATCAACAAAAAGAGACGTTCATTTTTTTGTAAAAAGGTTACCCCGGTAAAATAAAAAGAGATGTTCATTTGTTCATCAGTTCATCAATTAGTTGTTCATCAGTTCATTAATTAGTTGTTCATCAGTTCATCGATGAGTCTTGTTCACCAGTTAGTATTGTTCATCAATAAAAAGAGTTGTTCATCAGCTCTCTTAGATTTTGTTCATCAGTTACATCGCAATATTCATCAGTTAGAGTACGTTGTTCATCAGTTCATCGGTTTTCAAAAAAAGTTGCATTATTCATCAGTTCATCAGTTTTCTTTTAAAAAAATTCACAATGTTCATCAGTTCATCAATTAGTTGTTCATCATTTTATCAGTTTTTAAAAAAATCACAATGTTCATTAGTTCATCAATTAGTTGTTCATCAGTTCATCAATTAGTTGTTCATCAGTTCTCAATTAGTCTTGTTCATCAGTTAGTATTGTTCATCAATAAAAAGAGTTGTTCATCAGTTCTCTTAAATTTTGTTCATCAGTTTATCGGTTTTCCAAAAAAAATCCTAATGTTCATCAGTTGTCGAAAAAAATTATAATGTTCATCAGTTATAGTCACAATGTTCATCAGTTTATCATTTGGTTGTTCATCCGTTAAAAAAACCAAAAATAACAAAAAGAATAAAATACACCGTTGGTCCCTAAACTTGTCTCGGAGGATCGCGATGGGATTCATCGTCGGGGGTCCCTATTTCAAGGTTTTCACTCGCTACAAGTCCCTTTGACCATTTGCCGTTAGTCAAGGAAATCTCAAAGCGTTACATTTGTCTTTAGTCCAAGGGCAATTTTGACATTTCCATATTTCAATTAAAAATTTCTTAATTATTGCCACAGGTAATGTAACCCTCTTCCCGCCCCAATAAACACATAGTCTGTATTATCAATCGTCCCACGTCCCAGAACTTTCGTTACAAGAATTATCAGAATTCACAAACCCTAATTGCATGTCACAAAACCCCTTTTTATCGATCATAAAACAGAAACATGGAGTTTACCCTATGGAAAGTAAGAAGACAGTCAGGTTATCCAGTTGATGATACCGTCCTATACGACTCCGCTAAGAAGAAATACGGTACTGTTTTTTTTTGTTGATTACAGTCATTGGAATTTGTAATTGTGGTATTTATTGTTTCCCAATTAAGTTTATAGAATGCTTCAAACATATATTGACATGTTTTCAGGTGGTAGATCTAAAATTTTTAGTATGAGGGTTCATCACAATGGTGTCTTTAAGTACTGGCCTGGTAGAATATACGTTGGAGGTATGGAAAGTTTAGTTGATTTGGTTGATGTTGATAGTGTGTCAGTTGAAGACTTGGATGTGCTTATGTATGAATTGGGTTATGAGCTCGGTTCAAAAAATTACTATTACTTTGTTAAGCCTGGTAGTAATTTAGATGATGGTTTGTATAGCTTAAGTGAGAGTGCTAATTTAGAAATATTGAAAGATCTTGTTGATGACCATAAGATGATAGAGGTTTATGTTGAAAATGGTAAGACAACATTAGACGTTGATCAAATGTCACCAAAGTCAATTAGGACAGTTATTGCTGATGTGGATGCAACAAAGAAAAAGGCAGCTCTTGCTATTGTTCCATATTGCTCAAAGAAATTGTTCTTAGAAAACATTGTTAATAAGTCTGTGGTAGAGGACTTATGTGAGGTTACAGATCAACCTTTGGAAGTCAATACTTTGGTACAATCTAGTCAGATGCCAGAAACACAACCCTTGTTTCCAGCTGTAGAGGTCTGTCATACTGAAGATGTTGCAGGTGATGTCAACCAGCATATAGATAAACATATTGAGCATATCCAAATAGATAGTCCTGAAGAGGTATCTCAAAATGATCAAGAGTTTGGTCATCATGAGGAGGAAACATGTAATCATGTGGATCATATCTAAAAAGGTAAATCTGTGCAGGCTAGTGAAATCGATGAAGCTGTAAGTGATGACAATGTGAGTGAGACAGACACTTATATGAGTGACGATGATGATATTGAGAACAATGGTGATGGAAACACAGTTGTCGATGAGGCTAATACTTTTGAGGATCATGATTTTGATGTTAATCTGTTCAAAGTGACCGAGACTACAGATTTACCATCTATAGGTACCACCAGCCAGCTACCACATGATTTTTTTAAGAAAAATGAGTTGGATCTGTTAGATGATAATGATTTTGCAAGTGGTTCTGAGAATGAGGATTAGTATGTTATTAGGAGGAACAAATTGAGGGCATACAAGAAACAAAAGTTAAGTGAGGCAGCACAAACAGAGGACGAAATATATTTTTTCTGTTGTCAAAGTTTTGTAACTGCAAAAGAAGTGAAAGATAGGATCTACATGCTTTCAATAAAGACTAGGAGGAAATTGCAACTAATTAAGAATGGCAAACAGAGAATTAGGGTTAGGTGTCTCGGACAAATACCTGTTTGTGGAATAACCGAAGGTTCAGGGCTGGGGAAAGTCCCAAAGAGGAAAAATGGTCCGATAACTAGAGGCCTCGGTAGGGATGTGTATTTGCGAAAGCGCAAGGAGCAAGTAACAGAGTGTCCATGGTTGTTGTATGTAGCCAAAAATACAGATAAAGATGTATGGATTGTTCGAACTTTCAAGGATGAACACAGATGTTTGAAATCAAGAGACATTAAAGCTTGTGACTACAAGTTTCTTTCGAAGCAAATAGTTGACCAAGTTCAAGTCAATCCAGATATTCCAATCAGGGCTGTTCAAGATAAGCTCAGTAAACAGTTTGAAGTTCAGGTGTCTATGCAAAAAGCATTAAGGGCAAAAAACAAGGCAGAAAATGAGATTAGGGGTGATCATAAGCAGCAGTACACCCTTTTAAGAGACTATGTTGAAGAGTTGCAGAAAACTAACCCAGATACAACAGTTAGGATAAGTGTACAAACTGCAACAGATGCAACAAGTCCAACCAGAGTTTTCAAGAGAATGTATGTATGCTTAGGCGCATTGAAGGAAGGATACAAAGCTTGTCAAAGAGAGTTGTTGGGGTTAGATGGTGCTTTTATGAGGGGTCCTTTTCCTGGACAGCTTCTAACAGCAGTCGGTATAGACAGCAACAATGGAATATACCCTGTAGCATACGCGGTTGCAGAGGCTGAAAGCAAAGACTCATGGATTTGGTTTCTTGAATGTCTAAGAGATGATCTTGACTTGCAACGAAACTCAAACTACACTTTTATCAGCGACAGGCAAAAGGTGATGTTACCATTTTGTTGATTAGACTCACTTGTATTTTCCTTATATGCAAATTGTATTAGTAAGGAATTTATGTTTATTTGTGTAGGGTATCATTCCAGCGTTAGCAGAAGTATTCCCTAGTGCTGAACACAGATATTGTTTGAAGCACATCCATGATAATATGAAATTGCAATGGAATGCTAAAGCATACAAGGAACATTTGTGGAGATGTGCAGCAGCAACAACCGTCGAACAATTTGAGGTAGCCATGCTGGAATTCAAGAGTTTTAGCGAACCTGCCCATGCTTGGTTAAGTAAGATACCACCAACTCATTGGTCAAGGTCGCATTTTTCAGGTACCTAACCAAATCTATGTCTACTTGTACGTCTTTTGTTCTACGACATTTTTAAGGAACCTAACCAAACAAATTGTAGGGAGGGCTCATTCTGATGTGCTACTTAATAACATGTGTGAGGTGTTCAATGGGAAACTAGTGGGAGGTAGGCACCAACCGATCATTACTGCTTTGGAATACATTAGAGAGTACTGTATGAAAAGAATAGTGAACATTGTGAATGTGATTCAAAAATGTGCCGGAACATTAACACCAAAGGCAACACTCATGTTAGATGTAATCAAGAAAGAGGCTTACAAGTACACTGCTTTACGGGTTGAAGGAGAAAAGTATGAGGTCAGTGGATGGGGAGACAAGTGTGTTGTGAATGTTGAAGCTAGGGCTTGTATATGTAGAAGATGGGAGCTTACAGGTATGCCATGTAAACATGTTGTTGCTACCCACCGGTGTATGAGGTTGAATGGAATGCAAATAGGATATGTTGAATTATGGGTTCATCCATGTTACTTGCTTAAGACTTGGGAAGAAACTTACAAACACCACATCTAGCCAATAAACGGTTATGAGCATTGGTATAAGTCACAGGTGCCTACAACCATTCTTCTACCTAAACATCATAAACCATTAGGTAGGCCACGAAAGAAAAGAACCAGGGCTTTTACTGAAAATGATAATTGTGAAAAAACCAGTAACTTGTCACAGTCTGGTAAGAGTGTGGTTTGTGGTATTTGTGGCAATGCTGGTCACAACAAGAAAACATGTCTTGGGCAAGGAGGTGTTACAGGAAGTCAAGGCACTACACAACAGTCTCAAAAAACAGGTTCATCCCAGCCAAAAGTTACATCAAAGAAGAAGGCAAAGGTTACAGGTGACAACTATGCAGGTAATGATCAACCAAGTGTGGTCCAGTCTCAATCTGGAAGTCAAGTTGATGCTGCTTCTGGTGGGTCTCCAAAGCAATTCTGGACTAAGACCAATATTATAGCAGCAAAGCTTTCTTCACCACAAAATATTACTGGTTAATCATATGAAAGCCAATGTTATCCATCGAATATGTATTCCCCTAAACAATATTTGCTGTGTTTAAACAATGTATGTTTCTGAACTTTGTAGACTCCAAAATGTTATGCATTTGGAAATATATCCATTTGCGTTATGTATGAAATCATGTCATTTTAGTGTATGGGTTTAATTGTGTTTTTATTGTATTGTTTTTAGAGTCTTCATACATCTGTGTTTTGAGTTGGTTAATGTTATTGTATTATCACAAACACTAATGACGGATCAAAGATGGATGGACAACACCATATGGAGTTTATGTTGATACTCAAAAGTGGTGTCTGGTCATCCATCCTTGAGATTTCATATGTCTATGGTTCTCTATGGTTCTTGGATCTGTTGAACTTGGATTTGTGTTTTGAGTTTGGTTACTGTTATTCTATTATCACAAACACTAATGAAGGATCAAAGATGGATGAACAACACCATATCAAGTTTATGTTGCTACTCAGAAATGGTGTCTGTTCATCCATCACTGATCAATCATCCATCTTTGATACTTGGATCTGGGTTTCGAGTTGGATACGGTTATTCTATCATCACAAACATGAATGAAGGATGAAAGATGGATGAACAACACCATACATCAAGTTTAAGTTGATACTCGAAAGAGGTGTCTGTTCATCCATCTCTCATCAATCGTCCATCTTTGAAACTCGTATCTCTGTAATGAGTTTGACCATTTGTGTGGCAAGTGATATATATATTCTTGGGGCAAAGGCAGCAGAGTATAAGGACCAAACCACAAAAGAAATATATTAACACTGTACAAGGACCAAACATTATACACCAAAAGACTATTCTTAGTCAACGTACTCTAAAACTTCTTAAACACAACTGCACCATCTACCACCGATTCAAAACACTAAAACCAGTACCTATCTAAACCCAGTAGAAGAACCATAGAAATACCAAGAAGATTACCATCCAAGACAACACACAAAATTTCCTGAGACGGCAAACTTTCTCCTTCTCAACAAGGAGATCGGCCAAGGCTGCTTGGTAAGCAGCCTCTAGCTCGTTTGCCCGGTCACCAGCGTTGACCGCCTCCATAGTCTCAGAAACGAGGGCGGCTTCGTATTCTTGTAATGCCGCCTCATTCCTGTAGATTGTTCTCTGCAAGTAGATGATCACATCTCTTGCTCTCCTTTCGATGGGTGGATCGTACCACCCTGTGGAAAACTAGAAGGGGGGGTTGAATAGTTTTGCCAATTAAAACTTCCTTTTAAACTATTTAGATCGACTTATGTCAATCTATTTGGTTGTGTATGTTGGATGTTGATAAACAAGCATATAAAGATATGTAATGAAAAGATAAGAGTAAGAAGCACAAAACCACAACGCGAGTATTTATAGTGGTTCGGCTACAAGGACACCTTCCTTGCCCTACTCCACTCCCCGAGTCACCTACTCGAGAGTTTGTAATCACTACACCAATCTCCTTATGGCGGAGAAGCCTTCACAACGTCGCTTAACCTTTTTCCGGTACAAAGCTAAATACCGAGTTCTTTCACACCAAGGCGAACCACACCTAACACAACGTCGCCAACCCTTTATACGGTGCTAGGCTAAGCACCTAGTTCCATTGCAATGGAGGAACTACTACCACACTACACCAACGACTAATCCCAAAGGAGATCTACTCCTTTACAACATCATCAAGGACATCAATATCCTTGGATCTAATGCTAGTCTATCTAGTACATCGAAACACACCATATCGAATGTACATCTAAGGCACCTTTCACTAATGCCTTTGATTAGATCTACAAGACACCTTTCACTAATGTCTTTGATTAGATCTACAAGACACCTTTCACTAATGTCTTGTGTCTTCACTTCTAAGCACCTTTCACTAATGCTTCTTGTCTTGACTTCTAAGCACCTACCACAAGTGCTTATCCTATAGACGATAGATACCCTTCACTAATATCTTCATCTTGACACTTGAGACATCTTTCACTAATGTCTTCAACACTACACTTCTTTGAAGAAAGAAAGGAATCATCAACAAGAGGACTTCAATAGCCTTGATGATGAGGAAGCATGGCAACTCATATACTTGAGCTTGCTCGACTTCAAAGGTGATGATCTTGCCTTTAAGAGGAACCTAAAAGATCACACAAACACAAGACTACAAACATAGATCTCTTGGATCTAAGGTTAGTGAGATTTAACTCAGGGGATAAAGTATGTTAGAGAGAGGTTTTCTATAATGAAGAAATGGCTCACTATTTATAGAGGAAAAACCTACTGTTTCCCTGGATCCCACGGATCCCTACCATAAGGGATCCGGCTTTTTATCTATTTAGTATATACTTGTTTTTACCCATTTTAGTATATACTTGTTTTTACCCATTTTAGTATACTTAGCTTAAGTATGTGTTAACTCAATATGTAAACACTAGTTGTTGTACATATATATCTAAATCATAGAAACACTTATACTTGTTAAGCCAATATGTAAACACTAGTTGTTGTACATATATATATATATATATATATATATATATATATATATATATATATATATATATATATATATATATATATATATATATATATATATATAGATCATAAAATCACTTATACTTGTTTTAGTGTTTTATGTGAATATGTTAGAAAACTATTAGTTCAAACCATTTAAGTATTTTATTTGTTTCGTTAATATGATTTTACTTTTGTTATCGACAAAACATTAGAAGATCGTAAAATATAAATAAACGTTTTTACGGCTTATTTGTATTAACAATCTCCCCCTTTTTGTTGATGACAAAACATAAAGTTATTTTAAGGAAAAGCTAAAATTCGTAAACGTTTGAATTTGTAGTTTTTACTTTCTTCTCCCCCTTTTTGTCGAAACAAAAAGTGTTTGAAGAAAAGCAACACATCGTTTTTAAGAAAAAACATGTGAAAGAAAAATAAAAGAAGAAATAAAGAGCAAGTAACGGGAATAACACGGGCCCTTTTTGTGGGTGGTTCTTTGGTGGATAAGTTACTACTTGGGGTTTTTCTCATGATGAAATGATTTCAAGAGCTGAAAGTTAGAGTGAGAGTGATGACTATGGAGGTCCTAACAAGGTGGTTTATAAACTAAGAGTTTTGGCAAGTGCATTTAAGCTTTAAGCCACTAGGATTCATTGGAATGTGATGATTGACATGCACAAGAGTCAACTTCAGAGGATGGACTGATCTAGGAACTCATTTAAGATAAGATGGAGTGTTTGGGTTAGGAAGATGAGTTGAAATGATTGTTTTAGCAAGACTTGACCTATACTGTCATCCGGATCCCACGGTTCCTTTCTCATAGGGATCCGTATAGGCTAATCCTAGGGATCCGGCTATCAGCAGCTATAAAAAAGTGGAAATGATGTTTCTAAGATCTAAGACCTATAATATCTTGAGTGTTTCAGTCTTCCTAAGTGTCTTAAATGAAGGGGTGCTTAAGTACTTGAAGGTGGAGAGTGATGTAGCTAATGATTGTCTTTTATGGAAGGATTTGGAACTTTCATGAGTACCAATGAGTGAGCAAGGATGACACTAAAGATTAGAGTGTTTAATTGAAGCTAAGTGATCCTAGAGATCAGGTGGTGACTTAGGATTGTGTTTTGGAAAATATCCTAATGGTTTTGAGATGGAAAAAAAAGAAAAAAAAAGAAAGGATTTGATCAACTTTGATCAATTTTGAGGTGAGGTTGATTAATGATCAATATTGTCTTAATCGAAGGATTTCTAACCTAGTTGTGAGGGATCAAGTAAAAAATGAAATGTGAGTTTTGAGAGCGGAAGAGTGATGGATTGAAATGGTAGATCTAACAAAGTCTTAGAGGGTGATCTATGTGAGTTGGAATGAGTGGGAAAGGTCAACCTATCTTTGATAAAGTCTTAATCAATCTTAAGACACTATGTTTAGCTTAGTGTAAGGTGTTCAAAAGGGTGTGTTTGACATATAATGCTTGCAATTGCATTTTCTGTTTTGCCAGATCCCACGGTTCCCTAGATGTAGGGATCCGTTTAGTACAACATTTGGGATCCGTCTATCTGCTAGACAGAACCTTTACTAAAGATATGCAATGATCTTTGACAATGCATTATATTCCAAGTTTTGTTTAAAGAAGTTCTAAAACTAAGATATCAAGTGTAAGATGTTTTATTTCATGAAAGAAATAGGATTACATTGATAAATAATGAGTAGAGTAGAATTGATCCTATTTGACTATTCTAGGTTCCTTGAGTGTCTTCCCTAGGAGGATCATTATGTGATTGATGGGTATTGGTGGAATCAGGAATGAAGAAAGTCTTCATGAGAGATATGTTTAGCGGTTCCATCATCTTGTTCACAAGTACGTACAACGGACTTTGAAATTGAGGATGGAAGTGCATAACATTGTGATAAAGGCGTGTCAAGAACATTCCATAAGGGATGAGTTTATTCTTGGAGCCTTGAAGATTTGCAATTCGCCTTGCGAAGAAGTAGGCGAGATTGTATGGTTGTTGTGTTAGCAAATAGTACAACATGTGAGCACAACAAGCGGGAAGAATATCTCGATTTCCCCAAAGACTCCAAACATTTTCACGTAGAATGAGAGCAAGAGGCTTGTACTCTTCTCGGATATCCCGTGTATGGATAATGTTTGGATTGGAGTAATATGGTCGAGGTTTGCATATCATGCGCGTTAAATCTTCCGGAGAGGGTATGTGTGAATAATATGGACTATTTTCTTCACGAAAGTTGAAGAGAGAATCAAGAGACCAATCTTCGGTGAAGGCACATTGTCCATGGTTTGGAATTCGGAGGATGTGAGCAAGATGCCCAAGGCTTAAAGTGAATTTTTGGTTTTTGATATAAAACCAAAGAGATAGAGAGCGATCCTCGTTACGAACGAGTTCCACTTGACGGAAGAATTCCATTATGAACCTTGGACATATCTTCTCGTTGATTTCAAGAAGACATTCTAGTCCTATGGCTCGGAAGGAGGTATTGATACCTTCTTCGAATTGTAGAGAGGTGTCTACAATACGTCCTTCATGGAAGTGACGGTTTTCGAGATTATTGAACCCACGGACATGATTGCCAGGTGTGTTGGGCTCAAGGGAGATGTTCGGGGTGTAGACGCTAGTGAGTGAAAAATCAAACTCGTATTCATGCGTCATAGTTGAACCTATAGAGGTGAAGGGTTAATAGGAGGTGATGTTTATGATCAACCTATAAAAATCTAACGTTTTTACTAGATTTTATTAACAATGGTATTTAACACTTAACTAACTCATGGTTTTGAAATTCTGGTGGATTATTACTTTTAGAAAGATAGTGGTTTTTAATCTTGCAAGAAAACTGTTTTCCAGTAGGACGGATCCCACGGTTCCTTTACAAAAGGGATCCGGCTAGTATATCTTCCGGGATCCGTGGATCTGTAGTAACAGAAACAGATTTGATAAAAACATAGGTTTTACAGTTTTTATACCACGAAATATGTTTGATCCTACATTTTCTTTTAGCATGCATACGTGACTTCTAATGTATCACGAAGGAATATAACACATATAAAACAAAAGAAATGATAAACACATTATGATAAGAATAATATAGATAAACTAGATTATTAATAATATTGAATTTCAATACTTAGGATGATACAAAGGATTGGGTATATAACCCCAATATAGATCAACAACACAAAGTAAATGTCTCCGTATGTGAACTTCATCATAGGGAACACAAGTGCGATGAGTGTTAGGGCGATGAGCACGAGTGCGATGTAAACCATGTTGATGACGGATCTTCTTGGTTTCGGATGAAATGAGGAGGAAGATGAAGTTTTTAAATGAGAGGGAATTTTTGAAATTGGAAAATTTGAAAAAGTGAAGGTTTGATTAGAAGGGTCGACGGTGGGAGTATAAATAGGGGAATTTTTGAAATTCGTGTTTTGTTTTATTATTGGATTTAAGAAGAAATAAAACATAAGTTATATATACGAGAAATATAACACGTATGTGAGAAAAAAAGCTTCCTAATGAAGCTACATGTAAATCATGTGTAAACACAAAAATCTACTCAAATAAATTCCTAACAAATAACACTTATTTACTAAACTAATATCATTTAGATATAAGTGGAAAGTCATACCTCGAGTGCACTTAGGAATGTCTTTACAAATGACAAATGTCACTCAGACAATTCCCGCTCCTTTGCGTTTAAGATACCTTCTTAAGGAAGGTATTCTTGTTACCAAGCGTCTCCTAAAGCTTGGTGGGTATGAGCTTTGACTAATCAATATCACAAAGAAGATTAGTGATTGGATCCCGAACAGTCAAGTTTAATCACACAAGCTAACCACTTGTGAATGGTCAACCGTAATAAACTTAAAACAGCTCAGAAACAAATGCAATTAAGATCAGAGGAATATAGTGGATTCCTGGGTCGTTAAGTCCCACGGAGGATGAATGGTGTTTAACACAGACAGATGTCGAATAATCACTAAGGATAGTGATCAGTAAGGATTTTGGAATATTTATACCTAAAGAAAAAGTTTATAAATTACAGCGACTTAAATGCAAATTAAAGGAAATTAAAAAATTAAAATATATTAAATAAACGCTATCACTATTTTTACAATGATGTTTTTGTGATTTATAAAATAAAATAACTTAAATAAACTATTTTAATTAAAACGTAAACTTAAATTATCTAAAAACGTGATTTAAAATGAAAACGTACGTTAAGTATAAAAATTACGCGAGTGCGCAAGCAAAAACGTAAAATTTATGAAATAAAAGTCCTACGAGTGTAAAAACAATTTTCTTACTTAATATATGACAAAATAAAATTTTAGAAAAAAGAATTATATTTTTTTTACTTTTATATTTTTTATTATGAATTAAATACTATTTTAGACTAAATAAATGATTAAAAATACTAAAACTATTAAGAAAAATCTGAAACTTTTTTATAAATTACTTTATACTAATACAAAGTTAAGAAAAATACAAAAGTTGAAAAAGCTAGTTTTAATAAGCTAGAAATAAGCTGATTAATACGTATAAGCTAATTGGAAACAAAAGGGGTATATATTAAATTTTGCAAGATACTACCAGTCAAAGTCCCAAGGGCGAGTGGTAGTGTGTGTGTGTGGTGAGCTGGGTGGCCAGGGTTCGAATCCCAGCAACTGCTTTTTGCAACTATTTTATTTTTGGATTTTTCTTTTTGCAACTTATTAAGCTAACTAAAATAAGCAATTTATAAAACTATAATTTTTATAAAAATGACTAATAAGCTCAATTTGAGCTTATTTTCTCAACAGTAAGCAAGAAAAAAGAAATAAGCAAAAGGTTTAAGCCAAAATGGCTTATAAGCTAAAAATAAGCAAAGGAAAACTGAAAATAAGCTAGACAACTTATAATAAGCTAATTTAACAACTGCAAAAGCTCAATGAATTCAAAATAAGCACTTTAACAAATTCCAAATAAGCAAAAGCTAACTGTTTGCACAGGACACTAGTTAGTTTTCTAGGCAATTTCTAACTAATTTTTAAGCACTTAAATAAGCTAAGAAATTAAAATAAAGACTGGGACTAACAAATATATTAGCTAAACTATCCAAAAAGCTAAATTACAAAGATTGGGTTACTCTAATAAGCTAGTGACAAGCTATTGAAAAAGTTGGTAAACACTGAAAGTTGAGTGAACTGAATGGAATGGAACAAACAAAAAGCAATAAGCAGGCTACTTAAATAAGCTAAAAATTGAAAACTAAACACTGGAACCTTGAGACAGCTAGGTAAGCTTCTCAAAAAGCTAAAATACACAAGTTAAGCTTCACTAATAAGCTCTCTGAGAGCTTGTGAAATAGGCTATCAACACTGTGCACAGGGCACTTTTCAGAAAAGGTGTTAGAAATAAGCTAAGAGATAAGCACTTTATAAGCTGATTAAAAGTAAACTTATATTTTTCTAATTTATTTAAGCAGCTAAATTTTACTATCCCAAAAGCTGATGGGCTAAATCCTAATATTGAGTACACACTAAAATTCTAAAGTTTATTCAAAAACGACCAAATGGAAAATTTTGACTTTTAATTTACACTAAGACTTTGACTTAAATGAACTTTGGATTGATTTGATGGACTGAATATGTTATAATAAGCTAAAATAAGATGACTTTAAGCTAGAGTACTAAGTTACAAGCAACTTTGATGCAATATGTAATTCTAATTCTTAACAGTAAACACTTAAGATAAGTTTAAAACTTATTTTGACTTTTTAATAAATAAGTACTAGTTTTAATGCTTTTACTGAGTTCTTAGACACTAATGAAACATGAAACAAGCACAAACAACAACACAAACAAGCTATACCACAGTTAACTTGGCAAATTCAAACAACCCTTAATGAGACTATTTTGAAGCTTTTCAAAGGATTCCAAGGATTAAGATCATGCAACTAATTAAAAACCTTATACTAACTATATTTAGATATGATTAAACTAGAATTAACAAGTTTTAATTACTAATAATAGAAAATGCAAATTTCAAAGAAAAGGTTTACAAATTGAATTCATGCACAAGACAGAGAACTGATAACACCCCTAATAGCTTACCACTAAGCTTCTAAACCATTGCCATCCAATAACTAACCTGCTTCAGCTTTCTTGATCATTCTCCATGATTTTTTTATTTTTAGCTAATTTTTTTTGTATTTTTGGTGTTTTTCTGTTTTTGATACTAAACAAAGTTTTAGAGTTACTAAAAGCTTTAATAAGCTTTATAGGAGCTTATGTGATCTTACCCAGTCCTTAATAACAACTAATAACAACACTTGCATAATTTGAGATTCTTTTGAACTTGAGATTTTACATAAACTGTAAATGAAAAGGAAACTTGAAATTTATTATTGATAAAGGTTTACATATACTCAAAAACACTTAACAAGTACTTGAAAGTTTTAAACATAAACTGTAAAGCTTGAAATAATTAAAACGACATACAAAAAGTAAAATTACACTAGATACTTTATTACATTGCACCATTCTTCCTTTTATTGATCTTTTTAGGCTTTGTGTCGACCTCTGAATCATTCCCACTTAATCTTGACCATTGAAATCATCCAACTCATCATATTTGACAAATGGCAGTTTTGGCGCCATTTTTTCTTGAGCAGGTTATTAGCATTAATGAAATTTGTTGGATGTGGAGGTGTTAGGGAGTGGGTAACCAGCTGTTAGGGGTGAGGTGGAAAGGAAAAAGTGGTAGAAAACTGCTCTGGTTTTGGATTTACAGGCGTGAGGAAGGGGATGCACAGTAACCATGGTTTGGGCGCGTTTTGACTTCATTTGACCAGATATTAATATGAAGGGGGTCCAAATTAGGGGGGTCACAGGGCATTTGGCAGGGGTCTATTTGGTTTGGATGGGATTCTAAACACAAAAGGGGTCCATTTGGCTTGTTATTATTATAAGGACCATTCATGTAATTCTGCCAAACATGAGGGGACTGAAATTGCCAATATTCCAAAGTTATCACAAGGACCAAAACTGCCAAATGTGAATAGTACAAGGACTATTATGCATAATATTCCATTTTTAATAAATCCAAGGACTATATTTGACATTTTCAAAACTTGAGGGACTAAAGTTGTAATTTTACAATTTTTGATTTTAAGGACCAATTTTGACAACTCATGAATCCCTAAGGACTTAAAATGATATTTTTATTTATTTTGATTTACCAGGGACTGTTTTTGACAACTTTTTAAACTTGGGGGACTAAAACTGCCAATTATGCAAACTTGATACGTTTTTCACCAGATTTTGATATTTTTGCATTTAAAACACATAAAACACTTGTTTGTGATATTTTTATCATTTTGATGCATTTCTGAGTGTTTTCAGATGTTTTGGCATTCTAAACAGTATAAAAATGATGAGTATTTAGACACTCATCAATCCCCCACACTAAGATATTGCTAGTCCCTAGCAATGATTTGAGAAAAATTAATGGATTTCATCTCTTTACCAAAAGCCATTACTTCTGGAGTAGCCAATTGTTTTAGTTCAAGTAAGAACCTTGGCACAATGATAACCAAATGATTTTGAGCAAATCATAAGCTGTAAACGGATTTGATTTGTCTTTACCATAAGCCGTTTGCTTCTGGACTAGCCAACTCTTAGATAAATTATCAATATTATCTTTGGTGAGCCGATTACCAATTATGGATTTCCAACTGCCTTTACCACAAGCCATAAACTTGCGGGCTAGCCAACTTTTCACTAGTTTAAAGATATGGTGAGTTGAACACCATACAATTTTGGGCAAATTGCAAGCCATAAACGGATTTGAGAGAACCATTTCTATAGAGTTTAGGCAAATACCGAACGTTAAACGGGTTTTAACATACCACAAGTTGAGTGGTATAGAAATTTGATCACTTTTCAACCGATCGGGCGTTCAAATACCGAACACCATTTCCGTCAACCTTTAGGTATTAACCATTAGCCGAGTGGTTTCTATTATAACTATTAAATAGATTCTCAACCGATCAGGTCTTCGTTTGCCGAATACCATTTCTGTTTAGTTTAGGCAAATGTCGAATACTAAACGAGTTTTAGTAAACCAATAGTAACACGGTTCCAAGAATGAACTTGATTTTGTTAACCGA
>BPTQ01000004.1:228673368-228734518 GCA_019973895.1 Chrysanthemum seticuspe
ATTCTCCATGATTTTTTTATTTTTAGCTAATTTTTTTTGTATTTTTGGTGTTTTTCTGTTTTTGATACTAAACAAAGTTTTAGAGTTACTAAAAGCTTTAATAAGCTTTATAGGAGCTTATGTGATCTTACTCAGTCCTTAATAACAACTAATAACAACACTTGCATAATTTGAGATTCTTTTGAACTTGAGATTTTACATAAACTGTAAATGAAAAGGAAACTTGAAATTTATTATTGATAAAGGTTTACATATACTCAAAAACACTTAACAAGTACTTGAAAGTTTTAAACATAAACTATAAAGCTTGAAATAATTAAAACGACATACAAAAAGTAAAATTACACTAGATACTTTATTACATTGCACCATTCTTCCTTTTATTGATCTTTTTAGGCTTTGTGTCGACCTCTGAATCATTCCCACTTAATCTTGACCATTGAAATCATCCAACTCATCATATTTGACAAATGGCAGTTTTGGCGCCATTTTTTCTTGAGCAGGTTATTAGCATTAATGAAATTTGTTGGATGTGGAGGTGTTAGGGAGTGGGTAACCAGCTGTTAGGGGTGAGGTGGAAAGGAAAAAGTGGTAGAAAACTGCTCTGGTTTTGGATTTACAGGCGTGAGGAAGGGGATGCACAGTAACCATGGTTTGGGCGCGTTTTGACTTCATTTGACCAGATATTAATATGAAGGGGGTCCAAATTAGGGGGGGTCACAGGGCATTTGGCAGGGGTCTATTTGGTTTGGATGGGATTCTAAACACAAAAGGGGTCCATTTGGCTTGTTATTATTATAAGGACCATTCATGTAATTCTGCCAAACATGAGGGACTGAAATTGCCAATCTTCCAAAGTTATCACAAGGACCAAAACTGCCAAATGTGAATAGTACAAGGACTATTATGCATAATATTCCATTTTTAATAAATCCAAGGACTATATTTGACATTTTCAAAACTTGAGGGACTAAAGTTGTAATTTTACAATTTTTGATTTTAAGGACCAATTTTGACAACTCATGAATCCCTAAGGACTTAAAATGATATTTTTCTTTATTTTGATTTACCAGGGACTGTTTTTGACAACTTTTTAAACTTAGGGGACTAAAACTGCCAATTATGCAAACTTGATACGCTTTTCACCAGATTTTGATATTTTTGCATTTAAAACACATAAAACACTTGTTTGTGATATTTTTATCATTTTGATGCATTTCTGAGTGTTTTCAGATGTTTTGGCATTCTAAACAGTATAAAAATTATGAGTATTTAGACACTCATCAATTAGTGCAATTAAATGAAAAGATATAAAAAAAATGTTGTTATCAACTCAACATCCAAACATATAGTTTTTGAAAAACATGGTGTTTGTTTTTATGAAAAACCTTCTTTGTAGTTTTCAATTAACTATGGATCGTATCAAGTTTTTAAAGTACAATATACTTCAAGAAACTTGGTAACGAAGCTCTGATGCCAATTGTGGAAAACTAGAAAGGGGGGTTGAATAGTTTTGCCAATTAAAACTTCCTTTTAAACTATTTAAATCGACTTATGTCAATCTATTTGGTTGTGTGTGTTCGATGTTGATAAACAAGCATATAAAGATATGTAATGAAAAGATAAGAGTAAGAAGCACAAAACCACAACGCGAGTATTTATAGTGGTTCGGCTACAAGGACACCTTCCTTGCCCTACTCCACTCCCCGAGTCACCTACTCGAGAGTTTGTAATCACTACACCAATCTCCTTATGGCGGAGAAGCCTTCACAACGTCGCTTAACCTTTTTCCGGTACAAAGCTAAATACCGAGTTCTTTCACACCAAGGCGAACCACACCTAACACAACGTCGCCTACCCTTTATACGGTGCTAGGCTAACCACCGAGTTCTTTCACACCTTAGGAGAACTAATCCTTCACAACGTCGCCTACCCTTTATTAGGTACTAGGCTAAGCACCTAGTTCCATTGCAATGGAGGAACTACTACCACACTACACCAACGACTAATCCCAAAGGAGATCTACTCCTTTACAACATCATCAAGGACATCAATATCCTTGGATCTAATGCTAGTCTATCTAGTACATCGAAACACACCATATCGAATGTATATCTAAGGCACCTTTCACTAATGCCTTTGATTAGATCTACAAGACACCTTTCACTAATGTCTTTGATTAGATCTACAAGACACCTTTCACTAATGTCTTGTGTCTTCACTTCTAAGCACCTTTCACTAATGCTTCTTGTCTTGACTTCTAAGCACCTACCACAAGTGCTTATCCTATAGACGATAGATACCCATCACTAATATCTTCGTCTTGACACTTGAGACATCTTTCACTAATGTCTTCAACACTACACTTCTTTGAAGAAAGAAAGGAATCATCAACAAGAGGACTTCAATAGCCTTGATGATGAGGAAGCATGGCAACTCATGGACTTGAGCTTGCTCGACTTCAAAGGTGATGATCTTGCCTTTAAGAGGAACCTAAAAGATCACACAAACACAAGACTACAAACATAGATCTCTTGGTTCTAAGGTTAGTGAGATTTAACTCAGGGGAGAAAGTATGTTAGAGAGAGGTTTTCTATAATGAAGAAATGGCTCACTATTTATAGAGGAAAAACCTACTGTTTCCCCGGATCCCACGGATCCCTACCATAAGGGATCCGGCTAGCACAAAGCTAGGGATCCGTGGTCCGCTCCTCTTTGCCCATGGGTATTTTTGGTTATGGGTCATGGGTCATGGGTTATGGGTTGATCCATGGTTTTCTTTCTAGATACAATGTACCTTTAGGATACATTGAACTTGGTTAAGTGGTATATATAAAACCATGGGTTATGGGTCAAAACCATTTGCTAGTTTTTATCTATTTAGTATATACTTGTTTTTACCCATTTTAGTATATACTTGTTTTTACCCATTTTAGTATACTTAGCTTAAGTATGTGTTAACTCAATATGTAAACACTAGTTGTTGTACATATATATCTAAATCATAGAAACACTTATACTTGTTAAGCCAATATGTAAACACTAGTTGTTGTACATATATATATATATATATATATATATATATATATATATATATATATATATATATATATATATATATATATATACTAGTTTTCGAAGCCCGCCCAATGGGCGGGCATGACTTGTGATTCTTCTTTGAGTGTATTACTTTTTGAATAGTAAGATATATATGTATACGAAACTATTAGTAGTGTAAGAAGGGTGAAAAAACATGGACTTCCTTCCAAAATTTTTAAAAATAAAATTTCTGTGCACGTGCGTATTTAAGAAAGAAGTAAAGGTTGTTAGTTTTAACAAAAAGATTGATTACCTTTTCATCCGCAAAATTCTGATCAGCCGAAGCAGCATCAGGAATGTGAAGGCGAGTTGCATAGAGAAGGGCAACATCCTTTAATGTGCATGCGGTCTTACATTGAGGGCAGTACTGACATCAAATAATAAAGACGAGTAAAACTTAGATATTTGTTTTTGGTATAGATGAAAATTTGAAATAGTTATATTCGACACATCGGATGACAAAACCCACCCTCTCACTCCCAGGGCGACCAGTCTTAAGCCATGTCTCTATGCATGAGAATCCATACATATGTCCACAAGGAAGACAACTGCAATAGTCATTACACAACATAAGAAAGTTATAAGCAGTCTACATTTAAGCAATATAGCCAAATAAAACAAATAAAACATTATAGGTTTATGTCCATTTTCTAATAATGTCCTTTGTTTTTAGGTTCCTCGTTTGCATCAGTTAGTTGTGGCCTGAATTCCTACTTGCTAGCTAACAATATTAGTACGGACTCAGTACTAAGAGACATACCATTAGGATTTCCATGTATATAAAAGTTTCTGAAGAGAGAAACTGCTTCTTCAGCCATTATCCCACCAGTGTATTTCTAACCCTTCCTCCCAACGTCTTCACCACTATCACGATATAGACAAAATGAAAATTGCAATTAGGAACAATACCTCACACACAAACACAAGATAATTTTTTTATTGAGCAATAAACACTATCAATGATGATTTGATGACATTATACTTTTAAAAGACCATACAAACATGACTTTTGACTGAAAGTTGGAAAAGGAACCTCGTTGTACTTGTATGCAGTGACAATATCAATCCACATCCACCAAATTTATCATTGGCATAGCCATAGTACACTTCTTTTATACCTACAGTGAGGTCTTGGGTAATCATATACAGTACATAATAATATAACAATTTAGAAAAGTAGTAAGGTAAAACGATTTGACAAGAATACCAAGAAATGACAGAGAAGCAGCATACATGATACATGGCTCACATGTAACATATAAATAGCATTTTGAGAATCTCTCGACAACTTCAGCCTTTGTAAGGTCCTCTTTTTTCCACTGTTCAAGGAGAACATCGATAGCTTCCATTTCAGCATGTCTAATAGCCTGCAGTTTCAGATGGCAAGTTGGTAGTGTTAACATCATGAATGTAACTATGGTTACAATTTAATTCATAAAGTATTATGTTTACAATTTTCATGTGACTAAAGGCATATATGACCCAAAAAAATATATTTTTGGCTATCCCTCTCGCTTTAATCGTCGAACTTGTTCGTGCCGGCACAGTTTAGGTTATGTGCGCAATCCTAGGGATAAACGCGGTGAAATAATCGTCCAACTCCAGACTCACCCAATAATTGAAATAAGCTAATGACCCATACAACCCATAGCCAAAAGTCGTTACCTTCTGTCCAACCAAACGGCCATCTTATTTTTTCTGTCACGATAATAGTTAGACAGTTAGCTTGAATTTCAAGTAAAATATAGAATACAATAGTAATAGAGTACCTAGCAGAAACAACTGTGTGGAAACTGATTCGATTGTTGTTGCAACTCCGGTTGTCTTTTTTTGACCGACCTTGCACGCATATCCTATGTAATATGTAAATAAAGTTAGTTATTTTTATAATATATGTAGATGTCAAAATTGATTACTGAATTTATTATACCTGTAAGCATTGATTCCTTCGCATCAGCTCTTCGACCCAAGTCATTGTACGCACCGAACTTGGAAGTAGTGGGCTGGAAAATGTTCATCGGGTATAGCAATAAGCTGCGTGTATCTTTAGAAGAGAAGTGTAATTTGGTTATCTAATGTCTGCTGCCATCTCTCAATTCTCTGACATCCAAATCCCTTTTAGCAGTCCGTTTTCGGCACACTTTAACTTTAATCGCTTTGTTCATGTTTCCAGCTTTTATGTCTGTAATGCTTACAATTTCTGGTTCTTCAGTCATTGTTTTTTGTTCCTGGATGTTGGCTGTGCCTGAGCTGCTGTGCTACCGGTTGCCATTAGCCTGCAAAATAAGGTCAGTCATCAGTAAGATTACACATGCCTTTGTTTTTGTGAAAATGTAATGGTTGGAAAAAGTGGACATTCCTAGTCTCTAAATACATACCGGCCACGGCCATTATTAACTGACCCATCTACTTTAGCGCCCAATGATGTCATAGCGAACATCTGGTTGTACGGCCTAATATCATCCATGAAGTGTCGCGTCTAAAACAACCAGTGAATATAAGGTGGGTATTGTTGATGTGTTCGTAAAACCACCTTGCCTCCTAAACAACATCGATGATACTGCGGCCTAGATCTTCTGTAATGAGGACAAATCCTTTCTTCATAGCAAAAAAGTGCATGACAATGGTCACATCTACCAAAGACCTGATAATCTGATGGAGGGCCTGCAAGAATATGTTAACGTTTAAGACATAGCACTCGAGGTTAAGAAACTAAATAGAAAAACATGGTATGCAAAAAATTAAATGTGGGTACATGTTACGAACCTCAATTAAGTTTCCCGTTGCGAGTAGTACCTCTTTTAGGTACATTAGCACTAACTGAAACCATCTCCGGTAAACAGCCAAGGAGTGTCTTAAGTTATATAAGACACGTATCTCATCGACGGTATCAACATCTGCAACATGTTCAAGGTGTAAAGTAGTAGCAAATGTTTGAGGCTGTGGCACATAAACTGCATTACATCCAAAACAAATATAGACTATGTAAAATATCTTACTCTTAACTGCATTCCAAAAGAGCCTATGGTGTTTTAACAAATAACACAGTCGGGGATAATTTGCCACATACTTCTGTAACATATCTCATTACATATGCACAGGACCAGTTTATAACTCTAATCAGATCCAGTGAAAATAAGGTCATATTTTTGGACTTGGTAACAATGCGCGGCGGGGATGTGCCAAAGCAGGATCTGGACTCCAAGTCTGGTGGTGGAGATGGCCCTATCGTTGCTTTTGGTTCATCAGATGGTGTGATTAGAGTCCTTTCAATGATAACGTGGAAGCTTGTAAGAAGGTACACAGGGGGTCACAAAGGATCAATATCTTGCTTGATGACTTTCATGGCTTCTTCAGGAGATGCTCTATTAGTCTATGGTGGTAGTGATGGCGCGCTTGTACTTTGGAGTGCAGACCATAGTCCAGATTCGCGAGAGGTCGTGCCTAAGCTGAGTTTAAAGGCACATGATGGTGGTGTTGTGGCTGTAGAGCTATCTAGAGTCAGTGGAAGTGCACCTCAACTTATAACAATAGGTGCAGATAAGACTTTAGCCATCTGGGATACTATGTCATTTAAGGAATTACGACGTATTAAGCCTGTCCCCAAAATGGCTTGTCACAGTGTGGGCACCACCACAAAAGTTCCAGCCCACATGATGCTTCCAGTTCCAAGCAATGTAGATATGCCGGATCGGCTAGGAGAAGAGAAGACTGAAGAGCTCACGTAATTGTGTACTTCACCCGCTTCCTGTAGTAAAGAATTCATTACATTAATATCTATGCGTTTGATGCAAAAATAGGAGGAATTAAATTAGAGGTACCATGGAACCGGACTTGACACCAGTTGAGGTTGTGAAGATGGGCTATCAACTACTATAGGAACCAAAGGTTCATTAACAGGATCCTTTGTTGGCTCGGTTGTACGTGTGGTTTAACTTGTTCACGAGCAAACTGCATCACATGTTGAAGTTCAAATAAGTGAAGAATCATAGTAAATGTAGGATTATTATAATGTTGTGTTGAGGGAAACCTTGAGTTCATCAGGTATCATCCGAATCAACTTTTTAACAATCCATATTACCACCTTTAGCAAAAAACGCAAGAATCGTTAGTACCAGCTTTACACATTCAAGCTTTGTTGTTTCATAAATAGCGAGTTGGGTCTCATGTACGACAAGGAAATGGATCTGATCATGAGGAAACTGCACACGGGTGTCGGACTGAGCTGTAGGTGCTCTTCCTTGTGGAAGTTGCAAGTATCTTGCTTTTTGCTTCTCCCATCCATCGGATGAACTTGTGCTACAACTTCATTCTTCGAATTTTGCTCCATCTAAGATGGAATATAAGGACACTAAAATTTATAAAATACTCTTTGTTTTTCAATCTTTACCCGTTTCTAGGTGATAAGACAAGTATTCTAACACTACTTTTTTTTTGGGTAAAGAGCATTCTAACACTACTTCTAGGACTCCAGAGATGCAAAGAACAGAATAAGTGACACATTGAACGATCAGTGGTGGAAGCCTACACTATGAAGAGTTGTTTCGAGAACTGAAATATTCTAGTCATATAGTGGTTGTTTGTACAGCCGCACAAATATTTTTCTCAAAACTCAAAAAAACATCACACGCACTAAGTGTGTCCTTAACAGCAGTCGAAAGGTACAACTTCATGTGTCCTTACATATTTCAAAGAAGACTATTCTAGTCCTTTTTATAAATCCTGCAGCAGCTATTGTGATATGCATTATTCTTTGTAATAACACGCTAAAAATGTTAACAGAAAATCACAAGCTAAAAAACAGACGAAAAGAGAACATATATAGATAAGACATCCAACCTCGTAATACAACTCAATAGCATCACGAGTATAAGCATTTTCTCTATCCCATGGCAACGGTTCATCACTGTTTGAAAACATGTTTTAAAGCTAAGAATTTACAGCTCCACTACTACATTAGATATTATTTAAAGGCTGATTGACCTATAACCTTTATTTCTAGTGACATTTATAGTCTAATAAAACTGAGTAAGAAAGGATATTAGGCCGAGATGAGCTGCGAACATATCAGTCTCACAGAAGTCTTCGATGAAGTCACTGGACATCACTTCTGCATAAAGAAGCAGAACTGGCCAGTGAAGTATACGGTCTTTATCTAATATCGTTTTTTTCAATCATGTTAATTCTTGAAACGTAGCCTTTCCTATCTTTATTCCTCGGCGCACAACAACATCCTACAACCTAGTTGCGGTATCCAAATCCAGCGATCCATGAACTTTATCGATAACACACCAACTGCTATAAGCAGACCGTATTTGCTCATCTTTTGTTAACATTTTGTCAATTTGTCGCATATTCCCATTAAAACTGTTATATCAAATGTTTTTCAAAAACAGATACAACAGGTAAGTATAATGATAACGCAGAAAACAATTTTTAAGGTCAAAATTATGCATTACGGGTGAAATGACATTTACCTTGAACTTCAAATGAGATAGCAACATTTTCATTATATAGGAAGGCCCACCATGCATAGTGTTCAAATCCATCGATATGACTGCCTACAACGATAGCACATACGTGCTAATTCCCACATGATCAGTATTTTTACACCAACTCATAATATCTTTAAAGTTCAAATCTTTATAACTTACCCATTTGGAGACCGGTTAGCCATTGGCATTGGAATGGAGTTCGGTTTAGTTGCAGATGTCAAACATCAAACTCGTAAGCCATACCCATACCTGCTCTGCCTTCAATCAAAGATGAGTCAGCCTGCCTAAGTTCTTCCTACAGGACAGTCTTATCAACCGTGGCACCCCCTCCGCATACGTTCAAGATTATAGTGAGCAACATTTGTCCACCAATCAGCTTTTTACTTCACATACCGAAGAATCATGTTCTCGATTGGAACGGGCAATCCCAGAACCTATAAACATCAACTTCAGATGTTAAGTCAGACGAATATAATAGGACACCGCATATATTAAATTAAATATGTAAACAACATCGTCAGATGAATAAGTTCACAAAAATTACCTTCCAGGGGATATGTGCCTTCCAGCAATCCCATGCTTCACTCAAATGCTGCAAGATGGTCCTCTCATTGTTTTGCTTTATTCCCTCTGAAAGTTCAAAAGAGAAAGTACAGATTACCTATCACTTCAATTTGACGAAAACTAAATTGAACTACTTTTTGGGCAGATGATCAAGATATGAAGATGTATAATTATAACTTGGCATGGCATCAAGAATATCATGCATCACAGCAGCACGGAGCTCCAAGTCAAAATGAATTTTCACACATTTCTTTGTAACAGTCTTAGCTACGCCTTTAGAATGTCAGCCCTCAAACTTGCAAGCCAGTAGATTACCCAGCCACCTCTCCACCAAAGGCACTATACCATGTAGGAAAAACAGACACCGTCCACATAGGTGCCCAAAAGCCACATCCAGGGCCTTTACCAATAGGCCTGGTATTAAACAGGTAATATCAAATGTTTCAAATCTTTGCACATGCGAATCAGCCTCATGAGTTGGTAATTGTAACGATACATACCAAATAAGTTGAAATTAAAAGTTTGAGACATCAACATACTTGTGCATATCGCCTTATCTAAACTGTATGGCTCATTTTGTCTACCAATTAGGTGTGAGTGTCATAACGAAATGCATACATTGGGTATGACTGGGTGTCCAAACCTTGGTAACAATTCATGGAAGCAAGAACATTGTCCAAAAAGCTAAACGCTTCAAATTTGGGTGAATGAAGTTTGCAAAAACCTTCCTTTTTTTGCTACGTTCTAAAGAATCGGTTAGAGGAAAGAATGTTAGCACTAAAAACATCTTTGATGCTCTTAGAGATGAAGATGATAGTGAGAATTCTACTAATTGGAAGGAGGTGAGAAGCCTAGTTGACATTGCCTGTGTTACTGGTATTCCTATCTCGGAAGATGTGGTTAAAGGTTGGACTGCTGATATGGTTGGTTTTTATACGGGGAAGTGGAACAACAGAGTTATTAGTGAACTTTCCCTTAAACAGAAGTTGGAATCTAAAATGAAGAACCTGTCTAGTAAATACCTTGAACAAAATTATCTATTAGTAGGTAAAAAAAGCTACATTGAAACTATTGTTTCAAGTCATGGGTGTATGAACATAATCACTTTATGTATGATATTTTAGATAAAGCTTGTGCATTCATAATTCAAAAGAGCAAAAGGACAAGTAGAGTCTCCTGATTTACAGCTTCAAACTGATTTAGCCAAGATGAAAAGTGGAAAAGAACCTGACCCAGAAATGGTTAAAAAGACTATCAGGAAACATGCATCTTATACTAAATACATCTTACTATATGCAGAGGCCTGCACATTATTGAATGTTTTGACAGTGATTAATAAATGAACGTTAACAACTATAGAACGGCACTCTTACGTTACAATCTACATAAACGATTTCTAAATTAGCATATTGTTTGGCTCATCAATCAAATTACACGTACCGGTCCTTTTTGCACTTGTGGTTCATTCTTCTTGATAGAATCCTCCTCGTCCCCTTGATCAAATGATGAGCTGTTAACATCAAATATATTGTGGTATTATTTTGTATCATTCCTATATAAGATAACAACATGATATCATTATTATAACATATTAAAAATACATATGAAGAAATATTGGAATCAATAAAAATTAAATGAACTATTTTTTTTATTGTGCATATCACCACCTACCTTTCTGTAAATCAAGAACTTTTTTTGACCTAATTAATAAATTGAAACTCCTTATTAATTGGACAATTATGAGGTTAATTTAAATACAATCCATGAGGTTGTTTCATCAATATGTTTAGCATGATGGTATGACACAACTTAGCATACAAAGATAATGGTAAAAACCAAAACAACACAATCCTACTTTAAACAATTATGATGCCAATTACTTATTTATCACATCTAAATTAAAAAGAAGTAAAACTCTTTACCTTTGCATTGTAGTTCTCATCTAGCATGATTTTTGTTGAGTTGATGTACTCCTGAAAAGTAGTGGTTTTTTAGGTATATGATGAGTTCTAGAGAATGATGCTCATCAATATACACCCTTTAAACAATATATTAGCATGCATGAACACAAATTCATCATCATAGTTTTGAGGGAAAAGAGATACCTTTTTTGATCTGTAAAAAACTAAAAAAAAAGCATACAAAGATTAATACCTGGGAAAAAAATAATCAAATGAAGGAGACTCATGCCGTGATTTCTGTGATTTAGTGAATGATGTGATTAGGTTAACATATAATTTAACCTATAATTAAGGAAAAGATATGTTCTATCAAATTTGTGTCATGCAATAAAATTATAGTCATTTATAGATTATAATATGCAACATAATTATCAAAATAACTTGTTGCCTAAGTGGTAAACACACAAGTTATTTATCCAAATAACCAAGGTTCAATCCTTGCAAGGATCATTTTTTTTAAATAATTTTCAAAAAAAATTATTAAAAATTCGAAAATTACAAAAATAACTAATAAAAATCAATAATTTTCAAAAAAAATTATTAAAAATCCGAAAATTACAAAAATAATTAATAAAAATCCGAAATTTACAATTAGTGCTTAGGTGGACAAAAATATTGCTTACGTGGACAACTTATGATTATGTGTCATTGAGGTGGCATTAATGCCAAATGCCTCCTGTTATATATAATATAGATATATATATATATATATATATATATATATATATATATATATATATATATATATATATATATATATATATATATATATATATATATATATATATCATAAAATCACTTATACTTGTTTTAGTGTTTTATGTGAATATGTTAGAAAACTATTAGTTCAAACCATTTACGTATTTTATTTGTTTCGTTAATATGATTTTACTTTTGTTATCGACAAAACATTAGAAGATCGTAAAATATAAATAAACGTTTTTACGGCTTATTTGTAATAACAGACCCTATGAATGGACATGTTGTAGCCTATAATTGATAATCAATATGTTAGCATCTGCTTGCCTCATAAACACAAACTAAACCCACTTGTATAAAATCACAATTATAATAAACCAGATAGACTATCATAATCAACACATTTTAAGGTCAACCACTACATGCAAACTTTAATACAGTATGAAATAAAATTAACTGTCCCAACCTGTCTTGGACAGGCATAGAACCTCCTGCCGGGGTTCATGTTATTCCAGCATGTTCTAATGACGGCCCTTCTGTTGCATGAACACACCACCATTTTTCAGATTTTACCGTCGGTGAAGAAGATAGGATTTTAGTTGTTAGGAAAGATAAAGGATGAGTGGTGATAAAATGTTCCTTTTATTAGAGAGGTATTACTGTAGCGCCGATGGTTAAACAAGTGGGTTGGCACGGTAATTAATGGACAGTGGTAAAATGTCAAAATTTCCCTTGGACTAAAGACAAATGTAACGCTTTGAGATGTCCTTGACTAACGGCAAATGGTCAAAGGGACTTGTAGCGAGTGAAAACCTTGAAATATGGACCCCCGACGATGAATATGCCCGGTTTCGTCCCATCGCGATCCTCCGAGTCAAGTTTAGGGACCAACGGTGTATTTTAGTCTAACAAAAATAACAAAACATGTATTTTGGGGGTTTATAGACAGATAGGTTACCCAACTTTCCAACTTTATTCGCCTAAATTACCAAACTTTGTTTTTGTGCAAATAGGGTATTGGACTAAACGGGGTTGACATTCAGGTTACTGAATTTCTAAAACGCTACATTTAGGTTACTTAACTTACCTAAAAAAATGCATTTGGGTTACTTTGATTACACTGAAAAAATAGAGGTTGAATGCTTAACTAAAGTTCAATAACCTAAGTGAACAAAATGAAAGTTTGGTAACTTAGGCAAATAAAGTTGGAAAGTTGGGTAACCTATGTGTCTATAAACCCTGTATTTTGGTATACCAATTAGTGCATTTGAATGTACTTTTATAAGAAAAATCTCTTTTTAGGCATTTATCAAACACTTTGTATGCACTAAATATGACTAAGACGTAATCATTAACGTTCAATATCTCACTCATATCATATCGGATTTGAGTGATTCAAATTTCTGGGTAAAGAATGGTCAAAAACCTACAATTTTTATGTTTTAAGTTTTGTAAAATTCGGCTTTTAAACTAGTCGAAATTATAGCCGAAAATGCCGAAAATTTCATGAAAATCAACACTCACTTGAAAGTTGGAAAAAAAGTTGTGATTTATATATCAAAATGCATACCAAATTAAAAAGAATCAAATTTAAAAAATTATGGTGAAATCGGTGTTTTATAAAAGTTTGTCGTTTGAAAGTTATTTACGTTTGAAGTTTTGAGGTGAAATAAAAAAACATGTTAAAAGAACCAAAATATTCCAAACCGGATTTAATAAGAAAAAAGAGAGAGATTGAGTTGGGGGCACATGACAATCAATAATAGGCTTTCTAGCCTTTTTTATTTTTCCCAAACTCTTTTAAGAGTGGTGGCAGTCATGATCTGATACCTCTTGCATGCCTCACCACCACCAATAATATTCTGCCATCTCATCCCATGCTTCACCATACTTTTCTAGTGGCAACCATGATTCCATGCCTCACATTTTTTTTTTTTTTTTATTCATAATTATACTAAACAATTTAACAAAAACTTAATATTTCATTAATAATAAAAAAAAATTACATAATACTTTAAAAAAAAGGAAATCACTAATCATCGAGAATCAATGTTGCAAAAATCGGTCAACTCGGCCGATTAATCGTTAATCGGCCGAGTACCTTGTCGATTTTTGAAAATCGGTCGAAAAATCGGCCTAGGATAAAAATTGACACTAAGCAGTCAAAAAATCGGCCGATTAATCGGCCGAATCGGTCAAAATCGGCCGAATTGGTAAAAAATCGGCTGAATCGGGCAAATCGGTCATTTTAAAAATAATAAAAATTTAGGCATTATACTTAATTTGAGGATCGTATATTTCACTTATAACGCACAATGGGCATCATAATCAGAATTGGAGCCTTTTATTGAGGTTTGAAAATATAACAGGCTTGGAATCGATTAAGATTTTTAGTTTGGTCTCCAGAAATACCAAAAAACTGCAGGAAATGTCAATCCGATTAATCGCCGATTAATCCCGACTTGACCGATTACTCGCTGCAGGGTGGTCGACCGCCCGATTACCAATTCACGATTTTTGCAACATTGTCGAGAATACATATAAAAATTGGACGGCCATCCATATTTCTCCGCGAGCTCACGTTTTTTGGTAATAGTGATCTCTCGCATTGTCGGATCAGATATGTTATCGTGTGGTTGGTTATAGAACTTCATCGCCCGAAAAAAAGCCTTTTCTTCAACATTACGAGTTTGTGCCGCCAACAACATACCGATTGGATTTTCTTGTTGCGTTTCGGGAACATACTCAACGTCATCATCCTCGTAATCATATAGCGGTAGTTCTCGTTCGACACTTGGTTCACGCCACGAAGGACCTTCACGGTAGTCATTGAACGGGTCGAAATCACTAGTCATTGACATCATGTATTGGCTTGGATTCATCGGTGAAGGTTGGGGATAATATTGGTGTTGATGTGATGGTAGATTCACCGGTGGAGGTTGGGGATAATAGTGAGCGGGTTGAGGACTCATTTGGGGATAGTAGGGAGGTATTTGTGATTGAACTTGCGGACGAACGGGTTGTGATCGAGAGCTTCGTCCACGACCTTTGGATGAGGTTGAAACACCTTTTGATTTCTTTGCATCTATCTTTTTTAAAAGAATGATAGTTGGAAGAAGAAAATGTGAATAAAATGTGATTTGAAAATGGTGATTAAAGTATATATTTATAGGGGATTTTTATTTTATTTTATTTTATTATTATTTTTTTTTTGAAAATGTTTCATTTCTAGCCGTTGCAACGGCTACTTTTTGCATCTCTTCTCTATACCAAATCGGCAAAGATTGTCGTGCTCCCTCCAAACCTCGCCATGCTGCAGCCGTAGCGGCGGTGTTGCCGCTCGGCATGAGGCCATACCGAGCCCAAACCGATGCCATTGCCACCCCCTAATTTAAATGCATATGGTAGTGTGCAAAGATATTTGTGACTAGGGGTGCTATTCGGGTCGGGTTGGTCGGGTTCGGGTCAAACGGGTCGGGTCCAAGTCGGGTCAAGGGTAAAAATAATATACCCGAACCCGACCCTATTTGAACTCGGGTTAGTCGGGTTCGGGTCAAGTCGGGTCGGGTCAAGTCGGGTCGGGTCAAGTCGGGTTCGGGTCTGTGC
Organism: Chrysanthemum seticuspe; assembly: GCA_019973895.1. Classification (NCBI taxonomy): domain Eukaryota; kingdom Viridiplantae; phylum Streptophyta; class Magnoliopsida; order Asterales; family Asteraceae; genus Chrysanthemum; species Chrysanthemum seticuspe. The sequence continues at coordinate 228,688,793 of BPTQ01000004.1, forward strand.
CATTTAATTCTAAGTATGCAAATGCATGCAACCATGCATGGTGTGATGGTAACAACTAACAAGCTAATAGTCCTCTTATTGCCTTGTAATGCAATCTCAAAAGTAACATATCCATCTCAAAAGTAACATACCTTACTGATTGGTTTTGCTTTGATATATCAATGAGAATTCAACATGTAGGTGTTGATTATAATACTATAAAAACATAAAGTGATTCAACATATTGCAACAATGCACATGTGCCACAGATCCAATATTGCAGTATGCAAATATAACCAATATTGCAGTAGCAACCAAAAGTGCACTTACAACTTACCATATGAATCCAAAACTGTTGAACTTGCAGACACAAAAATTACTCTTTGACATTGAACTTGCAGCATCACCTTGGGTTCAAACAAAAGCATATACAATTGACTCATATCAGTACCCAAATACTAAGAGTGGTAGGCAAATAACAACTAACAAGACATTCATTCATATCACTAGGAAAGTACTTACAAAGATTCAAAGATACTTACACAGATTAAAAGATACTACTTATATAACTTGGAAAATAAAACAACTAACAAGCCATACGTTCATCCATACTAGTAGGCAAATACTTACAGTTTCAAAATAACGACAGTAGGCTTTTTCACAACTAACAAGTAGTGTACTAGTGTGTGTGACTATTGACTAACTTAACTTGGTCTATATGTTTTATATCAAAATGAATAAAAATGGGTCAAGGACTATCAAATGGACTAATGATAAGTTGGGCCTATATTAAATATACATTGACTACAGAGATATCACATGAAAAAAAAAAAAAAAAAAAAAAAAAAAAAAAAAAAAAAACTCGGGTTCTTCGGGTTGACCCGAACCCGACGAAGCAAAGTATTTAAACCCGATACCCGACCCTAATTCGTACTCGGGTTAAATGGGTTGACCCGATTGACCCGAGTTAGATTTTGGACCCGAGTAACCCGACCCGAATTGACTCGGGTCGGGTTCGGGTCGGGTTCGGGTCGGCCCGAATGACACCCCTATTTGTGACAATCTATCAACAAAGACTTGATACAAGCGAACCAAGTCGAAAGACCAAAGCCCTTAACGGATAACCAGAAGACAAAAACACATTGGTTTAAAAATCAGTCAACTCACAAACACACACACTAACAAGTGAAACTGTGTGTGCAAAATGTGGAGAAGAACATTTTGTACCACCACCGCAAGTGCCTTAAAAAACAACAACAAAAAATGGGACGCATTAGTAATCGGCGGCGGTCATAACGGCCTAACTGCCGCCGCATACTTAGCTCAGTCCGGCCTCTCCGTCGCCGTCCTCGAACGTCGCCATCTCATCGGCGGCGCCGCCGTCACTGAAGAACTCATTCCTGGTTTCAAATTCTCTCGTTGTAGCTACCTTCAAAGCCTCCTTCGTCCTTCCATCATTAGGTTTAACTTTAAAACATTTGGGATATTTATTTTAAAATGTATCCAACTTGATCCATTATTTTTAGTCTGTATCAAATTTCCATAGGGGGTGTTTGTTTAAGCTCATTTGCGCGCCTTCGAGCTTATTGGATTTATGGCCTCATTATGATATACCAAGCTTATGTAAGCCCATAAGTCTCAAAATAAGCCAGGAAACTTAGGCTTGTGAAATATAAGCCGAAATCAAGTAAACTCATAAGCGCACATGTAAGCTTAAACAAACACCAGTTTGATACATTTGAATGGATAATCCTTTGAAAATGTATGCAGACAATAGGAGTAATAATAACTGGTTAAGTTTTATATACTGTCTAATTTCAGATAGTTTACTAAGTGAGTGTTTTATATAACTTTGAAGGGATCTGGAGTTACATAGACATGGATTAAAGCTCTTGAAGAGGAGTCCTTCGTCGTTTACGCCGTGTTTGGATGGACGTTATCTTTTACTAGGTCCTGATGCTGAGTTGAATCATTCCGAGATTTCAAAGTTCTCGACACGAGATGCCGAAGCTTATCCAAGGTTCTATTACTGTTAAACTTTTAATGTTTGGTAATATATACGTGACTGCTTAGAAACATTGTTATACTGTATATAGTATTTATGGGTGATTATCTTCCTTATGATGGTTTTAGGCTGTAAACCGAGTTTTCAAAGTACCTAAGTATTAACGCGAGGACAATGTTAAATGTAGTTTGTACAAGCTGTGTTGACTAGATAATATGGTAGATATTGTTAAGAAGTTTAATAGCTCGGCGGGAACATGATGTGCATCTAGGAACATCTATCCATTGGTATATTAGTATATGTGTTACTGTGATATATGAAAGAAAATATAAAAATGCCTTGAATAGTAAAATGAATAAAGACCAGACTATCATCAAAACATGATCGTAATAAGAGTTTGTTGCTAACATGTATCATTCATTACTTGGAGGAACCTATAATCTGGTATTTGTGAAGCTCTTAGAAGTTTGGTTTTTAGTATTTGTGTTTGATTCCATGGAGTGTGTTTTTCGTCATTATGATCTTTTTTATCTTATTCTGTTGTTTATTTGTAGGTACGAGAAGCAGTTGGAGAACTTTTGCAAGTTCATGGATCCACTAATAGATTCATCACCACCTGAAGCTCACCAAGGCGCTTCATCTTTTAATTCCCGAATAAAGCATAAGTTGCAGAAATCAGAATTTTGGGCCCATTGTTTGCATCAGTCTGTCTCCATGGGTCAACAAGGGATGGTGTAAGAATTCGTATCTCAGTGGCTAATGCAAAATACTGAATTGGACTTTATGTCATTAGTTTTTGGGATTTATTTTTTACTTAATGGGAATAATAGCATAAAACTGATGAGCCTATCGAAAATTAAAGTCAACTATAGACTAATAACTTCCATGGCTTAATCAGCTTAAGAAGACGGTCTGCATCACAGACCTCATAAACTTATGCAGTTCTTTCTTATAACAGGGATTTTATGGACCTTCTACTGTCACCAGCATCAAAGGTTTTAAATAACTGGTTTGAGGTTGGTAGTTGATCCTCATTCTTCAATACCAGTGATATGGAATTTTTTATGAGACCTCATACACTCATATATAATAATGTCAAGCCAGCATTTTAATCTTTTGTATGCGAATAATATGCAGAGTGAGGTGTTGAAAGCAACACTCGCTACAGATGCAGTGATAGGATCCACTGTAAGTGCCATTCCATAATAACATTTCTGCATCGTATTGCACAGTTGTGAAAGCATAATCGTTAATGTGATTCTGTGTTCTTTGCTAAATTCTACTTGCATATACCTTACATTTGTGACGCAGGCAAGTGCCCACACACCAGGGAGTGGGTATGTTCTGCTACATCATGTGATGGGAGAAACTGATGGTGACCGTGGAATCTGGTCGTACGTATTTCTACTCTAGCATATATTAAATTCTTATTATTGAATTTATACTTGTAGAACCAGATTGTTGTGAATCCCGTGATCCATGTTTGGTCAAAAACTTTCTTAGTTAATTTTTTGGTACATTAGTATTTGGCATTCTCATGTACCCATATCTTTAAAGCCAACATATATATCAGAACCTCTTCAAAAGGTGCAAAATTTTTTAATTTATTGGTGAGCATATTAACTTTGCAAGTGAGTGCTCCTAGTGTGCATGTTTGCTCAAGGTATTTAATGTATGTTTAATGTAATATTATGGTTTAGATGAATTACATGGGAGGTAACTGATACACGTTTAGGTATGTTGAAGGTGGAATGGGCTCAGTGTCTAAGGCTATTGGAAGTGCAGCCACGGAAGCTGGTGCTACCATAGTTACTAATGCAGAGGTATATCATTTTTGGGATAACTAGTGTGTTACTTTGTGACCACTTCATGGTTTTGTTCAGTAGAAATTGATCCCAACCTTTTTTATCTTAATTTGTTATCCCAAATTGGACGAGAGTCTCACGTTTCAAGATTTTAGGCAGCATTTACAGCTTCTTTTATGGTCAATATCGTTTTTTCAGAAATGTTTGATATCAAATTAATCACATTATTCACATTTTTAATGACAAATTTCTTGCCTTCATCAAGTGTTTTTTTGTTTTTTTTAATCAAATAGGCTATTTTTTTTTATTAATTTTGTATTTTTTTGTCAAATTTACACATATAGCCTACTTTTTTCTTATAAATATGTCAACAATGATCTTTATAGACGTAGTTTAGTGATATTGTTACCTAAATACTTCATTTCTTATGCAGGTATCAAAGCTGATAATTGAGGATTCTGGCACAGTTGCAGGGGTGAGCTATAGAAGGCAATCACAATTTGCTGCAATGAATAATAACGCAAAATTCAGGCAAACTAACTGCATTTTTCTTTAGGTTATTTTGGGTGATGGAACACATGTTCATTCTTCAGTTGTTTTGTCAAATGCTACTCCCTACAAGACTTTCACGGTAAATTTTTTAAAGCTGATGAAGTTTTACAAAAGAACATAACTAACCACTTTGAATTTTGTCTTTGCATATACTGACATAGGAACTAGTGCCTGAAGATGTTCTTCCTGAAGATTTTTCTCGTGCTATTAAGCACTCTGACTATAGCTCTGTAAGATTCTTTTACAATTCACCATTCCTCCTAATTACCAGATAATACAACCTTTTTATAAATTTCTGATGACACAAACCTAAATTTATACTGCATTCATCCTTATGCCCTTAAAGTTCCAAATTTAGAGTGATCACAAATGCTAGCAAATGCTAAATATTACTTGATTGAACAGGCAACCACTAAAATCAACATAGCAGTTGATAAATTGCCACAGTTTAAGTGCTGTGATATTGGCTATCCTGAAGCTGGTCCTCAGCATATGGGTACCATCCACATTGGTTCCGAGAGGTATGCTCTTCCTTCATTATCTATTTTGGCATCCTTTAATTTTTTGTTTCCATAGCATGGTTGTTCCATCATTATTTTCAGCATTTTTTTGTATCTTCGTGCTTGTCTTGTTGCTTATTCTCATCTTCGGATTTTAAACAAGTGGATCTATTTATGTGTTATCATCTTTGCTGATCAGTATCGAGGAGATAGACTCTGCATGCCAGGAATCAGTGAATGGATTGCCATCACAGAGGCCTGTAATTGAAATGACAATTCCATCTGTCTTGGACAAGACTATATCTCCACCAGGTAGTCTTATGTCATATCTATTTCGTACAATATAATACCATGCTTTAGATGATCGCTTTTTGGAAATTAATGCATCCCTAAATATTACTTCGCATTATTCAGTGCACTCTATTTTCGTGTGCCTTGGAGCTAATGAAACTTAATTTATTGTAGGCCAACATGTTATCAATTTGTTTGTTCAGTTTACACCATATAAACCTAATGATGGCAGCTGGGAAGATCCTGCATACAGAGTGAGTTTTAGTTTTTAAAAGTACACTTGCAATGTGCTGTTCTGCTGGAAATATTGGTCATATATTTCCAAAACGGCAAATGACAGTCACCACTGTACTTGCACCTTTACGTGCCACTTGGTGTGTTCTTTTCTGTAAATTGTCTATCTGACCTTGATTGATTAGTTCATCCATTTAAGACTCTATTTAATGTGGTCAATTCGATAGTGGCAACCAGATAAATCCAGTGAAGCACAATATATATTGGTCATAATGAATTTCCCTGCTTCAGCAGGAAGTGTTGGTAAAACCAGTTGAAGCATGCGTTTTAAGTTTTTAACTTCAGATGGGGGTACCATTATTATTATAGATGTCTTCTAAAAATGTTAGTATCATTTTGTTTTGAAACTTTTCAAACCCTTTTAATCCACAACAATTTTTTTGCAGGAATCTTTCGCTCAAAGATGTTTCACCTTAATTGACGAGTATGCCCCTGGCTTCAGCTCATCAGTTATTGGCTATGACATGTTGGCTCCACCTGATCTTGAAAAGATAATTGGTCTCACAGGTAATCACTGTTCCCTCTTTTATACGTTATTAATATCGATTTTCAAATTGAATTAGAACAAAAATAGAAATTCTCCAACTAAGAGGTTGTGGGTTCAAGTCTCGTTAGAGACATTTGTGAGGTACAATTGCCACTTCAAAAAAAAAAAAAAAAAAAAAAAAAGCAGCAAAATCAGGGATCCTTAATCTGTATGTTCCTCGTTGCTAAAACGTTAATTTTACAGGAGGGAACATCTTCCATGGTGCAATGGGGTTGGATTCTCTTTTCCTCATGAGACCTGTAAAAGGATGGTAAACTTCAACATTGTCTCTAGTTTATTGTTCTCATACCTTCCTGTTAGTGGTGCACCTTAGGAACGCACGTGTTTTTGCAAGATAAAAGCTTGTGACTATGTGGTGTGCAATGCAGGTCAAATTATAGAACCCCATTGAGAGGATTGTATCTATGCGGGAGTGGAGCTCATCCTGGTGGTGGGGTCATGGGTGCGCCAGGACGCAATGCTGCACGTGTGGTTATAGAAGACATTAAAGGCTAAGATGATAGTTCTGAATCCATCAAGATCATCATATACTTTGAAAGCATCATCTCGAGGTTCCAAGTCCCTCCTAAAATGTATTTTCTTTATCTCTGTCAAGAATCATTTTTTTATGTGAATTGCTTCAGCAAGCTAACTATTGGCCAACTGTTTTTTGCTTTTTCATATGGCGCAGTGAGACCACCAAAGCACATGCGGGCTTTGGACCAGGCTCAAGATTTGTAGGTAATCTTAGCTTGAATCGTATGTGACATAACACACATTGTGATTGGTAAGAAGTTTTGTGTGAACCATTTGGAAGCCAGACAACACCTTCTCACCCTGATAGTGTATGTCCGACATTGAGTTTGGACGCCTATTGTATCATGAGTTCATGAAATAAAGTAGGCTAAAGACACGCTCTGATTTATTGTCTTGGAATAAGCATAAAGGATCCTCACTTTTGAGTGACATGATCTCTTTACTTGTATAACTTAGTTGTATCGTATGATTTTAGTTCGTACTTCGTAAGACTTTGTTAACATAATGATATAGGTTAACTTACTCATTCGAGGCCCACGGGTGCCACATTATTATAACAAACCTCCACAATTAACCCCCTCACTCACAACAAACCTCAACTTACTCATTTAGGGGCCACCATTTACAACTTTATTTTTATATTCAAATTTCTAGATAAACTAAATTTATTTCATTAAAAATTAAAATACATTACAACATAATAATATTACACGCAACTTAAAAAAAACGATACAGGGAAAAAAATACAACACATATTAATAACTAGCTTCATGACCCGCCCAATGGGCGGGTTCGCTTCATTATATTACTTGACGAAGTTTAATTGAACGTAAATAAATAATAATAACGGAAATATTTGTTAGGATACCACTGTAAAAATCTTTAGTTAAGAGGTCTTACCAATTTACATTGAAATATTGCATGAGTTTATAAAAAAATAAATGAATAAATATATTAGCAATGGTAGTTTGAAAGGAAATATTTTACCAATTTACATTGAAATAACATCATGTGCTAACAAAGAGTACAAAAATGTCATCAAATCTGCAACAATAGAGATCACATAACTTAACATAACCAAATTCTCCGCAATATAGAGAGAATTACAAAGTAAACTTACCAATGGCGTCACATTCACAATATCACAAAGTAAGGTCAACATGTAATAGCTACTTCACTCATGAGGAGTAAATCTAATCAACTGTGTTTGTATAAATAAGTGTTTGCTGACCCAATATACATTACAAAGCAGATTATCTTTCATAGGAATATAATATTAAAACAATTAAGTTTATTGTTTGCATAATGTATAATTTATGTACAGCAAACAAAAGGGAAAAATCCAACAACAAACATAGTTCTCCACCCCGAAAAATATATAGATATAAACAAACATGAAAGAGATGCATGCATTTACCATAAACACTTCTTAAATGTGGAACCATCGAGGCCGAGTTTGCAGCTAAGGGTAGTCCAACAACCAAATCTGTGAGGATTCCTAAACAAATAAAAACTGGTTTAATAGATCCAAGTGTGCCTTGAATTTTCAGTTACTAAAAATGTGAAGCTAAACCGAAACAAAAAACCAAAAACTTTTACGGCTGGGTACAACCAAACCAAAACTCGATTCAAGTAGCCTAAAAATCATTATGGTTTGTTAGTTCTTGTGATGGAATCCAAACTTCATAAGCTGGAAACATAAAAGGTATAACTAAGACTGTCAAAATTTAACCACTCATAGCTCTATCTCAGATATTAAATGAACTATGTTCATCATTCGTTTTACCTTGCACATTGACAGATTGGTGCAACTTGTAGTTAGTTATAGAGGAATCTGCTTCAGCCATACGAAAAACTACTCCATCCCCTTCACAAGCTGCAATATGCAAAGCACACAAAATAATAGCATAGACTTCACTTTGTCTTGGGCTTAAAAATAAGTAATCATGTAAAATGTACAATTATTGGGCCTTAAAAATAAGGTTTTATTCACATTTTACATTTTTAAAAACAAAAAATGCTCCTTCTTTCTTTTATCTCTGTGAGCCGCCCCTGCAAGTCATCTTCTCTATGTCCATAGGATAAAAGGTAAAATATTTACATTCAAAACACGAAATATAACCGTGAGATTTAGTTCTTTAAAAGACCCAATAAACAAATAAATAAATTCTTTAAAAATAATAATGTATTTTTCCAAATGTACCGATTTGGTACATGAACTTTTAAAAAGTTGTAGAAATGTAACGAATTTTCATAAATGTTCTAATTTGGCATGTGATGATGACGTGTCATACCTGAAAGTCTGACACGTTGCACCAATTATAACGTGACATGTCATCATCACGTACCAAATTGGAACACTTATGAAAGTTCGTTACATTTCTACAACTTCTTTAAAGTTCACGTACCAAATCGGTACATTAGAAAAAATACATTGTTATTCTACGACCCAATCCTTATTTTTTTATTAAAACAAAAATACTCACTTTCATCATTTAAAAAAAAGAAAAAACCAATATCTCGAACCGCTAATCGTTACGTGAAAAAAATCATACTATCACGGTGATAATTAAATCATCTTTCTATAGAGGGGTACTTATAGGCGATATTTTTTTCGACTTTTTTTGTGAGCGCTGAAATTCACGTCTGAAAAAATCAGATGTAATTTGTTATTTTAAAATTCATGTGTATTTATGAAATTACAGTGATTTCTAACATACAAATAAAATCACATGTGATTTTTTCAGATACAAATTTTAACACCAAATCAAAACTCGAAAAAAAAGTTCGTCGAAAGTATATCAAAGTGTCTGTTTACTAAAAGATAAAAAATTATTGTCGTGATTGTGTATTTTTTTGTCGCTTAACGATTTACCATCTGTAAGATATTTTATTTTAAAAAACGTGTGATTTTTTTTTTCTTTATATATATATATATATATATATATATATATATAGAATCTAGATCAAATAAGATCAAACTTAAAGTTGTTAAAATGAGATCCAACTAAAATTTGACAAACGACACTCTCCTTACAACAAAAATAAAATTTTTATTAACTACAACTAAAATTGTTAAAGTTTTGATATATTTCTTTTTAAAATTTACGAAACCTAGGTGATACACTCTGATTAGAAGTGTAATGTGTATCAGGTTTTTGTATATGTATCAGATTTTGGAATATTTATTAGTGTAATGTGTATCAGGTGTATCACTAATCCAAACTCATGTATCATTTGGTTATTAATTGCTAAAATGTTAATTTGTATTAAAATATTATTTTTATGTGTATTATTGCTAAAATTGTTATTTATAAATGTTTTATTGGTTTTTTAGACTTGATCTTATTTTTACAACTTTAAGTTTGATCTCACGTTAACTCTCCCCTATATTTTGAGAAGGTTTTTATTTTGAGAAGATTGAGAAATCTTCGTTTGAGCAAATTGATTCATGTTTTTTATTTGATTCACAAGTAAACATCATTTTATGGTGAATCGAATCTATAAATCAAAAATTTGATTCACAAATCATTGTTAAAATCTAGTTATGATGATGATTCATTAAATTTGTACAGATGATTCAGTATTCTACATATATTGCAAAATCGAGAGATTTTTTACATTGATTCAATTTTTTTTACACATTTTGAATTTTAATCACATTAAAATGAGTTTTACGCTTGAAAACATGAATCAAAGTTAAAAATCTATCGTTTTTTAAAACCTTCTCAATCTTCTCAAAATAAAAACCTTCTCAATCGATCCGGATTATATATATATATATATATATATATATATATATATATATATATATATATATATATATATATATATATATATATATACTCCTTTTGTCTTAAAACTTAAGTTCATTTTGACTTTTATTTTGCAATTTTGACTTTAATTATATATTTTCGTGTTATATAAGACTTTATGAAAATAATAATAATAAAAATACATTTAAAATGTAATCCATTTATATATTTTGCATCAAATATTAATAAAATGAAAAAAAAATAATTAAGATCAAAATTGTAAAAGAAAATTAAAATGGACTTAAATTTTAAGACGAATGTAGTATATAAAAGTAAGTGATCTGAATGTGACATTGAAGGTGGATGAACACTCTGCTGGGGGGTCTTATTTAACAAATGATATGCAGGAGTTCCAAGAATGTGTCAACAATATTGAAATTTAAGATTTATGTGCTGCTGGGCTTCATTATACTTGGACCAAGAATCTGTTTAGAATAAAGATGGGTGACCAAACTGGAAATTTAAAGAAATTAGACAGAATTATGATCAATGAAGTATTCCTGCAGACATATAGTGATGCTCATGCAACTTTTATGCCATATATCATTTCTGACCACACCCCTGCAGTGCTACATATTCCAAATGGTAGGCTCAAGAAGAAAAAATCATTCAGATTTGCCAATTTCATTGTTGGTAAAAAGGATTTTAGTCCTACCGTTTTGGAAGCTTGGAAAAAGGATGTGGTTGGTTTTAAAATGTATAAAGTAGTTCAAAAGCTTAAAGGATTGAAATACCATTTGAATAAAATTGCTTGGATGAATGGCATTTTATTTGAGAGAGTGGAGCAGCTAAGAGAAGAGGTTAAAGGAATACAAAAAGAAATTGATGATGACCCTATTAACAGAATGCTGAGATTAAGAGAAGTGGAAATTCTAAAACAGTATAAGGAGGCAGTTAGAGATGAGGAACAATTGCTTTTTCAAAAAGCAAGAATCGCATGGCTAAACTGTGGTGATGGTAATTGTAATAAATAGGATTTCATAAACATACTAAACCATAATCCAAGTTGGCGTATAAAAGTGTTAGAGAGAGAAAGTTCTAGAGAGAGAAAGGGAAGAGAGTTGGGAACTATGTGAAACAAAGAAAAATAGTATTGAAGCTCCAACCCTCTACCTTGGGAGGTAGAGGGTATTTATAGTTTTACAAAAAACGCCACCTACGGGCTGTGGATCAGGCATACAGTGGGTAAAGACCCGTCCGTCCTCCACGGTGTTACTTAACAAACTACTAACTAACATATCATAACTACGACTACCAGATTTCTATTGAATGCTTATACTTGAGGTGACCGACTCTTTAATGACTGAATTTTCTAATTCCTAACAATCTCCCCCTAAGGGAGGTCACCTCAATTTACAAAGATTACAAACAGATATTACATTAGATTGTTCTAGGATTCTTGATTAAGTCCTTTGCTCAGTAGATCGTAGTCTTTGAATCTTCATTATTGCATGTTTGGGAATTCTAAGTGGAGGTCTTTAACTGATCCACGTGAGAATGATTGTTGAGCATGCTTTGAGATCATCAGTCATATTAAATCTCTGACTCTTCCTTTGTGATGTTGGTATTATGTGATGTTGTGACTTTTGGACCGACATGCTCACATTCTGGATCATGATTTCTTCTTATCAGAGAAGCGGAAGCTTTCGTTGATTCATGATATTGGCAGCAGCGTAGCAGAAGCATGGAGTGAAAATATTAGAGTCATTGATGCACTAATCATGATTTCTTTTAGAGATGAATGTGTTGTGTGAGCATGCGGCTATGGATTGACCACTTCATTCTGATCAGCTGCAAACGTAGGGAGTACCTGCATACAACAGTTAGCAATAAAGCACACGAAAGTGTCTTTGATCACTTTCGATGAATTGAGGTACACGGCCCACGGTTCCCCGTTGATCAGTACAAGTAATGCCTGTGATCAGGTATAATTCCGAAGAATTTCCTTGACAGGGTTTCGCAGCTGCTCTAGCTGTTCTGAAACCGGAACATCTCAAAGAAGACAACACGGAGTGAGTGAACCAGCGAAACGAGATTCACTGATTGATGAAAAGAGATTTGAAAAACAATCGTGTATTGCTCAATAGAAATTGTTTTTGTAATACAACGAAGGTTTTAATGAAAATCAATTATCAATCAAAACACCTTTTATTTTGAGAAATAAGTACACAGTCGACGTACTAAAGAAAAGAATTTTTAAGCACAACGACCGGTTTTTCAAAGGTATCCGTCAATCCATAACCTGAACCAGGATTGATTCAAAAGATTGAATCGCCCCATTGTTTCTGTTCAGTTGTCACATGATTGATCTATTGAATAGATCTCACATGCCACCTACCAGGAGCTTGTTAGATGTTGGCTCCAGAAGGCTTTCCATCTTCATTGTGAATATTTTTGCATATCACTCGGATGTTCTGGCAATACCACAAGGATAATGCGTAGGACTCAAGATATAATCTCTCTTTCCACATTGTGTGAAACAGAGAGTCTTCATTGAAAGTGTCCTAATGAGATTTATTGATGATCTCGAGGCTCTAGACTCAATTTGTGCATATTTGGTTCCTGTGCCGGAGACTAGGGAGAGGGTCTCCTTCTTCAATATCAACAATCTCTAAGAGAAAGTCGATAGATTATGTAGGTTTCCCGTGAGAATAAAACAAGCCCTTTTAAGAGGAACTTAAGTGGTTTGGGAAGTTGTAGTGCAGAGCGTCACTGGGTCCATGACGTCTTGTCTTCAATACCGATGTTACCATCAGTAGCATATGAATTGTACCCGGTTTCTGCCCTATGGTTGAATAAATGGAGGGATATTTCTTTTCACCCTTTTCTCATTCAATTCTTTTTCATTCTTCAACCCCTTCAGTGCTTACCGAGACTTCATAGCTAGAACCTTGTTGGGTTTGTTCCAGTACTAGCTCAGTCTCAGTCCGCACTCTTCCCATAGCTCAGTCTCAGTCCGCATTGTCCCTGGGTAGATCCCTCCGGTTCTGGCGGATCATGGGACCATAACCTAACCTTATCATCCTTATATCACCATGCATAAAGTAGGATTGGTCGGTCTTTTGGTATAGTTCTTCCGCCTTGAAACCAATTGAAAACCATTTGAAAATCAATCAAGATACTTGTGATATAAAATCAAAGCATTTTGTATCTCAATTGTTTTGATAATTTTAGAAATGCTCCCCCTCAACATGTGCATATAATTCAGAAATTGTTTTAGCATATGGAGGCAAGAGATCTTTGAAATCATTAGATTAAGAATGACAGGTCCAATATTTTGATTAATGATTCGCTCCGAACGGTCTATCTTTTATTAGTCAACCACTTGTGAATGGTCAACCATAAAAGTCAAACAGCTCAGAACGCAATGTAATTAAGTCCAGGAGAGTCTAGTGTTTCCCCGGGTCGTTAAGTCCCAACGAGGTGTGTAAACTGTAATACAACGAATCTGTGATCGGGTGAATATTGAACAGGAAAGGGTGATAATTGATTACACTAAGGAAATTAAATCTAATAAAGACTTTGAAGTCATTTTAATTCTATATTTAAAATCGATTAACGTTTAAAACCTAAAACGTACGTTTAAATAAAATTACGTGAACGTACGAAATAAAACGTGAAAATAAAGAAGTAAAATACCTACGGATATGGAAAATACATTTTTACAATCCTAATGATGCAAGAAAATTATTGGAAATTTAAAACTAATTTTTTGGATTTTTCTTGATTTAATTTGAATTAAAAACTAATTTTAAATATTTAAAACTAATCTAAAATACTAGAAATTATGAAATTAAAGAGGAAAATTGTGAAACTATTTTTCAAAAATCTAAAATGACTAAATAGAATTTTCAAAACTAATTTTGTATTTTTCTGATTTATATTCTAATTTCTATGATTTAAAAACTATTTAAAACTAATTAAATGGCTAAAAATTACAAATTTAACTAAGAAAAATCTGGAAAAATTATTTTTTTGCTTTTTATATTTATCTTAATTTATGAAAGTTGAAAACTTATTTTTTTGAAGCTTTTCTGATTTATTTGGATTAAAAGCTATTTAAAAAGTCTTAAAAACTGATTTAAAATAAGAAAAATAGTAAACAGTGATGAAAAATTATGAAAAATTCAGGAAAATTCTAAAATATTATTATAAATATAGGAAAAATAAGAAAAGTGATGCAGGTGTGCAAGAATTAGGTTCTGTAGTGAAAAAGCTTATGAATAAGCTATACAAAATAAGCTAAAAGTACCAAATGAGCACCAAATGATCACAGCAGCTAGAGTATGCAAAATATACTTAATACTAACCTATTTAAACTATCCTAAACCTCTAATATGCAAACTATAATGATTTGATTTGAAATAAGCTAAGCAGCCAAACAGCTCTAACCTATCCACTTTAAGCTACTGAAACAGCTTATCTACTAACCCAAACTGAAAACCAGAACTGGGGTCCTCAAGACCACCAACCAGGGAACAACTGGGCCAAATTCTAGACCCTAACTAGTTAAAATGAGACCTGTGCAAGATCTGCAAGAAGGCCTGTTCACAATCTATACATGCTGATTGTGAACAGGGGAAAAACAGCTGTATTGGACAGCTGATTTAGAGCTTATAAATATTTCCAAAAATTCCACAAAAATCACTTTTAAACACTTGACCAACTGAAGTTAATTGTCCCAGAATTTCAATTAAATTGGATCAGAAATGAATCCATGAAAAATCCAGAAAGTTTGGTGAAAAACGGATTTTCCAACTTTTGACTTTTTTTTACAGAAATGAGATTTGACTATTATGAACTTCTAAGCTAGATTTAATGACTGAAAATGATGTTTGATGATATAATAAACCTAATGCAAGCTATTTCTATGGTTTCTAAGCCTAAATGCAAAATTACACTTACTAATTCAAACAGAAATGAGAACTAGAACTGATTTTATATGATTTTGACTTACAGAGTTCTAAGATGCAAATTTATGATCTATCTAGACTAAAGTAAGCTAAGTAATACCAATTCCACTTAAAACTTCTACTGCATAAACCTCTACACAGATTTGATACTTGTACCAAACACCATTTAAGAACTTGAAATGCAGATTTAAACCTATAAACTACTTAACAATATTCAATCTATCTAAAGCTCACCTAGTTATAACTAAATGCAGAGATTAAAACAAGCACAAACACAGAATCAATAAGCACAATTTTAATACAGTGTTGAACTCAAAATGAGATAACAAAGTGCATTCAGAACTTACATATATCCTAGCCACAATGGCTTGCCAATCACAAGTAACCTCCAACCTATTATTTTCAACCCCAAATTATGCTAACTTAACCTAAATCCAACTTATTAGCAGCAATCCAGATCAATTCTAACCATTATTCTGACTTGTTGACTTTATTTGACTTTTTTAGAAAATTAAGCAAACAGACAGGAAACTCTACCAATTCACTTTAGTAACATTGAGATAACTTAACTAAACTAACTTGATTAATCAAAACAGATTTAAACTTGATATTGTAACAAGAACAAAAATGGCGGGAAAACTGGATAAGCAGGAAACAGAGAATTGATGAAAAAGAACTTCTAAATTAAACTATAATTAACTTGTATAAGACAAATAACTTGAAACCCAGAAAGATTGTGCATTCAAAACTAGAAACGATTACAAGAAAATTAAAAGAAAGGTCTAAAACAAGTGACAGTTGTTCTTCAGTCTTCTTTTTCTTTTTATAGTGCTCCACTAGGGTTTCTGTGATCTCTCCTTGGCCATTGGATTGGGTGGAATTGATCTTGACCTTTGATTGGAATTTGGCGCCAAAAAGATATAGCCACTGGTTCTGATAGCTTGGACAGGGAAAGGAGCATTTAATGCATTTGGTTTGTTGTGGAGGTGGAGGGGACAAGGGATGGTGAAGGTTAGCTGGAGGTGAGGGGTGGTCTGAATTTGCAGAGTTGGTGAAGAAGGTGGGTTGGAGGGAAAACGTTGTGGGCGGGGAGGTTGAGTCAAACCCAGTTTGACTGGGTTTTATTAATAGGCAGGGTTCAAGTTGGGGGGTCACGGGTAGATTTGGCCGGGGGTCAAGGCTCAAGCAAGGGATGGTTCAAGGGTCAAGTGTTAATAACAAGGACCAAACTTGCAATTCCACAAAAACCAAGGGACCGAAACTGTAATTTTCCAAAATTTATTATAAGGACCACTTTTGACAAGTTTGAATTACCAAAGGACTAAAAATATTAATTTTCCAATTTAAAATGTCTAGGGGTAAATTCTGTCAATCTTTGAAACTTCAGGGACTAAAGTTGCCATTTTGCAAAACTGAACTTTATAAGGGTAATTTTGACAACTTGAAAATCCCTGAGGGCCTTTTATGAAAAATTAACTTGTTTTGAATAACCAGGGACTAAATTTTGACAATTATTGCATAAAATACAGTCTGAATATTTTTTCTGTCTTTTTGAGACTTTTCAAAGTGTTTTTGACTGTTTTTGCAGTGTAGATGGAATAAAAATGATGAGTATTTAGACACTCATCAATTAACATTTTCTAAAATTATCATCCTCACTTCCTAATCAATTTGTGTAGATAAAACATTTTAAGGAAGGATGAGGTTTTCACAAGTTTGCTCCCCCTCAATATGTGCCTCGAAACATGAAAGAGTTTGCACATATTAGAGGGAACCTGCACTTAGAGACAATTCAGTCACGTTTCAATAATTTTAGGTTTAAAATAGATGCTCCCCCTCAACATGTGCATGGAAAATTTGAAATCGTTTGTCACATGTGGGGAGGAGAGCTTGTACACCCTTATAAAACCATTTATCGAATTATCAGTTTAAATCTAATTTAAATCACAAATTCTCCCCCGATCACAATTTTCAAATCATTCGAGATTTGTGATCTCTTGTGGATTTAAATTGATTTTGAAAGCTTTTAAGGAGAATTGTGACTTGATTATGAAAACTTTTTAACTGATAAGGATCGAATTTTGAGACTTTAGACTCCAAAGATTAAACATGCTTGAATATCTTTTGAAAACTTAATAATAACCATGGTCTGGTACCATTGTTTGAAAAATACACTTTTTAATTTAATTGAAAAATCATTCTCCCCCTCAA
Organism: Chrysanthemum seticuspe; assembly: GCA_019973895.1. Lineage (NCBI taxonomy): Eukaryota > Viridiplantae > Streptophyta > Magnoliopsida > Asterales > Asteraceae > Chrysanthemum > Chrysanthemum seticuspe. Next base: position 228,706,221 of record BPTQ01000004.1, read on the forward strand.
TCAATGACATAAGTTGTTGATTGAGAGATAGATATTTATGACAACTGTTAAGTTGAGATGATTTTCAAAAATAGAGTCCGAGTAATTTTTCAAAGCAATTAGTTTTCATTAGATAGTAAGAAATTGTATTTATAGAATCAGAGCATGAGATTTGAAAAACCAGATATAGCATGGCTCTGTTCTTTCTTTGAAAACAGGTTACTGCCTGAAATAACAATAAACCACCATTTTTCTCCGCCTCATTTTTTTTTTTTTTTTAAACAAAAACTATATGCATTCGAAGAACATCTAAAAACCCGTGACATTCTTTGAATGTCAGCACAAAGTCAGTAGATGATATCGAATAAGGAAAAACATGACATAATAACAATATTTTTGGAATTTTTCAAGATTTTCTAATTTTTATGGATTTTTGAAAATTTTATATTTTATATTTTCTTTTTGAGGGTTTTTCAAGTTTTGTATTTTGCTTTTTGAATAAATATATACAAGAGATAGATGAATAAAGACCTTTACTCCTCGTCTTCTTCTTGAAGACGCTTGAGTGTTTCCGGTTGTAGACTCTTTAGACCAAGACGTGGAAGGATAAACTCAAAACGTTCTCTAGGAAGAGCTTTAGTGAAGATGTCTGCTAACTGGTATTCAGTCCTCACAAAATAGAGTTCCACCACACCTTTTTCCACTTGTTCCCTGATGAAATGATGTCGAATGTCGATATGCTTTGCTCTTGAGTGTTGAACGTTGTTGCATGAGAGAGCAATAGCACTTTTATTATCACAGTACAGAGGGATTTTGTTGAATTCAAAGCCATAGTCAGATAATTGGGATCTCATCCATAGGATTTGAGCACAACAAGATGACATGGCTATGTATTCAGCCTCTGTAGAGGAAATAGAAGTACTCATTTGCTTCTTTGAAGACCAGCTCACAAGCTTATCACCCAAAAACTGAGCACCTCCAGACGTACTTCGACGTGTATCTTGACAACCTGCATGATCAGCATCTGCATAGGCAGTTAGTGACGTACCGGTGTCCTTCGGGTACCATAGTCCCATATTGATGGTTCCTTGGAGATACCGAAAGACCCGTTTAACCGCTTTAAGGTGCTTTTTAGTAGGCTTAGACTGATATCTAGCACACATGCACACAGCGAACAGGATGTCTGGTCTACTAGCTGTGAGGTACATCAGGGATCCAATCATACTACGATATTTCGTTTGATCTATCATGATCCCTGAGTGGTCCTCATCCAGCTTGGTTCGTTCAATCATAGGAGTGTCAACAGGGTCACTAGAATCAAATCCAAATTTCTTTAACATCTCATTTGCATATTTAGATTGATTTATGAAAATGCCTCCGGGACTTTGTGAAATTTGTAATCCCAAGAAAAATGACATTTGTCCCATCATTGACATTTGAAATTTGGAACCCATTTCATTTGAAAAACGATCACATTCATTGGGGTCAGACGAGGCAAATATGATATCATCAACATAAATTTGAACGTGAATTAAATGTTTGCCTGACTTTCTGGTGAACAACGTTGGATCAACTGCTCCTTTGCTGAATCCGGTAGATAGAAGAAACTTTGATAGCGTATCATACCATGCCCTCGGAGCTTGCTTTAAACCATAAAGAGCCTTCTTCAAACGATAAACATGAGTAGGATGCTCTGGATTCACAAAGCCTTCAGGTTGGCTGACGTAGACGACCTCTTTAAGATCTCCGTTAAGAAATGCGGTTTTAACATCCATCTGATAAACAACCACGTTCTTGCTAGCAGCATTAGCCAAGAAGATTCTGATCGCCTCGATACGAGCAACTGGAGCAAAAGATTCCTCAAAGTATATCCCTTCTTCTTGACGATAACCTTTAGCCACTAACCTAGCCTTATTTTTCAAAACATCACCATGCTCATCAAGCTTCACTTTGAAGATCCACTTAAGTGCAATGATCATAGCACAATCTGGAGCTGGTACTAATTCCCATACATCTAATCGATCAAACTCATGAATTTCATCTTGCATGGCATTGAACCAGCTGTCTTCATTCATAACAGTTTTAACATCTTTAGGTTCGATCTTTGAGAGTACGGAGTTAAAGAAGCACCATAAGGCATCAGTAGCAAGCTGTTTACGAGTGGATACTGGACGAGAAGGGTTTCCAATGATGTTATCCAATGGGTGATCATGTGTCCATTTTCTAAGATGTTCATGTGGTTGTGGTTGTGGAACCGAAGTAGCAGAGTCGATGTCTCCTGATGAAGATGGTTCAGATGATGATTCAGGAGCAAATATATTTTCAAATGGAGCATCTTCGGGAGTAGCAAAGGGATTAACTTCATCCTGTGAATCAGAAGCATTTCCATGATGTACATTGGATGATTGAAGATTTGTTGATGAAACAGATTGATCAGCAGCAGGCGCTTCTTGGCTTAATGACATAGAAACTGAAGGATTGACTTCATTGACAGAGATAGAAGCAACCTCTATTGAAGGAGTTGACAATTCAGTAGCACTTGGCTCACAGTCTTCATCAAACATAGGATAAAACAATTTCTTCAAATCATCTTCAGATGGAGGTACATATGGAGTTGCTGGAAAAGAGTTTGGTACAAGAGATGAACCAATGGGACTGTTTTGAAGTGCGGGTCCTGAATTGGATTGTCCAGGAGCCATTTGACCGGTCAGCTCATCAAACGTAACGTGAATAGTTTCCATGATATTTCGGGTCCTCTTGTTGTAGATTCGGTATCCTTTTCTGTTTGGTGCATATCCTACAAAAACTCCAATGTCTGCCTTAGCTCTTAGTTTACCTAAATCTTGACCATCATTCGTAGGATAGCACAAAGCACCAAATACACGAAGGAATGAGAGATTAGGTTTTCTGTTGTGAACAAGTTCATATGGAGTTTTTCCATGAACAGTGTGAATCAGGGATCGATTTTGTGTGTAGCATGCAGTGGCAATGGCTTCACCCCAGAGAAACATTGGAACCTTTGAGTAAATCAGCATTGTTCTTGTGGCTTCCACAAGAGTTCGATTTCGTCTTTCAACTACACCGTTCTGTTGAGGAGATCGTGGAACACTTCTTTGATGACTGATTCCCACACTTTCATAAAATTCACTAAGTTGTTTGTTAACAAACTCAGTTCCATTGTCTGTTCGGATGATTCTGACAGTTTTTTTAAGACGAACCTGCAGCTGTTTGATGAGTTTGATGATGATATCTGGAGTTTCATCCTTTGTCCTTAAGAACTTAACCCAGGTGAATCTAGAGTAATCATCAACCACAACTAACACATATTTCTTCCCAAATATATTCTGCACTCTCATGGATCCACATAAGTCCATGTGAATTGTATGAAGAACTTCTGTAACAGAGTTTGTAGGTTTGGGTTTATGGGCATACTTCTTGCTTTTTCCCAATTGGCATGCTGAACAAAGATGATCCTTTTCATACTTAAGTCTAGGTAAACCTAAAACTAAGTCCTTTCTGGAGAGATCATTGATGGTGCCGAAGTTCAAGTGATTGAGACGACGATGCCATAACCATGACTTTGTTTTTGAAGCCTTTGACAACAAGCAAATTGGAGAAGACTTCATCATATCATCGATAGAGATGGTGTATAGATTTGAACCACGTGTTCCTCTTAAAAGTTCCTTACCATCAAGTTCTCTAACGAAACAGGTATGTTTTCTGAAGGCTACTTCTAGATCAGAATCGCAGAATTGACCAACAGAGAACAAGTTATGACCAAGACCTTCCACATAATACACTCTGGAGATAACACTTTCACCAACAACATAATCTCCATAGCCCATAATTGCACCGAAATGATCGTTTCCGAATCTAACAGTCCCGATGAATTTGCTCATGAAGTTCATGAGCCGCGACCGGTTTCCAGTCATATGCTTGGAACAGCCTGAGTCCAGGTACCACAGAACGATTTGAACGATCTGCAGTTGAACACAGACAAGAATGGATAACTGGATAATTGGGATCCCCATGCAAGAATGGGTTCCATTTGGTTAGTAACAGTGATTGGAACACCCACATCAGAAATAGAAACATTCATATCAGACATAGAAGCAGTGGAATCATTATGAATAGAAGCAGTACTAGTGTCCGTATTTGCCCTATTCAAAGTATGTTCACTTCTTAAGGGAATATTTCTACCAGTAGGCATCCATTTTTTAGAGGGCATTGTCTGATTAACCTTATGGCCAACAGGTATCCATTGATAGCCTATCTTACTAAATGTTCTTCCTATGGGCTTCCACTGTTTTCTAACTTTCTTTCGCCTTTGCCTTTTTGCCTTCTTAGCATGATATTTTGCATTAACACTATTGACTGGGGATATGACAACATTAGACAAAGCATTCACACCACATTCATGATTAGTAACAGAATTCAAGCAGACATCTTTACAAGGTTTGCAAATAGTATCAGAATTTGAATTAATTATAGTACGCCTATGGCTAATACTAGAATCAACACGATTCGTTTTATTTGACTCAAACTTAAAGTTCATAGGTTGATCTTCTACTTTCTTCCAATGCACATTCTTAGCTTGCGAGGTCCTATCATTCCTTGTATTGTCTTGAGACTTTGACCTGCTCGCTTTAATGTCACTGTTAACTCCTGTAGAGGGAATGGGAACATTAGTTGGTTTTGCTAATTTATGCAGTTCCTGTTTAGATGTGTTGGGATCTGAACTATTTGAAGGCACATTAAAGTTCACTCTCTTAACAGTAGAAGTGCTGGGATTTGAACTCCTAGAGGGCACACTCGAGTTCACATTCTTAGCACTAACAGATTTGGAATCTGAACTACTTGAAGGCACACTAAGGTTCACGTTCATAACATTTGGCATTGAATGACTTACATGCTTGGCACTAGGCATTGAACAAGGTATCAAGGAATTGACTTGCTCACCTAAGGTTTTAGGGCATATTGTAATTAAGCATTCTAGAAGTTCTTGAGATCGTTTGGCATATAAGCATGCATGACCAATTGCATTATCAAGTGGTTTCTCTAACTTATCCTCTTCTACAATCTCACGGAGACATTCTAGGCTGTCCTTAAGATATGAGAAATATGTTTGAATTGCCAGTTTGTTATTCCTAAGATGAGGAGGAACATATTTCACAGACAAAGCATATTTATTACAGACATGCCCCTTTGAAGCACCATTCTCCCCATTGGTCATTGGCATTTTCCCTTTTACCTGACTCTTAAGATTCTCAATTTCCTTTTTCAACGAGGTTATTTTTTCGTTATTTTTGTTACGAGTGACTTTAATTGACTCAAATAACTCATTGAAATGACGTTTAACCTTTTCATTCTCTTCTAGAAAACTTTCATTTTCCTTTTGTAAGGCATTAACCAAGTTTTGAAGATGAAAATTTTGAGAATTCTGAGAATCTAAAGGAGGAGGCATTTGGGAGCCAGTCATATTGTTCTGTTCACCCTTTAATTGAGAGATTTGGGCTTTCAACTTTTTGATCGTGTTACAGTGAGCTTGAATCTGTTCGTCACGTTTGTTTAGTTCAAAAACTGCATCAAACTCTGGAACATCCGAGGATATCTTGATGTTTGAGGTTTTAACATTTTCTTTAAGATGTTGATATTTTAGTTGCAAGTCAAAATGTTCAACTTCTAGCTTAGAAAAATGTTTTACCAAATTATCGTGATCATCCTGTTCAATTTTATCACTTAGTTTAGAGTTTTTGATTTCAAGTTCAATGACACGATCATGGGAGACTTTCAACGCAACAGATAATTCATGAAATTGAGAAGCAGTAATAGAGCAATTAGTAGCAGTATAAAACACATATTGAGAGATACATTCAGAGATCAGATTCTCATTTAAGGTATGCAAGTTCTTCCTCTCAATTTCATTATATTTTAATGCCCGCTCATAGTCACTAACTTCAATTATCATTGCATCAAATTATTTTTCCATCCCTTTAATATCTGTATCCATCCCCTTTTTAAGACTCTCAAAGTGATATTTTAATTGTTTAAAGAAAGGCATGACTTCAGTTAAATAACATTCTTTTGTTTGTTCAAAACCCCTTTCCCCTTTCAGTTATCCCAGTGGGTGTGATTCTTTTCTTACAAGTTTTCTCAAAATCAACAAATAATTGAAAGATCACATATTGACTGATTAAGGTCTTGCTCTTAGTGGCAATAGTTCTAGGAACTAAATGCATTGGTGTATTGGGAGGATACACAGTCGCTGCAGGCATTCTCCTAAGGGGAGGGTTTGTTTCAACAATATTTTCAGCTTTTTGCTTATCTAAGTCCTTTTTCCAAAACACTTGTTCAGGTGTTAACAAAGTTTGAGGCTTAAACTTGTTTAAGGAAATCCAATTTCCTTTTTGTAATCATGGGGTTTGATCATTATGTTATTCTTTTTACATTCAGGATCATCTAGCTTCTTATTCATTTTCTCCCTAGATGCATCATCTAATTTTCTATCTTCCTCAGTGCACTCAACGCAACTAGGTTTCTGTCTAGGCTTAAGGATTTCATTACCATCATAAATTACATTTTGAGCTGCTTTAGATATCTTTCCGTACTCAGGGTTGGGTTTATCTATGATGGGAACACTATGCTTATCGCTTAAAACTCTATGCTTAGTGACCATGTGAGCAGTTTGAATGGTATTCCCTTGTACGTACAACTTATTTTCAAGCTTGTTTTTCAAGGTTTTTAGATTAGAAAAATCATTCAAAAGTTTTGATTCCTTAGCACAGAATTCTTGCTTAAGCATTTTAACATTTTCTTGAAGTTCTTGTTTTTGCTTAGCAGTTTTAGAAAGCTTTTCTTGTAAGGAGGTTAACTCATGTTTTAATACTTATTCTCTAAACTTACTTTGTTTAATAGTTGTACGCATTTGGTCATCCATCTCCTGCTCACGAGTGGTTAACTCAAACTTAGCTCGTTGTTCATAAATAGCAACACGTTCTTTATAAGCATTAAGTTCAGAGATAACAGAATCATCAGGGGCACATGCAGTGTATTCATCAAAATCATAGTCATTGTTGACTGCAGAAGATGCATCACTTGGTACAACTTCACTTTCACTTTGTTTCACATATTGATCATATGGGACAACATTGATATTACCCATATTTTCAATATTTGATTCAATAGTTTCAGTTGTTTGTACTTTGTCATGCATCTTTTGCACCTCAGCATCATCGTATAGTTTTAATACCTCTGAGATGAGTTTGTATTTGGATGGGCCAGCTTGTGGTGAAGATGAGACCTTAGGAGAAACCATTGGAGAAATGATAGCCATAAAAATTGTGTGTGCAGTAGGTCCATCATCCACATCAGAGTCGTATGCATCACAATCAGCGACTTGAAAGGCATTATGATGATTGTGACCTATCTCTTGAGTTGGCTGCTCATCCACATCTGCATCATAGGTCTTTGCATTGCCCTCAGCAAGAAACAACAACTCCTCTTCATCCAAAGCAGCACCATTATCCTGAGCTTGTACAAGCAGCATCTTATCTCTGAAGTATTCTGCATTCTGTGGACGTTTTGGAGATGTGCAGTTCCTAGCAATGTGTCCTTCACCACCACAGTTGTAGCATTTGATTGGTTTAGCTTGTCCTTGATTTCCATTCCTTCCCCGATTCTGATTTGCTACATATCCTCTACCAGCTCCACCTCTTCCTTGTTCGTACTGCCTTTCTTGAACTGGCTGCACCATAACCTTCCCATCTCTGACAGTGGCTTGATTGTGTGGATTGGATGCAGTTCTGAGATTGTTGTTGGTGTGTGGAAGAGAGTTCATGTTTTGACTAATCAGGAGAGCCAGTTGATTAATGAAGTTTCCCACGTGTGCATCAGCATCAGCTTGTTTGAACATAGGATCAGGAATGAGTTTATGATTACCATTACCCATAGGTATGACTTGAGATGCCTTGGTGGTAATACCAACATTGGTGTAGAAAGCTGTAGAATCATTAGGTGAGCTTGATTCTCCCTGATTGGTTTTGAACTGCTCCAGAATCCTTTTCTCAAACATAGCATGCCTCTCATTCTGAAGAAGGAAAGCATAGAGTTGCTCATAGTTAGTATTCTTCAATCCTTTGGTTAGCTTCACAGAGGTGACAAACTTGTGCCATTCGGGATTCAGGTTGTTCACAAACTTTGAGTTCAGCTGAATGTTTGGCATGGTCATTTTGATGTTCCTCATATCGTTCACAAGCTTATGGAATCTCACATAGTACTCATAGACACTCTCATCTGGTCTCATCTTGAAGTGCTCAAAGTCATCATATAGTTGTGATTCTCTGTCTTCAATAGTTAATTCAGAACCTGAGAGAAACATCTTGACATTATCCCACACTGCCTTGGCTTCGGTGTTGTGATTGATCAGCTTGTAGATATCCTTTGGAAGACCTTGAAGTATGATGTTAGAAGCCCTGATATCAACATCGAATCTCTTTTTCTCCTTATCATCGAGCTCATCATATATCTTTGGTCTGTCTATTCCATATATCATTCTTCCATCAATTAAGTCTCTAGTAGTCTCAACCCGATAAGGTCCTTCATCGATTGACTTGAGAATGTTGACCCCATTTTCCTTTCCAAGACAGTACAGTCTGATTCTTTGAGCCCATGAATCATAATCAGTTCTGTCAAGCATAGGTGGACAAGTATCTGACCCTGCTGCTTGAACGTCCTCAGCTACGGAAGAAAAAATAGTAGGAACGATGTTTGCCATGATTACAAGTTCTACGGGATTTTACAATTCTTTGATTAAACCGGGAAATTGATTCTTTCACGGGATTTTACTAAACCAAAAGAACAGCCATAAGAATGTATCACGAAGAAGTGACAAGTAGCAAAACACACAACTCGCTTAGTTATCAACTCGCTAAACAACCAACTCGCTCAAGGAGACAACTCGCTTAAGGAATCAACTCGCTAAATAGCTAAGTCGCATTAGCATCAACTCGCAACACTGTCAACACGCTTAATGGAACAAGTCGCTAAATAGCTAACTCGCTTTAGTATCAACTCGCAAGACACACAACTCGCTTAGAACCCAAGTCGCATGAAAATAAACTCGCTAAATAGCCAAGTCGCATATACTAACTCGCATACAGAAACAAAGCAACTCGCTTTGAAGAAAAACAAGTCCGAGACTCAACTCGCTTCGTCCTATCTTCACAAATAACCACTTTATCAATCAAAAACAACCAAACCACAATGATTTAAGCCTTCCAATTCAAAACATAAACACATATGATGATCCTAAACACAAAAGTACAAGCAAAATTCAAACTTTAACACTAGAATTTGTCCAAGTGAATCCAACTCTTCTAAACACTTAATACCCCAAAAACCTTATGAAATCCACCAAAACAAAGAGCATGAAAGATGAGTGATCAAACCATGGCTCTTGATACCAATTGTAATAAATAGGATTTCATAAACATACTAAACCATAATCCAAGTTGGCGTATAAAAGTGTTAGAGAGAGAAAGTTCTAGAGAGAGAAATGGAAGAGAGTTGGGAACTATGTGAAACAAAGAAAAATAGTATTGAAGCTCCAACCCTCTACCTTGGGAGGTAGAGGGTATTTATAGTGTCTTACAAATAAACGCCACCTACGGGCTGTGGATCAGGCATACAGTGGGTAAAGACCCGTCCGTCCTCCACGGTGTTACTTAACAAACTACTAACTAACATATCATAACTACGACTACGAGCTTTCTATTGAATGCTTATACTTGAGGTGACCGACTCTTTAATGACTGAATTTTCTAATTCCTAACAGTAATAATACTTTCTTTCATAGATCTGTAAAGGGAATAATGCAGCAAAATAGAGTAAAAGTGATATGTGATGAAGAGGGTAACAAACATGAGGGTAATGCTGTTGCTGAGCAATTTGTCCTTCACTTTTAGAAGTTTCTTGGTAAAAAAATTGATGTGGTTGAGTTAAGGGATAGTAATGATTTGTTTCCAAGAAAGGTTAGTCAAGAAGATGCAGAGTTGATGACTAAGAGTGTTACTGAGAAAGAGATAAAAGATGCTCTATTCCAGATTGGGAATGAAAAGGCTCCTGGACCTGATGGTTTTACTACTCTGTTCTTCAAAAAGTCATGGGATACTGTGGGAAAGGATATTGTAGAAGCTATTCAGGAGTTCTTTTTAACTGGTAAGTTACTAAAAGAAATAAACTCAACTGTCATTTCCTTGGTCCCCAAAATTTCAATTCCCAATAAGGTGTCTGATTTTAGGCCCATTGAATGTTGCAATGTCCTTTACAAATGTACAAGTAAAATTTTGACCAATAGAATTAAGCCTATTCTGAATAAGTTGGTTAATAAGAACCAAAGTGCTTTCATCCCTTTTAGGCAAATTCAGGATAATATTCTGTTATCACAAGAAATTCTTAAGGGGTATGATAGAAAGGGTAGGCCAAAAAGGATTGCTTGCAAAGTAGATATCCAAAAAGCATATGATACTGTAAATTGGAAATTTTTGGAAGGATGCTTGCAGAAGTTTGGTTTCCCTGATCAAATGGTTAAATGGATAATGATATGTGTGTCTACTCCTACCTTTTCTATTAGATTGAATGTGGAAAGTTGAGGTTTCTTTAAAAGTGAAAGAGGATTGAGGCAGGGTGATCCTATATCCCCTTACTTATTCACTCTAGTTATGGAAGTGTTTACACTCATAATGGATAGGAATTGTGGAAAACTAGAAGGGGGGTTGAATAGTTTTGCCAATTAAAACTTCCTTTTAAACTTATTTAGATCGACTTATGTCAATCTATTTGGATGTGTGTGTTGGATGTTGATAAACAAGCATATAAAGGTATGTAATGAAAAGATAAGAGTAAGAAGCACAAAACCACAACGCGAGTATTTATAGTGGTTCGGCTACAAGGACACCTTCCTTGCCCTACTCCACTCCCCGAGTCACCTACTCAAGAGTTCGTAATCACTACACCAATCTCCTTATGGCGGAGAAGCCTTCACAACGTCGCCTACCCTTTTTCCGGTGCTAGGCTAACCACCGGGTTCTTTCACTCCAAGGTGAACCACACCTACACAACGTCGCCTACCCTTTATCAGGTACTAGGCTAAGTACCTAGTTCTTTCACTCCAAGGTGAACCACACCTACACAACGTCGCCTACCCTTTATTAGGTACTAGGCTAAGCATCTAGTTCCATTGCAATGGAGGAACTACTACCCAACATTACACCAACGACTAATCCCAAAGGAGATCCACTCCTTTTTACAACATCATCAAGGATATCAATATCCTTGGATCTAGTACTAATCTATCTTGTACATCGAAACACACCATATCGAATGTACATATAAGGCACCTTTCACTAATGCCTTTTACTAGATCTTCAAGACACCCTTCACTAATGTCTTGTGTCTTGACTTCTAAGCACCCTTCAATAATGCTTCTAGTCTTGACTTCTAAGCACCTACTACAAGTGCTTATGATATGGACGATAGATACCCTTCACTAATATCTTCGTCTTGACACTTGAGACACCTTTCACAAATGTATTCAACACTTCTTAGGAGAAAAAAAACAATCATCAACAAGAAGACTTCAGTATTCTTGATGATGAGGAAGCATGGCAACTCATGGACTTGAGCTTGCTCGACTTCAAAGGTGGTGATCTTGCCTTTAAGAGGAACCTAGAAGATCACACAAAAGCAAAACTACAAACATAGATCTCTTGGATCTGAGGTTAGAGAGTTTTTAACTCTAGGGGAAAGTATGTTAGAAAGGGGTGAGTAATAATGAAGAAATGGCTCACTATTTATAGAAGAAAAAATTTACTGTTCCCCGGATCCCACGGATCCCTCCCACAAGGGATCCGTCTAGCGTAAAGCTAGGGATCCGTGGGACGCTCCTCTTTACCCATGGGTATTTTGGTTATGGGTCGTGGGTTGATCCATGGGTCTTTATCTAGATACAATGTATCTCTTGAGTGCAATGCACCTAGTCACATGGGTATGGGTCAAAACCATGGGTTATGGATATTATCCATATATGATATAAGCATGATGTCATGCAATGGGTTATGGGTCAAGCTCCATGGGTCATGGGCTTTGGGTTGTACCCAGCTACATTCAATGTATTTGCCCAATGGGTTATGATACTTAAGTTTCTACCCATTTATATTACCCAATATACTACATACTAGTTATGTGTATATTTTACCCAAATATGTAAACACTAGTTGTTGTACATATGTAATATTAAATCATAAAATCACTTATACTTGTTTTAGTGTTTTATGTGAAAATGTGAATATGTTAGAAACTATTAGTTCAAACCATTTACGTATTTTATTTGTTTCGTTAAAATGATTTTACGTTTGTTATCGACAAAACATTAGAAGATCGTAAAATATAAATAAACGTTTTTACGGCTTATTTGTATTAACAATCTCCCCCTTTTTGTTGATGACAAAACATAAAATTATTTTAAGGAAAAGCTAAAATTCGTAAAAGTTTGAATTTGTAGTTTTTACTTTCTTCTCCCCCTTTTTGTCGAAACAAAAAGAGCTTCGAAAGGAAACTAACACATTGTTTTAGGAAAAACATGTGAAAGAAATAAAAAGAAATAGAGACCAAGTAACGGGAAAAGATCTCATCTTTACTCCGCTTTGACGAGTCCATCCCTATGTAAGGTCATCAAGAGACTAATTCTAAGCTAGTTTATTTGCAGCTAAGTTTGCAAAAGATTTCGTCTATGTGACGAATGTGCTCCCCCTTGTTGACAAACTTTCAACATGTTGACAATGATAACAATCTTTGTCATGGCTAGGTAGTGGTGGTGGAAGAAATGAAATGACTTGATGCGAAGGATCAAGTGAGGCGGCTTGTGGAGCCTCAAACGACGGAGGGATTGGTGGAGGCGCATTTGAGAATGGCTCGACCAAGAATGATGGTGGTGGTAGAGAAGTGTCAACTTACATATGGTCGGGTGGTTGACTTTGATGATTTCTCATAATCCAAATGGGATTATATGATGGAAACGGCGAAAAGGAAGCCGGAGCTAATGTTGACTCAACACCTTGATTTTGTACCATTATTCCTCCTAATGAGGAGAATGTTGTCGGCGGAGGAGGATGAGACGGCCTAGGAGGTAAATCCTCTAAATTGTAGAGGTGTGGTGATGATAGTGGAGATGTAAAAGAAATAGCTCTAGGAACCAATGGTGATGGTGTAGTGGAAATGATATTGTTTGGCCTAGGAGGTATGGTGGTGTTTGGCAGAGGTAGTTTTGTGGGTACTATCCTTTTAGGAATTGGTTTGATTGGTTGAGAAAATATCCTTGTATTTGTTGGCTTGACCGGAGATGATTTGGTTGAAGAGATTTCGTGTACAACACGACCAATTTTCTTGGGTGGTTCTTTGGTGGATAAGTTACTACTTGGAGTTTTCCTCATGATGAGATGATTTCAAGAAGTTTGTAAAGGTTTCTTATGTGCTGAAAATTAGGATGAAGGTGATGACTATGGAAGTCCTAACAATGTGGTTTATAAAGCAAGAGATTTGGCAAGTGCATTTAAGCCTTAAGCCACTAAAATTCATTGGAATATGATTATTAACATGTACAATAGTCAAATTCAGAGTTTGTACTGATCTAGGAACTCATTTAAGATGAGATGGAGTGTTTGAGTTAGAAAGATGAGTTGAAATGATTGTTTTAGCAAGGTTTGACATAATCTGTCATCCGGATCCCACGGTTCCCTCCTCAGAGGGATCCGTCTAGGCTAATCCTAGGGATCCGGCTCTCAGCAGTTATGAAAGAGTAGAAATGATGTTTCTAAGATCTAAGATCTATATCACCTTGAGTGTTTCAGTCCTCCTAAGTGTCTTAAATGAAGGGGTGCTTAAGTACTTGAAGGTAATGAGTGATGTAGCTTAATGATTGCCTTTTATGGAAGGAATTGGAACTTTCATGAGTACCAATGAATGAACAAGGATGACACTAAAGATGAGAGTGTCAATTGAAGCTAAATGATCCTAGAGATCAGATAGTGACTTAGATTAATCCCTTGGAGAATATCCTAAAGGCTTAAGATGGAAAAAACTAGAATTTGATCTATTTTGATCAATTTTGTCGTAAGGATGATTATGATCCATTTTGCTATAAGAGGTTTCCAACGTTTAGATATGAGAGATCATGTGAAAAATGATGTGTGAGCTTGAGAGCGGAAGTGTAATGAATTAAAGTGAAACGATAGATCTACAAGCGTCTTTGAGTGTGATCTAGGTGAGTTATGTGTGAGTAGGAAGGATCTACTTAACTTGATAAGGACTTAATTTGCCTTAAGATACTATGTCTAGCTTAGTGTGAGGTGTTCTAAGGATATGTTTGAAATACAATGCTTGCAATTGCATTTTCTGTTTGTCGGATCCCATGGTTCCCTAAGTGTAGGGATCCGTCTAGCACAAACTTTGGGATCCGTCCATCTGCTAAGCAGAACCTTTACTAAAGGTATGCAATGATCTTGACAATGCATTATATTCCAAGGTTAGTTTAAAAGGGATTCTAATACTAAGATATTAAATGTAAGATGTTTTATTTCATGAACGAAGTTGGATTACATTGATAAAGCACGAGTCTAAGAGGATTGATCCTATTTGAAATATTACTAAGTTCTTTGAGCGTTTTCGCTAGAAGGATCGTCACGTGGTTGATGAGTGTTGGTGGAGTCAAGAATGAAGAAAGTCTTCATGAGAGATATGTTTAGCGGTTCCATCATCTTGTTCACAAGTACGTACAAAGGACTTTGAAATTGAGGATGAAAGTGCATAACGTTATGATAAAGGCGCGTCAAGAACATTCCATAAGGGATGAGTTTATTCTTGGAGCCTTGAAGATTTACAATTCGCCTTGCGAAGAAGTAGGCGAGATTGTATGGTTGTTGTGTTAGCAAACAGTACAACATGTGAGCACAACAAGCGGGAAGGATTTCTCGATTTCCCCTAAGACTCCAAACATTCTCACACAGGATGAGTACAAGAGGCTTGTACTCTTCTCGGATGTCCCGTGTGAGGATAATGTTTGGATCGGAGTAATATGGTCGAGGTTTGCATATTATGCGATTTAAATCTTTCGGGGAGGGTATGTGTGAACAATATGGACTATTTTCTTCACGAAAGTTGAAGAGAGAATCAAGAGACCAATCTTCGGTGAAGGTACATTGTCCGTGATTTGGAATCCGGAGGATGTGAGCAAAATGCCCAAGGGTTAAAGTAAACTTTTGGTTTTTGATATAAAACCAAAGAGATAGAGAGCGATCCTCGTTACGAACGAGTTCAACTTGACGGAAGAATTCCATTATGAACCTTGGACATATCTTCTCGTTGATTTCAAGAAGACATTCTAGTCCTATGGTTCGGAAGGAGCTATTGATACCTTCTTCGAATTGTAGAGAGGTGTCTACAATACGTCCTTCGTGGAAGTGACGGTTTTCGAGATTATTGAATCCACGGACATGATTGCCAGGTGTGTTGGGTTCAATGGAGATGTTCGGAGTGTATATGCTAGTGAGTGAAAAATCAAACTCATATTCATGCGTCATAGTTGAACCTACAGAAATGATGAGTTAATAGAAAGTGATGTTTTGTGGTCGACCAATGATTATCTAATGTTTTTACTAGATTTTTATTAACAATGGTTTTTATCAACATTGACACTTAATTCACTTATGGTTTTGACATTCTAGTGGAATATTACTTTTAGAAGGAAAGTGGTTTTTATTTTGCATGAAAAATAGTTTTCCAGTAGGACGGTTCCCACGGTTCCCTTTCAAGAGGGATCCGGCTAGTACACTTGCCGGGATCCGTGGATCTGTAGTAACAGAGACAGATTTGATAAAAACATAGGTTTTACAGTTTTGTACCACGATATGTGTTTTAGCCTACATTTTCTTTTGGCATGCATACAAGACTTCTAATGTATCACGAAAGATTACGAGACATATAAATCAAAAGAAATGACAAACACATTATGATAATAATAAACTAGATAAACTAGACTATTAATAATATTTCATTTCAATGCCTAGAATGATACAAAGGATTGGGTATATAACCCCAATGTAGATTAACAACACAAAGTAAATGTCTCCATATGTGAACTTCATCATAGGGAACACAAGTGCGATGAGTGTTAAGGCGATGAGCACGAGGGCGATGTAAACCATATTGAATACGATCCTTCTTGGTTTCGGTTGAGATGAAGTGGAGAGGAAGATGAATTTTTGAATGAGAGGAAATTTTTGAAATTGGAGGATTTGAAAAAGTAAGGATTTGATGGAGTGGATGACGGTGGGAGTATTTATGGGAAAAGAGGAATTTTTTATATTTGTGTTTTGTTTTATTATTAGAAAGATGTGTTTTTTTTTTTGATTAAGTGAAATAAAACACAAGTTTTATAAACCACGACTATAGACGAAAGAGTGACACGTATGTGAGAAAAAGCTTCCTAATGAAGCTACATGTAAAACATGTATATGCACATAAGATAATCAAATAAATACCTAGGTAATCATACTTATTTGTTAAGATAATATCATTTCGAGATAAGTGGAAAGTCATACCTCAAATGCACTTAGGAATGTCTTTACAAATGACACATCAAATGTCAGAAGACAATTCCAGCTCCTTTGTGCTCAAGATACCTTCTTAGGGAAGGTAATCTTTATTATCAAGCAAATCCCATGGCTTGATAGATGTGAGCTTTGACTAATCAACATGACAAAGAGGATTAGTGCAATTAAATGAAAAAGTGAATAAGAAAAATGTTGTTATCAACTCAACATCCAAACATATAGTTTTAAAAGACATAATGTTTGTTTTTATGAAAAACCTTCTTTATAGTTTTCAATTAACCATGGATCGTATCAAGTTTTTAAAGTACAATATACTTCAAGAAACTTGGTAACGAAGCTCTGATGCCAATTGTGGAAAACTAGAAGGGGGGTTGAATAGTTTTGCCAATTAAAACTTCCTTTTAAACTTATTTAGATCGACTTATGTCAATCTATTTGGATGTGTGTGTTGGATGTTGATAAACAAGCATATAAAGGTATGTAATGAAAAGATAAGAGTAAGAAGCACAAAACCACAACGCGAGTATTTATAGTGGTTCGGCTACAAGGACACCTTCCTTGCCCTACTCCACTCCCCGAGTCACCTACTCAAGAGTTCGTAATCACTACACCAATCTCCTTATGGCGGAGAAGCCTTCACAACGTCGCCTACCCTTTTTCCGGTGCTAGGCTAACCACCGGGTTCTTTCACTCCAAGGTGAACCACACCTACACAACGTCGCCTACCCTTTATCAGGTACTAGGCTAAGTACCTATTTCTTTCACTCCAAGGTGAACCACACCTACACAACGTCGCCTACCCTCTATTAGGTACTAGGCTAAGCACCTAGTTCCATTGCAATGGAGGAACTACTACCCAACACTACACCAACGACTAATCCCAAAGGAGATCCACTCTTTTTTACAACATCATCAAGGATATCAATATCCTTGGATCTAGTACTAATCTATCTTGTACATCGAAACACACCATATCGAATGTACATCTAAGGCACCTTTCACTAATGCCTTTTACTAGATCTTCAAGACACCCTTCACTAATGTCTTGTGTCTTGACGTCTAAGCACCCTTCAATAATGCTTCTAGTCTTGACTTCTAAGCACCTACTACAAGTGCTTATGATATGGACGATAGATACCCTTCACTAATATCTTCGTCTTGACACTTGAGACACCTTTCACAAATGTCTTCAACACTTCTTAGGAGAAAAAAAAACAATCATCAACAAGAAGACTTCAGTAGTCTTGATGATGAGGAAGCATGGCAACTCATGGACTTGAGCTTGCTCGACTTCAAAGGTGGTGATCTTGCCTTTAAGAGGAACCTAGAAGATCACACAAAAACAAAACTACAAACATAGATCTCTTGGATCTGAGGTTAGAGAGTTTTTAACTCTAGGGGAAAGTATGTTAGAAAGGGGTGAGTAACAATGAAGAAATGGCTCACTATTTATAGAAGAAAAAATCTACTGTTCCCCGGATCCCACGGATCCCTCCCACAAGGGATCCGTCTAGCGTAAAGCTAGGGATCCGTGGGATGCTCCTCTTTACCCATGGGTATTTTGGTTATGGGTCATGGGTTGATCCATGGGTCTTTAGCTAGATACAATGTATCTCTTGAGTGCAATGCACCTAGTCACATGGGTATGGGTCAAAACCATGGGTTATGGATATTATCCATATATGATATAAGCATGATGTCATGCAATGGGTTATGGGTCAAGCTCCATGGGTCATGGGCTTTGGGTTGTACCCAACTACATTCAATGTATTTGCCCAATGAGTTATGATACTTAAGTTTCTACCCATTTATATTACCCAATATACTACATACTAGTTATGTGTATATTTTACCCAAATATGTAAATACTAGTTGTTGTACATATGTAATATTAAATCATAAAATCACTTATACTTGTTTTAGTGTTTTATGTGAAAATGTGAATATGTTAGAAACTATTAGTTCAGACCATTTACGTATTTTATTTGTTTCGTTAAAATGATTTTACGTTTGTTATCGACAAAACATTAGAAGATCGTAAAATATAAATAAACGTTTTTACGGCTTATTTGTATTAACAGGAATGTAAGGGAATGCACAACTTTCAATTATTATTTTGGATGTAGTATAATGAGATTAACTCATGTTTGCTTTGCTGATGATCTCTTAATGTTCTGTAATGGTGATGTAAATTCTGCAAGAGTCATAAAAAAGTCCATTGAGGAGTTTGAAAAATGTTCAGGATTAAGCCCAAACTTTGCTAAGAGTACAGTTTATTTTGGTAGTATGAATGAGGATGAAAAACAGAGGATTCTAGAGGTTATTCCTTTCTCAATTGGTAAACTACCAATTAGATATTTAGGGGTACCTTTGGTCACTAAAAGGTTGGGGATCAGGGACTGTCAAGGCCTATTGGACAAGATTAAAAACATAGGTCTTAATTGGAAAAATAAATTTTTGTCATATGGTGGGAAGTTGCAACTTGTAGCTGCTGTTCTGGAATCAATTCATGTCTATTGGGCTACAATTTTTATGCTACCCAAAACTATAATCACAGAAATCAATAAAATCTTGAAGAGTTTCCTATGGAGTCAAGGGGAGGTGTCAAGAGGGAAAGCTAGAGTAGCATGGAAAAATTTGCAAACCTAAGAGTCAAGGTGGTATAGGCTTGAAGGATTTAACTGTTTGGAATAAAGCATTGTTGATTAAACATCTGTGGAATATTGCAAGTAAAAAGGACTCTCTTTGGGTAAAATGGGTCAATACAAACAAGTTAAATGGAAGGAGTATTTGGGAAGTCTGTCATGAAAACAAGGATAGTTGGGGATGGAAAAATCTTCTTGAAATAAGAGATGAGGTTAAAAGTCACTTCTTTGTGCAGATTGGTAATGGGTATGATACTGCAATATGGTTTGATCAGTGGTGTATGGCAGGACCACTCAACTATATAGTGTCATACAGAGACCTTTATGATGCTAGGCTTAGGTCTAATTTGACTATGGGAGAGATGATCAGTGATGGTAAATGGTGTTGGCCAGAGGAATGGGTACATAAATATCCACATATAACTCATATTGAAGTCCTTTTACTGCAAGCTAATCAGGTGGACAAATTAATGTGGAAAGCTAACAATGGGAAGTTATTTCCTTTTTCTGTTAAACAAGATTATGAAGATATCATAGATAATAGTGATGAAGTGAAGTGGTGGGAGATTGTTTGGTTTTCACAATGCATTCCCAAACATGCTTTCATTCTATGGATGGCCATTAATGAAAAACTGTTAACTCAAGATAGAATGAAAAGATGGGGTAGCTATGATATAATGGTTTGTTCTTTATGTTATGAGGAAGAGGAATCTCATAACCATCTGTTCTTCAATTGTACTTACTCTAAATGTATTTGGGAGAAGCTAAGAAGTATGGTTTGTAACAACAGTAGTGCTACTGAATGGAGAGATATTATTGCAGACCTGGGAGAAATGAGGAATGGTAAAAACATAATTAGTATGCTCAGAAGGCTATGTGTTGCTGCTTGTGTTTATATGATTTGGCAAGAAAGAAATCATAGGATTTTTAGAGATGAAAAGAGACCCTGGGAAGTCTTGTTTAAAATGGTATGGGAGATAGTTAGAATGAAGCTCATGAGATTGACTTTTAAAGATTCTAAAGCTGTTAGAATTGTGCAAAGAATCTGGGAGGTGGATATGATAAAGAAAGGAAAAGTCTAACCCGCAGTTGTGGGTATAGGTTTCTTGTTAGTATGTACTGTTTGTATGTTCTAAATGGTGTCTTAGTATAGTTGTATTTCCTTTGAAAAAGTCTGGTAGTTCTATAATTCTGTATTGGTTCTAGCAGAGCTTAGAATTTTGTGTATATATTGTGGAAATGTTAATATATTTGATCGTTTGCAAAAAAAAAAAAAAAAAAAAAAAAAAAAAAAAAAAAAAAAAAAAAAAAAAAAAAAAAAACGCTCATAAATGCATTAAAATACTGAAAATATCTCAAAATTGCATTTTATATGTTTCAGATGCAAAATGTTTAAAATCAGATGAAAAATGAGCTAAGTTTGCATAATTGGCAGTTTCAGTCCCCCAAGTTTCAAATCTTGTCAAAAATAGTCCCTGAGCACTTATTTTAAAAGAAAAGTCACCAAAGGTCCTTTTGAAATCATAACTTGTCATAATTAGTCCTTTGGTGAAAAATTTCAAAAGTTTTGAGAATTTACAAGTTTGGTCCTTCAAGTTTTAAAATTGGCAAAAATAGTCCTTGGAAGTTTAAAAATGTCTTATATGATCCTTGTACTATTGAAACTTGGCAAAAGTGACCCTTGAAACAACTTTGAGAAAATGGCAGATTTGGTCCTTGGTCTTTCAGAAATTACAAATTGGTCCTTATGTTAT
Source organism: Chrysanthemum seticuspe (assembly GCA_019973895.1). NCBI lineage: Eukaryota > Viridiplantae > Streptophyta > Magnoliopsida > Asterales > Asteraceae > Chrysanthemum > Chrysanthemum seticuspe. The sequence goes on from BPTQ01000004.1 coordinate 228,727,263, forward strand.
TAATACAAGCCATGACCCTTTGATTGGACCATGAACCCCCTGCCAATATACACCCTTGTAACCCCTTGTTTTTGACCCCTGCTTTAATATTAAACCCCCCAGGTCAAACCAGTCAAACACCCACCACTGCTTTTCCCTCCAAGTCTTCTCCTTCAACCACCATGCCTGCAACACTCAACCTTCACCATCCCTCCAGCTCAACCTTCACCTCCCTTATCACTCCACCTCACCAAACAACAAAAAGCATTTAATGCTTCCCTCCCCCTTGCACTCAACCCCTCAACTGTTAAAAACCAATTTGGCGCCAAAATTAATCAAACGACCAATAATAGCTCAACTGATCCAATGGCTACAAATGCAAGTGGGATCTGCTCAGAGGTCAAGTGGGAGGACTTTGGCATATAAAAAGAGAAGAAAGAGAAGCAAGAAGAGTAGTAGTTCTTAGTTTTAAATTCTATGTATGTCGTTTTAATGTCAATGTCTTAAATTAAGTTCTAAATATTTAATTTCCTTTTGTATTGTATTAAGAAAAACCTGTTTTATCAGTTGTAATCTAATTTCAAGCATTGATTTAAAGTTTGAACCAAAAATCTGTTTTTATGATTCACTGTTGAAAAATCAGTTATTATGCTATTATACTTAAGCTCCAAGTAGCTTCATCTTAATTCAAATAAGCTTATTTAAGCTGTTTATAGCTTTTAGTAAGCTTAAGAAACAGATTCAAGCAATATTCATGTCTGGTCAACAAAAGTCAACTGGAGCAGGGTAGGATTAAATCTTTGACTTGGACTAGATGTGGTGTTGGATTAAGCTCCTTCGGAGTGGTATTCAACCATTTGGTGCAAGCTTTAGCAGCTGGACTGCTGTAAGCTTTTCATTCACCTTATGTCACTTGTTTGCTCAAATCTGTATGTGATTGTTTCATGTAGTTAGTGTTAATTGTTAGCTCTAATCACTCCAGTTAGACTCATTTTGCTTAGCTACAGTTAGATTAGGAAGAGACTCTCACCAGTTAAGTTAATTGTTAGTTATAGTTTGCATATTAGTCAAATGAACCAGTGTTTGGAATAAGATGTTATTGGAAGTTTTCAAGCTTCTCTGTGGTTAGAATTCTTAAGGATAGTCTCCTTTAGCTCTATAGAACTAATATCAGTGTTTCTCTTGCCTCTCAGAATCACTTAAGTCAACATTGCATTCAAGCTAATTCTGTGCTCAAATGTGTTTGATTCAGTAGCTAGAATCTTGCAAATAGGTTTAGGAATACTTAATATAGCTTGCATTAGTCTTATTTCACCATTAAACATCAATCTCAGTTCACAAATTGGATTCAAATCTCAGTTTGGTCAAAATATCATTTCTGTTAAGAAAGTCAAAAATTGAAAACCTCAGTTTTCACCCAACTTGGGTGATTTTTAATTGATTCATTATTGGATCAATTCAAGTGAAATTTTGGGTTTAAAAACTTCAGTTGGTCAAGTTTCTTAATCTGGTTTTTGTTAAATTTTTGTAATTTTTTACAAGCTTCAAATCAGCTTGTCAAATGGGCTTAAAGTGCCCTGTGCACTGACTCAATGTATACTGAGTGTGCACAGGGTTTGTGCAGAGCTTGTCAAAAGCTCATTTGAGCTTCTCTCAGGCTCATTCTTGGTTTTTAAATAGCTAGCCAGGTCTACTTTAGGTTCCAACTTATGGTTTTCTGATTCAGCTTATTAATAAGCAGTTGCTTGAGCTTGAAGTAAGCACCCAAAACTGATTTTCTTTTGTTTGATCTTGTACTCAATAGCTTGTAGCTGGTTATCTTAAGGTTCTGAGTAGCTGGAATAGGTTGGTATTAGGATGTTTTAGCATATTATAGCTTCTGCTTTGATTTGGTGCTCATTTGGTACCTCTAGCTTAATTCAAGTGCTTATTTATAAGCACTTTTCACTGCAGCTTCATATTCTCACACATAAGCTACTGTTTTTATATTTTTCTTAGACTTAGAATAATATTTTAGACTTTTCCTGAATTTTTCATATTTTTCCAGCACTGTTTGCTATTTTTCTTTATTTTAATCAGTTTTTAAGCCTTTTTAATTAGCTTTTATTGCAATTAAATCAGAAAAGTTTCAAAAAAATAAGTTTTCATTTTTCCTAGGTTAAGATAAATATAAAAAGCAAAAAAATTATTTTTCCAGATTTTTCTTAGTTAAATTTGTAATTTTTAGCAATTTAATTAGTTTTAAATAGTTTTTAATTCATAGAAAATAGAAAAATAATCAGAAAAATACAAAATTAGTTTTGAAAATTCTCTTTAGTTATTTTAGATTTTTCCAAGTCATAATTTCATTTTTCTAGCTTTATTTCACATTTTCTTATATTTTAGGGTATTATTAAATAGGTAAAAATAGTTTTTAATTAATAATAATTAATTAAATAGTAATAAAAATAATTTTCTTTTTCTCAAAATTTTCTCTTATCATTAGGTTTGTAAAAATGTCATTTTTATATTTTTAGGATTAATATTGTTTCAGTTTCACATTTCTTTTGTACGTTACGTAGTTTTTAATTTAAATTTATAAAAGAAAAATCAAAAACATCAGATTTTAAAAATAGTGATAGCGTTTATTTAATATAATTTAACTTTTTAATTTTCTTTAATTTGCATTTAAGCCCCTGTAATTTATAAACTTTTTCTTTAGGTATAATCAATTATAACACTTTTCCTGTTCAAATTCTCCCGATCACTATTCGTTGATTATTCATCGCACAGCTCGTTGGGACTTAACGACCTGGGGAAACACTACACTCCTCTTGATCTTCATTGCATTGGTTTCAGGCTGTCTGGCTTTTATTACGGTTGACCATTCACAAGTGGTTAGCTTGTGTGATAAAACCTGACCGTCTGGGAACGATCAAATTTTTGGCGCCGCTGCCGGGGAGCTGTGCTAATAGTCTTACGTTTAGCAGATTAGTGATTTGAATATTCACTCCTTGTTTATACCATCTATATATGTTTATATTTTCTTATAAAAATCCAAAAATCCAAAAACATCTTAAAAATCAAAACCCAAAAAGATTTTCTTTCTTATTTTTACAAAATGTTTATCCAAAAATCCAAAAATATTCATCTTTACCCTCTTACCCTTTTTGATTCTTTATCCCTTTACCCTCTATCCATTTGATTCTAACTTCTTCTATTCTCATGGAATCTCTCGACTACGACGAATTCTGGAACGAATTTGAAAAACTTCATACTTTATCACAAATGTCAAGAATTCGTGTTGTTCGTGATGATCCATTAATTCTGCGTAGGGAAATGGAACGAGAAACCGGGGTGACAAAGGACCAGGTACTTCCCTCTGATAATGGAGGTGCTAAATACGTCCAACCTACGGTTATCCAAAGATCTAACCCCTCAATTGCTCCTAAGCCGTCTAAAATTGATCCTAAACTTTCACAATTTACGGTTAAAAGCAATCATGCAGAATTTAGACCGGTGACTAGCAAGAATGACTCGCCCTAAACTTCACGTTTCTCAAAAACCAGAACCGGAGACCAAAACGGAAGTGGTGGAAATTGCTAGCTCTGAGAGCACACCACTTGTCCCACCTCCGGATTTTTCAAAATGTTCTTCGAGACTTGATAGTCATTCGGATCACCATGTTGGTTTTGTTGATTCTTTGAATGAACTGATTCCTTCTCATAACTCTCAAATGGAATCGTTTATTCCTTTTGTCGGTTGTGGTGAGCCTCTTTTTGGTTCACCATGTCGCTGGTGTACGTGTGTACAGTGTGGTAATGATATTCGGAACGGGAGTTGTTTGTTTTGTGGTTCAAGGAATTCATTTGATTATGATCCTAATCAGAACTCATTTAACGACCCCTCAAACTTTTCCAATTACCCACCACAGCCCGACTTATCTTCATATAATCAACATAACTGCTGTGAATTTTGTGGAGGTCCTCACCAAGGATTTGAGTGTCAATCCGGAAACACGTTTGTCTATGAACAGTTTTCCGGTGATGCTCAGAACTTTGGTTATGACCAATATCCATATAATTCACCAGTCCTGAATCAACAGTTTTACTGTTGTGAGAATTGTGGAGGTCCTCACAATAATCTTCAATGTCAACCGTGGAATCAAAATTACTATACTTCCGGTTTTTGACAATTTCCAACCTCCACAACACCATACGGTTCAAACTCCACCTGAGCCGTTGTCTCAAGAAATTTCCCAAAATTTTGAAACCGCAATGAAAACACTTGATGATATGATTCGTAACTCTAAGAATCAGTGAGTGGTGAAAAGACCATGGGAGAATTGCTAGCTGAAGAGCAGGCTGCTAAAATAAATTCCCAAATTGCGTTTGAAAAAATCTATTAGGGAATCAATTGCAAAGAAAAAGCAGCCAGATCTAGCTCTCAATTCGTTTTATTCCTGATGACAGTGATGATGAGGATACACTTGATATCCTTCAATTCTATAAAGATTCATCAAGTTCATCAGTTGATATCCCAGCAGTTGAGATTCATTCTCAAACAACTGCTATCACACCCGATATTCCCACTCACGTCTCTAAACATGGGGGATGAGCATCTTGACACTGTTCCTGAAAAGGAATCGGACGAATTCATAAAGTCTAGTGTTGAGAACCTTGTCCCAATCCCGAGAGAGTCACAGGGAACTTCTGATCACATGTGTGATTCTCTTTCCCCTCTTGAGTGTTCAAAAGATCATTTTGAAACTTTCTCTGATCTTAGCGACGATTGTGCTTCCTATGGAAACATCGAGTATGTTGAGGCATCACTTCCCACAGTCTGATCCTCTTCTTGAGGAGTTCACCGATGAACTCGCTCACATCAATCCACTTTCATCAGAAAGTGACGATGGTCTCTTGATTTCGAAGCCGATCTGGGAGGGATTGAAAGTCTCCCTTATAATGATCGTTCACTCACTTCTTATCCCAACAGTCCAATAGAGAATGTTGATCACTTTGTTCCTGAAGCGTTCAAAACAACTCTCACTAATCCTCTATTTGAATTCGACTCTGAAGTCACTTTAATTTATGAGAATCCACTCTTTGATACTCAGATTGAGGATAGTGATGAGTCTACAGTGGAACAAGAATTCACAGATTTACATCTTGTGATTGATTCTCTTCACGAGGAGTTCGCCGGTGAACTCACTCATATCATATCTCCGCCGGAGTATGATAACTTCCACTTTGATCATGACACACCCGAGATTTGTCTTAATCACGTGAGCTTAAATGATGAGATTCATAATACTGAAATTATGGATTCTCCTATGGATGAAGATGAGTTAGTCATGATTCTCATCATGACTTTCTTTCTTTTCTTCACCTATCCCGTGACTTCTTCTCTTCTTCACTCATTCGGGAGTGAAGATACCATCTTTGACCCCGGCATTTCCATGTACCATTTGTGAGCCGAGTCTGTCTATGTATATCTCGTCGGTGTGGAACTTTCGCGTGCTTCAAATGTTTATACAAACATCTTGAATGAAAGTCCGATGGAGATTGTCTCTTCCACTTACTTCCCCATGAACAAATTAATTCGGGGTCGAGTCAAGCTAGCGACTCGGTAATCAAAAACAGTAGTTAAACATGGGTTTTCACCCGTGTGTACCACCCTAGTGTGGGGGAGTTGCCCCCCGCTGTTGTATATAAGTTTTCTAAAATAATAATAATAATGGCCGTAGTATTTCCCTTTTACGTTCTATGTTTCGGCATAACCGCCGGTACTTTGAATATTGAGGGCAATATTCATTTCTAAGTGTGGGGGGGAATTCTCACGAATTTTATCATGTAATTATACCGCCCAATTCCCTCATTTTTTGCCAAAATTTTTTTTGGAGCAAGTGTTTTGCACTTACTCAACTTATGGTTATCAGTCCGCCATGTCTAATAAACAAAAGGATTGGCTAATCCAGGAGCAAACGGCTCTTGGTAAAGATATCTCAAATCCGTTGACGGCTTGCAATTTGCCCAAAATTGTATGGTATTCAGCTCACCATATCTTTAATTAGTGAAGAGTTGGCTAGCCCGCAAGTTTATGGCTTGTGGTAAAGGCAGTTGGAAAGCCATAATTGGTAATCAGCTCACCAAAGATATTTTATCTAAGAGTTGGCTAGTCCAGAAGCAAACGGCTTCTGGTAAAGACAAATCAAATCCGTTAGAAGCTGGTGATTTGCTCAAAATCATTTGGTTATCAGTGTATCAAGGTTCTTACTTGAACTGAAACATTTGGCTACTCCAGAAGTAATGGCTTTTAGTAAAGAGATTCAAATCCATTACGTTTTTCTCAAAAGATTTCTAGGGACTAGCAATAGTTTAGTGTGGGGGATTGATGAGTGTGTAAATACTCATCATTTTTGGTCAAAATCTGAACTGCAAAACACTTAAAAACGCTCATAAATGCATCAAAATACTGAAAATATCTCAAAATTGCATTTTATATGTTTCAGATGCAAAATGTTTAAAATTAGATGAAAAATGAGCTAAGTTTGCATAATTGGCAGTTTCAGTCCCCCAAGTTTCAAATCTTGTCAAAAATAGTCCATGAGCACTTATTTTAAAAGAAAAGTCACCAAAGGTCCTTTTGAAATCATAACTTGTCATAATTAGTCCTTTGGTGAAAAATTTTAAAAGTTTTGAGAATTTACAAGTTTGGTCCTTCAAGTTTTAAAATTGGCAAAAATAGTCCTTGGAAGTTTAAAAATGTCTTATATGATCCTTGTACTATTGAAACTTGGCAAAAGTGACCCTTGAAACAACTTTGAGAAAATGGCAGATTTGGTCCTTGGTCTTTCAGAAATTACAAATTGGTCCTTATGTTATTAATACAAGCCATGACCCTTTGATTGGACCATGAACCCCCTGCCAATATACACCCTTGTCCTAGTATATTCTGTAAAAATTTGAAGGTTCCTGATAAAAACGGTTAAAATTTTGAACTTCCTGGTTTGAACATTTAAGAGTTTTGAAAATTTTAAAAAGTGGTTTCCTGATTAATACTGTTCAATACTAAAGTTTTCCTGGAAACCACTGAAAAGAAAATTTTATTCACGAGTACCTGATAAAAACTGTTCTAAACTTTGAACCCCCTGACTTTGACGGTTAATACGTTTGAATCGAGTAAAAAGTAGATTAAAATTTGTAAAACGTAGACTTTGTATATTTTACGTTAAAACTCTATAAAAGTCATAAAACTACGTAAATACTCGCAAAAATTCACAAAACGTCAAGTCTAAA